>CM072536.1:16826727-17447181 GCA_036898165.1 Silybum marianum | reverse complement strand
AACTTCAGGTCACAATCAAGTTTTGTGTTTACACTTAATGGTGGTGTTGTGAGTTGGAAGAGCTTCAAGCAAAACACTATAGCATACTCAACTACTGAGTCAGAATACCTAGCAGCTTCGGATGCCGGGAAGGAAGCCATGTGGATGAAGAAATTCATAACGGACCTAGGAGTAGTTCCTAGCGTGGATGGACCCATGGAAATCTATTGCGATAACGAGGGTGCTATAGCACAAGCAAAGGAACCTAGGTCCCACCAACGGTCCAAGCATATTCTTAGGAAATTTCACATTATCCGAGAGATGATCAATCGGGAAGAAGTAATGGATCCGGGCTAATAGGGTTTTTACCGGTTAATTTTTATTCTGCTGCACTTGTTTTATGATCCCGGTTCTTGAAAAAAACCCTACAGTTTTGATAACAAAGCTAACATTTTTTTCATTTGGTTCCTCCAGGATTTTGATTTGTTGCGCGACGGGTTCTTCGACTGGGATACTGAACAAGCCTTATCCCCCCGGATTTGCCGAGCTGTCGGCAGAGGGATTTTGTACGTACGTAGTTTGTTGAGGTACTCCGGCGTAGTTCTGATTGAAATTCTGGAACTGATTGTTATGTTGTGCCCACGATCCAGGTTGTTGGTACTGGAACTGTTGGTTAGTGTACCGGTGCTGCTGGTTGTTAAGCTGTGGTCGACCGACATATTGTGTCCTAGATGGTCTTGAACCGGGCGGTGCTGGAGGTAGAGGAACGTAACTCCCATGGAGATTTCTTTGCGTTTCCAGCTACTGAATGCGTATTTGTGCGGTATATAATTCGACTCTTAAAGCTGCTTCCGCGGGGTTAGCTCCGTGATATACCATTCAGAAAATCAAGAGAAAAACGTTAGTAACGGCTGTGATTGTTAGATTTCCTTTGATCGGGCCCAGGGTGGGCGCCAAACTATTAATGCCAAAAATTGATTTACCAAAAGTCAACTAAAGAAGTTTATGGAGCTGATCGGTCAAAGGTAGTATTCTCACGACAAACACAACAAGGATAAATAAAAATAAAGACAAGAGATTTGGTGAATCGGAAAAACCCTTTAACGAGGGAAAAAACTGCGGACGATAGAAGCTACCGTCGTTGCATTATGGGAAAATGACGACAAACAGGGACGTCGTCCTTTGGAACTAAGATCGTACGTTTACAGAAAGGAAATACAAAAAACTAAATCAGAATATCATATGAAATGAAAAAATAAATAAGAATATCATATGAAATCTAGAGAATAATTGTATGATTCTTGAAGCTAGAGCGCATATATGATTGATCGGGGCTTCTTCGTCAGATTGAGCTTGGATTTTATAGTTGGTGCCGGGTGAAACGGTTGCTCGTCTTTAATGGTCTTCACGAATGCCTTTGATGACATTGATTGTAACTGTCCAACAGACCTGTGCAATATAATAACTGATGATTAACGGTTATTTTATTAACATACCTTGTACCGCAGTCGTGTGTGGAGCGGATGTTTCTTATCTATGTCTTGCACGTCATGATCATTCATTGCGAATTTCGTTCGACCATTGGATTCAGTGCCATAATAAATATTTAAAGGTCATAAAGTATGCTTGGTCGAATATATTAGTCAACGGTCGTACGTTTTGAAGATTTTTACCCAAACACTATTCACACCGGAGTACTGTTTAACACCGGAGTAAAAGAACCAAAATAGTCTTTAACCTTTTTAACTAGAGTTAGTAAGAAAAACCGATAACCATATTAGGGGGTGTTTGGGATTGCTTATTTAAAACAACTTATAGCTTTCACTCAAAAGTGCTTATCAACTTCTAATAAGTCTGGAGCTCCTTACTTCTCAAAAAGCTCCTTATCAGGCACCGGTATAAGTTGTTTTGCCAAACACTCAAAAGTGCTTATCATCGGTGCCGTACCGGAATAAGTCAATAAGTTGTTTTTATAAGCAATCCCACACCCCCTTAATAAAAATTGTAATTAGTTTTAAATATGGACTAAAACTTCAAGAGGCGAAACCACCAAAATGTAAACTCTATTAATGATTTGTAAAATAAAAAATATATTGGTAAGAAGTGTTTTTGTTGTAAAATCAATCCGGTCAATGTCCTTTGGTCGGATTATCGGACTTACGTGTGCTTTTTCGTTTAAATTTCGGTTTGATTTAGGGTCGGGTTGCAAACCAATACACGAACACTGCTTTTATACCCCCAATCACTTCGAACTATAATAAACCCATATCAATTCAATTACTTCTTCTTCTTCTTCTTCTTCTTCTTCGTTCCTCTGATCATTCGAATCCAACTGTAGATTATAAAAGATTAAAGGTAAGCTTTTTGTTATCGTTGAATTTTGATTCGAGTCTCTCAAATTACGTCTATATATGTGTGTATACGCACAGATTAAATTTTGTCGCCTGTGAATTGGAATCCAATTCAATGATCATAGACCTAAATCCCGCAATTGCTTCCACAGGTGTTCGAGGTTTTCGCCGTATTGATTTTACCGAAGGAGATCTTATATAAAAACAATCATGTTTACGCGAGTTTTTGGAAAACCTAAGCAAGAAGCTAATGCCGTAACAACATTAGACAAATTAAATGAGGTATCTTTTTCCGGAACTTGTTTTTCATTGATTTAATAGATGTATATACTAATGTTTTGTGTGGTTATGTGATGTCGATTATATTAATTCGAAGGTCTGATCAGTTTTGACTCGTTTGTAGTATTTTGATACCTGTTTTAGCTGAATTTATCTTGAATTATTGTGATTGCCATTTGTTAATCCATTTAAAATTTCCCAACTCTTTTAATTTGACATGGAGTTCTTACTATGGAGAAAGTGTTGACTTAGGGTGTTTGTGTTTCTCCAACATTCTCTAGGATGGAATAAGAGTATTCTACTTAAAAAAAGATGGTGACATTACACTTAGGGGCATTATCATTATGTGGCTAATCCTTAAAGTGGTTCCTGAGCCAAGAGATAGGATTGTAAATTTGCTAGGTGGAAAATCAACATGGTGCAAGTATAACAAATATAAGTGCAAGTATCACTTCATAAATCATAGTCAACTCCAGAGCTGGATATATGCTTTCCAAATGAACCCAGTATCTCCCACTTGGAAGTGGAGTCTAGGAGAGTTGAGATGTACGCAAACTTGACCCCTACAATGTAGACTAGAGTAGCTGTTTCCATGAACATCTACAGCTTGCAAAAAGTGTGTGCGAAAAGAAAGCTAGCCTGAAAAGGCTTAACAATTTGGAAAAAACAAGCAATAAAAGGAAAAAAAAAACAAAGATTCATGCTAGAAAAGTACTAAGAAAAGGAAATCACTGCATGGGAGAAGTAATCTGCACCGAAGGAACAAAGAAACATAAGCTGGTACAAAGGAGCATAATGTATGAAAGACAACAAACCAACCCCCACCCACTACCTCTCGAGCGACCATCCTCCTGCATAGCCTAGCTACATCCTAGGCCATTATCATATAAATAGACCATTGAAATCCGAAAAATCAAGTAAATCATCACTTGGCATTAACAATGTATAACCTTTAAGATTCAGTTAACTTAGACCCCAAAAATATAATCATAAAAGAAAGAGAAGTGAAGGGACAAAGAAGGAGACCAGAGGTAAATGACAAAATATAGGGATTACCCTAAAGTGATTAAGCAAAAAAATCTGTTTTATGTTGAAAGATGTTTAATGAACTCAGATTTCGTTGAACTAAAATTCATTAAAGTGGGTCGAAAAATAAACTTGTGCCTTCTTCCACGAATCTCACATGTTGTGCCCTGTACCTTGTGCCTTAAAGTGCTCGAAAAGTAAACTTTTTGCTGTGGTATCTAAAAATTAGGTTTCTGTTTTATTGCATGGTTACGAATAAAGCTTTTATCTTCGTTATTCCTTCTGCTTAGTAATCATCCTTATTTCTCAAAGAACTGGAATACGATTTATGTTGCATCTTTAGACGTGCCATATTTGTTTTTTGCAGACACTTGAAATGCTGGAGAAGAAAGAGAAAGTACTTTTGAAGAAGGCTTCTGCGGAGGTGGAGAAGGCTAAAGACTATACTAGAGCAAAGAACAAAAGGGGTATGATCTGAATTTATCTAACGGAATTCCCCCTTAGACTTTATTTATCATAGGATTATATGTTGTTGTGTTATCGTCTTCTCTGAGTTGAATTTTTGTTGGACTTGCTGAATCTGTTCTGTTGTGGAATGTGAAGTAGTTAATGTTTTCTACTTTTTTCTACTTTACTGCTTTATATGCTGGTATTTAAGCACCACTTTCTATCCTCTCCCACTAAAAACACAAACACACTGCCATTGTCTGAATTGTTTCGTCTACATTTCTCTTGGATTAACTACATATTATCCTAGTAAGTTATATTTTTTAAAGAAATTCTAATCTTATAGATGATCATAACTTACATTGCATTTGCTTTATAAACGAAGCAACAAGTTCTTTTGTTAATCTTTCTGTTTCACAATTAGGGTCTACTGAAAACAAGATTGATGCATGCAACTGTTTGTGTAGATTGGGTCATTTTGCAATAAAGAAAACTGTTTATGAATATATATATATATATATATAGAGAGAGAGAGAGAGAGAGGGAGAGAGGGAGGTTCAGGGGAAAACCTCAAAAAAAGAGAAAACTGAAGAACACCCTGGGGGCCTCCATCCGGACGGTATGCACAAATGCATACAAGCAATTGAAGCTGTTTTTTTTGCTATGCATGGGTATGTTATGCATGTGTGCATGTTACAAACTACCGGTATGCATTTGTGCATACCGTCCAGATGGAGGGCTCCCAGGGTGTTCGGCTCCCAGGGTGTTCTTCAGTTTTCTTTTGTTTCGAGGTTTTCTCCTGAACCTGACCCTATATATATGTTTTTTATTTTCACACAGCATACTCATGTCATGTGTAATAAAAGTCAGCTTTAGTTTGATGCTGAAGCTAGTATTAATTAACGAAATATCCATCCTATCAACTGACATATACAACCAACCACATAGGCTGTGATTTGTGGCCTGTAGTTCCTTTCTGCGAGGATGTCATATTAGCTATAGGGTATTTCTGTTTTGGTCAGTCTTCCAGAGGGATCAAGATCGTGTTCAATTTCCATCCAGTTGGTAACAAATAGAACATCTTTTTGCATCTTGATCATGGCAATGGAAATTCATCAAGTTATCTTAGTGGCCAATGAAAAACAAGCATGCACTTGATTTTTTATAGTATTGTAGGAAGTTTTGATATTTTTCATTTGCATTTTGTCTATTGTTCAGCGGCAATACAATGTTTAAAGAGGAAGAAATTCTATGAACAACAAATTGAACAGCTTGGAAACTTCCAATTACGTATTCATGACCAGGTGATACTTTGGCCCTGTTTGGTTTTTCAATTTTACTTCTTAATGACCACTTATCACTTATTCATTCAGACGTTTTTAAATTCAAACTGTTTGTTTTTTTGTTTTTTTTCAAACCCTCTTAAGTCTGAAAATCATCTGAAAAAAAGTGGTAACCTCACCACTTAATTCCTCTTATTTGTGTACACCCCCATTGTTAGGCATTTTTAAGTCAATGACTGATTCAGATTTCAGACTCTAGAGGTAAAAACAAACAGTGTAACTGATTCAGATTTCAGACTTCAGCACCACCTCTTATAAATCAGAAGTGAAATCAGATTTCAGACTCAGCACCTCCTAAAAAACAAACGCTACCTTAATGATGTCATCAAGTTTATATGGCTATGGGTGGTGCATGTACAACGACTGAGATTTCAGTATTGTTTGAACTTGAATTTCAGATGATTATGCTAGAAGGTGCAAAAGCTACCACAGAGACTGTTGATGCTTTGAGAACTGGTGCAGCAGCAATGAAGGCCATGCAGAAGGCAACGTAAGTTTACGTTCTATTTTTCCCTGCTTATCTTCCACTAACTTTTAACTATTTTCCCCGATGTTTCAATGGTCTCTTGAGACGAGTAAAGGGTTGTTTGGCGGTTGTTGATTGGTTTGGTGCAGAATGATTAAGTGGTCAGAATGATTAAGTGGTCAGAATGATTAAGAGACTTTTATGATATAGTGCAAAATGAAATATAATTGTTTAGTAATTGTTCAAAATGAAATCAGGGCTCTGAATAGTTAAGGGATTCGGAGGCTATCTCTTAATGGAACGTTAAGAGGTAAACAAACCGCCCCTAAGTGTCCTAATAGACAGCTCTATATGACATAAGTTTATAGGACCAACTGACCAAACAATTGTTCGTCCTATGTGAGATGTTACAGTAAGTTTATAGGATGCTTTTGGGTGTCTTAACAAGTTTTTTAGGACATTTTTAAGATTAAGTGTCATATTAGCTTTTTTATAGGACAATTCCTCTAAATACATCTTTTTACAGGACGCTTTTGGGTGTCTTAACAAGTTTTTTTGCACATTTTTAAGATAAAGTGTCATATTAGCTTTTTTTATAGGACAATTCCTATAAATACATCTTCTTACAGAACATTGTTAATAGACAATTTTTTAAATAACATAATATAAAAAAATTAATACGATAGTTTTTTCAAAAG
Organism: Silybum marianum; assembly: GCA_036898165.1. NCBI lineage: Eukaryota > Viridiplantae > Streptophyta > Magnoliopsida > Asterales > Asteraceae > Silybum > Silybum marianum. Next base: position 17,440,592 of record CM072536.1, on the reverse strand, counting down.
TACTCCAAAAATTTGTTAAGACGCTAAAAAACATCATATAAACTTATTGTAACACTTTTACATAGGATGCACAATTGTTTGGTTTAAGTTGTATAAAGCAGTCTATTAGGACACTTAGGGTGTGTTTGCTAGCAGCTTAATGAGCTTAATGGGAGTCAGAAGGTGATCCAGCTGCACCATCCAGTACGGCTACCTTGCTACGACTTCAGTCAGCTATACATGCTTGTTTGGTAGTGGCTTAATGATATTTTAAGTGGCTTGTTCAGTAAGCTTCTAGGGGGGAGCTTTATGCAGAAAGCAATGTTTTTTCCAAACCTGTCCCTCCCAATTAAAAAAACATGCTCATTCCATCTATGAAAAAACCCTCCCAAACAAAAACCTTTCTAATTTATACTGACAAATTAATTGATGCATAAGTGGATGGGTAAGAAGAGGGATAAGACTAGGGTAAGATTAACAATCTGATTAGATCAAGGATAAAGTACTTAAACACTACCAAGATTAACCAAATTGGCGAAGGTTGATGATACTAGTGATAAAGCAACAACACCACACTAGCAACAATCAAGAATCGACTCCTTTCGTGTATGAACACTCAAAACAGCTACAAACTTATCATTCAAAAAGATGCCTTCTTGCTACAAGTTGGAACCCCATATATAAGGCTGGAAAATAACTCTTGAAAAATGAAAAGACTAAAAGAAAGACCAAAAGTTGGAAAGCAATTAAAGGACTATTAATGAAAACATTAAAGGACTATTAATGAAGCATTAGTGAGAAGGACTCTTAATCTACTTTGGGCTGCCAGAAAATTATACTCCTCCCTTTTATTGTTCCAAACCCAAAATAAGAGCCTGAATCAAGCCCAAGGTGAGTTGGAGACATAAAATGGGCTGGTCTTGTACCGGCTGAAAATAACATGGATGCCTCTGCATCATTAGTGTACACAGACATCTTTATTTATACAGTACTTAATGTAAAACCAACCAAAAAGCCCCTTAGAGCATCTCCAAGAGATTCCCCAAAGTTTCTCTAAAATGGAGAAGTAAAAGGCAAAATCTCCAAAAATAATTAGACTCATCTCCAACAAATTCCCCATTTTGGAGAACCAAACATTGATAATAATATTAAAATATTACAATTATCTATTAAAATATTATTTGTCTCTCTTCATATTTATTTTCAAAGATTTTCATTGGTGGTCTCGTGTTGTAATCATTTTTGGAGTGATCTCCATATTTGGAGAAAAACATCTTCTCTCTCCTATTTTCTCCATTTTGGAGATAGTTTTGGGGAAGCTATTGGAGCAAAATTGTGGTTCAAAATCCCCATTTTGGCGAAGCTATTGGAGATGCTCTTAGACATCTTATAAACGTGGTTTTGTTGTAGTGTCTATACCACAAAGTAAAACAGCTGATGTTTGATCATTGTAATTGGTGTGGATATAACATCAAAGCGTAATGACCAGAATGACGCTCCTAAACGTTATAAAAGCCTGTGCTGAGTTATTCTTCAGTAGTAACACTAGTTCAAGATTTTATTAGCAATACAGATTAGCTTTCATGTACATAATTTAATTTCATCTTTGAGTTGGAATATAATATTACTGGATTTGAAAATTGTCATGATGCAGGAATATTGATGATGTTGACAAGACTATGGATGAGATAAATGAACAAACTGAAAATATGAAACAAATTCAGGAGGCATTGGCCACCCCCATTGGTGCAGCTGCTGATTTTGACGAGGTACCATCTTTACTTTTTGTTACTTTCCAAGTTTCAAATACATTGAAACGTGCTCTAAATGAGCATATTATTCTAGGGATGCTAATTTTTTAGCTATTTGTAAATTTGAATTATTCTTCGGACGAAAAAGCATAAATGGTGATAACAACTAATCATCCAAAATCAACCCCCTCCCCCTGTTCGTCCATAAGGCTCCTTTTTTATGATGCATCTAATATGGTGTTTATAGTTAATAGAGGTTCAGGGGAAAACGTTAAAAAAAAAGAGAAAACTAAAGAACACCCTAGGTCCCCTCCATCCGGATTGTATGCACAAATGCATAAAAGCGATTGAAACTGTTTTTTTTTCTATGCACCAGTGGATATATATGAATTAGTGCATATGCACAAATGCATGTTACAAATTACCAGTATGCATTTGTGCATACCGTCCAAATGGAGGGCTCCCAGGGTGTTCTTTAGTTTTTTTCTTTTTTTTGGCATTTCCCCCCGAACCTGACCCTACTGATTTGTACCTAATGGTATTTTTACTATCTATGATCTGATAATAAATTAAGAGATTTATTAGTAGGAAAAAGACCGATTATAGCAAGTGATATAATACAAAAAAGTGAATTTTAGACGTTTTCCCAAAAAAAAATTACACTGCAAAATTGTCAAATGGTGAAAAGTTGGCATGTTCAAAAGATAAAATTTCAATTATTTTCAAAAAAAGGTATTGCACCTACTTTATTTTTTTTTGCCTAAGACCTACTTTAAGCTTGAGACCCCCTCCAAGAAGATGCATTACGTAACCATAGGGCCATTGGTCCAGCGGTACCCGGTGACCTCACCTTCTTGGAAGTTGGGGGTCGCCAAAGGTGAGAAATGCGTGTAAGTTGAAAACGAAGATTACATTATGTACTTGAAAACGAAGATTACATTACATAACTCTTAACATAAATCCAGGATGAATTGGAAGCTGAACTTGAAGAACTAGAAGGAGCGGAGTTAGAGGAACAACTTCTCCAACCTGCCACAACTGCCCCTGCTGCTCCAGTGCAGGTTCCAGCTGGTAGGCAACCAACACGTCCAGCTCCTCGGCAAAACACTGCCGAGGAAGATGAACTTGCTGCATTGCAAGCAGAAATGGCACTTTAAAAAAACAGGTTAGTTGCCTTGTGAATTCACCTTTTTAGCATTTATTAGAATCTCATATCTGCTATATTTCAATATATGTTGGTATCTCCCTTCACTTCTGAAGGGATCTTTTGGAGATTTGTCTGATAGGATTTCACATATATCACATCAGGGCCGGACCCATAATTTTTTTATACGGTCACACTATATAATATAGACAAAATATTTTTTACAAAAAACATTGGTTTTTATCGACGTGTCTTCATGATATTACTAACGTTCAATATCGCTTAATGTGTTTTTAGCCTAACTCCACTGTTTCAAGGGATTTAAAAAAAAATTCTGCTTGATTTCGAGGGACTTTTTCGGTTGCTTTTCAAGAGTTTTTTTTTACCTTTTTCTATTGATTTCAAGAGTTTTTTTTTTCGGTTTTTTTATTGATTTCAAGAGTTTTTTTCGGTTTTTTGGTTAATTTCAAGAGTTTTTTTTCCCAGTTTTTAGATTGATTTCAAGAGTTTTTCTGGTTTTTTTTGTTGATTTCAAGACTTTCTGTTTTTTGGTTGATTTCAAGAGTTTAGGTGCACCTTTTTGAAGTTTCCAAAACAATACGGTTGCACCCTTCACAAACCTAATTTTTTTTCAGAAATAATACGGTGGCATGTGCCACCGTGTGAACCACAGCAGGTCCGCCCCTCCCTGAATCACATGTATAAGAAACCTAGGTCTACTTCTGGGACATCTGTGCCTCGGACTCGACACACTCGAACATGTGTGCCTGTCTAGCTAGCCTCCATTGGAGGGGGCATGTTAAGAGCATCTCCAAACACATTTCGTTACAATACATAATTTCTGTAACAATTTATGTATTTTGAGGATTATTAAAATATTCTATAAATTTATAATGCCAATAAACTTTTAAACATTTTAGAATAAAATGAAAACACATTCAACCTTATTGGTGAAAGCAATTAAAAAAACAATTCTCTCTTAAAAACATTTAATCTTAGACAGTTTTCCAAATTTGGAGATTTTTATTCTCTCCCCTGGCTCCTAATTTTTTAGTTTTAAGAGAATTTGTTGGGTAGAAAAGTAGCTATGAATCCCTAAAATATCCATTTTTGAGATTCTATTGGAGATGCTCCCGTTTGGTTTGTTAGATTAGGTGGGATTTGGAACCGGGATTTTGTTCAGAGGAAAGTTCGGAATTGAAATCCCAGGATTTCAATGAAATTCCACAAACATTGGATTTAGAAATCCCGGAGGGTAGTTGATATTTTTCAGGAAGGGTTTGTTTGTAATAATATTTTAAAATATGTTAAAAACATTCTTATTGTAATCATCTATTTCAATTAATAGAAGGTAATTTAATTATTTTTATAAATTATCAAATGGAATTCAATTCCATTACAAATCCGACAAAGACAAGAAAGATTTCTAATCCTTCCAATTCCACATCCTTTTACGAAATCCAAATCCCTCAAAAACGTCAAACCAAATGAGCCTAAAGTCTCAAATCAGCTAGACTTGGATCTTTCTACTCAAATATATGTTGAAACCCCTTTTCATACCTGAACAACTTTTTTGGAGAGTAATCCAATGGGGTTCCAAATATGAAATATCTCACAACACTGTTCAAGTGTTATCGATATATTGTTGTTTAAGAACTTTGTATTTGCAGATCATTGGAGATGTACTCATACACCATGAAAGAATCGAAGAATGTGTGTTATATTATCTCATGTACAGTCGTGATTGTAAACTAAATAACAAGTTGGGAATTTGGAGTACGTAATGGAATGTTGTATTATACATTAAAGGTCATAAAAGAACTAATAGGCATGAATTTTCATTTCCAATCTACGCAATCCAAATACATACGTAGATATACATCATCCATACGAAAACCTAGGTGCATATAGAGCACACAACTATTGGGTTGGGTTCAGGAAAGCTATGTTGAGAAACATAAGAATAGATCTCCACCCTTGGATCAAATGCTAATTGAATGTCAACACTAATGAGGTGTACCGGATCAATAAAGCATAATTCATGGGTGGGCATAAGATTAAAAGTGATGGATGGTTCAGATTTGTTCTTACGCTTCTCACCTTAACTATGTTTCTCACACAATCCATTCGCCCACAACTATTACTGTTAAAAGTTTGCAAGGTATGTAGTTGTGGTTGATGTCTATTTGCATACACTTTCTTGCTAATGTTATTAAACCTGTCTCTTGTCCTCCTGGAGTCGTGGGTCTTTTAAAACTTGAATTACAAGCAGGAAGTTTTTATGTAAACAGGGTATCTGTCATTTCTAACTTTCAGATCTTACCTTTAAATAGGATATTAGCGTCTATTTGTTAACAATTTAACGAGTTTAATGGGTTAATTATATATGTTTTTTGGTGGTGCTTAAAGATATAGAAACTGACTTATTCATTCTAATGAGTTTTATATAAAAAAAGCCAATTTTCTTTCCAAATCAGACACTTGCAATTAGAAAATATGTTCTTTTCATTAATGAAAAAAATCCTTCGAAACAAAAACAATGCAAATATGTACGGATATATCAATAGAAAACCAACCAAATTACCCCTAACTATTTTTATTATGTTTGGTTCGGTCTAGAAAGGGAATAAAGCTTTCTTCATTCAGACATGTTGCATTACCAACCGAACAACCCCTAAATATGTCTTTGTTGTTAAGCAAGGTTCAATAGCGTGAGGCATAACGTGGCGGCAAGGACAAACTTTAAGCCTTATGAGCCACGACGAGGCTGAGTTTTCAAGACGTGACTTATGGCGGCAAATCTTTATATCATATAAATTTTTGAGTAAACTCTAATTTTGGTTCCCATGGTTTAGTGAAATTTGAAAATGGGACCTGAGCTTTAATAACTCTAGAAATCGTCCCCGTGGTTCTTATTTTGCTTTGAAAATTGTCCCTGGTCACTGACTCTGTTAAAAAAATTCGTTAGAAAGAAGGGCATTTCTGTCTTTTTATTATTTTATTGTTTTCTCTTTTTTATATTTTGTCTTGTCTTTTATTCAAACCTACCCTCACCCTTCCCCATTAATTCCCCTCATCGACCAAATCCCCTTCCCTTTCTATTTCTTTTACCCTTTCAAATTGGTAAACCCCTTCCCTTTCTATTTCTTTTATTCAAACCTACCCTCACCCTTCTCCATGAATCCCCTTCCCCATCCATTATGCTTTCCGACGAATCCCCCTCCTTCCCTTCACTTTTATTTCCTTTACCCTCTCTAATCAATATGCCCCACCCCTAGGGGAGAAGCCAGAAAAATTAACTGGGGTGATCCTCTTTAATTTAACGAAAAAATAAATATATATAAAAATTATATTAAGAGCAACGTTCCATCCAAAATTACACATATCGAAACAAAAAACATGAACATTGATAGCAACGCTTAATCCAAAAGTACACATAAGGAAACAAAAAAACACGGACCTTTATAAATTTAACAATGCCCTCGACGGTTTTTGATTTTCTGAAACATGTCAATGATAACTTCGTTATCAACGTCGACAAACACATCTTTTTCAATACAAGCAACCAAGTTATCGTTCATCCATTGATCTCCCATTTTATTACGCAACCTATTCTTCACAATATTCATGGCTGAAAATGCCCTCTCAACTGTTGCTGTTGCAACCGGTAATGTCAATGCTAATTTGATAAGCAAGTAAACTAGTGGGAACACCTTATCTGTTTTTGTTTCGACCATTTTTTTTGCAAGATCACCAATCCCATTTAGATTTGAAAAATCTGTTGACGTTTGCAAATCAAGAATATAAGTTTCAAGTTGATCTTCAAGTACCATCAACTCTATCTCAGAAAAATCACTTGGATTGAGACACGCCATAGAAATAAGCAACTCTGTTGGTCCCAAAGGGCTCTACAAGAGTTCAAACATATAGAACAATTTGTAGAGGGGGGGGGGGGTTAATACAAACACACGTAGATTTTCGTTTTTAAATTAGTTTATATAAATAAACATATTTACAGTTACAAGCGAAACAAGAACAAGTATAAAACCTATTCTATTGTAACTAAAGAAATTACTAAGTTGATGCACAAGGAAAGATAGAAATAGCAGCAGAGGTTTTGGGAGATAAGAAAGCATGCATGAAGATGGAAAAGGATTTCCTATCTATTTATACCCGTTTGCATTTAATGCAAGACAAAAGGTACATGCCATGTGTCAAACATGTAGAGGATGTTTGTCCTTTAGATAATAGGATGACCATACTTTTAGCCACCTATGAACAGTACCAAATCAGATTTAACTGGGACATAAGAGACAATCCGTACGTCCTTATTCTGACAAGGTATGAGGTTTTGACTTTTGTGCATCGAGGATAAGATCAACATTTATCTCGCTGATAGGCTTCACTTGATCGTTGAACCAGAGACCTCAAGGATGAAGTCACTAAGCTATAGCTAAGGCCTTGCAAGATTTCACACTTCTGATTAGATGAGCTTTGCTATCATTGAACCGCTTCAGATCATTAGCTGTTCATCTCTATCTTCAGTTTGGTCTTTGACTGTCGCTGAATGGACTTGTGGTATGACTGTTGTTCTACAGATCATCAGAGATAAGATTAGAGTTCCTGAACTATAACTTTATGCATGGAATTTTCACTAAGTATTGAGAGGAATCATATTCAAATCACTAAAAGGAGTTCTGGATCAACAATCTCCCCCTATTTGATTATGATTAAACAACGTAGGAAAATTGCTAGAAGTAATTAGTAAGAACTTAGAAAATTATATAATAAAAAATCTAAGTACTAATAACTAATCTGTGAGATCTTTTTCAGGTAGTTTACTGCCTGAGTTGAGTTTCATTTATAAGGATATGAAAACACAATTTTACAAGTATAAAACCTGTAAAGTACAATCATTGATTGAATTACAAAGTGTAATATCAGTGAGTGAAGATATTTAAATAAAATAGAACTCTTATGTTCATTGTCCCTATTACTGTTTTCAGGGATCTTTTCAGTTCATTGATGGAGTAGAGTACTTCATTGAATTTCATTACTGAATAATTTGAAGAATTACATGGAAATGAAAATACAAAGATAAATTAAAGTAAAGTACAATACACTGAAAAATGTTACAAAGGAAGAAAGAAACTAAAGATTCATCAGAGAGTTTCTCTTTTCTTCTTCGTAGCTTATTCTCATAGATCTTCTTTTGTAGTAGAACCGGGTCATTGGTAGACCAACAACTGTAGTACATGATCTTGATGAGTTTTGATGGAGCTTTCCTGATCTCCTTGTTTATGAGAAACCTTAATAACCCTTGGTTATCAAGAAAAACCATTCCATCTTCAGGGATTGTGATGATATCATGCTCAGTGAATCTTCTGGCTTCAGGAAGAGGAGTGTTGAGCATAGAGATGTCAGGGATTTCAAGATGACCAAGAACGCTTTCATAGCTGAATTTGGTTTCATGGTCACTTCTTGATGAGGGGCCTCCTTCAGCATCTGATCTTGACTTTCTTCTTTTGATCTGATCACAGAGAGGAGGAACTTGGACGTGTTGCGACATCCTTTGCAATAGCTGATCAAGAATTCCTTCTACAACATCTCTGAATTTGGACTTCGATTGCTGAATGACATCTCTGATTTCCAGCCATTCAGAGTATCCATAAAACTTAAGAAACTTGGCTTCTTCACGTTCACTCCTTGAATGCCTGTACATTCGTACAAATACCTTCAGACCCTTCTTTTTGGAAGTGTATCCTTCGATAGTGGCACGAGCGATGGTTGAATCAGACATACGGTGTTTGAACCTTTTAGTACACCATCTAAGTTCATCGTCCCATTGTTCTTGAGTTTCTTTATTCAGAGCATGTAGAATTTTCTCTTGAGCTACGATAAGATTCACTTTCAGGTTGTCCCTTGTGAGTTCCTTCTGTGCTAGAGCTTCAGTGACCTTTATACTTTCTTCATTTTGCCTCTCGGCCGCTTCTTCTCTTAGATTTTCCTCTCTGATCATTTGTCGTGCAATCTTTAAGTCTTTTTCAGTTTGCTTCATCTCTTCATCCCTTCGTCTCTGAGCTTCAACTGCCTCTACTCTTTCTTCTTTTGAGAGAAAGGAGAATTCATCAAACACCCTGATTGGAACAGGGGCTTCTAGCTCAGATGTATGAGGGGGAATCTGAACTCTGGTTGCTTCCATTGCTTTGCTGAAGTTTATTCTACTTTCTTCTTCTTCAGACTCCCTTATTTTCTCTTTATGTATACGCCTTTGAGCAAGGCCTTCTTCTTCTTCAAACTCAGTATCGGATATGTACAGGAACTGATCTTCAGAAAAAGGTTCATTCATGAATGAAGAACCCTTTGGGGAACAGGGGTCACTGAGAGGAGAAGAGGATAGAGGTTCATCAGTATTTTGAGTTTGTGGAGGAGTTTGATTTTCAGGAGGGGGGTTGTAAATGACAAGAGGGAGGCATACCTCAGCGTTGAGCTCCCTCTCTGAGTTTAAGGGAGTAGAGTCGAGGGACCAGACTGATCCTTTTCAGGATTTTGCCTGTCCCCTAAAGGGCTTGTATAGGTGACTCCCCCTAATGATGTCATCCCTAGTCTGTGAACATCCCATAAGTCATCATCATCGTCATCATTATTATCCTTGATGGTATAATGAGGGATTTCTTCATAGATGCCATCTTCATTATCATCATCTTTAGGGTTGATTTGTTCTTTTTGAGGTTGTTGAGGTGGTGGAGGTGGATGGTTCACCTGAGGAAGTTCAGCACCAATGATTTGATCAGAGAGCTCTTGGGCGAACTTCTCCCCCTCTTTGTTATTGACAGGGAGAGTGTGCACTAGCAGGGTGTGCACATTAGAACTTTGTTGGTTCTAGATTTCTTCTTCAATGATTAATCGATGAATTCATATATCAGAATGTAAGCGGAAGCAATTGATATTGATTAATCAACAGTAATAAGAACAGTAAAAGAATGAAGAACAGATTAGCTTTGTAGTATAACCTGAATCATGATTACAAATACTTGGAATGACGCACAGTATGTTCTTCAATTTAAAGTACTCCTATCGACAACTTTTACATTAGAGAAAAGATCTATTTATACACATAACAGAATGTAAAAGTCAATATCCTAACCTATTACAAACTGACACGTATCAGATGGGAGCGTGTAACAAACTAATCAGTTGTAAAAGGGTAGACATGCTGGAAGTATGTGCCACGTCATGTTCTTCATCTTATGGTTCATACTTTCAATATGTAACAATCTCCCCCTAAGTATGAAATCAGAAGAATGAAGTTTGTTCAGAGAGGAGCAACTTCAGATACGACCTTTGCAATTTTGTTGATGATCTCTCTGATTGATAATAGGCTGTCAAGTCTTTTGATTATCTTTTCAAGTACTTCTGGATCGTGTTCATTTGCACTGGTAGATATGTAACATTTTGCAATGTATACAACTTCTTAAGAGTATCGATGTGCATCCTTTATTCTGAAAAAGCTTCTTCTGTCTGGTCTTCTAAAGATGACCCCTTCTTCTGGTTGTAGTAAGAACTTACCAACTCTGAACGAATTTATGTTTTCTAATTCTTCATTTGGTGCAGAGATGGCAAGATTATCAACGTTGAAGTTTAGCCCTATCTGGAAGTCGACTTGCCTCTTGTATCTTAACAAAGACTTCATGCATTCAATGATTCTTGAATAGGCAACTTTGTCTTGGCTATCAATACCTCTGGCCACTTGGGCTTTCATGAAGCTTTCCAGAAACAGAAGATCAGAAGGATGAACAGATAATAAATCATTATCGCAGAAGTACCTGGTTTGATTGTCGTCTCTGAGTACTTCATAGATCGTGTACCAGATCTCTGTATCTTCAAACTGTGAGTGCTTTATGGCAGAGATCCGTTTGATAGGTACAGAAGTGTAGACATCCTTTCTTGCTTGTCTGTGTGCCATGAATTTGTATTTTATAGCATCACTTACGTTATAAGCATTAGAGAAGTTGGGCAGCATTAGATAAATCTTTTGATTGTTTGGAGCATACATGCTGTTTCTGATAATTTCAAGTTTTGGAAGATCAATATTTCCCAATCTCTGGGCTGCTTCTTCAAGGATAGCCCTTCTCTGTGCTTTTTCTTGTTTTGACTTCTCTCTCTCTCTCTCTCTCTCTCTCTCTCTCTCTCTCTCTTCTTCTGCTCTTGCCTTTTCTTTTTCAATCCTTTCTTTTTCTAAATCAGCTCGTCTTCTGGCTTCTTCTGCTTCAGAATTAGCTCGGTCTTCTTCTGCTTTAGCTTTTAACTCGGCTTCTCCCCTCTCTTTATTTAGGGCTTCGACTCTAGCTTTTGATGCATCAGCTCTTGCCTTAGCATCCTTTTCTTTGGCTATTGCTGCGTGAGTAGATGATGAGTATGACGCTTTCCTTGTATTGCCAATTACTTCTAGAACAAATTTGGCTATTTCTGGGTCTTTTGGAAGAGGCCCAGAGTGAGTGGCTAATGGGGTTGGAGTTAGAGGAGTTTGGGTATATGAAGTTTGACCAGAATGAGTTTGCTGCTTGGAAGGTGATTGGTGTTTGTCAGAAGTAGGTGTAGACTTCGTTGGATTGGAACTTTCAGCATTGGTAGTGGGTTTGGCTTTCTTGGCTTCTTGTGCTTTTTCCCCCTTCTGAGAATCAGGATCCTGATCCTCAGACCTTTTCCGTTTAAGCTCTGCTTTCCTGCAAGCATGCTCCTACTTAGCCTTTTTCCTGGCGTTAAATGTATCAGAAAGAGAACTTACAAGACTTGTAAGTTGAGAGAGAGAGAGAGAGAGAGGTTTCCATAGATGAGAGCTTCAAATCCACATTTGAAGTGCTTGCAGTTGTTTTGGAGACATATTTAGAGGAGAGAGAATTGATTCTGTCAAGCATGGCCTTCTGGAAACAGCCATGTCTGATTTCTTTACCAGAGAGGACTCAGAAGTGTCTTCAGAGGGATGAACAACTTTAATAATTTTGTTGAGATCTGCCACTAAAGAACTATATTCATCAACCGAGATGGTGACCTCTGGAGTTGGGATTGCATCAGGTATGAAAAAGATAGCTTCAGAGTTAGCCTGGATGCCTTTATGCAAAGAAGAGAAATGATCAGAAGCTTGGTTCTGATGAGCTTCTGCAGTTGTAGAAATAAGCTCTCTGAGCGCCTCCAGAGATTGTGTATGCTGTCTTTGTTCGTTTTGAATTTCCAGAAGAATGGCATTTTGAGAATCCAAGGAAAGTTTTAGATCCTCCACAGATCTCTGAATTTTATCACCAAATGCCTGAAACGCTGCATTGGCGACAAATTCAGAATGTGTAACCGGTGTTTCTCCAACACATGGAGCCCCTTCACTCTCGCGTTTAGAGAGGCCCTCATTCACACCTATTTTGACGTTGAGTGTGGAGGGACTTGGAACCTGTCTTCGAGGGCTGTGATTAACAGGCACCTCTTCGGTTGTTCTGATTGTCTCAACAGAATCCTCATCATCAGAGGATGAGGTGCTGAAGACAATGTGCTTACCTTGATGAAGTGTAAACACTCCGGTAAGTGGGGCGTCTTGTGGCTGTAACCCCTCTGATGGGATTTCCTCAGCTTCTAAACTATCAGAAGATATGGACTTATCTTCTGAGTTTCCTAAGACAGTGTCGTTCACAAAGACAGCGACATTTTGTGTGGAGAGAGGCGAGTTCTGGGGCAATGGAACTCTTATATTTTCCTCATCATCCTTTTGAAAGAATGATGAAGAGGAGGTGCTTTCCCCGGCAGTGCTTGATTCCGAGGATTGAGAAGTTTCCTCTAAATGGATGGTTTCTGGGTGGTTTGAACTGGGTCGTCCTTGCAATGAGTGTAGATGTGTTAGCATCTACCTCAACAAATGAGGTTACCCTTTGGGATGTAGGAGAGCTTCGCTCAATTGTGTCTCGATGGACATCTTCAGTACCCTCTTTTAGTAAGAGGTCGGCATGGGTAGAACCACTCGGATGGTCACTCATATTATTTTCAGTCTCAGCCTCACTTGATCCCTCACTTCCTAGAACTGGCTCTAAATGCTTTGGGGTAGAAATTCTCTGTTCTGAGAAAATCATAGAGCTTCTATAAGATTGGAGATAAGAAGAGCTAGATGGAATTAGGTTTAGCATGTACCTGGAAAGCTCCCTTGGAGAGGGATATCCGTTGCGGTCGATGGTTGGTCGATGAGAGCTCATTGAAGCGATTTTGCAGAAAGGTTGAATTAATGGAGCCTTGAGTGCACCAATTGCAGGGTAGGTAACCAGGGATAAAAATCGTGGAAACATTAAGGCTGGGAGAGGTTTTCCTTGGGTTTGATGAGTTATCTTAGTGTGCACGACAACTTTGATTTCTTGGAAAATGAGGCTTGCATAGTCCAAAGGGCGGTTGAAATACATACCATACATGATGGTCAGAATGTTTCTGCTAGCTTGATCGAGGGACCCAATTTTACATGTGAGACTCTTGTTCAAAATGGAGACAAGGAGATTCCACATTGGGGGTAACTGCTTTCTCTTAAATTCAGATAGTTTAGTTAGGGGTTCATTGTATCCAAGGAAATGAATGAAGGATAGCAAAGCTTCAGCAGATGGATTCGATTCTAGAAATTTGGATTTGGCACAAAATCACCATCAATTTGCACCTGTGATGGGGATAAATGAAAATACCTGGCTAATTTCTTCTTGGTGATGGGTATCTCCACAACATTTTCAGGTTGATCTGGATGGCTGAAATTTCCAAGCAAAGTTTCTTCATCACGAATGTACATCGATTGCCAAACTTCTTGAACATAAATTTTAGGAACATTTGGGTTTGTCAGAGTTAGGGCTCGGTTTAGTGGATGCTTTTGGAGAAATTCGACCATGATTCTGAACTCGGCCTGGTAGGTTTTAGGATCAAGAAGAACCTGCACATTGTTTGCTTTTAATGGCATTTTGACAAATGGAGCACTATCTGCAGTGGAATCAACGAGACGTCCTTCGTCATCGTTGAGAATTGGATTTGCAAGACGAGAAGCCATTGATGAGAGTTGTGTAAGCTGATGAGTAAATTCGTGAGTAGAAGAGTTTGAGCAGTAATAGTTGTGAAGAAGAAGATGAGTTTCTGAAATTTGAGGGTTTTATATGAGAGAGAATGTGACCGATTAGGAATGGGAAGCGGTTTAAGTTTTGGGAGTAGGAGAAAACGGTTCAGGAGGGATGATGTAAGCACACAGGCATGGATACATGCAGTCACACGTTGGGTGACACGTGGAAAGTAGAAAGGTGAGCTAGTGATGATTAAAGCACGATATTTGAGATAAAAAAAACTGAAGGGTTATCGGCTTAAAATCGGTTGATTATCCCATAAGTAAATAAAAAGAATTATAAAACAAATTGTTAATTAATAAAAAAAAAATCATTTTAGTTGATTAAAACAATTTGAAAGTTATAAATCTGTTTATTGAAATTTAAAATCACTCATTCGGTAAATAGAAAAATGTTTTGAACCGAATGAAAGTTTAATTTTCCATGAAAAGAATATAAAAATTAAAATTGAATATATAGATTTTGAATAACCTTGACGGCAAGAGTTAATAAAATATATATATTCAATAGAAATTTTAGAATATATTGATTCATAGAAAAGTATTTTGAAAATCATGTCAACTTAGAATCATCATCTAAGGTGAGTTTGAAATGAATCATAAAAATTCTGAGAGACTTTGACGGCAAGAGAAACACAGAATAAGAAGATTCAGAAGAAACTTAAGAAGATGCAAAATTCAGAAGACAGCTAACCAGAGTTAGACTTTGAAAAACCCCTTTAATAAGTAAACTCCACCTGGAATGGTAAACTCCCCCTTGAGAAGTGAAACTCCCCCTTGAATGATAAACTCCCCATTGAGAGATAAGCTCCCCCTTGAATGATAACTCCCCTTTTTTTTTGCTTTTCAAGAATTGCCTCCTTTCTGGTATTACTTGGATGTAAAGGAGTAAAGAGCGCAAGAAATAGAATAAAGAGTAAACTATATATTTGGTCCTTAAGGTTTATTGGTTTTAACACTCTAGGTCCCTAAAGTGAAATATCTATGACTTGCATCCTTATGGTTTCAATTTTATAACGTATTGGGTCCCTAAAAGTGACTCCGTTAGTTTTTGGCTGTTAAAGCCCACATGTGCAAGGGTATTTTGGTCATTTCACGGTTTATCACTTTTAAATTACATTCTGGGTCCCTGCTTTATAAGGACCAAACATATAACAAAACCACAGGGACCAAACATGTAATTTACTCTCTCTATATTCTATTTGTGATTAATAATTAATAATTAATAATAAATATATTTATATTATATTTATCACTAGTTTCACAAAATTTCTTATTATGCTATTGTATTTTTGTATTTTTTTATACATCAATAATTTTTTAAATTGTTTTTCAATTATGGCATTATACTTTAAGTTTTTTTTTATATTAGAGCAATATATACTTGAAATTGTTTTTTTAAGCATTGTACTTTTATTTTTCCTTATTAAATTATATGAAAATTAAATATTTTAGTGTAACATATTTTTTAAACATATAAGATTTTTTTTTCCCTAAAAAAACACATATTTTTTAATATATTTTAACTGGTAGCAATCTAAAATGTGTTTTACAAATTTTCTACGTATTATTATATTAATGAATAGTTTTAATTTTTAAATAATTTTAGCGCTTTCTCTAATTCATATCCCACCTATATTGATGGTATTTTTTTTATTCATGTCACGTAATTTATTTAACTTATTTAACGAAAAATAAAAAATAAAAAGGACCATCAATTTTTTTAAATAATTTCCTCACTTTCCCTTCCGACTATTCATACCTTTTTAAATAGTTTTTTTTTAAATATATGAAAAACATAATATAGGTGGGATATGAAGGAAAATATAGGTGGGATATGAATAAGAGAAAGCGATGAAAATATTAAAGAAAACAAAATTAGTTATTAATATAATAATATTTAGAAAATTTATAAAACACATTTTACAATGCTAACGTTTAAAATCAAATGTTAAAAAGTATGTGTTTTTTGAAGAAAAAACAATCGTATATATTTAAAAAAACATGTTACATTAAAATATTTAATTTTCATACAATTTAATAATAAAAAATAAAAATACAATACCTAAATAAAAAAAATTCAAAGTATAGATTGCTCTAATAAAAAAATAAAAGTATAATGCCACAATTAAGAACACTTTAAAAATATATTGGTATAATAAGAAAAATGAAAATATAATACCATAATAAAAATTTTTATAACAGTATGGTGATAAATATAATATATATACAATTTTATATATATATATATATATATATATTGAATTGTTAATTATTAATTATATATAAAGTATAGAGAGAGTAAATTACATGTTTGGTCCATGTGGTTTTTATTACATGTTTGGTCCCTATAAAGCAGAGATCCAAAATGTAATTTAAAAGTGATAAACCCTGAAATGACTAAAGTACCCTTGCACATGTGGGCTTTAACAGCCAAAAACTAACGGAGTCACTTTTAGGGACCCAATACGTTATAAAATTGAAACCATGAGGATGTAAGCCATAGATATTTCACTTTAGGGACCCAGAGCTTTATAACCAATTAACCCTAAGGACCAAGTATGTAGTTTACTCTAGAATAAAACTTACATCAGAGGCGATCAGAGGTCTCTGAGTGCTTCTGGATAAAACCCAGAAACGATCAGAGGTCTCTGATCAACTCTGAAAAATAAGATTTACATATTTATCATCCCCAACTTGCTGATTAAAAAATTAAAACGCTTCTCATCCAGAGCTTTTATAAAAATATCAGCCAGTTGGTAATCAGTAGAGAAAAAGTACATTTCTATTGTGCCCTTCTCTACGTGATCTTTGATAAAATGATACCTGACATCAATATGCTTCGTTTTTGAATGCTGAACTGGGTTTTCAGTAATGGCAATTGCACTCTCAGAATCACAGAGTATGGGAATCTTATCATAGATCAGACTGTAGTCTCTGAGTTGAGTCTTCATCCAAATAACTTGAGAACAACAGCTAACAGCAGCAACATATTCAGCTTCTGCGGTAGATGTTGAAACACAATTTTGTTTCTTGGATGTCCAGCTGATAAGTCGATTACCCAGAAGTTGACAGTTACCAGAAGTACTTTTTCTATCCAGCTTACAACCTGCATGATCAGAATCTGTATATGCCATTAAATCAAACCCAGAATTTTTAGGATACCAGAGACCCAATGAGGGAGTTCCCTTTAAGTATCGAAAAATTCTTTTAACAACGGCCAAATAAGATTCTTTTGGATTGGCTTGATAACGAGCAAAAAGACAGGTGGCAAACATAATATCAGGTCTACTAGCAGTTAAATACAGAAGAGACCCTATCATACCTCTGTAGCCCGAGACATCTACTGGTTTCCCAGAAGGATCAGGACCTAGTTTCATACTAGGAGAGATAGGTGTTTTCATAGGTGATGAATTCTGAAAATGAAACTTCTTTAACATGTCAGAGACATATTTTGTTTGATTAATGAAAATACCAGAGGTACTTTGCTTAACCTGGAGTCCTAGAAAAAATGTTAGTTCTCCCGTCATACTTATTTCAAATTCAGTTTCCATCAATTTAGAAAACAAATCAACTTCTGTTTGATGAGTAGAACCAAAAATTATGTCATCCACATAAATTTGAACAATAGTTAACATACCTTTGCCTCTTTTGATGAAAGGTGTGGTATCAATTTTACCTTTTTCATACCCTTTGCTGATCAGAAACTTGGATAAACGTTCATACCAGGCTCTGGGTGCTTGCTTTAAGCCATACAGAGCTTTGTCAAGGAGATAGACGTATTCTGGATGTCTTATATCTTTAAAGCCAGCAGGTTGTTCAACATACACTTCTTCTTTGAGATTTTCATTTAGAAATGCACATTTAACATCCATTTGATATACTTTAAAGTTTTTGTACGCAGAGAATGCCAGAAAAAGTCGTATGGCCTCCAGTCTTGCAACAGGAGCAAAAGTTTCATCGTAATCAATGTCTTCTTCTTGACAATAACCTTTTGCCACCAGACGAGCCTTGTTTCTGATCACAATTCCGTCTTCATCCTTTTTATTTCTGAAGACCCACTTAGTTCCAATTGCAACTTTTCCTTTTGTTATGGTACTAAGTTCCATACTCTGTTACGTTCAAATTGAAGTAACTCCTCCTGCATTGCTTCTACCCAACTAGGTTCAACTAAGGCTTCATGAACTTGCTTGGGTTCGATCATACTAAGAAAGTTGACATAGAAAGCTTCATTTGCTGTATCAGAACATGTTTTGACACCCTCAGAAGGAATACCAATGATAAGATCTGTAGTGTGTGATTTAGTCCATTTCTTCATCCTTGTTTGTGGTATTGGTTGAGCCTGAACTTCTGTGTCAGAAGATGAAATAACTTCTTCTGGAGATACTAATTCTGAGTCTCTTGCTTCTGTCTCCCCCTCAGATGATGGACCAGAAGAAACTTCTGGACAATCGGATGGAACAAGGAAAGAAAGAGTTTGGTTCAGAAGAAGTAGGACCAGAAAGAGTTATGCCAGAGGTATGAAGAACATCAGGTATGCTCAAGGGTGGTGTTGGTTCTGACAATATTTCTTCGCCCAGAAAATCTTGAAAAATAGCATCAATCTCAGATTCTCTGGATCCTGAAAGATAGTCAGAAGTGACAGTATTAAGTTTGAGTTCTGAAGAGGAATATTCAGAAGTCAGTTGTGTTTGATCATCAAAATCAATGTTAATTTTCTATAACTGTTTTAGTTCTTAAGTTAAAAACACGAAAAGCTCTGGAATTTAACGAATATCCTAAAAATTTAGCTTCATCGGATTTTGGATCAAACTTGCCAAGTTTATCTCTGTCATTTAAGATAAAACACCTGCAACCAAAGATATGAAAGAATTTAACAGATGGTTTTCTTTTGTTAATAAGCTCATAAGAGGTTTTGAGATGCCTTTTGACGATTATTGAGCGATTTTGAGTAAAACACGCAGTGGCTACAGCTTCTGCTCAAAAGTGTATGGGAAGACCAGAAGCTGCAAGCATCGTTCTGGCTGCTTCGACTAATGTTCTGTTGCGACGTTCAACGACACCATTCTGTTGGGGAGTGTGTACAACAGAGAAGTTCTGAGTAATTCCATTTGCAACAAAGTATGTTTCAAGCTTGGCATTCTTGAACTCTGTACCATTGTCGCTTCTCAGCTGTTGAATCTTTCGGTGCAGAAGAACTTGAATTCTGGTCATCATATTATGAAGTACGATAGTTACCTCTGACTTCTGTCGAACAAAAGCAAGCCAAGTATACCTGGAAAATTCGTCAAATAGTACCAGTATATACTTCTTACCAGAAAGACTCTGAATTGCAATGGGACCACATAGATCGATATGTAGTAATTGTAGAGGTCTTATGCATGAGTGATCACTTTTTGTTTTATGAGATGCTCGTTTTATCTTTCCCATTTCACATGCAGGGCAGTGGTGATCTTTTTGAAAATGAACTTCTGGAAGTCCAGATACCAAATTATGTTTTACAAGCATCTCAAGATTATCAAAGTTTAAGTGAGACATTTTATGATGTCAGAGCCATGCAACTTCACTCTTTTTGGAGATAAGACATAAGGTTTCCTTACCATCCTTGGAGGTAAAATTCATCATGTAGAGATTACCTTTTCTGTCTGCTCTCCAAAGTTCCTCACCTGCCTTAGAAAATAAGTAACAATGTTTTTCATCAAATTCGACAAGTATCTTAGAATCACAGAGTTGACTTACACTTAGGAGGTTATGTTTCAAACCTGAAACGTGAGCTACTTTAGATAAGGTAATGTTACCTTCCTGTAAAGTACCACAACCCTTAATCTGACCCTTACCATTATCATCAAATGTTACAGCTCCACCACTTTTGTCTTCGAATTTGGAGAGTAAGTTTCGTGAACCAGTCATGTGCCTCGAGCATCCAGAGTCAAGATACCAGATATACACACGCTGTTTCTGCAATCAAGATCAGAGTTTCTTAGGTACCCATATCATTATGGGTCCTTTAATGTTAGTTTTTGTTTTATCAGCCTTTTTTATTTGCTCTTGATTTGTTTTAACAAAAGACAAAGGCTGATTGTTTGTATTTTTTGTTTTTATGTTTTTCTTTGTTTTGTTTTTATGGAAGTACGAATGATTTGCAGTTGATGGATTTGAAGTCTGTGAGAAAAATTGTTTTAATTTTAAGAATAAGGAAAAACATTCAGAATTCTGAAATATAGAAGATTTTATTGAATTTTCATTGCGATAATGATAATTACAATTATTCTTAAGACTGTCTTTTCTAGTATCAGTTGTTCTAAAGAACTTCCTATCTAGACTAGACATATGCTTAGAATCTGAGATATTCTACAGCTGAGATTTCTTCGGATTTACCTTCTCAGAAGCTTTTGGATTTACTGAAACAGGAACAGAGAGATTAGATTTCCATTTACCTTTCTGGACATAAGAAAGTTTTGGAGGATAAGATTTAGGAGTTTGGATAAGGATTTTCTTTTTAAGTTGTTCTTCTTTTTCAAGTTCAAGACAAGATTTAGCTTTCAGACACATTCCTATAAAATCTGGATATATGAAAACAGGTTTTTGTTATTTAGAAGGAACAGAGAAAATCGGAATTGCACTTTGTTTCTGAACATTCATTCTAGAAGCTCTTATTTCCAGAGATTCATTAGTAAATAGAAATGGGGCGTCTTTATTCTTAATAACCTCTGGAGTTTTAGCATAGATAGGAGATTGATGTGCAAAGTGAGAAAGATATGTTTCTGAATTATCAAAGAAATCCTCAATTTGATCATCATTTTCCCAGGGATATGTGATTTCTTCTAAATCCTCTTGAACTTCAGAAAGATTTAAATCAATAAATGAACAAGGAAAAATTTCTGAATTGTTTTCTAACTCTTTTTGTTTACTGTCATTTTCAAGTTTAAAACAATTGTCCAGAGTCAAAAGAAGATCATTTTCAAAACTAAGTCTTAATTCTTCCTCTGCTTGAGTAGGAATAAACGCATCAGCCTTTGGATTCAACTTTATAAGAACACTTGAACCGAACTTGAAAATATCATCCTTCTTCTGAATTTTATTTAGATCAATGTTAGTCTTTTCAGAAGAATATATAATATTTTTAAACTTGAGTTTTCGTTGATGATGACCATTTTCAGATTTAGATCGTTTAAAGCATGATTGTTCATAAAGAATTGGAAACACAGGCTTCTGTTGTTGTCCGATACGAAAACAGAGTTTAAACAAGACTTCTTTTCACACGTATAGGGATCTAAATCTTCAAAATCGATTCCAGATCTTCCTACTTGTGTACTTATTTTCTGATGAACTTTTTGAGCATCCAGATATGTTTTGATCTGGTGCGTTTTGTTTTGAAGTTCAATATATAGAAATTCTCTTTCTTTTTGAAAGTAGTTTTTAAGTGCTACAGAATTTAATCTGTCACTTTCCTTAACTTGAATTTCCTTATCCTTTTCTTCCAGAAGTTTCTTAAAACTTAAGTGCTCCTTTTTTAACAAAACTTCTGTGTCTTTCAAGGTTTTAGAAATCATTTCTTTTTCAGTGTCAAGTTCCAGTTTCTCTTATGTTAAGATATCCATCTCTCTTTTGTAAATATCTCTTTCCCTTTGTATTGTGGAAAGAGTTTTCTCAATGTCTTTTCGTAACTTCTTTTCAATTGTAAGCTTTTGTTTAAGTTCCTCAAAATTATGTGACAAAAGCACAATTGTATTCTCAAGTTCAGATGATTCAGAAAGAGTACTAACCGGTGATTCAGAAGGATGTTCTTCTGATTCATTTGTATTTGCCATCCCACAGAACATGGCCTCATCACCGTTGGACTCATCTCCGAGCCAGTTCTCTTTCTCAGCATAGTGGGCTCTTTCAGTGACATTATAGTTGTATTTATTTTTGTAATATGTTTTGTCTTTATCCAGAGCCCCTCTGCAATCCTTCGAGTAATGTCCCGGCTTGCCACATCTGTAACATACATCTTTCTTTTTCTTCATTTCCTCTTCCTTCTTTTCTGTTTCAGTGTTTTCAGATCTCTGAACCTCTTGCTTAGGAGTATAGACAGAAGAACGATCAATCCTTTTATTTCCTTGAAACACTCTATTTCCAAAACGGTTTGTAAACTGTTTGGTTATAAGAGCCAAGGAATCAGCAAATGCCTTTATATCATCATCAGAATCAAAATCTTCTTCTGGAGCAGCTTCTGACATGAAAGCCTTGCTTTTCACTCTTCTATCTTCACTTCTTCTTCTGGTCGTTCCCTTTGATTCAGAAATCAAAGCCAGAGGTCCACCTATAGTTATTTTCTTTTGTACAACCTCCTTCTCATGGGCTTGAAGAGTTCCAAATACGTCATGTAGAGACCATTGCTCAAGATCTTGATTGGCCTGTAAAGACATGGAGAGGTTTGACCACTCTGGATTTAATCTCTTTAGAAATAAGACATTATTGTCTTCCCTTGATCGAACAATATCACATCTTTTGCATAGATTTATCAGATTATTAAATCTATGAAAAGTCTGTTCCAGAGATTCATCCGCAATGGCCTGAAAGCTATTGTATTCGTTCAGAGCTTGAGCTCTTCGGTTTTTCTTCATTTTTGCACCACCTTCCAGAAGATTTTCTAATTGATCCCATAATTCCTTGGCAGTATCACATGAATCCAGAGATTGAAAAATCTCACTTGGAATAGCCATGATAAGAAGAGTTTTAGCCTTTTTGGCTAGTTCAACTTTGGTTTTTCTTCATCAGACCAGTTTCCCTTTAGCTTTGGAACTTGCCTAGCAGGAATCTCATCAGTATTGGCTGTTGCTGGAATTCGCAGAATAGTAGTCATGGGAACCAGAGGACCATTTTGAATGATTGGAAATAGACCAGCATCCAGTCCCTCGTAGAAATTTACCATTCAAATTTTCCATTGAGGATATTCATCACGTATGAGAGTAGGAGGTTTCGTCAACGATCCAGAAGTATAAACAGAATTCAGATTTGAATTTGCCATTTTGTTCGTAGAAAGCAGAGAATCGAGAGGAAGAATTGATTTGAAATTTAGAACGATTAAACTTTAAATGAATTGAATAACAAAGAGATCGGCTTACTAATTCTTCAAAATTTTAACTACAATTACTACCGTTTTTGGAGAAAATTACTATGAATTAATAAAATCTCATAAACCAGGGTAGAATTATGAACAATAGTTAAAACAGGAAATTACTGCAGGAATGAAGAGAGAAAATTCCCAATTAAGGAGATCTAATAATCAACAGATTGATTAGATGGCTCTGATACCAATTGTTGGTTCCAGATTTCTTCTTCAATGATTAATCGATGAATTCATATATCAGAATGTAAGCGGAAGCAATTGATATTGATTAATCAACAGTAATAAGAACAGTAAAAGAATGAAGAACAGATTAGCTTTGTAGTATAACCTGAATCATGATTACAAATACTTGGAATGACGCACAGTATGTTCTTCAATTTAAAGTACTCCTATCGACAACTTTTACATTAGAGAAAAGATCTATTTATACACATAACAGAATGTAAAAGTCAATATCCTAACCTATTACAAACTGACAGGTATCAGATGGGAGCGTGTAACAAACTAATCAGTTGTAAAAGGGTAGACATGCTGGAAGTATGTGCCACGTCATGTTCTTCATCTTATGGTTCATACTTTCAATGTGTAACACAAACATTTACGTTTTTGGGTAACCGGTTCAAGCATTAACCGGTTACCATGTTGATGTGGCGAGTGATGTGTCATCCAACTCAATATTTTTTGCTGACATAACTAGTGACATGGATTTCTAATATAAAATTAATCTTTTTAGGTATTATTATTATACAGGGAAAACTCCAAAAAAGAAACCCACTAGACTTTTCTGTTTGGAATTATTAACTTCTTGGACAATTTTTTTGAATGAATAAGTCATTGGACTTTTGAAACTTGTTATATAAATCCTTGTACTTTTGAAATATGTTAAATACATTATTATTACTTAAAAATGTAACTTGCAACCTGTACATTAGGTAAAACTACAAATACAAAAAATCCTAAAAACTAAACGTGAATTGTCCGTTGATAACACCAATTATTGGTGTTATTATTATACCAAATTCCATGTTGTTTAGCTAGTTTCCAAATAAACGAGGCATAATTTCTTACGATTTCGTGTGAGTTGTACAGAAGTTGACCCATTTGGACAAATAAAGGAATTCGATGCTTTTCTAGCAAAATCCAAGAATTTATGCTTCAATTGATAGAGGACGAGAATACAAAGTAAACAAACCTTTCCGGAGCCTAAACGGAACTAAAATGAGTGAGTTATGGCCAAAATGGAGAAAGCGGGTGCGAAAGCAGCTGAACCCGCCCCACAACCCGCACAGTTGACTGTTTTGATGACGAAAGCGGGTGTAAAAGCGGGTATACCCGCCCCACAACCCGCACAGTTGGCTGTCCTCCATATAAAAAGCTGGAAAATCAGATTTTCAGGAACATCTCTTCTCCTTCTTTAGACGCACGACCTAGGGTTCTAAGGAGGCGATTTTGGGCAACTAAAAACGCAATTTCGGAGCGATTAAAGCGGAGAAACACGAAAGGATTAAAGATCTAAAACCAATTTCATCACCATCTCGTGGAGATTCGTCACCAAAAAGGGGTTTTCGTTCTTATTTAGATTTTGTTGATTTTTATGTCTAAGTTTGAGATTTCCTTCTTCTTAGTTTTGTTTTCTACCACCCCCAACATGAACTAATCTTTAGATGCTGGGGGTTGGATTACTTTTCGTTTGAAGCAGATGAACACACAAAGTTATGATTTTTATTAGGGTTTTTTTGTTATTAATGAAGCATATGAATTTGTGTTTAAAGCTTTTGTAAGACTGATCAACTTGCAAATTGATTTCTTTGTTACAAATTAGTTCGGGAGAAATAATTTGTAATTAGATGTGTGATTCGTGTGCCTAAGGTGAGAACCTGGATAGAGATATACCAATTAAACCTTAGTACCTTTATACAATCTTTCTCTTCATAAATTTCTGGGTTTATGTATTGAGATCGAGAGATAAAATGAGTATTTCTTCGGGAATAAATCTGTTATAACTCGAGAGAGAGTAACAGTGGTTTTTGTGATTGTGTATTCATAATATTGGAAATTACCTGATAATAATTACAACTGAAGTGTTCTATGTGGAAACCATTAGGACCCCAACTCCTAACTGCTTTTCTCCTATAAAGTTTCCAACTTTTCCGTTCTTTAAATTGTTTAAGATTTCTTTAGTTTAATTAGTAGATTAATCATTCAACCAACTCAAGTTTTCAACTGTCCAGTTAGTATTTACTATAGTCATTGTGTTACTTAGTCCCTAGTTCCCTTGGTTCGATCCCGTACTTCAAGTACACTATTAATTGATTCGACCCGTACACTGCGGTTAGATTTAAGGGGGTGTAAACCCGCCTATCAAGTTTTTGGCGCCGGTGTCTGGGAACTAGCTTTCGCTAATAGCACTAACAGCTATTAGTAGTATTACATTGGACCTTTTAATTTTCTGTTTTGTTTTAATTTTCTTATTACATTCTCAATTTCTAGTGCACTAAATATGAACTTTGTTTGTAGGTAGTTCATAGCTTATGCTTAGAAAAACAGTGATCCAAAGTCGTTATTATTTGTTCCAGAAATTGAAAAAACCGCACGTCGATTACGAAAGGAAGCTAAAGCTGAAAAATCAAGAGCAATGGATCCCGAACAAATGAGACAAGAAGAAGAACGATTGAGACGTGAGGCAGAAAGGTTGACAGCTGAGGCAGAAAGGTTGAGGCTACAAGAAGAGGAACTACAGAGGCGTTTAGAGGATGAAGAAAATTATTCTGAAGAAGATAAACCGGACTCAAATGCTCGTGTTCCCATGAAAGCCTTTACGAGCCTAACAGTAAGAGGCTCTAATAAGGGCGTCCGACCACCCAAGATCGATGCAAATAATTACGAGCGGAAGAATAACATCATTCAATTGGCACAAAACAATCAATTTGGAGGAACCCCAACTGAGGATCCTCATGCCCACCTTCGCGAATTCGATATAATCTGCAACACCTTTAAGTAGAACGGAGTATCGGAAGACTCTACCAAGCTCCGATTGTTTCAATTTTCTTTAAAAGGGGCAGCACGAGCATGGGAACAAAATTTGAGCATATGACCTATACGTACATAGGCTGCCCTCAAACAAGCTTTCTTGGATAAATTCTTTCCACCAGGTCGAACTGCAGAGCTAATCGCAGAAATCACTCATTTTGCACAATTGGACCTAGAGTCATTTTATGAAGCATGGGAAAGGTATAAGGGAATGCTCAGAAGGTGTCCCCATCATGGACTCCATGGATGGATGATCATTCAAACGTTTTACCAAGGGCTACACCAGCAATATAAGAATGATCTCACCGCTGCTTCTGGAGGAGCCCTAATGAACAAAACTTATGAAGAAGCCACCGAGCTCATCGAAAATCTCGCTTCTCATAATTATTCCATCCCGAGATCCGCGACAAGACGGGTAGCCAACATCCAAGAATCTGAAGAGTTGAAGGCCATCAAAGCCCAATTAGCTGCCATAAAGGACCAATTGAAGGTAAGTACTATTCACTCAACTCCTTATTATTCGAACTCACTAGAATTTCAGTCTTCTTCTTATGAGCCACAACCGGAGCAAGTACATTACATGCAAAACCGGAACAATCGGCCTAGGAATGATCCATTCTCTAACACATACAATGAGGGATGGAAGAAGCACCCGAACTTGTCATGGAATCAACCACAACATAATCAGAAAGATGGCAATGGGGAACAACAATACGGTAACAATTCTAACTTTACTTCTTATTCTCAATCTAACAATGCATACCGTCATCCAGGTGATTCACAAAGGAGATTTGAAGAAGGGCAGCCCTCAGAGAAGAAGTCCAATTTGGAAGACATGATGATGAAACTTGTCTCAAAGGTGGATACAGCGGTTGAAGGGTTGACCTCTTCAGTAAGCACACTAGCATCAACTGTCGGTACTGTGAAAGCAACAACCGACCAAAACACCGCTTCCATCCAAATGCTAGAAAGGCAAATAGGCCAGATTGCTGATGCACTTCAATCCAAAATTTCGGGCCAATTTCCGAGTCAACCAGAAAAGAAACCGAGAGAACATTGCAATGCCATCCATTTGACGAGTAGCCCGGAATTGATCAAGGACCCGACTCGTGAGACAGTTATTGAGAAATCTGATAAAGATCATGTAGAGACGGAGATGGTTGAAGTTGAAGATGTTGACCTAAGTGAAGGTAACAAGAAGAAGGATAACACACCGGTAGACACACCTGTGAAGCCACCGGTCAAACAATCAATACCGAAAGTTCCGTATCCAAATCGTTTGAAGGCTCACAAGGATGAGGAACAATTCAAGAAATTTCTTGATATCTTCAAGAAACTTCACATCAACATTCCATTCGCAGAAGCACTTGCAAAAATGCCGATATACCTTAAGTTCATGAAAGAGATCTTGTCCAAGAAGAGAAAAATCGAAGATAAGGCTATAGTGGCACTCATTGAAGAATGCAATGCAACCATTCAAAATAAACTTCCTCCGAAGCTGCAAGATCCAGGGAGTTTTTCTATACCTGTGCAAATTGGTTCTTTACACTTTAATAACGTGTTATGTGATCTAGGAACAAGTATTAACTTGTTACCGTTATCTATTTTCAGGAAACTCGGCTTAGGAAAAATGAAGCCGACGAACATGATACTTCAACTAGCAGATAGATCAATAAACTACCCATACGGAATAGTAGAAGGCGTCTTGGTAAAGGTTGACGAATTTTACTTCCCATTTGATTTTGTGGTGGTTGACATAGATGAAGATAAGGATTTGCCATTGATTCTGGGAAGACCTTTCTTGGCTACAAGCAAAGCACTGATTGACATGGAAGAAGGTGTGATGACTTTCAGAGTCGGCAACGAAAAGGTAACCTTTCATGTTCTCAAACGCCTAGAAAGTAGAGGTGAACCGGAAAAAGGTAAGGTGGAGTTTGAAAATGGTGACGATGGAAAATCGAATGTGGAAAGAATGGGGATAGACCGTATTTGTGGGCGGTTCGATCCCAAGGAAAATACCGAGCCAAACTGACACCACAAGGTCGTGCCACGACTCTAAATAAGGCGCTGGGTGTGAGGCAACCCACCATTGGTTTGTTTATCATTTCCATTCTTAGTTTATTTTTATTTTTGTTCAGTTTGTTTTTACGAAAACCCTTTATGTCGGAGTCCGTGGAGTTGTTGATAACACTTACCACGTTGTGACTCGTCTTTTACACTTTTTTGGAATATCATGGAAGCAGTCCAAACCTAGATTTCATCTAGGTTTGGGGTTGCTAAGTCATCCAAAAACACAATTGGAACCTAGGCCACGGCCTAGGTTTGGGGTGTCAGTTCATCGATAGACATACATAAATGGGAATGATTCCAACCCCGACAATTGTGTTATTTGGGATTGATGACACTTATTCATAAATACTCACATAAATGTTTGAATGTAGGTACAATGGGGCGATCATCTCACATATCGAGCACATATCACAACACGAGGAATGAAGACGGTTTGATTTTCTTCTTTGTTTGTGCATCCTTTAATTTGGTACTATAATTAAAAATCAATTCATACAATGTTGGATGACTATAAATAACTTGTATCGCTCTTAACACTAGCTATGATACTTCGAATCAAACTCGCACATTGGGGACAATGTGTGGGTAAGGTTTGGGGTTGCTCGCACGGGTACACCAATTTTTGAAACATTGTGTATATGTCTTTTAGTGATCACTAGCATGCCTTTAGATACTCGAATGTGTGAAAATCATGGAATTTTTTGAAAATTTTGCATTGTCTTGAGAATCTTTAGATAGCGATATAGTCGTGAGGAATGATGGATCTGTTGAATGACTAGGGGACATTAGTGGAGACCACCCCGAGAGGTAATTTGAGCCATAAATTTTCACGACATTCGTTTTTGAGAGGCACGAAATACATCAATTCGTATACACATGTCTTTTTCATTGTAATTTGATTATAGTTTGATCTCACTATTTTCTTGCATCGAATAATAAAGACGACCATCAGGATATTATGTCAAAAATACCAGCGTACCAATCGTGTGGACCTTAGGAGATGATCCAAGGCATTGTTTGTTGACTTTATTGGATTTTTTTTAGCTACCGTATCCTTGTTCATTTGTGTGTTCCTTAACCAAGTTTGCAGCCAAACACTTCTAGATTCACTTCTACACCCAAATGTTAACCCATGCCCAAACACTAGCCAAACATAGTTCGAACGTGCAATACAGTGTGAAACGGCCAGGGAATGAAGGACCGATTTGGCAAGGAAAGAAAGAATAGAATAACTCGACTACTCAAAAAAAACAAAAAAAAACAAAAAAAACCAAAAAAAAATAATAGAAAATAAATTGGGCAAATTCACCCAAGAAAAAAAAAACAAAAAAAAAACAAAAGAAAAGGGAGGAATAGCTTAGAAAAGAAACAGGTGGAGGACGGATTACACTGTAAAACACTAAGGACTTTGATCCTTATTAACCTTCATTTCTCAGCCATCACCCCGAGCCCCAGTACAACCGAATAAAGACCTAGGTGATCCTTTGGAAAATGTGATTACGTACACTGGTTATTGACAAATATTCCTTGTCTTATTACTTGATTCCCTTCCGAGGTCATTTTGGTAACATATGTGCGTCTTTCAATTCTATATTCATGCAGTTATACAACTTGAATATTATTGTACATAACTTCATACTGCATGAACCATTACATGTGTTAAACCTAGGACTCGAGTGTATTGAGAGTATCCCGTGAGGTAGGGTCAAGGCGAAATCCTCTCTGAAAGTGTAATCGGTTAGTTTGAACTCAGTATGGTGTCGCCGTCTTTAGTTCGAAATCTTCAATGCTCATTTTTCTAATTATCCACGATGGTAGTACATTCGAGTATCACATTTTGAACTTACATGATGCATACTACACAATCGTTGCTTTTCTTTAGTATACCCGTGCTTAGATATACGAGTTATGCCTACTGTCTAATTGTTCTGTTCCTTGTTGATCGCTAATTTGCTTGGGGACAAGCAACGCTTGGTTTGGGGTTGTTGATAACACCAATTTTTGGTGTTATTATTATACCAAATTCCATGTTGTTTAGCTAGTTTCCAAATAAACGAGGCGTAATTTCTTACGATTTCGTGTGAGTTGTACAGAAGTTGACCTATTTGGACAAATAAAGGAATTCGATGTTTTTCTACAAAATCTAATAATTTATGCTTCAATTGATAGAGGACGAGAATACAAAGTAAATAAACCTTTCCGGAGCCTAAACAGAGCTAAAATGAGTGAGTTATGGCCAAAATGGAGAAAGCGGGCGCGAAAGCAGCTGAACCCGCCCCACAACCCGCACAGTTGACTGTTTTGATGACGAAAGCGGGTGCAAAAGCGGGTATACCCGCCCCACAACCCGCACAGTTGGCTGTCCTCCATATAAAAAGCTGGAAAATCCTATTTTCAGGAACATCTCTTCTCCTTCTTTAGACGCACGACCTAGGGTTCTAAGGAGGCGATTTTGGGCAACTAAAATCGCAATTTCGAAGCGATTAAAGCGGAGACACACGAAAGGATTAAAGATCCAAAGTCAATTTCATCACCATCTCGTGGAGATTCGTCACTAAAAAGGGGTTTTCGTTCTTATTTAGATTTTGTTAATTTTCATGTCTAAGTTTGAGATTTCCTTCTTCTTAGTTTTGTTTTCTACCACCCCCAACATGAACAAATCTTTAGATGTTGGGGGTTGGATTACTTTTGGTTTGAAGCAGATGAACACACAAAGTTGTGATTTTTATTAGGGTTTTTTTGTTATTAATGAAGCATATGAATTTGTGTTTAAAACTTTTGTAAGCAGGATAAACTTGCAAATTGATTTCTTTGTTACAAATTAGTTCGAGAGAAATAATTTGTAATTAGATGTGTGATTCGTGTGCCTAAGGTTAGAACCTGGATAGAGATATACCAATTAAATCTTAGTACTTTTATACAATCTTGCTCTTCATAAATTTCTGGGTTTATGTATTGAGATCGAGAGATAAAATACGTATTTCTTCGGGAATAGATCTGTTATAACTCGAGAGAGAGTAACAGTGGTTTTTGTGATTGTGTATTCATAATATTGGAAATTACTTGATAATAATTACAACTGAAGTGTTCTATGTGGAAACCATTAGGACCCCAACTTCCAACTGCTTTTCTCCTATAAAGTTTCCAACTTTTCCGTTCTTTAAATTGTTTAAGATTTCTTTAGTTTAATTAGTAGATTAATCATTCAACCAACTCACGTTTTCAACTGTCAAGTTAGTATTTACTATAGTCATTGTGTTACTTAGTCCCTAGTTCCCTTGGTTCGATCCCGTACTTCCAGTACACTATTACTTGATTCAATCCGTACACTGCGGTTAGATTTAAGGGGGTGTAAACCCGCCTCTCATCCGTCCCATTTACATACATATATAAAGGAAATTTTTCTAGAAACAATAAATCATCTGAGAACCTAAACTCCTATCTTTGGTGTTTGGTGTTTTTTTATGAAAAATGGTCCCTAAATTTCATTTATTACAAATTAGGGCTCGACCTTTATCATTTTTTAACAGGATGGTCCCACCCTCTAACGGCCGTCCAGTTACTTCGTTAACCTTGTGGCCATTTTCGTCCTTTTTCTATCTTTTGTCTTTATTCGAGGGACCAATTTTGTAAAGATCACACTAACCACGGGGACCAAATATGTAATTAAATCTAAAAAGGTAAGAAAAATTGAGTAAATTACGGATTTGGTCTCTGTGGTTTGCTGCTTTTTATGGATTTCGCTCTAGAGTTCATTTATTAGGGTTTTGGTGCCTGTGTTATGCACTTTCTGTTGGATTTGGTCCTTCGTCCTAACGATCATCTAATAGGTCTATTAAGGTCAAGGGCATAAAGGTCTTTTTCATTTTACATATGCTAAAACTAATTAAATTAGGGAGAAGGTGTACATAATAGAACTTGAAGGGCCAAACACAAATATATTTGTTTCATACTCTTCATCCTCGTCCCTACCATAAAACCGGCGATTGCCGGCGAAACGTAATTTTCGGCAAACCCCTTTTTTCCGGTTGACAGGAGATTTTATATACCTTAGATATGTAACAAATAAGATCAAAAGCAAGTATACTTTTGACCCTACTATCGCCTTTCAAGTAATAAAATGGTAAGTACCAAGTATCGTTCCACAGGGATAGGTATCTTAAGTTGCAAGATCTCGAGATGAGAAACTAACTTTAGATGGCGAATTGGAAAAGTTTGATTTGTTGTTTGATTTGTTGTGAGTTCACAGTTTATAATAACAGAATAAAACAGGTAGCATGGGTGTAAGATTTTTAGGTGAGACCTGAACATAAATTCTGGTGAACAATTTAGCAATAATAAATTCCACCATCCACCTTGAGGGTATTCCTTCCGGACTTAACCATTTTTACTAGTATTTAGCTTTCAGCCCATATTCCTATGTAGCATCCGGACCAGTGATTGTAACAGACAGTTTCCTCACGGTGTATGGACTAGCAAATTCCTTTGTCTAAAAATCGCTCTTCCGAGCAGATTCCCATATCATCCAAGCTGGGTGTGTCATAGTGGCTCATTCCTGAGTCCACCACACTTTACACTTTGAAAAGCAACCAACTCGTCGAGAATAATCATTTAGAAAAATATAGAGAGCAATTCTTCCAAGTATACTTCCTATGTCATTTGAGCTGACGTGCATATCATGGCTCATTCCTGAGTCCACGGCACTTAAACACTTTCAAAGTGATCAACCCGTCAAGAAGTGCATTTGGATTTATAAAACTTGAATGAAATAATGAAATATATTTTTGCTAACAAAAATCCACCATTATTTAGTTTAGAATATTACCTTTTCATCTCACACCCAAGCTAATAAATTTAGCTACACATTGTAAAGACAAGAAAGAACTTCAAAAGATTTACTAGATTAGAGAGATAATCCATCTAGAGAGTTGTCAATTCCCTAGATGGTGGTGTATCTATTACAATTACTAAGCTATCTATTTATACTAACAAAAGAGGGTAGATTGGTCATTACAAGGGAGACCATAAAAGTCAACAAAAAGCCAACCAAGCACAACTTGCTCCCCAAGTTGTCTTGATAGGAAGCTTCCTACCCTATTTAACTATTACACTATTAATAAAAATATATAATTGTTCAAAAGAAAAGATCTGAAAATCTTTGATAAATCTTGTTGCCCAAGTTTGCTTATCCAGTAAGCTCGTTCATTCAGCTGCTACCATCTGCAGGACAATGCTCCAGCAATGCTTCAGAAATCTGCAGTTTTTAACTAATATTAACAATAAAGTACCTAAAACAGGAAATTCATCCAACTTAACTTCATGACTCAATAAATGATAAAATAATATAATAAAAGACTCAAAGTTGGGATGAAGTGTAAAATAACTATCTAAAAGACATTACAAAAGGGTACTAATGTGTTGAATAATCAACACATATCACCGGTGAAGACTCTTCTCATTTTCTACACCACCATTCTCCCCGTCCTCCCTCCCCTGCCACCCTCTCCCCCTTCTTGTTCTCCTACCATTGTATCTCCTTCAAACCTACAATTTTGGTCACTGCAGTGACCCTCCCGCAACCCTCCTCCACTACTGCTCTAATCGAAGATCTCCATCACCACTCCTCTGATCGACGATCACCCCCTCAAGTGATCCGATCGATTTTTCTCCTTCCCACCAATTCACCTTTTTCTAAAAAATTTCGATGAAACTCCGGTGAAACCATTTCACATAGATGTTTAAAACACCCTTCTCCATCTCCTTCTTCCCTCAAAATAGTCGTGCTGGTAGTGATAAGTGAAGATGAGGTGGCGATGCGTTGTCATGGCCGACTGGCAGTCTGTGGTGGGGATGATGTAACACCCTGAGTTTCGTATCTTCTAACCTTCTTTTATTAAATACAAGATTGGTATTTAAATAGGTGGAGTATTATTTTTATTATGGGACTTCCAGAT
Organism: Silybum marianum; assembly: GCA_036898165.1. Lineage (NCBI taxonomy): Eukaryota > Viridiplantae > Streptophyta > Magnoliopsida > Asterales > Asteraceae > Silybum > Silybum marianum. Next base: position 17,406,427 of record CM072536.1, on the reverse strand, counting down.
GGAGAGTGCGACCTCAAGGTACGACTTGGCCAAGGCCATGTCGCAGTGCCATCATCGCAAGAAATGTACCGTAGCTTGTGTTGGGGAAGTGCGACCATGGTAGGTGCGACCTAGCCATGGTTTCGTCGCAGTTGGAAGTCGCATTTTATGTACCAAGTGTTGAGTTTGAGAATGTGCGACCATGGCAGGTGTGACCATGCCATGGCTTCATCGCACTTTTGGATCGCAGTGATGTGCGACCTAGGACTACGACCTGGCCTTTTGACCCGCATCGCACTTCGTGGTCACAGTTCGGGGTCAGTATAAAGGTGGATTTAAGCTGGAAACATCATTTATTACATATCAGATACCTTTCTCTTCGCTTTTACTATGAAGTGAAACCCTAGGAGGCGATTTTCAGGAGCAATAACTCCTCTTCAACAACCATTCTTCATCAAGCATTTACTAGGAGCTCAAGTTAAGGAATCAAGATCTAAGGTTCAAACCTTAGGTGTTCTTCATCTCCTCTCTAGAGTCCAAGTAGTGTTGGGAGCATTTTAGGGTTTCTTCAAGCCTAAAACTTTATAGCATTTTAGGGTTTCTTCATTCTTACCTTTCTAAAACTTTATACATGTCAAAGGATATATTTTATCTTCTATTTGATGTTTAAACAAGTGTTTCTACACTTGAATGATTTTGGTAAACTAGGTCAAAATGTGTCATCTAGGGTTTTACTTGGAATTGTTGAAATGATTATGAGGAATGGTTTTAAAACACTTGTAAGATGTTTATCTTCACAAAATATGCCTTTTGAAACTAAATGCTATATTGATCTACTTTTGGAAGAAAGGTTTCGGAACAAAGAACGTATCATACAAATATTTTGCATTGAGAATGGACTAGTAGATTGGAATGAATGTATAGACTAGTGTAATGGATCCATAGGCACAATAGTCGGTTTTATATTGGGGATAGGGCAAGTGAAAGATCCTAGTTTGGGTTGAGCTTTGCTCAGTTGGGTATTGAGTAATAAATCCACGTCTAGGGTTGAACTCTTTATCCGTAAGCCGGATATTTCTATCCGTTCGAGCTTACTGATTCACTGATTTCTATCGGTACGATTTGCGGGTCACCCCCGTATGTTTCCCCTCAATTGCGTTTCTTTTAGGTGTAAATCGCATGCAAAAGAAAAAGGATTAAATGGAAAGGCTTTTTTGTTAGATGTCGATTCTACCGGTTTCACTTATTTACTGGCTTTCCATATTTGAACTGTTTGTTCTCACTAGGCTTTAAGCCTAACGCTTTTTCTTAAAATGACATGTATATCAGGTGATCGTGCTAGTGGGGCTTCAAGGGATTGAGTGGAGCTATATGCCGGTTGAGGCATCCTTTTGGAGTACATCTTTCGGTGTACAGATAGAGTTTCATAGAAGGTTTATTTTGAGGATTTATAGACACGCGAACTTAATCTATATTTGCTAATTGTATAGATTAATAGGTTGTCATCTAGTATCCGTTTGGTGTTGTAAACTCTTTTACTCCTCCCCATTTCTATGGGTAATGTCTATTCATTCAATATTTCCGCATTATATTTGGTTTAAATTAACTCCCAATCTTAGGGGTGTTACAAGTTGGTATCAGAGCTCTAGTTTAAGTGAACTCGGTGTAATTTTGAGATACCTAGACTTAAGCCGAGACTTTAAGTATTGAATTGTGAGAATAGGTAGACACTCTTGAGATAAGAGAGCGTTAGAGTCGACAGAAATGCGCTAATCATGAAATGCGACTTTGGTAATAGGGATTCTTGTGTGTATGATATATCCAAGATATCACATAGCTAATGCTATTTTAGGTGCATTGTATTCTGAGTATGCTTAATTTACTTTGTTGCGATGATTGGTGAATGTGTTATACGTATTTTTGTTAGCTTTGTCTTACTCTTGTTCAATCATCTTGACAAACTAAGATGGTGAACACACGTACTAGATCACAAGCTGAGGCGGACGGCGCAAATCATAGCACAACGGATGTCACTCAACCACCTCTGATCCCGACTATCTTACCTATACCCAGAATAAATCGTATACCGGAAGTTAACCTAGATCCGGGAAATCAGCTAATGATGGTGGCAGGTTTTCAAGATGAACTACAAGTCCGTTTGTTACAGGCGGTAAATTCGGTCATAGCCCGACAGCATGAAACAATGATCAAGATGTTCGAAGAACGCGATGCCAGTGCCCGAAGGCACGAAGCCACTGCTGAGAACATCATTGTGGGTTCCGGGGGAAATCCAACTGGGCAGGCTACTGATGAGACACCTGCAACTGAAGTGAGACGAGCGGGAAGAAGTTGCTCGTACAAGAACTTCATGTGTACCAAACCACCCAAGTTTTCTGGTTCGGATGATCCGGTGAAGTGTATCCGGTGGTTGCGAGAAATCGAGCAAGCGTTTAGCTCGAGTGATTGTGAAGAGAGGCAAAAGGTGAAGTTTGCTTCGCAAATGCTAAGAGGCGAGGCCCTAACATGGTGGGACGTTACTACGGCTACCCTTGGGTCCGTGATCGTCTCTATGCTTACATGGGAAATGTTTAAGGTGAAGATCTTGGAAGAGTACCGTAATGAAAGAGTTGTCGACCGAATTATGGATGAATTTCGGGCTCTCAAGATGGGGAGCAAGACTGTGAGGGAGTGCACTCGGTTGTTCATGGAGATGTTGAGTTTGGTGGGGCATGTGGCCCCGAATGAGAAAGAAAAGATAAAAGCCTATATCAAAGGTTTTCCATCAGCAATGATGGAGATGGTTCATGTCTCAAAGCCTTCTACTTTAAGAGAGGCGATCGAAAAAGCCCAACATAATGAGGATGCTCAAAACTTGGGCAAAGAAGAAGGGATGGTAGTTGGGGAAAAAAGGAAGTGGGAAGGGCAAGTGGCGCCTTCCAAGAAGTCGAACTACAATTATAACAACACCACCAACAACAACAATCGGAGCACCGATTCTAGGAAGGAAGCGAGGTGGTGCTCCAAATGCCGGAACAAACACTTTGGAGCATGCAACTCATTTTTCGGCAGCTGTCATAAGTGTGGGAAGATTGGGCACCTCACTTGGGACTACCAAACCAAAGCACCCATATGCTTTGAGTGCAAAGAGTCGGGCCACTACCGGAACGAGTGCCCAAAGTTGAAGCTCGTGGGTTCTCAAGCAAAGGCTTCTAGTACTCTGAAGGCGGTGGGAAGAGCTTTCAAGATGACAGGGGATGAGGGGAAAGAATAGGCGGTCGTGGTGACGGGTACGTTCCTTGTTAATTCTGTACCCGCTCATGTTCTTTTTGATTCCGGTGCTACTTTTTTTTTGTGTCCACTTCTTTCTAGCCAAGTCTTCTTGTACGGATTAGTACTTTGGAGGATGCCTATATTGTAGAAATAGCCGATGGTAAACAAATTCTAATTCGGGATATTCTTAAGGGTTGCGTCCTAGAGATCGAAGGGAATAAGTTTGAAGTAAACCTCATGCCTATGTCGATATGAGGTTTTGATGTGGTGATTGGAATGGATTGGTTGGCCGAGAACCAAGCCAAAATTTTGTGTTCTAACAAGTTAATACGGATTCCGTTATCGAATGGAGGAGTAGTAGTAGTTTATGGGGAGAGAAGAAAGGGTGAAGTTGCATTGTTGACCTTAGCAAAGGCACGCAGATGCCTAGCCAAAGGATGCCATTCGTTTTTAGCATATGTTTTAGATGCAAAACTGGAAAAGAAGAAGCTTGAATATGTCCGGATTGTTAATGAGTTTCCAGATGTATTTCCCGAAGACTTGCCCGGTTTGCCACCCGATAGGCAAGTGGAGTTTCGAATAGACCTCGTGCCAGGGGCCGATCCAATTGCAAGAGAGCCCTACCGCTTGGCACCATCCGAGATGCAAGAGATGATGACGTAATTGCAAGACCTTCTAGAAGTGAGACCAAGTTCGTCACCTTGGGGAGCTCCAGTCTTGTTTGTAAAGAAGAAGGATGGCACGATGAGGATGTGCATTAATTATAGGGAATTGAATAAGGCAACCGTGAAGAACAAGTACCCACTCCCAAGAATTGATGACCTCTTTGATCAACTACAAGGAGCGGGATGCTTCTCAAAGATTGACTTGCGTTCGGGTTACCACCAAGTGAAGGTGAAGGAGGATAATGTGTCAAAAACGGCATTTAGGACACGGTAGGGACATTACGAATTCTTGGTGATGTCGTTTGGGTTAACAAACGCGCCGGCGGTGTTTATGGATTTGATGCATCGTGTGTGTCGACCATTTCTAGACCAATCGGTAATAGTGTTTATTGATGATATCCTCGTATACTTTAAGAACGAGTTAGAATGTGAGCAACATCTTCGAGAGGTTCTCGAAGTGTTAAGGAAGGAGAAGTTTTACGCTAAATTCTCCAAGTGTGACTTCTGGTTGAAGGAAGTTCAATTCTTAGGTTATGATGTCACAAAAGACGGAGTAAAGGTGGATCCATCCAAGATCGAGGCAATGATGAATTGGGAACCGCCTAGGAGTCCGTCCGAGATCCAAAGCTTCTTAGGATTGGCGGGTTATTATAGAAGATTTATTCAAGACTTCTCAAAGGTTGCATCTTCTCTGACAGCATTGACAAGGAAGAACGTGAAGTTCATTTGGACTGACAAGCAAGAAGAGGCTTTCCGGACTCTTCAAAAGAAATTGTGTGAGGCACCGATTTTATCCTTGCCGGAAGGATCTGTAGATTTTGTGGTGTATAATGATGCGTCAAAGATGGGGTTAGGATGCGTGCTAATGCAAAGAGGCAAAGTGATTGCTTATGCATCGAGGCAACTCAAGAAATACGAAAAGAATTACCCAACCCATGATTTGGAACTAGCGGCGGTGGTATTTGCATTGAAATTACGGCGGCATTATATTTATGGGACTAAGTGTACAATCTACACCGATCACAAGAGTTTGAAGCATATTTTCGATCAAAAGGAACTAAACATGAGGCAATGACGTTGGCTAGAGTTGCTTAAGGATTATGATTGTGAGTTGCTATACCATCCGGGTAAGGCAAATGTAGTAGCAGATGCTTTAAGTAGGAAGGAGTATGGTAGCGGGACGCGGGTCGTGCTCACGAGAATTGACATAGTGTCAAGTTTGATCGACCAAATCAAGACTTCTCAAGCAGAAACCCTACTTAAAGAAAACTTAAAGAGCGAAGTTATGGTGAAGCAACACTTGTTGTCAACAGAAGATAGTCGTGGTCTGAAGCTATTTCGAGGACGTGTTTGGGTGCCCAAGGTTGGGGGCAACCGAGAACTACTATTGGAGGATGCTCACAAGTCTAAGTACTCCATACATCTGGGTAGTACTAAGATGTATAGAGATTTGAAAAGCAAACTTATTGGTGGCCTATCATGAAGTTAGATATGGCTAAATATGTAGAGAGATGTGTAACTTGCTTGCAAGTCAAGGTGGAACACCAACGGCCATATGAGAGGCTTCAGTCATTGGAAATTCCGAAATGGAAATGGGATCACCTCACTATGGACTTTGTGACAAACTACCAAAGACGTTGAAGGGTCACGACACCATATGGGTAGTGGTGGATAGATTGACGAAGAGTATTCACTTCTTAGTAATGCGATAATCCGGCCCAGTTGACAAATTGGCTAAGTTGTATGTGGATGAGATAGTTTCAAGGCATGGTGTGCCTTTGACTATCGTGTCAGATCGTGATACTCAGTTCACTTCTCACTTTTGGAATGGTTTACAAGAGGGGTTAGGCACCAAGATAAATTTAAGTACGACATTCCACCCCCAAACAGATGGTCAAAGTCAAAGGACTATTCAGACTCTTGAGGACATGCTTAGGTCATGTGTTATTGATTTCGATGGAAATTGGGATTCGCATCTACCGGTAGTGGAATTTGCCTACAACAACAGTTACCATTCTAGTATTGGAATGGCACATTTCGAGGCACTTTATGGATGGAAATGTAGGACACCGGTATGTTGGTTGGAAGCGGGCGAGAAGCAATTCACCGGACCCGAGATTGTGCAAGAGACGGCTAACAAGGTGAAGATTATTCGAGAACGATTAAAGGCGGCGCAAGACCGTCAGAAGAGTTATGCCGATAAGAAGAGAAGACCCATGGAATTTCAAGTGGGTGAATGAGTTATGCTCAAGATATCTCCTTGGAAGGGTATCATTCTGTTCGGAAAACACGGAAAGCTTAGTCCACGTTTCCTTGGACCATTTAAAATCCTTGATAGAGTGGGACGTCAAGCCTATAAATGGGAATTGCCACCCGAGATGGCCGGAATTCACAACACGTTCCACATTTGCTACCTAAGGAAGTGTTTGGAGGAGGAAGAAAGCATAATCCCTCTCGCGGAATTTCGAGTTGATAACAACAACCGATGTGTGGAAGAACCGAAAGCAATCATAGCAAGCAAGTCTAAGAAATTACGCCACAAAGAAATCGTCATGGTCAAAGTCCAATGGAATCATCATAGAGGATCGAACGTGACGTGGGAAGCAAAAGAGGATATGAAGCAAAGATATCCGAAATTGTTTTGTTAGGTTTTGGATTTCGAGGACAAAATCAATTCCAAGGTAGGGAGGATTGTAACACCCTGAGTTTCGTATCTTCTAACCTTCTTTTATTAAATACAAGATTGGTATTTAAATAGGTGGAGTATTATTGTCATTTTGGGACTTCCAGATGGAAAGTGCGACCTCAAGGTGCGACCTGGCCAAGGCCATGGTCGCAATGCCATCATCGCAAGAAATGTACCGTAGCTCGTGTTGGGGAAGTGCGACCATGGCAGGTGCGACCTAGCCATGGTATTGTCGCAGTTGGAAGTCGCATTTTATGTACCAAGAGTTGAGTTTGAGAATGTGCGGCCATGGCAGGTGCGACCATGCCATGGCTTCATCGCACTTTTAGATCGCAGTTTGTGTACCGTAGGTTGGCCATGGGATGTGCAACCTAGGACTACGACCTGGCCTTTTGACCCGCGTCGCACTTCGTGGCCGCAGTTCGGGGTCAGTATAAAGGTGGACTTAAGCTGGAAACATCATTTATTACATATCAGATACCTTTCTCTTAGATTTTACTCTGAAGTGAAACCCTAAGAGGCGATTTTCAGGAGCAATAACTCCTCTTCAACAACCATTCTTCATCAAGCATTTACTAGGAGCTCAAGTTAAGGGATCAAGATCTAGGGTTCAAACGTTAGGTGTTCTTCATCTCCTCTCTAGAGTCCAAGTAGTGTTGGGAGCATTTTAGGGTTTCTTCAAGCCCTAGTATTGTGAGTTCATTCTTACCTTTCTAAAACTTTATACATGTCAAAGGATATATTTTATCTTCTATTTGATGTTTAAACAAGTGTTTCTACGCTTAAATGATTTTGGTAAACTAGGTCAAAATGTGTCATCTAGGGTTTTACTTGGAATTGTTGAAATGATTATGAGAAACGGTTTTAAAACACTTGTAAGATGTTTATCTTCACAAAAGATGCATTTTGAAACTAATTGTTATTTTGACCTAATTTTGGAAGAAAGGTTTCGAAACAAAGAACGTATCATACAAAGATTTTGTATTGAGAATGGACTAGTACATTGGAATGAATGTATGAAATGTCTATGCTAGTGTAATGGATCAATAGGCACAATAGTCGGTTTTATATTAGGTATGGGGCAAGTGAAAGATCCTAGTTTGGGTTGAGCTTTTCTCAGTTGGGTATTGAGTAATAAATCCACGTCTAGGATTGAACTCTTTATCCGTAAGCCGGAGATTTCTATCCGTTCGAGCTTACTGATTTACTGATTTCTATCGGTACGATTTGCGGGTCGTCCCCGTATGTCTCCCCTCAATTGCGTTTCTTTTGGGTGTAAATCGCACGCAAAAGAAAAAGGATTAAATGGAAAGGCTTTTTGGTTAGATGTCGATTCTACCAGTTTCACTTATTTACTGGCTTTTCCATATTTGAACTGTTTGTTCTCACTAGGCTTTAAGCCTAACACTTTTTCTTAAAATGACATGTATATCAGGTGATCGTGCTAGTGGGGCTTCAAGGGATTGAGTGGAGCTATATGCCGGTTGAGGCATCCTTTTGGAGTATATCTTTTTGTGTACAGATGATGGGTTATGTGATACATATATATAGAGGCTCCTTCAAGTGTTAACTCAATTATTTGTGTTAACCGTGTTAACCCATCGTTCACTGGTGAACACCATGCTCGTATACTAACGAATGGTGTCCACCAGTGAACTAGCATGCATGTAAGGAACCATTCATTCACTGATGAATGATGTTTCACCCGTGAACGAGCATGGTGTTCACCAATGAACGATGGGTTAACACGGTTAACACAAATTATTGGGTTAACACTTGAAGGGGCCTATATATATATATATATATATTTAGGGTTGGGTTCCGGTGAGACCAAGTCGATTTTGTGAGACCCGTAAGACCAACTTCTGTCCATTGATTATTTTTGCAAGGTGATGATCTGATGGATCAAATCAATCTTTCATTTTGAATGGATAGGGGTATTTTTGGAGATGATCACCAAAACTTTTCGAATTATGCTTATGACAGTGAACAATGTATCCAAGGTCGTTAGTTTATTTTGATTGACTGTTTTCATTGTGAAGCTTCATCTCTTTGGAAGCATGTGTGTTTCATATGGTTTGTCATTTTCAATGCATTTTGTTAATCGCTATGGCTACTGTGATTATACATTAGCTTGATGCAAACATCAAAAACTTCACACTAAATGCTTTTCTAAGTATGAAGTTTGATTCATTTTGTTGTGAATGTTCATTAAATTTTTGTTTTTCATATAAATCTTAATGTAAAGGTTCACTAATTATTGGATTAACCTCATAAGTATGTGGATTTTCTTTTGATTATGGAAGTTCATCAAGTAGATGAAAATATTCAAACTCATTAACTAGTTGTAAAAATCGTAGCAAGTCTTCATTGTTAAAGTAAGTAGGTTCCATTGATCACCATCTATCTTTCTTGGTAAAATAAATTTGCATCATACTTTGTGTGGTTTTGTTTGTGGGATGTCACTTCTTTAATTGGCTCATGATTATGTTGTTGTTGCAGACTTTGGCAAGAAGAAAAAACTTGGTCGACTCTGTGTGATGTAGCTAATTCCCTTGGGCATGAAGAAGTTCGGTTTCCTCAAATTGAAATTGATAATGGCACATCGGTTAAAGCTATTAGTACCTCACGGGCATGCTAAAGTTGTAGGATCATGTGGTCCATATGGATGTTGGGAAGGTCCCGGTTAGCTTCACCATGGCCATGACCATAACCCGGGGGTGCAGTCAATAGATAACTAAATTAAACCTTCATATTAACTCTGGTCTGAAGGTTCACATAACTCTTGTGTTACTAGCTTCTACTATCTATTTAAATCAAAACCTTCACATTAACTCCATTGGGAAGGTCTATAAAATTGTTGTAGTACTAGCATAGATAATCCATTTAAAACTTAACCTTCAAATTAACTCTGTTGTGAAGATTCATATGATTATTGTACTAGTAGCTCACATCGATCGTTTAAATGTGAGCCTTCACATTAAGGTTGTTGTGAATATTTAAATAATTGTTTTGTTATTAGCTTACACAATCCATTTAAAGTTGAACCTTCACATCAACTATACTATAAAGGTTCATATACTTGTGTGAACCGTCACATTAACTTTGCTGTAAAGGTCCATAAAATTTCTATGTTACTAGCGTACATAATCCCTTTATAATTGGAACTTTATGTTAAAACTATTTTGAAGGTTCGTATACTTGTTGTATTACTAGCTTATGTAATCTATTTAAAACTAAGCCTTCACATTAGGTCTATTGTGAAGATTCCTAAAGTTTTTGGTGTTAGTAGCTTACGTAATCCATTTAAAACTAGACCTTCACATGAACTTTGTTATGAAGGTTCGGATTATTTATTGTGTTAATAACTTGCATAATCCATTTAAAACTGAACCTTCAAATTAACTTGGATGTAAAGTCAAAAGTTGTTATTGGTTCTTTGTAGCTTTGTTAGATATCTACAAAGCATATTAGCGGTTGGTATGGATCTTTGTTGATTCATCATTCATAATGGGAAAATGGTTTGTCACTACTTGTTGATATCATATGACATGGTTTTGAAGGTGAAAATTCAGAGAATTAACAGACGTCATTGGGCCTAAGATTTGAGAAACAGAGTGAAAAGTGAAAGTTGAAGGGACTGTGGCACTTCAACAATGACCAATGAAGGCTAGAATTTGTCAAAATATTTATGAAAAATTGGTATTCTAGTTAACCTTACTTTAGAACATATTATTTTATAGAATTTCTTGGAGTTTTTTCGCTATATTTTTGTTTGCTTATATTTATATATGTTGATGATAGTTCAAAGAAAAGGGAAAAAATGTTTTCAATGTTATTGGCTTTTATAATCTATATAAACCGAATCTTCACATTAAGTTTGTTGTGGATGTTCATGGGTTGGGTTCACATGAGACTAGTCTGTTTTTCCGTGAGACAACATTTTTACACTTCAAACTTCACATCAAAACTTGCACCGTGAAGGTAAAAAAAGTCTGAACCTTCACAGGAAAAACACTATGAAGGTTACCTTCATGGTATTTTGCTCTGAAGTTTTAAGTGTAAAAAGTGGTCTCACGGGTCTCTTGGAAACAGTTTGGTCTCACATTATCCCAAGTCAAATGTTCATTCCATTAACCTAAGGTAATAGCAATTTCATATAATAAATTTATTATCTTCTAGATAGTTGATACTACATTTCTAATTCAAGACAACTGATACTAAATTTGTAGTTGGGTTGTACAATTTATTTATAAAATGAAATGGGAAACAAACTATCAAAACAAATTACAACTTAACATTTGCATTAACTTTGTTATAATCTGGAATCAAGAACAATTGATATAAGAAATTTAGTATCATCGAGTAAATTGATATAGTCAAGATTGAAAACATCACAAACGTCAACCGATATACTACAACTTCATAGAAGGAACTCCAAAAACAATAACCTAAACCTTCACACTTTACTTTTTATGAAGGTTTTCAAGTTGTATGAAAATGAATTGTAGTATCATTGGCTCATGACAACTATATAATAACAAGGTCTCTCCCTAAATATCATCAGAAGGCTCATCCATTAAATATGAATAGCATCCATTGCGTGCTCCAACTTCAATTCACATATTGCCATAAAAAATTGAAGTAGAGAGCTCATGTTCTCAACATTTCTACCATCTCATCTCTATCTTGGTTGAAAGCATTTAATCTCTTCACTTTCTTTTCGTTTTAAATGAATCGATCGTTCTCGGGAAAGGGTTTTCTTGAGGTTCATTGGAAGCAACTTTCTTTGTTCGATAATTTCATGACCTGTTTGGACATGAGATAAGGTTATATATATAATCCTTCAAACTCCAAGCATTATACAAAGAAAAAGTATAAAGTTTGAAAATAATATAACAGACAATTTGCAAGGTATTAAATAAAAAATACACAGAAGATAAGATTATCTTCACAATAAACATATTGTAAAACTTTAATTACATACACGTACATACAATACATATAGACATGAACCTATAATATGTAATGCATTAAATTATCAGAATAAGGACTTGTAGCAAAAGTTGGTTACCTATGCGAAGATGTCAAATAACTAAGTCGGACTCAATCACTCTTTTAGTTTGGAGGATCATTCCTTCTTCACTCTCTTGCTATTACCAGTAGGGAGCGCAACAACCAAGGGAAGTGCCAATGACCTTCATAGAACATATATCAACACAAAACAATATTCCTCCAAAAACTTCCTAAGAGGGGTAAATCACAACTACTGTTCAACAACTACCATACAACAACATGTATAGTAGTTTAGATATAGAGATTCTCCTACGTGCTTTCCCCTGTAGCATAACAGACATAATGTATAAATATGAGTAATACATATTTAGTTAAAGTTAACAAGCATCATATACCAAGGCCCTATTTGTTATTTCCAATTTATGAACTGTCAAAATTGTGGTAAAGTTATTATATATTTGCAGTTACATATTGAACTAAACAACAAGAAATTATATCACATAATAGCGTTTGTATTGAACATACTAGAAACACATAACTTACATTCACAGTAAGTTTGTTGTGAAGGTTGACTCAACTGAAAGTTTAAAATATTGTATGAAATAATATAAGGATGAAAAAGATAGGCACGACAGGGGAGGACATTGTATCATCCTTCAAACTCACTACTTTATATAAAATTGAAGTATAGATTTTCATACATGTAATAGGAAATTTGCAGTTATTGAATAAAAAATACACATGAGATACAATTACATTCACAACAAACTTATTGTGAAGTTTTAATTACATATACACACTTGGTCAAGGAACTTGTTTAGATCTTTTTAAAAAACAGAGAACCTAAGTCATCATGGCTAAAAAAGGTTATATTATATCCAGCTTATATTGATGCATACAAGTTATATGATAATTTTTATCATCTTACACTAATGATTTGTTATATCAGGCTATGTGTACACATCCCATAATAGTAATTCGGTTTTTCATAAATCCCCACTTTACTTATTTTTTGTTTTTGTTCAAGCATATAGGATACTAGAGACATCACACAAATTTCAATTTCTCTCAAAATAGAAAGCAAAACTAATGCGTAAGCTGTGAAGATTTCTTAAAAGGATCAGTTAGCTCCTAAAATTGATTTCGAAATTCAATGATTACTAAAGAATATCATCCAAAACCCTAATTTTACTGGGAAAAAATTCCTAATTTTAGTAATGAATGCACATGAATTAGAATATTGAACACACAACAAACAAAAATGTATCGCTCCTACAAATAGTTACAAATCGTGAATGCCAAACCCTAAATCTTAGCTTCTTACCGAGATATGAAGATTTTTTGTTGTTTCAGACAACGTTGAAGATGATATTCATCGTTTTCAAAGTAATGAATAGATTTTGAGCATTTGATGATTGTTGCCATGGAATTCGCCGGTGGCCGATAATTTTCTTCGTGAAGTTTGTAAAGGAATCGCCTACGAGAAGTTTAAAAGGGTTTAAAATGTTTGGACGAATTGAAAAGACAAGTGATACAGGTTTCCACATTGCCAGTGATTGTTAAAGAATTTACAAAAATACCACCGTGTAAATCATCACCGTAGATTGACCTTAGGTTCTAATCTAATGGATAGAAATTGGTGTCACGGGTCTCATGAAATCCACTTGGTCTCACATAATCCTAAGTCTATATATATATACATATATATAGAGGCTCCTTCAAATATAAATCAATCAGATGTTACAAACTATACTAACTCATACAAATCAATATAAAAAATATTTTTTTAATGATTTTTTATCAAATGTTATGATTTAAGATATTATTACACATATGTTTGTTTCACCTTGTAAAACTTTCACATGTATTTGTTTTCATAAGTTTAAAGTTTCTCATATATTTTTTTATGAAAAAATTTCATATGTATTTGTTTCATAATGTAAAAAGTTTCACATGTATCTTTTTGCACAGGGTGAAACAAACCTATGTGTAATAATATCTTAAATAATAGCATTTGATGAAAAAATCATAAAAAAAATATTTTTTATATTGATTTGTACGAGTTTGTATAGTTTGTAACCTTTGACTAGTCTGTATTTGAAGATGCCCAATTAAATTTATACATATTTAAAATATAATATAATGAAGTTTATATTTGGCCCTTCAAGGTCTAATATACACATTTTGCCCCTTGATTTTAAAGAGATTAACTTAAAAATGTTAGAAAAACACAAAAAGACATTTATGCCCTCGACTTTAACGGACCTGTTAGACGGTTGCTAGGCCGAAGAACCAAATCCAGCAGAAAGTTACCACAGACACCAAAACCATAATAAATGAACCCTAGGAACTAAATCCATAAAAATCAGTAAACCACGTGAACCAAATCCATAATTTACTCAAAAAATAATTTTTATACACTTTAAGTCTATTACATTAATTAATTATTATACTTTAGTATACATTATTTGTTATATTTTAGATTTAATTTTAATATGATATTTATTTTGATATATATATATATATATATATATATATTACCTACGTATACACACACGTATATAGTAATATTTAGAAAAAAATCAATTTCGGTTGTAATTTAATTTTTAAAAACATAACATTTGTAAAATAGAAGTTTAATCATTTGAGAACTGTAAAATTTGTGAGAACTCTATCTTAAGTTATATATGTATATATGAAAAATTATATCAATATGGATGTCAAGTTAATGAGAAAAATCTGAATTTTTTGGTATAGTTTATTTTGCTCAATTTTTGGTTACATTTCGTTTTTTCCGAATAAAAAAAGGCGGTGAGGTTTTTTTAATTTAAAAAATATTATTATAAACATCCATTTACTCTATCCCTTGAATCAATTAATCTAATATTTAATAGATATAATTTTTTTCCGAACCTCACCATATAAATATACATGTGTGTGTACGCATACGTATGCATAGGTAAGTAATATGCATATATATATATATATATATATATATATTCGAAAAAAATATATTACATGTTAAAATTAAATTTAAAGTATAATAATTAATATATATTACATTATATTAATTAATTAATGTAATAAACTTAAAGTATAAAAAATTATTTATTTTTTTTAGATTCAATGACGGATTTGGTCCCTATGGTTTGTGTGATTTTTATGAAATTGGTCCCTCAAAGAAACACAAAAGATAGAAAAGGGATGAAAATGCCCTCAAGGATAATGGAGTAATTGGATGACCGTTAGACGGAGGGACCATCCTGCTACAAAATGACAAAGGTCGAGTAAATCTGCAATAAATGAAGTTTAGGGACCATTTTCATAAAAACTACCAAACTACAGGTACCAAAACTCTAATTTACTCTTGTGTCTATTTATTAATTTGTTTATCATAAAAAACATATTTTTTTAACAAAATAATAATAAAATTGTTATTAATTTGTTTTTTGTTTATGTTTATTCGTTCATTTTTCTTAATTTCGTTTTCTCTATTTTGAAAAACCAAAAACAGTTTTTTTTTTCAAATTTTTTTAGGAATGTAAAAAAGGTAAAACCTTAGTTTCACCATCCCATCTTTTTACCACCGTGCGACACCACCAACTTCCACCACATAGCTTCACCGTTGACGTCTCACGCACTCCATTCACGGCCAACGACCTCCTTCAGTCGATCATTCTTCTCCATCAACGCCAACTACTATGGTCTTTTTTGTTAACAAACAAGGGACGAAAGAAGATTCAATGATAGGGTGGAGACGGTCTTCGAGCGACGAGGGCTAGTGGTTTTCGGGAGGGAGAAGACCACGGTGGTTTTTGACTAGAGATAGTCGCCAACGGTGAATGGAATCGAGGGGCCAACGACGATGAAAAACGGTCGAAGGGAAAGAGGTTGTTGAAGAAGACCATAAAAAGATGCTTTTTTACATTCCTAAATTAAAAGAAAAACACTCTTTTTGGTATTTCGAAACTTTGGAAATTGAGAAAATGAAATTTGAAAAATAACCAAATAAACACAAATATATAAAAACAAATAAATAACAAAAGCTCTTTTTATTTAATTTTTTAAAGTTAAACAAATTAATAAATAAATACAAAGATAAAACACTTGGTTCTCAAAATATTTATGGTTTATTAAAGAACTTTTCTCTACATATGTATGTAAATAGGGCATACTATTCACGTTTAGGATAGTTTTTAGGGGGTTTTTAATTTTAGTTTGTTGTTATTCAGGTTGTATGTTACATTTTTAAGTAACAAGGATGTATTTAACAGGTTTTCAGTCGTCCAATGATTTATTTAACAAGTTTCATAAAGTCCAATGACTTATTCATTCAAAATAATTGTCCAAAGACTTAATCATTTCAAACAGGAAAGTCCGCTTGGAAAGTCCATTGGTTTTTTTTTTGGATTTTTCCCTATTATATATTATTTCTTTAAAAAAATTATTATACCTTCTCTAACCACTGTCATCAAGAATTACCAAGGATCTCATCATTTACCACCATCACTCAAGAAGTATCACCGTCACTCACGATCTAAATCAGACGCAAATGGTGCAAAATCTGAATCAAACACAATTTAAACAAAAACTAAATTTGTGACAAAACTTGGAAGGAATAATGATGGAGATCGATCTGTTGAACCAACGTACTCAGGCTAGGGGGAGGGACGTCTACAAGATCTCAGGCAAGGGAAGGGAGGTTCTATTGGTGGAGAGGGAGAGAAGAGGGTGATTCTCGCGATGGTGTAAAGTCGTCGAGAGAAGAGGGGGATTTTTGCGATGGTGCAAAATCGTAGACAATTGCAAAAATGGAGAGTCTGGAGCTGGAATATCGACACAATTTTGTATTCTGGAAATGGAATGAGCTTGGAATTTTGTCCGATATGTAACGATTTGGGATCTAGAAATGGGATGAAATTGGAGTTTTCATCTTGAATGTGGCGATGGAGGTGGCACCGGCTATGGAGGTGGCTCCAGCGATGGAGGTTGCGTCCGGCTTGGTAAGGGTTCAAAGCAGTCTTGTTAGTTGTGTAGTCTTTTTTACCTAGTTCTTCTTCCAACTAATCTCTATTAGCAAAGTTGATGCAGATCAACTTGGTGTGCGGTTAGACGTCGGAGACAGAAGTTGGACGTCGGAGACAAAGGTTGGACACCGAAGAAGAGGGTCCACTTCTTTTTTCAGGGGGTGGGTGAAGAAGAAACCATTGTTTGTATTATTATACATTATATACATTATATATAATATATAGGGGGTGGGTGAAGAAGAAACCATTGTTTGTATTATTATACATTATATACATTATATATAATATATATATAATAATACATAAAAGATTTAATTTTATATCAAAAAATACATGTCACTAGTTATGTCAGCAAATAACATTAAGTTGGATAGGGGTGTGCATCGGTTGGGTCGGGTCGAGGCCCAAAAGGACAAACCCGATCGGGTGAGGGATTCAAACGCCGATCCCCGAAAAAAAACTGCAAAACCCGATAAGTTCGGGTATATCGGATTTCGGGTGGATTCGGGCCGATTTCGGGTGAATTCGGGTCTGGTCCAAAAAAAGAAAACCTTTCCAGAAAGATGCTTATGAGATGACAAATGGAAGTATGGAACAGGAAAAGATGAAGGTTTTGGGGAATTCCTTTCCAGAAAGATGCTTATGAGATGACAAACATAACATATATCCACAAAAAATTAATAAGCTTTCTTTTTTTAACAATCAAGCATCAACTTAAGAATTAAGATCAGTAAACCTTCACAATCAACAGATGAGTAAGCATGTGACTGTTTGGTGTTCTGAATCAACAGCCTGTGTGCCGAAAGGAGAGTGGAGACGGTGGAGGATGTGGCGGGTGGGGACTGTAGTGGCCGGTGGGGACTTGGGCTAGCCGGCGAGGTCGTGACTTGGGATCGTCTTTCGGATGCAACTATGCTTGTGGCGGCTCTTGGTCGGCTGAAATTAGGAATTAGGTTTTAGACTTTTGCTTGGGTGAGTGAGGGTCACGCCGGTGGGGACTGGGGCTAGCCGGCGAGGTCGTGACTTAGGATCGTCTTTCGGATGTGACTATGCTTTTGGCGGCTCTTGGTCGGCTGAAATTAGGAATTAGGTTTTAGACTTTTGCTTGGGTGAGTGAGGGTCACGCCGGTGGGGACTGGGGCTAGCCGGCGAGGTCGTGACTTGGGATCGTCTTTCCGATGTGACTATGCTTTTGGCGGCTCTTAGTTGGCTGAAATTAGGAATTAGGTTTTAGACTTTTGCTTGGGTGAGTGAGGGTCATGCTGAGTATTTAGGAATTAAAAAAAAAGCAATTTAAAAATCTATATTTATTAAGTTCGGGTATTCGGGTCGGGTTGGGTCGGGGTTAGATACTTGAACAAATATATATTTTCCTCGAATTTCTATCGGATATCCCAACAAATGGTCAACTACGTTGACCAAGATTTGTCGAAAATCTCTCGCAATTTTCAAGGATTTTTTGACAAACATTTCCCGTCGAAAATTCGTCAAAAAGTTAGTTTTTCGACCAAAATATATCTTACAGAACAAGACTGAGATTCAAAGCGCACATAGTGTAGGTATGCGAGAAGTATTGGTACAATTTTACCGGGTTGAAAATGGTTTTTTTTATTGGGATTAAGAGCCACTAATGAGTTGATATTAAATGTCAATAAGTTGAGAAGATAAGTTATAACTATTAGAGAATATTGTAATTGATTGTATATGATAGTGTAGTTCTCTGTATATCTCCTGTCAATTCTCCCCTAGAATAGCTAATTCTTTCTTTTATTAGTTTCCTCATTTATCTCTCATTTTGTATTATAAATTGGTTCTCTTGTTCAATGAAAGGGATATGGCATCATTTCATTGTCTTATTACTTTATACATGGTACTAGAGCTTAGATCCAAACTTCTTTCCATACTTCTTTCTCATCTTTTACCCAAGCTAGCAGTCCAACCTATACAAGTAAGGAAGGATGACCATTTCAGAGCCCTAAATCATCACCATCACCAACCCAAAAAACTCGAACCCAAGATCACCACTCCAACTCATAAACATCTCTCATTAAAACATACTCAAACTTTCTCCCACAAATTATCTTGCTTGGAAACTTCAGATTGAAGCTATTCTCGTGGAATATGATCTCTACAAATACATTGATGGATCCCATCCTTGTCCATCCAGCACTACCGTTGCAAACACCGTTGAGCCCCCAAACCCAACCTACCTACCATGGATACGTCAAGATAAACTGATGTTTGGTTCCCTTGTTGGTTCCATTTCTTCTTCTCTCATACCTCTCATCCAACAATCAACCACATCACATGAAGCCTGGCAGATTCTTACCAACACCTATGCTTTCCCGACCTGTGGCCACATTAAGCAGATCAAAGACCAGATTAAGCGAGCCACAAAAGGCTCTCAATCAATCTCAGAATACATGCAATTCATTAATTCTAGATCTGATGAACTAGCAACTCTAGGAAAACCTCTAGACCAAGAAAACCTCATCGAGATCATTTTGGAGGGTCTCGATGATGATTACCATCATATTGCTGATTTGGTTGAAGGAAGGGAAACCCTCATCTCGTTTGATGAACTTTATGAGAAACTCATCAATCGTGAACTAACCTTGAAGCAAACTCAATCACATCCAATCATGCATCCCGCTACATCAAATGTCTCTTTGACCAAGAACAATAGTTCACATCGCTCCGTCTCGAGAACTCAACCAGGACCGATGATGTGACCACCTGTTTATCGATACCAGCAACAACCATCTCCACGTCAGCACAAACCATATCTCGAAAAGTGCCTAGGATGTCGTCAACAAGACCAGACTGTGGCCCAATGCCCTCTTTATCAACTTGTGCCTAACCCTTCACAAGGCACATCTCGTCCACCTCCATCTATGAATAGATCCTCATGGAAACCAAAAGCTCATATTGCTACAACAACTGAAACCGAGACCTCGAGCTGGCTTCTTGATAGTGGTGCTTCCCATCACATGACTACTGATCTGGGAAATCTTTCACTCCACTCTCCATAGGATGGGCCTGACGACATTGTGATCCGAGATGGTACTGGGTTACATATTTCTAAAACCGGTTCTACTTCTCTAGTTACGCCATCTCACACTTTTCAACTGCATGACTTTTTATTTGTCCCTAAGATGAAAAGAAACCTCATCTCTATTTCTCAACTTTGCAAATCCAATAACACATCGAATGAATTCTCACCTGAATCTTTTCGTGTGAAGGATCTACTGACAGGGGCACAGTTGCTGGAAGGACAAACTAAATATGGTGTGTATGAATGGCCAACTTCGCATTCCACATCTCACCCTTTAGCTCTAACAAGTGTCAAAATGTCTTATCTGGCATCATCGTTTGGTCACTGGTCCCAGTCCACTCAACGCTATATTTTATCTATGTTTAAGCTAGCTTCATAATCGAGTCATACTAGGCAATCCCATTGTAATGATTGTTTTTGCAATAAAAGCCATAAGCTACCTTTTTCAACTTCTACAACTAAGTCACATATTGCACTTCAAATCATTTATTCTGATATGGGGACATCCCCTATTCACTCTGTTGATGGATTTAAATACTATGTCATTTTTTGTGGACCACTTTACACACTATATATGGTTATACCCCCTCAAACAGAAATCTGATGTAGCAACTGTGTTTCCTCGTTTCAAAGCACTTGTTGAATATTTCTTCAACAAGAAAATAGTTAGGGGGCGTTTGGTTCGTAGAATGGAATTGAATGGAATGGAATCTGCAAAGGAATTTGACTTTAAAGGAATTGGAATTGAATGTTGTCAGGTTTGACCAGCTGTTTGGTTGGCAGAATTGGAATGGAATCTGTTGAAAGAATGAATCTGTCTGTTTGGTTCACAGAATGCAGCTTTGGAATTGGAATGAAATCCCAGTAAATGACTAAAATACCCTTTTTATTAAATTTAATTTTTTGAAACTAAAATTAATAAATTAAAATAATTATTAATTACTTGAGTTTTTTTAACACTAAAAATAATGAGTTTTTTTACAACTAAAAACTGCATAAAACAACAAAAATCATAATTTTTTTACAGCAAAAAGGGCTAAAAACAGCAAAAAACTTCAGAAAAAATGCAAAACATCTGTTAGGGCAAGACATAGTTTAGTTGTTGCAAGAGACGATGGAGAATCTAACTGCTAGGGGTGATCAAAAACCGAAACAAAACCGAAAAAAGCCGAGAAACCGAAACCAAAAATCGAAAATTGAAAAAACCCCCGAAAAAACCGAACCGAAATCGAAAAACCGAAAACTGAAAATAAAACCCCGAAAAAACCGAATCGAAAATCCAAACGGTTCGGTTTTGGTATTGTTGGGTAATGTGGTAAGGGTATTTGAGGATTTAAAAAAGGAGCAAATTCAATTCCCATGAAATCCCAAGGGTAACCCAAGGAATCTCAAATTGCCCTCTTTTAGAATTCTTTGGAATTTGCCAAATTTCAATTCTTGAAAACAATGAAACAAACAAGTGAATTGGAATCTGGTCAATGGAATTCAGATTCCAATTCCACCAGATTCCATTCCGTTCCAGCGAACCAAACGCCCCTTTACACTCTACTCAGATAATTGGGGGGGGGGATACTGTTCTTGCCACATACCTATCCACAACGGGAATCTCGCATCTCACCTCACCACCACACACCCAGAAACACAATGGTTTCTCTGAACGATACCATCGTCACATAGTAGAAACTGGTCTCTCCCTTATGTCTAAAGCCTCTTTACCGCTCACTTTCTGGTCCTATGCTTTTTCTTACAGCCACCTATCTAATAAACCGCCCTCTCACGCCCACACTCCAAATGAATTCACCATACATAAAAGTTTTCAAGTCACCCACCAACTACTCTAAACTCCGTACCTTAGGTTATCTATGATACCCTTGGCTTCGCCCATACTCCACCCACAAACTCGATACTCGCTCAACTTCATGTGTTTTTTTGGGATACTCCTTAACACAAAGTGCTTACCTTTGCTATGATCCCTACGCCTACAAATGTTTGTCTCATGTCATGTCAGGTTTATTGAGGTTTAGTTTGCTTTGTCTAATGTCGACCCACATCTTACCAGACCAGATGAAATCACAAGCAACACTAGGTTCCCTGAACATGTTCTTCTTCGGTCCTCGTACATACCATCTGCTGAATGTACCAGCAGCACCTCTCCTGTAGACTCTAACTATCAAACTGATCATCCGCCCTCACCCACTAACAACTTACCACCTACTTTACCCGATCCAACTCATAACAGATCACCTCCCCCTTCACCCCTGTCACCTGAAACATTTCCTTCAAATACCCAAACCACTTCAAGAGATCCAACACCTTGTCCTTCTATGACTACCCACACATCACCAATAATCACCCGTTCACATAACAATATCCACAAATCACTTACCAAAATGAGTCTCTTGGCTTAACTCGCCTCAGAAGTTGAACCCACAAGTGTAACTCAGGCCTACAAAGATAGTCGATGGAAGCAAGCAATGTCAGACGAGTTTGATGCCATAATTCCAAACGGAACTTGGGAACTCGTTCTTTCAACTAGCGTCCTAAATTTAGTTGGATGCAAATGGATTTTCCGAATCAAACGCTTACCTGATGGATCTATTGACAGGTACAATGCCCGGTTAGTTGCTAAGGGGTTTCATCAAAGACCAGGAGTCGACTACCATGAGACGTTCAGCCCGGTTCTTAAGCTAACCACAATTCGTCTCGTTATCTCGCTAGCAGTCAGTCAAGGTTGGGATCTTCATCAACTGGATTTGAACAATGTGTTCCTCCAAGGAACACTTAAAGAAGAAGTTTTCATTGCTCAACCTCAAGGATTCGTGGATAAAAACAATCCTTCACATGTATGTCGCTTGCGAAAGGCGGTCTATGGGCTCAAGAAAGCCTCTCGTTCCTGGTACAATGAACTTCGTCACTTTCTCACTGCATCAGACTTCTCAAACTTGGTTGCTGACAACTCCCTATTCATTCCTAAAGACAAAGGTGCCATAATAATGTTACTTGTCTTTGTTGATGATATCATTGTCACAGGTAAATCTCTACATGCCTACTCTGATTCTGATTGGGGAAAAAATAAAGACGATTATACTTCCATTGGATCCTATATTGTCTATCTCGGTCATAACCCGATCTCCTGTTGTTCTAAGAAGCAACGAACCGTAGCTTGGTTGCTGACAACTCCCAAGTCTTTATGTATCAATTCAGGAATCATTTCAATCCTAGTCGGTTGATTTTCACTAAAATACTTGGGAACCCTTCAATACTTTTTGGGCGTAGAAGTAGTTCCTCACTCACACGGTATTCTCCTCTCGCAACGACGATACATAGCTGACTTACTGGCTCGAACGAAGATGATCGATGCTCGTTCCGTTGCCACTTCGCTAGCTACTTACCCAACTCTGACTATTCAGTCTGACACGACTCTTACAAATCCAACCGAATTCAGAATAGTCATAGGCAGCCTTAGTATATCTCCCTCACTTGTCCGAACATCGCTTACATTATCAATAAACTCTCACAATGCATGCATTGTCCGATGACAGATTATTGGAATGCTTCTAAACGAATTCTAAGATATCTATGTGGCACAATTGACCATGGCATCGTGTTTCATTGTCGCACACCTCTATCTCTACATGCCTACTCTGATGCTGATTGGGGAAATAATAAAGACGATTACACTTCCATTGGAGCCTATATTGTCTATCTCGGTCATAACCCGATCTCCTGTTGTTCTAAGAAGCAACGGACCGTAGCTCGGTCCTCGACTGAAGCCGAATACCGATCAGTTGCATCAACAGCAGCTGAAGTTCGTTGGATTACTTATCTTCTCAACGAACTTGGATAGACCTCCTCACAACAACCTGTAATTTATTTTAACAAGTTGGAATAAATTTTTTTGCCCCAATCCAATTTTTCATTCTCGTATGAAACATGTATCCCTTGATTTTCATTTCATTCGTGAACAACTCCAAAAAGGCATCTTATGAGTCACGCGTGTATCTTCCACATATCAATTAGCAGACACACTCACTAAACCACTTCCTCGAGTGCGCTTCCATGCCTTGCTAAGCAAGATTGGTCTCTCCTCACGTAGATCCATCTTGCAGAGAGACCATTCTTGTAGGGGCATATTAGAGAATATTGTAATTGATTGTACATGATAATGTAAATCTCTGTATATCTCTTGTCAGTTCTCCCCTAGAATATCTTATTCCTCTTTTATTAGTCTCCTCATTTATCTCTCATTTTGTATTATAAATGGGTTCTCTTCTTCAATGAAGAGGACATGCCATCATTTCATTGTCTTATTACTTTATACAATAACAAGAAACGAACATATGCAAAGATAATCATTTCATTGGATATAAGATTAGCCAAAAGGGTGGTTGAACAATAAGATTATATTTCTCTTGAGGGCATGGTAGCGAAGATGGAATTAAGAACTAAAAGAGAAAGTAAACCCTTATTGTCATATGAACCCTTTTTCCTAATGTATCATGAACACATTATGTTTGATTGTTACATGGTTTGTAAAGTAAATTCTATATTTGTATGAAGTTAAGCTAGGAGAAACTTATGGTGATGTGTACATGAATAAAACCACCTCTTGATGGTCACATGTCACAACTTCTGTGACCATGGTTGCGGAACGTTCTTGAGGTGGTGTCTCTACTAGGGTGGTTGGGTCATACGCCTAGAACTATTGAAGCGGGTCTGAGGCGGTACTGAGACTTTAGGTTTAAAAAAATATGTCAAGTCATAGAAAATATATTACCTATTAATAACCCATTAAAGTGAAACATCTGCTCATTATTTTGTCCTTGTGTGATTTTTCGTTACCATGCATTCATTACACATAATATGTATAAAGTATCGCCGTATTTGCTTACGAAGAGTCAATAAGCGACTCCAAATCCATGTTGAAGTAGAGGTGGTCGACACAGTCGAAAAATTGGATTCTTTCAAACAGTAGGGATGAATCCATGTCACCCAAATTGAGTCATGTTTTTGAATAATATCCCGCACATCAGCCATGAGTAAGGTCTGATCCCACAGTCCCAAGAATTTGATACCCAGTCCTCCCATCCTTTTTGGTTTACACACCTCATCCCAAGCAACTCGAATTTTTCCTTTAGACAATTCTCCATTGGTCTAAAGAAAATCCCGGAAAAGCCTCTCCAATTCTTGCACTATTGATGTGGGAATGGTAAAAACCATCATCCAATACAATTATAGAGACTCCAAGACAGGTTTTAGTAATTGAAGGCGGCGCCCAAATGAAAAGTATTTGGCTTCCGATTCATAATACAATTACGAACCTTCAAAAGAAAAAGGTGAAAATCAGCAACATGAGGCCGCTTTGAAGACAGCGGGACACCAAGATAACGAAAAGGCAACGATCCTCTTTGAAAAGGCAATATGGAGAATATTAAAATCAAGATTCATCCACATTCGAAAAGTACACAGAGATCTTCTCCATACTAGGTCTCAGTTCGGAGACATTTGCAAAATCGTCCAACGCATGTTTCAAAATAGTAATCTAGGAGGCGTCTCTCCTAGCAAAAACCATAAGATCGTCTGCAAAACATAAGTGGGTAAGAGATACATGCGAACATCCTTTATGGTAATTGAAGCCTACCTCCGTGTCAATACGTCTCCCAAGGAAGCAAGTATAAGCTTCCATTACCAACGTAAAAAGATATAGAGATAGTGGATATCCTTGCCGAATACCTCGCGCCCCTTAAGAACCCATGTGATTCACCATTAATAATCATCGAGTAAGAGGTAGTAGTGACAATCTCCATAATCCAGTGCCTCATAATCGGATGAAATCCCATTACCATCAAGCACTGAAGCTAAAAACCGATAGTCCACCGAGTCATACACCTTTTGAATATTGATTTTGAAAGAGCAACTCGGGGGACCATTCTCTCTGCCATAACTAACAACCAACTCATGAGCCATCATGATATTGTCCATGATTCTTCGACCCAGGATGAAAGTCAATTGATTCAGACTAACCAAAAAGTCAAGTAAACCTTTGATACGCAAAGAGAGGATCTTAATCATACATTTGTAAATAACCGTGCATAAAGAGGATCCGATAGAATTTCAACGAAGAGGAGGTTTCCATTAAGGCTAAGTCTGATGAGGGTTTCTCTGTCGGTGGCGAGATCAGAAAATTAAACATTGATTTCGATTTGTTGTTGATCATATATGGGTGGGAGATTTCAATATTTTTTTCAATTTGGATTTGTTGTTTGATATTCGTGATAAATTTTGAATCAAT
The DNA here is from genome assembly GCA_036898165.1 of Silybum marianum. Taxonomy (NCBI): domain Eukaryota; kingdom Viridiplantae; phylum Streptophyta; class Magnoliopsida; order Asterales; family Asteraceae; genus Silybum; species Silybum marianum. The sequence continues at coordinate 17,380,437 of CM072536.1, read as the reverse complement.
TTTCAACAATAAAGAGTCAATTTCCAAAATTATGATTTCAATTTCGCTTGATTTCAGGGGGTGAAATAGATTAGAGATGAATATTGTGTTAGGTTTCAAGTGGTGAAATAACAGATGTATGAACACTATGTTTGGATTTCATGAGGTGAAATAACATACTAATGGCACCATATGAACGTATAGTTCATATGTGAATCACACGAGTTCACATATGAACACGTTTGCCGCAAATTTGTAAAAGTTACGAAACTACCTCCTCTATTTTTTGCATAGCCACATATTTTAACGAGTCAAAGCCACAATTCTTGACTAGTTAAATTCGATCTTGACCGTATGAAGGGCTAGGATCACTTCTTTACTTATCAATTATTTACGACTTCTGAAAATAACCTACGGCTATATATAGAGGGCATTCTTTTAAGAAATTCATATTTTGTGAGATTCGTGAGATCCAATTTAAACCACAAAACAATAATCGAAAAAAAATCTAAAACAAATTAAAAACCTTTTTTCTATCTCCTCTCTCCTTATTTTTCTCCAATCTCTCTCCTATTTTTTTTTCTATCCTATTTTTTTTCTCCATAACATTCACGTACATCACAATTGAATATGAAATCAAGGTAAACAGGTTGTGAACGCATTGTGAACACATTTAAATCTACAAGATCAGATATAACTTTTGAACATATTATGAACACAAACTAAATCAATAAACTAAATTTAAATATATCATTTTGAACACCCTTTGAAAAATCATTAAGGTTTTTTTTACATGGTGTTCACAATGTGTTCATCTTGTGTGCATGATGTGTATGTTAATACAAAGATGGGTCATGGAAGAGATAAGAGGAGAGAGACAAAAAGATAATTATGGAAATTTCCTTAAAAAATGCATTATTTTAATCTAATAAATAAGAATAATTATCTCATTAATTAATTATCTTAAATATGTTGTCTAGGATGGATCTCACCTTTTTTACGGTTCTCAAAAAATTAATCCCTTATACATATACATATATATATATATATGGTTGTGTTCGGTGAGAATGAGAGTTAACGTGAGAAGCGTGAGAAAGGATGTCCACCGTTGGATGCACACTAGGATGAGACGCATCGAGATAATATGCACTAGATCAATCCACATATCAAGCACAATTCATGGGTGGGTATGAGATTAAATGTGATCAAGGGTCCATATCACTTCTTACGTTTCCCACCTTAACTCACCTTCTCATACGATCCTATATATATATATACATAGGGGCGGGTTCAAATGACAACTCATTTTTCATTATGCACGTGAGGACAAAGGAGAGTGTGACACGTGTCCCCTGCACCTAAGTGTTATTCATCATGAATAGATAACGGTCATGTGTTACTCATATTAAGTGTTGTGTTATTTATACTGAATAATGTATTATTCATTATTAATAGTGTATGAACTTCATCTTCGTTATTCATACTTTCTTCTTACTGAATGAGACACATGTCGTGCTCTCCTTTGTTTTCACGTGCACAATTAAAAATAAGCTTTCATTTGAACACACACACACACACACATATATATATATATGCATACTTGGGATCATGTGAGACCAGACTGTTTCCGCGAGACCCGTGAGGTCATTTTTTACACTTGAAACTTCAAATCAAAATACTAATGTTGTGATTGTTCAACTTTTTTTAACTTCACAATGTTTTTTTTGTGAAGTTTCAAGTGTAAAAATGTGGTCTTACGGGTCTCACGAAAATAAGTTGGTCTCACGTGAACCCTGTAAAAGGAATCGGATTAGATATTCTATTAGGATGTCAATCATCCTTATCTCTAAACTCTCTTATCCCTTATAAATCGGGATGGTTGTTGCTACTATGATCCTAATCCTTGATCCTAATACTCTCTTGTATAACCTATATAAATTGTTGTAACATAGTTATTCGAAATATACAAATACATAGTTTGTCTCCTTTATATGGTATTAGAGCCATCATACCTGTAAACGAGATTTTTTTTTCAAATCACCATGGTCACCGCAGTCAATACCTTTGTTATCCAATTGAATGCACCTAAGCATTTTCCGATAGAAGTTACTACCTCCAACCTCCTTGTATGGTGACGTCAAGTCGAGGCTATACTCATTAGCCATGATCTGCTTGGATACATTGATGGAACTATCGAAATGCCTTCCCGATTTTCGAACGGTGATAAGAAAGTTGTCAATCCTTCTTATTCGATTAGGTTCCGGGAAGACCAAATTATGATCAGCGCTTTACTTGGTAGCTGCAGTGGTACCATTCAACCCATCATCTCGTTTGCTACGACGGCTGCCAATGCATGGAAACGTCTAAACAACAGTTTTTCCAGTGATTCCCCCGACCGAATCTTGTCTCTAAAAGATAAACTTGCAAAGACTCCCAATGGATTACAATCTATCACTAAATATCTCAATGAGACGCGCTTTTTGGTTGTTGATTTGGCGCTTGCATAATGTCCGGTTATCGATCAAGATCTGGTTGTGTCTATTGTTAGCCAACTTGGTGACGAATTTAATTTTGTTGTAGTCGCTTTATGAGTCGCGGAAACACCCGTCTCCTTTTAAGTCTTGTCCGACATACTCACTGGCTATGAATGAATGCAGAAAGAAAACGAGGTTGCTCAGCTAAGTGTAATTGCCAATGCAAACTTCATGCAAATATTACAAGTTTCTCCAAATCGATTGGGGTCATCGCAAGGAACCGGTGACCAAAATAACTCCTTTCCTTCTTTTCGGAGGTCTCGTGTAGGTAATTTTGTTGGTGATTTTAGTGTCACCGGTCCATTTATGTGATTGGAAATAACATGATGTCTATATGGGTTTTATACTGTGATCTAATTCAAGTAAGATGGTGCGGAGTGCACGCTTGTTATAAGACGAGTATGAACCCGGTCGTGCTGTTATAGGACTTGGAGTAAATAAGTGAGCTTGAATAAGTGAGCTTGAATAAGTGAGCTTGAAAAGTCAGCTTGAAAAAAGTAAGCTTGAAAAGTCAGCTTGAAAAGTCAGCTTGAAAAGTCAGAGGTTCATTTTTTGGACTAAGACCAGAAGCTCTAGATGGTCAGTTTTCCGAAACGGTTACTGCACATTAAATGTGCAGTTATTGAGGAGTTACAAGAAATTTTGTAACTTCCATTACTCCTGAATTTCAGCCAACCATGATTAATAATTTCAGTTACAATTTTTGAGTATAAATAAGAATCTATACTCATGGTTTTAGACACGGTTTTCTGAACGTTTTTGTGGACGGGTTTTGTGAACGGTTTTTAAAACAATACTCCCATATACTCTCCAGAAAATTGCTCTCGTTTTTGTGCCTAAGAACGAAAGTGTTTTGAGTCTTATCCCATATTGAATTTCGTGTAACCCGGGCATAGGGTCGAAATATCAATTCGGAAAGTGTCTCACACGATTCTCAATATAATCCGGTGATCGACTTACCCTTGTTTGCCTACACGGTTCCAACAATAGTTTTGATAGTTGGGACGATTCCCCCAACAATCGAATTGATATTTTGTGATGTCGATCATGGCTGAATCTGTGAAAGAGATGACTTCAAAGTTCGGAAAGCTGGAGAAGTTCGAAGGGGCTGACTTTAGACGTTGGCAGAAAAAGATGCATTTTCTGTTGACGACTCTGAAAGTGGTGTACGTGCTGAGCACTCCCATTCCAGAAATCTTGGAGGACGAGACGCTACTGGATCAGGTCCGGAGAAGGAGTAAGTGGGAGAACGATGACTATATCTGCAGAGGTCATATTCTAAACGGTATGTGTGATTCCCTCTTTGATATCTACCAAAGTGCTGAAAGTGCGAAGGAGTTATGGGATTCCCTTGAGTCAAAATATATCACTGAAGATGCTTCTAGTAAGAAGTTCTTGGTGAGCGATTTTAATAATTATAAAATGGTTGGCTCAAGGCCCGTAATGAAACAGTATCATGAGATACTTCGCATTTTGGGTCAATTCACTTTACACAAAATGAACATGGATGAGTCCATTGTTGTGTCGAGTGTAATTGACAAACTTCCTCCATCTTGGAAGGATTTCAAGCACAACTTGAAACATCAAAAGGAGGAACTGTCGTTGGTTCAACTTGGGAGTCACTTGCGCATCGAAGAATCTCTTTGGGTGCAAGAAAATGACAAATCCAAGTCCAAAGTTGAATCTGCACAGCCCTCGGTTAATATGGTTGAAGAGAAGAAAACCAACTCCAATTATCAAGGAAAAGGCAAGAAACTAAAGTTTGATAGACCCAATAAATCCTTCAAGAAGAAGAAGGATTTGGTTTGTTGGAGATGCAACAAGGTGGGCCATACCAAACGTGATTGCCGGGTTAAGTTGAATAACAACGGTGCTGGAACAAGTGGAGTCGGGTCTAAGGACCAAGCTCAAGTGAAAGGAGGTCAGTTTTTTACTAACTTTGGTAATAAATCTGAAAATATTTATTATGTTTCACTTATTCCAGCCTTTGATATTCATACGGAAACATGTAAAACATGTATGCTTACGAAAGTCACAAAACAACCCTTTTCGACTGTCGAAAGAAAGTCGGCTGTTTTGGAACTTATACATAGTGATTTATGTGACTTTCATTCTATTCCTTCGTTGGGTAATAAGAAGTATGTTGTCACATTTATTGATGACAACACTCGGTTTTGTTATGTGTACTTGTTACATGCCAAAGATGAAGCTTTGCAAAAATTCAAAATATACAAAACCGAGGTTGAACTACAATTGGGTGGTTCAGTTAAACGTCTCCGAACTGATCGGGGAGGGGAATATATGGACCCTCAATACTTTCAATCAGTTGGTATAGTTCATGAGACTACGGCTCCGTACACACCTCAACAAAATGGGGTTTCCAAACGGAAAAATCGGGTTTTAAAAGAAATGATTAACTCGATGCTCTCATACTCGGGATTGAGTGAGGGATTTTGGGGAGAGGCTATGTTGACGGCCTGTTATGTTTTGAATAGAGTTCCAAACAAACGGAACAAAACAACCCCATATGAACTTTGGTTCAAGAAAACTCCGAATTTGAGTTATTTTCGAATTTGGGGTTGTCGGGCAGTTGGGAAGCTACCCGAACCTAAAAGAAAGACTTTGGGTGAACGTGGAATTGATTGTATATTCATTGGATATGCAGCAAATTCCAATGCATATAGGTTCTACGTAATAGAATCTAGTGATTCGGTATCAAAAAATACCGTTATCGAGTCGCGGGATGCGATTTTCGACGAGATGCGATTTTCGATGAGATGCGATTTTCATCTATCCAAAGGCCTAAGGATCTGATTCCTAACACTAATGAAGTGCAAAATCCAGAAATTATGGATGGTGTTTCAACCCTAAAAACACAGCAGGTCCGGAGAAGCAAAAGAGGTCGAATCGCCAAAAATTTCGGCAATGATTTTCGACTTTATTTGGTTGAAGGTTCGAGAGATGAACTTGGGCTTCAATACTCTTATTGTTATAGTATTGAAGATGACCCAAAGACCTTCTAAGAAGCGATGGAGTCTCGAGATGTCGCATTTTGGAAAGAAGCAATTGATGACGAAAATCATCGATTCTTGAGAATAACACTTGGGTGTTATCTCACTTGCCTCTAGGTTCTAAACCACTTGGATGCAAATGGATCTTCAAAATGAAGATGAAAGTTGATGGGACAATTGATAAATTCAAAGCCCGACTAGTCATTCAAGGGTTTCGATAAAAACCCGGTATTGACTATTTCGATACGTATGCTCCGGTAGCTCGTATTTCAACTATTAGGTTGTTGGTTGCCTTGGCTGCAATTCACAACCTGGTTATTCATCAAATGGATGTTAAAACAGCCTTCTTGAATGGTGATCTTCATGAAGACGTTTACATGAAACAACCGGAAGGTTTCGTTATGCCCGGTAATGAGCACAAGGTGTGTAAACTTGTAAAATCCTTGTATGGGCTGAAACAAGCACCTAAACAGTGGCATCAAAAGTTTGATGAGGTTATTTTATCTTGTGGTTTTTCTGTAAACCAAAGTGATAAATGTGTTTATAGCAGATTTGATGCTAAAGGCGCGGGTGTTATCATCTGCTTGTATGTGGATAACATGCTGATTTTTGGAACTGATCAAAATCAGGTAGATGAAACTAAAAAGTTGTTATCATCTAATTTTTTTATGAAATATATGGGGGAGGCTGATGTAATTCTTGGTATTAGAATTAAGCGGGTTAACAAAGGTATTGTTATGACACAATCACACTATGTTGAGAAAATTCTCAAAAAGTTCAATTATAGTGATTGTTCTCCCGTGAGCACTCCTATGGATCCTAGTGTGAAATTAATGCCAAATACGGGCACTTCTATTTCACAACTAGAATACTCTAAGGCTATTGGTAGCTTGATGTATGCCATGACAAGTACCAGGCCGGATATAGCTTATGCAGTGGGACGGTTGAGTCGGTATACTAGTAATCCGAACACTCAACATTGGCAAGCTATTCAAAGAGTATTTAAATATCTCAAGGGTACCATGGATTATGGTTTGAGTTATTTGGGATATCCTTCGGTGCTAGAAGGATACTCTGATGCAAGTTGGATATCTAACATGGAGGATCACTCTTCAACGAGTGGTTGGGTATTTTTGCTTGGAAGTGGTGCTATCTCTTGGGCATCAAAGAAGCAAAGTTGTATTACAAACTCAACGATGGAATCTGAGTTTGTGGCTTTAGCCGCTGCCGGTAAAGAGGCAAAATGGTTAAAGAATCTTGTTTATGAGATTCCATTGTGGTCGAAGCCGATTGCACCTATTTCTATCCATTGTGATAGTGCAGCTACTTTGGCTAAGGCTTATAGCCAAGTGTATAATGGCAAGTCTAGACACTTGGGTGTTAGACATAGTATGATTAGAGAGTTAATCATGAATGGTGTAATCTCTGTTGAGTTTGTTAGATCGCAACAAAATTTGGCGGATCATCTGACCAAGGGTTTGGCAAGAGACTTAGTGCACAAGTCTGCCATTGGGATGGGATTAAAGTCCTTATAAATCTATAATGGTGAGACACCCAATTCCCCTCTATTAGGGGCTGAATTCAATAAGGAAAGCTCACACTTATAAGATTGGAACAGATGATAAATCATCCCAGGTATGTGTTCGGTACTACAGTAAGTAGGTTGAAGTTTATCTTCTTAATAATTCCTTTGAGAAAGTGTATTTATAGGTGCACGAAGTAAATGAATTACCTACATGATCGTGAAGTGTAGCCGCATTTCAGAAGGTTGGGGACTTGGCCTTTATACGATCATGAGAGGATTAGGACACTCGTCTTTATAATTGTGTCACATTTATTTTCTTGACGAGTAGGTGAAACTTGTATGTATTTTATCTTTAGGTATTCAAATGAGTTGATGGGTTCAATCCTTGGGACACCTTGATTCTCGAATATTTAAAATGTGTAAAATACTAAGATGGAAATTCAATCGTTTCGACATTTTCATTTATGTGCAAGTTTGGTATTGTTTATTATTAAGATGTTATTTCATGGGTCACACTAAAATGGGGGAGGATTGTTGGTGATTTTAGTGTCACCGGTCCATTTATGTGATTGAAAATAACATGATGTCTATATGGGTTTTATACTGTGATCTAATTCAAGTAAGGTGGTGTGGAGTGCACGCTTGTTATAAGACGAGTATGAACCCGGTCGTGTTGTTATAAAACTTGGAGTAAATAAGTGAGCTTGAATAAGTGAGCTTGAAAAGTCAGCTTGAAAAAAGTCAGCTTGAAAAAAGTCAGCTTGAAAAGTCAGCTTGAAAAGTCAGAGGTTCATTTTCTGGACTAAGACCAGAAGCTCTAGATGGTCAGTTTTCTGAAACGGTTACTGCACATTAAATGTGCAGTTATTGAGGAGTTACAAGAAATTTTGTAACCTCCATCACTCCTGAATTTCAGCCAGCCATGATTAATAATTTTAGTTACAATTTTTGAGTATAAATAAGAATCTATACTCATGGTTTTAGACACGGTTTTGTGAACGTTTTTGTGGACGGGTTTTGTGAACGGTTTTTAAAACAATACTCCCATATACTCTCCAGAAAATTGCTCTCGTTTTTGTGCCTAAGAACGAAAGTGTTTTGAGTCTTATACCATATTGAATTTCGTGTAACCCGGGCATAGGGTCGAAATATCAATTCAAAAAATGTCTCACACGATTCTCAATATAATCCGGTGATCGACTTACCCTTGTTTGCCTACACGATTCCAACAATCGTTTTGATAGTTGGGACGATTCCCCCAACAAATTCTGGAAGAAACCGGCAATTCCAGAGTGGTAATCGATCTGACGGGTATTGTCATTTATGTGATATCCCTGGAATGATACTCGTTTTTGCAGAAAATTAATGAGGTTTCTCAAAGACAACAACCGTTAAATTGGTTCCAACTCTCCGCCTATCTCACTATGGATATTTGACAGTCGTGCTTCTCACCATGCCACATCTGATGCATCTTAGTTACACTCATTATCAGAGTATGGAGGTCCTGATGAAATCCACTTGGGCAATGGTAAGACTCTTAAAATTACTCATACCGGTCAAACTACCCTTTCAACTTTTGAGCGTCGTATAGCTTTGTCGAATGTTTTGTGTGTCCCTAAGTTGCGAAAAAATTGATTTCTATTTCCAAGTTGTGTCACACTAACAATGTTTCAGTTGAATTCTTTTCTACCCACTTTCTTGTGAGGATCTTCGCACAAGGGCATCTCTCATTAAAGGGGTGAATGTTCATGATGTATATTGCCTACCTATCTCCTCTCCTCAACTCAACCTGACCACTCGCATGTCTGTCATGGATTGGCATCATCGGTTGGAACATCCTTCGAATAAAATGCTCAAGTTCATTCTCCATCATAACGCTATTTCATGTCCGTCTTTTAGTTCATCTGATTGTTTGTCATGTAATGTGAACAAAAGTCATAAGTTACCATTTTCAATAAATTCTTTATCTAGTTCAAAGTGATTGGAACTCATTTATACGGATGTTTGGAGCACAAATCAACAATCTATTGATGGATACGTCTATTACGTTATTTTTGTTGATTTCTTTACAAAGTATATTTGGTTATATCCAATGAAAAAGAAATCCGATGTTTTTAACATTTTTCCTCAGTACAAACGGTTAGTCGAAAACTTCTTCAAGCATTCAATAGTATCCATATTCTCTATATACGGTGGTGAATTTCAAAAGCTAATTCCGTTATTCAACACCCATGGTATTTCGCATTTCACAACTCCACCTCATACTCTGGAACATAATGGTAAGGCTGAGCGTCACCATATGCATATTGTAGAAACAAGAATGTCTTTGCTTCATCGTGCTTCACTACCGATACAATTTTAAGCACATGCATTCCAAACCGCTGTCTATTTAATAAATAGCATGCCTACGCCTATTTTAAATCGACATACCCCATTTCAGCTTTTGTTTAACAAAAAGTCACAATACGATAAGCTGAAACCGTTCGGGTGTCTATGTTTCCCATGGTTGTGATACGGGGAGATTTCGAGAATTAAGGAAGCTTTTATTCGATATTTGGAGAAAAAGAAAACGGGCTCGAAAGATGCTCGTAAATCTGCATCGGAAACTGAAAAAAAGTTTCTTACGCAACATGGGTCGGTTGCCGGGTCGTGGACGCGTTCGGACGGGTCCTGAACGGATTGTCTTTATCTGTTTATTTAATTATTTTGTTTCTTAATTATTTAGGATTAGTATTAAAAGTATTAGTTATTTGTTTTCTAAATTATATTAGGATTATTATTAGTTTCCTTATTTATTAGTTTTCTTTTTATCAAATAGTTTCCTAGTTGGTTTAGAATTAGGATAGATTTATTTCCATAATTATCTTTCCTAGTTTAACCTCAACGCCTAGACTATTTAAACCCCATTAGCTTTGTTAGTTATTCATTCAATCAATTATCAATAATATTTCTTCTCTTTTTAGAGTGTTTGAGTTTTATCTCTTATTATTTAGTTCTTACGCTCGTAAGTTCTAACCCTTTTTGGATATAGACGTTTGTCGATCCGCTTCCGCAAATCCCACTGCGTTAGTTGGTATCAGAGCATAGACTTCCTGTCTCTTCACCTTCGTGATGGCAAATCAACAACCCCTTACCCGAGCGGATCTTGATGGGATCGCAGCGGACTTTACCGCAACCCTCGCCGCCATATCAACCAACTTCAACAACCAGATCAATGCCCGCAACACCGAACGACGGAGACGAGACAGGCAAGATCGAAATCGACCACGTGATGGTCGACACCACCGGACCGTTAGTTCAAGTTCTAACTCAAAATTAGAGTCACCCTGAAAAAGACCCTGATTACCGAATAAAGGCCGATATTCCATACTTCTATGGAACCATGGAAGTAGAAGAATTTTTGAACTGGCAAATCGAGGTCGACCGTTTTTTCGATATAATAGAGATTCTGAAAGACAAGCAAACAAAGATGGTTCCTTTGTGGTTAAAGAGCGTCGCATCCATATGGTGGGAAAAGCTAGTAGCCCAGCGACAAAGACAACAAAAGGGACCGGTACGTTCTTAGAAGAGGATGAAGCAACTAATGACGAAACGGTTCCTACCGGTCGAGGTCCCACGCTTTAACGATCGTAACCTGATCATTAGTTCAAGTTATTTTCAAATCAAGCAACCCCCTTTACTTAAAAAACCCCTAGAAAAAGAAAAAGACTTGGTCAAAAAAGTTGAAGACGAAGTCATTCTCGCTGCAACAGAATTACAACAAGAAATCTGTAACAAGCCAAAAAAGTCAACAACAGATTTTGAGCCAACAATCAAAGCAACCGAAATCGAAGAACCTGAAATAGAAGAGCCAGAAATCAAAGAGCCCAAAATCAAAGAACCCGAAGGCAAACCACTTGAGAATATGCCGGAGCCAGTGAAACCGTTATCACAAGAACTCACAAAGGAAGAACTCAAAGACGATGCTACTATTATTTCAACAATCAACACTCCGGAACAAATGGAGACAATTCCCGGTAAAGTTTTTGTAACCTTTTATCCTTTCGAGTTTGATAGAATCTCACTCGTATGGAGGTGATCACGACAACAAGCTTTGGAACTCGAAACCTTTTCCAGTTTTGAAAATCGTGTTCTGAATCCGAACATTTTGAAGAAAATAATATTTCACGAATCGGGTAAAACTATTTTTCAATAGAACTCGAGGTCGAGTTCTTTTCAAGTGAGGGTGACTGATACAGGGAGATTTCGAGAATTAAGGAAGCTTTTATTCGATATTTGGAGAAAAGGAAAACGGGCTCGAAAGATGCTCGTAAATCTGCATCGGAAACTGAAAAATAGTTTCTTACGCAACATGGGTCGGTTGCCGGGTCGTGGACGCATTCGGACGGGTCCCGAACGGATTGCCTTTATCTGTTTATTTAATTATTTTGTTTCTTAATTATTTAGGATTAGTATTAAAAGTATTAGTTATTTGTTTTCTAAATTATATTAGGATTATTATTAGTTTCCTTATTTATTAGTTTTCTTTTTATCAAATAGTTTCCTAGTTGGTTTAGAATTAGGATAGATTTATTTCCATAATTATCTTTCCTAGTTTAACCTCAACGCCTAGACTATTTAAACCCCATTAACTTTGTTAATTATTCATTCAATCAATTATCAATAATATTTCTTCTCTTTTTAGAGTGTTTGAGTTTTTATCTCTTATTATTTAGTTCTTACGCTCATAAGTTCTAACCCTTCCTTTTTGGATTTAGACGTTTGTCGGTCCGCTTCCGCAAATCCCGCTGCGTCAGGTTGCATCCATATCGATCTTCAAAACTACAACCACGATCTACGCCTTGTGTTTTTCTTGAGTATTCTACATCCTAATCTGCCTACAAATGCTTTGATCTCGTGAGTAATTGTTTGTACTTATCCAGACATGTTAAATTCTCTCTAGATGTATTTCCTTTCTCATCCCCTCATCATAGTCCTTTTGAAAACCCTTCATCAACAAATAGTCCTTCCTCCTTTGTTTTACCATATGCTCAACCACAACAACTGGTCAATGAAGAAAGTTCCATACCCCAAAACGTTTCACCTTTACATGATTAGTCAACCTCTCCCATTGGGTCTGTATATTTTTTTTGCTCCAATTTCATCCCCTATGCTACCTCAAAACACTCCATAGTTGCTTACTCAAACGTCAATAGAAGACCATAATGTTACACATGATGTGTCTATCGCTTCCCCTGAGTCTAACGATGCTCCTATCCTACCAAGACCAACTCATTCACGTCATCCAAATCCCAAATACTACAGTGAGAAATTTGTGAATCTTACCACCGCCCATGTTGTGCCTCCTACTCTTGAACCTACTTATGTGACCAAAGCTATTAATGATCCACTTTGGGAGTTTTTTGCAAATATAGGGTCTTTTTGAAAATCATTTGTAAAAATAGGGTGTTTTGAAATGTGTTTGTAAAAATAGGGTGATTTTTATTGGGACCCACTTTGTTTTTAAATCTGAATTTTTTAAATTTAATATCTAACCCTAAAATATTTTATTTTTTACCCTTTTAAACCCTTTTAACTTACATCTTTTTTATTTCTTTATATCATTTAAAATAAATTCATATTTAACCCTTATTACATCTTATATTTACATTAATTTCTTTAAAATATATAATTAATTATATGTATTATTTTTAGCAAATTATATAAATAAATAGATCTAATTTAATACCTTCAAAGTAGTACCAATATTTAATATATTATAATATAAGGAAATTACAATACGAATTAAACGGTAACAAGAAATGAATATCTTACAATGTTACAAAATTAAAAGATCAACTACATAAAACGTTACAATAAGAACGAAACACGAAATTAAAGTACAAATTAAACACTAAATTAAAACATCAGTAATAAAAATTACATAGTTCACATCTCATTGAATCTTGGTTGAGAATTTGGACAATTTCTCCTATTACGCCCAGGTTGGTGGCATAGTCCACATCTCCGAGGTTCGTCAGGATGACGAACGTCCATCTCGTTATGAAATCGATTTACACGCCTTCGGCCTCGATGCACTGAAAGTTTCGAGTAATCTGCTTCAATTTTCCAATCCGACTCCAACCAATAATCAGCGTGAGAAAGTGGCATAAAACCAGAACGATATTGTTCTCTATATATCAAAGTAGTGTACACATTACTCACGATGGAAAGATGGTCGTCCCCCCTATGACGACAAACTGCAAGAGCATGTGAACATGGGAATCTTTCCATTTGCCACTTACCACATGTGCACGTATGTTGACAATAGTGGACAGTTTGTGTATTTCCTCCGGTACCATTTATCCGTAACTTTGTGACAATTCTATAAACACCTTCATTGTGGTCAAACTCGGTTAAATTATGGCTTTGTGCATGGGTTTCTCGTTTAACAAAAAGACGCCACATGCGTGATGGTAGAGATGTATTGCAGTTCATTGTAATATCACTATGTTTTCTAAAAAGTTGCACAGTTCTGTTGAATGTAAGGTCAATACACGCTCTAATCGGTAACTGTCTTGCTCCTCGCAGTGCATTGTTCATACTCTCAGATATATTTGTTGTCAACAAACCCCATCGACGATTCTCATCGTACAAAAGACACCACTGACTTCTATTAATTTTTTTTAAATACTGCCAGGCCTCAAGATTGATTTTTTTTATTTCTCTCATACAATTAAGAAACTTCCTTTTTTGTGTGGTGCTTCCCATAACCCAACAAAATGTTTTAAGGCTCAAGTTTTTGTACCTTTTCTTGAGATTACTTCTAATGTGTCGAAGACAAAAGCGATGGTATGCTAATGGCTCTTTCCATTCCTCTAGATTTGTCATTGCATGAATTATTCATTGATGCCTGTCTGAAATAACACATAATTGTCTGTTTTGAGCAACAAAATGCCTAAACTGATAAAAAAAACCAACACCAACTATGTGCGGACTCTTCATCAACAATGGCATAAGCTACAGGCAATATGTTATTATTAGCATCTTTGGTGACCGCAACAAGCATCTTTCTCTTGTATGAACCCTTCAAATGACAACCAGCAACAGAAATAACAGGTCGACATTGATGAAATGCATTAATAGCAGGTCCAAAAGCCCAAAAAACATACTTGAATGTCACCGCATCTGATGATCCGTTCGGATTATGAAACCAATTCACAACCGTGTTAGGATTTGAAGACTGCAAAGCTGCAATGTACTTAGGCAACTCAGCAAAGTTACTTTCCCAAGTTCCGTATATAGTCTCTATGGCTTTTCTCCTACCATGTCATGCCTTCCAGTAAGAAACATCTACATTCAGACTACTTTTAATATCTGCTTGTATTTGTTTCACCGGATATTCAACATCCTTTTGAATTGAGTGGAGGATATACGAGGCAATAGTTGCAGAGTTCAAATTTCTATTATTATTGCCAATACAGGATCCGAAACAATTGTGTGCATCTACCCAACGTGTAATCTTCCACGTGTGATGATTTTTCTTCTTAAGTGCACGAACATACCATTCACAACGTGGTGTATAGTGCATAGTACTAGAGCTTTCTCCACCATCTCCTAGAGTCTTACATTTTGCTAACCATTTGTTATTTTTACTTTCGTGCACTTTAAACTCTCTATTTTGGGCGATTGACCAAAGTGTTACTGCCTTTTTTACATGTGCCTTACTTTCAAATTGCATTCCTAACCTTATTTTGTTTTCTGATTTGCTCCAAACATCTATATGAATGTTGTTTTCCATATCAACTATGTCATCATCTCCAATATCATTCATAAAATTCACTACTGGAGGTCCACTCACATCATCAGAATCATCCTCAATATTACACATTGACTCACTATCAGTATCTTCACTATATTGTGAGTTAGGTTCATCAAAACCAAAGTCATTATCTGCCTCATATGTATTATCATTGGACAAAGGAAGTGGTATATTTGAGGGATTGGTCTCAAAATTACGAAGAAGATCTAGAAAACTAGCACCTGTAGGCGGACCGTCTGGATTCATAATGATAATTAACTGCACAATAAATCATAAAATAAATTACATAAATATGATGTTATATATGATATTTCATATTACTATATGTTAAGTATTTAGACAATGATACATACCTTGAATGAAAGAAGGAAGGAAGGATGAAATTTGATATTCAGATATGAGGAGATAATAGTTGAAGAAGAATGAATTGAAAGTGTTCTCATCAACCATATTTATAGCACAAAATAGTAACTGAATGGTGAATGTGAGTTTTTAGGAATCAATTCATCTTTTTACTTTATTTGAGTTTTCATGAACAGTGACAAATGCATGTGATCAGGAAACACTCTCTTTTCACTTTCTTTGAGTTTTCATGAATAGTGACAAATGCATGTGATCAGGAAACATTTTCTCTTTTCACTTTCTTTGAGTTTTCATGAATAGTGACTATGTGCAGATTCCTTTAATTTTTATCAAAAATGACAATTTATAATAAAATTGTACAAACTTATAATTTAAAAATAAAATTTAATCAAAAAAATACACTATTTTAACATATTAAATATTTGTATTTAATTATCTGTTCTAAATAAATTAATTTATTTATATAATTTGCTAAAAATAATACATATAATTTAATTATATATTTTAAAGAAATTAATGTATATATAAGATGTAATAAGGGTTAAATATGAATTTATTTTAAATGACATAAATAAAAAAGAAAGATGTAAGTTAAAAGGGTTAAAAGGGTAAAAAATAAAATATTTTAGGGTTAGATTTGAAATTTTAAAAATTCAGATTTAAAAACAAAGTGGGTCCCAAAAAAAATCACCCTATTTTTGCAAACACATTTCAAAACACCCTATTTTTACAAATGACTTTCAAAAAGATCCTATATTTGCAAAAAACTCCCACTTTGGCTCAAGGCCATGGATGATAAGTATTTTGCGTTAATTAAAAATGAGATATGGGATTTAGTTCCTCGCTCTGATCATAGAACGATTGGTAGCAAATGGATTTTCAGAGTGTAACGAAATTCAGACGGGTAAGTAGATTGTTAAAAGGCTCGACTTGTTGTCAAAGGTTTTTATGTAAGAACCAGGACGTGATTACTTTGAGACATTTAGTCCCATTGTTAAACCAATAACAACAGTCTGAATCATTCTCACTATTGATTTGTCTCAGAGGTGGCCCTTACGACAGTTGGACATCAACAATGCCTTTCTGAGTGGCATGGGTTTACATGTAACAACCAACGGGGTATCTTAGTGAGAACTATCCAAAACGTATTTGTAAGCTAAAGAAAGCCTTGTATGGTCTTAAACAGGCCCCAAGAGCTTGGTATTTGTAGTTAACCAGATTTTTGCTCAGTTTTGGCTTCGAAAATCAGCGGCCGATGCATCCCTATTCATTTATACAACAAATGGTGTGGTCCTATACTTTTTAATGTATGTGGATGATATTGTGATTGCGGGAAATAATTCCAATTTTTTGGATAAGTTTATCTCCCAACCATCCACAAAGTTTGCCTTGAAAGATCTTGGGATATTGCATCACTTTCTTGGTGTGGAAGTTGTTCCTACACCTACTGCATTTTTCTAACACAAAGGCAATATATTTATGATATTCTTGAACGATACAAAATGGATGGTGCAAAGTTGGTGGCAACACCCCTTAACCCATCTGAGCCATTGTCTTTAGATGATGCCTCTGAAGTACAAGTGCAACTATTTTTCGCACGTTGCTTGGGTTGTACAATATTTATCTATCACTCGTCCGGATATTTCATTTACAGTTAACAAGCTTTCACAATTCATGCATGCCCCCCTACAACTGCACATTGGCAAGCAGCTAAACGTATTCTACGATATTTGAAGGGATCTATTTTACTTGGTTTATTTCTTCGGTCTGGTGTACCTTTCACTTTAATTGCCTTCTCAGATTATGACTGGGGTAATACTCATAATGGTGGTCGATCAAATATTGCTTATGTTATCTATCTTGGATCGAACATTATTTCTTGGAAGTCTGGAAAACAAAAGTCGATGTCCAGATCTTCAACTGAAGCAGAATATCGAGCTTTGGCAAATGCTACTGCAGAAGTCATGTGGGTTCAGAATCTGTTGCGTGAGCTGTGTTTCAAACTGAATAAACCTCCATTATTACTGTGATAAACTTGGAGAAACTTATGTCTATAAAAATTCGGTATTTCATACTCGCATGAAGCACTTGGCACTAGACTACTTCTTTATTAGACAGCGAGTTGATATAGGTCATTAAGGGTTCAACACATCAGTTCCAAATATCAAGTAGTTGATACGTTAAAAAAGCCTTTGGGGCATCCAACCTTTGTTCGGTTTCGGTCCAAGCTTGGAGTCTCCGATGGATCCTCCATCTTGCGGGGGCGTGTTAAGAAATCAGATTAGATAATCCACTAGGACGTTAATCATCCTTATCTCTAAACTCTCTTATTCCTTATGAATCGGGATTGTTGTTGCTACTATGATCCTAATCATTGATCCTAATCCTCTCTTGTATAACCCCTATATAAACTGTTGTAATAGAGTTTTTAGAAATATACAAATACATACTTTGTCTCCTTTATAACCCAACCCTAATATGCATTTTAATTCTAGTAGATAACTAAGAAAATACATAAATTAACTAAAATACCTCTAATTTGATTGGACTTAACAGAAAATATTAACGGATGCTAGGGGGAGAGACCAAAACTGTTAAAAATTAACAAATGTAGGAATCAAATCCGAATTTTTAAAGTTCAAAAATAAAATTGCTAAAAATGGCAAACGATACGAATCAAAATTGTACTTTAATTAGTATAAAAGAAATATTATTTCAAACTATAAAGTGAATGATTATGTATCATTGTTGGTTCAGGATGATGACTTCTTGCATCACGGCTAGCGAAGGAATGACACAAAAAGTGATTCCCACCAACTCACTTTATTTAAAGATGTCTTTCTTTTGTTTTATATAATATTTTGGAGATGACAAATGTCTGCATCTAAATTTTTTTGGGGTTAACTGATCAACTTACAATAAGATTTGAATTTCAGAAGTTATCGATTCGAATTCTGCATGGTAAAGGTAACCGAGGATTTTTCGAACTATTTTCTAGGATCCTTGAGATTAAAAGAGGTACACACAGTTAAAAAAAATTAATTATTGTATCCGCTACACATATATTCTTTTTTTCAAGTTGAGCTTTGGCCTTTGCAAGGGTTTGATAATCAAAAGTTACATACATGGTTTTCCATTTTCATCTTGTTTTCCAAAAACAAACATATTAATTTCTAGCGATGATCTCTCTTTGATTTTGTTAATCAATAAAACACGATGCTTTACATTGCACAAACTAATTAAATGTAAACATAAAATGTAAACATAAAATATAAACATAAAATATTAACATGACAGTCGACAGACATATACATACATATATATATATATATGAACATTTAGATGTGTCCTACCACAAACCCTAGTGGGTTGGTGAAGTGCTCAAACTCTTAAGTCCACTTTCACCTTTTAACATCGTCATAGAACTCATAAGATGCACTACCTTGGCCCTCACCTAATCCACCACCCTCACAAACAAATATAAATAAATATATATATATATAGATGTATATATATAGATGATAAAAGTTGTATTTACAAAACTTCCTTCTCATAGACAAAAAAAATCCTATTTAAGGTCACAACTCCATCTTCCTCAAAGTTCACTTCTACATCAACTTATTGCAATGGGTACAGGGAAATCGTCTACCTTTCTAATCTTAACGGTGGTTTTGGTCTTTGGTATGACATCGGGTGCGGATGACAAAGACAAGGAAGAGTGCACGGAGCAGTTGGTTGGACTAGCGACGTGTTTGCCTTATGTCGGAGGCAATGCCAAATCTCCGACACCGGATTGTTGCAGTGGATTGAAACAAGTGCTGAACACGAACAAAAAGTGTCTGTGTGTGGTGATAAAAGATAGAAATGATCCAGATTTAGGCCTCACTATCAATGTTACACTTGCGTTAGGCCTCCCTACGGTTTGTCATGCACCAGCCAATGTTTCAAAATGTCCAGGTAACTATATTCATTTGGAAAAAATGAATAAAAAATAAACCAAAACTAATGTTATACTGGCACTACGATAAAATTATTAACATATCTTTGTTTACCTATTAATAGTTTTAACTAAAAACAATTTTTGAATCGTTAAGAGAATAATAGGTGAATCTTGTTTTGCAAAAAAACATTTGTCTTTTAATGGTTCTAAAACGGTCTGAATGATTTTGTATCTTGGGCCTCCTTAACTATTCAGTATCATAATTTCATTCTGCATTATATCATAAGAGGCTCTTAGGTGGTGTTTGTTTTTTAAAAGGTGCTCAATTTTGAAGTCTGATTTCAATTCTTTTTGAGTTATGAAACGTCTAAACACGTCAGACATATGTAGTGATTAAGAGCTTAAAATGAAAAAACAAACAATGCCTTATAATCATTCTAAGCACTTAAGTTTATATACATTCTCAAGTGTCTTAATAGAATGTTTTATGAGACTTAAATTTATAGGACAAACAAATTAACCATCATATTTAAAAGTGTTGCAATAAGTTTATATTATGTTTTTGGACGTCATAACAAGTTTTGTAGGACCTTTTTAAAAGTAAAGTATCGTATTTGCTATTTTACAGTATGCTATTTTAAGAAATATCCTATAAAAATTTGGTTTATAGGACACTTCTCAAAATTATCATATAAAATAGCTAATAAAACATTTTATTTTAAAAGGGTCTTAAAAACTTCTTACAACGTTCAAAATCGTCTTAAAAACTTATTGTAGTACTTTTTTACATGATACTTTAATTTCATAGCCTAAATTAAAGTATCATAAGTCACTCTATGAGAACACATGAACACTATAGACGTCCTATGATACCCAATTTGTTGTAGTGGGTAAGATTTTTAATTATAAGCAAAATGATATGATAAAATACATATTGCTTTCATCCGTTAAGTATTCGATATGTTTATGTAGAACTTCTCCATTTGGCTCCTAATTCAACGGATGCTCAGATCTTCAATCAATATGGCCGCTCTTCTACGGCTGCTCCTGCTATCAGCCCTATCGCAAGTGGTAACATTTTATTTTGATTTCAGTTTTGGTTATATCATTTTCGAAGTCGTGAACTTTTTTAGAAGTTGACACCTTTTTTATATCAACTTTCTCTTTGTGTCATAATAGTTTTCTCTTTTCTACACATTTTATAAAATTTTCATTCCTAATCATAAATCGGTCCATATTTTATATAATAAAAACCCACAATAATGAAAAATAAAATAGTTAAAATTTACTTATTAAAAATAAAAAAAATAAAAAATAAAAAACTATGATAAATAAAGTTACAATAATAAAAATCTAAAAAGAAATTCTCATTATAAACAGTTCCATGATTTTTTTATTGGAGCCTTTAAATTTTATTTGATACTTTTAAAAAGGGTTTTAAAAAATAATCATTTTTCTAAAATATATAATATAACATAAAAATAATATAAATACAATATAATATAAATATAAAAAATTGTTAAACACAAAAAAAGTTTATTTCTTAAAAAGTTATGATGAATAATAATAATTATATATGCAAAACTGATTTATAAATAAAAAATAAAGAGAAAACAAAGAAAAAGAAGTGAAGAACCATTTCAAGACAGGAACCGATTCCATACCGCATGGGCATGGACGGGTTTAACCCAATAGATAAAAAATAGAGTAAACCACGATTTTGGTCCCTGTGGTTTACTGTTTATAACGATTTTGGTCCATGTGGTTTAAAACCTGCTTTTTTGGTCCCTGTGGTTTTATTTTATTGCTATTTTCGTCCTTACCACTAACCCAGTTAAAAGTAACCGTTAAAAGCTTTTAGAAAGTTACATATTTAGTCCTTGTGTTGTTTAAATTTTAAAATATTTAGTCTTTGTGTTATAAAAAGTTTAAAATATTTATCCTTCAACTTTATTTGTTATATTAAATATTAATAAACAATAAATTTGATATTTATATATTATAATTTTTTTTACTTTTTTTCTTTTTTTATTATATTTTTAATACACATCACACACACACACACACACATATATATATATATATATATATATATATATATATATTTTGTTTTTAATTTAAATATCAAACAGAAATTGTATTAATTAATAAAAGATAAAGTTTAAATGAAATATAGAATAATAAAAGAAAAATGTATTTAATAAAAACAACCAGTTGGATGTAAATAAAACTATATCTCAAATCCTATTAAACCTTTTCGGATATAATTTAAAACAAATGCAAAACTTTGAAAAACAAATGTATAATTTATTTATCAACAATTTAGTGGAAAAATATTATGAATCATTTAAGTTGTTGATAAATAAGTTATATCATTTTTTTTAAGTTTTACATTTATCTTAAATTATTATCTGAAAAAGTTTAATAGGATTTGAGAAAACAAAATAGTTTTATTTCTATCCAACGAGTTGTTTTTATTAAATGAATTTTCATTTCATTATTCTATAAATTATTGATAAATAAGTTGTATCACTTTTTTAAAGTTTTGCATTTGTTTTAAATTATATCCGAAAAAGTTTAATAGGATTTGAGAAAATAAAATAGTTTTATTTACATCCAACAAGTTGTTTCTATTAAATGCATTTTCATTTCACTATTCTATATTTCATTTAAACTTTATCTTTTACTAATTAATACAATGTTTAATATTTAAATTAAAAACAATATATATATATATGTGTGTGTGTGTGTGTGAGAGAGAGAGAGATGTGTATTAAAATATAACTAAGAAAGAAAAAGTAAAAAATTTATAATATATAAATATCAAATTTATAGTTTATTAATATTTAATATAACAAATAAAATTAAAGGATAAATATTTTAAACTTTTTATAACACAAAGACTAAATATTTTAAATTTTAAGCAACACAAGGACTAAATATGTAACTTTTCAAAAGTTTTTAACGGTTATTTTTAACTGAGTTAGCGGTAAAGACGAAAATAGAAATAAAATAAAACCACAAGGATCAATAAAGCAGTTTTTAAACCACAAGGAATAAAATCGTTATAAATAATAAACCACAGGGACCAAAATCGTAGTTTACTCAAAAAATATAAAGTGGTTCATGGACCTATGCAAAGCTCCTGTCATGGATGCTTATAGCATCTCTCCAACAGTTATGCTAAAATGAAAAAAATTGTACTTTTAGCATTTTAGTTGCTCCAACAGCTATTCTATCATATATGCTAAAATAAAAAAAAAGATGAAAGAAGTTGTAAAATTATTTAAATTTAGAGAAATCTCTAAAACTTACTACAAGAGAGAGAAAATAATATTTTAATTATATCAACCAATTAGAGTATTGTGATAAAAATGTGTAGGAGAGAGAAATATTATTTTATTAGATGTATTGAATATCTTATTAATATAATTAATGATAGAATTGCTAAAATAGAATAGCTGTTGGAGATGGATGTGAATTTTTATAGAGATTTTGACTTTTTTACTCTACTATAGAAAATTTTTAGCATATCTGTTGGAGATGCTCTTATAAGAGCATCTTTGCACAATTTTTTAATAACTTTTTATTATTTTATTTAGTTGTTTAAAAAAATTAGTATTAGATAAAAAGACCTTTTTAAAAAGCTTTATGATAAAGCTTTTTATATAAAAAGCTTTTAAAAAAAACTTTTCATAAATTTTATTTGTTACATCCTCTTACATATAACTTATTAAAAGGGTTTTTAGTACCGGATCAAATATACATACCAACTTTTTAATGTATAAAAAAGTCTTTATAAGACTCGAGCATTAAAGATGCTCTAATGAATGTTGTATTATAGAGTAGGTACTTTGATTTCTTTTTCTTAAAACTTTTTAATCCTTCACTAATGTAATTCAAATTAACAATATAATATTGGACGTTGATAGAATCCTTCCCTACACAATTGATCCATTTTATAAAAGTCATAAAAAAAACAAAATTAAATAATTTAACTTTTGGTTACAATAAGATTTTACATTCTGATATCATACAAGTATACTTTTAATATATTAAAAAGAATAAAGTATTTAAGTATTTATTCTTAAAAATTCTTAAATGTTTCCAAAACTTTATGATGAATAAAACATCATCTATAAATTAGTAATACATACAAAATCAATCAAGTTTTGAAATAATACTATTTGGCACTTCTTTAAATGCTAATAACAAAGTTTTAGAAACATTTACTAGCATTCTAGCTCGAATATAAGATCATTCAATTCGATAAACAACATAATGTTTGAGAGTAATGGAAACATGATCATCTCATGCTTGATTTATTTTCATAAACAAAAAATTTTAAAATATAAATTCAAAACAATTCAATTTTAGATTTACCATTAAATTTACTTTCTAATACATGCATAATATTTGTTTTGAACAGGGAGTGCTAATGCGACAAGCACTACAGGCTCTGGGACGAATTTGAAACAACCGGCTGGCAATATAAGTAGTAGCGGGTCAACATGGTTAAAATTGGATGTCATTCTTATAATAATGATATCGAGCATTTTCACTTCAACTCCGATTATGTAATTTTCTGCTTGTTTGTACATTTGTACTTTTATGTATTTTGTCTAGTGCACTATCGACCTCAAGGGTACTGAATGTCTCATCGTCATCTCTTTTCTTTTTATTAACGAGTAAATTACGTTTTTCATCTATGTAGTTTGTTGAAAATTTCTGTTTTTATCCCTGTGGTTTTAAAATTACAACTTTCATCCTTATGATTTATAATTTATTATTGTTTTCATCCTTATGATTCAAACTTTATTGCCTTTTTCATCCCTATGATTCACAATTCATTTCTATTTTAATTCTCCATACTTATGAGTAGTAATTAGGCTCAGGGACGAAAATAGAAATTAATTACAAACCATAGAGACAAAAACTACAATTTTGAAACCACCGGGACAAAGTTTGCAATTTCTAGCACACCATAGAGACAAAAAAAGTAATTTACTCTGTATTAATTAATCGGATGGATTTTAAGTCGCACAACATTTATACCACCTGTCCTGTATCATGAACTTCCCGGAATGCCAAACAAAGAACCACCTCTTCCGGCTAGACAAGAAATCAAGCCGAAATCTAAGTACACTGCTGAAGAAGCTAGAAGAGATAAAGGTAATTAACTTGCACGTTCATACCTACTACTCAATATTCCTAATGAGATTTACATGAGTATTGGTAGTCTTAAAAGAACGACAAAAGGGATGTGGGAGAAAATCGAGAAGTTCATGCTTGGCATGAAGATTGGAACTCAAATGAAGATCACTAACTGCATCAGTCAGTACGAAGAATTCAAAGCCAAAGAAGATGAAAGTCTTACGGATACTTACACTCTATTAGGAGATAGATTTTGTTGGGTCACCGATGATTTGGTGATGAACCTTCTCTATTATTTGATTGATCTTTTACAGGTTCTTTTGAAGGTCTGAGATATGCTTCAAGTATTGGAGAATCAAAGACTATCCAATCAAGGGTTGTACATAAAAATGTGGAACTTTTGATGTATCAACTAACATTAATATTCAGATCACTTGCCGAAATCACCAGTGTAGATTGGTCACCGACCTGACAGATTGGGTCATCAGTCAGGTCACCAACCTGACAG
This sequence comes from Silybum marianum, assembly GCA_036898165.1. NCBI lineage: Eukaryota > Viridiplantae > Streptophyta > Magnoliopsida > Asterales > Asteraceae > Silybum > Silybum marianum. The sequence continues at coordinate 17,355,622 of CM072536.1, read as the reverse complement.
ATTGGGTCACCGATCTTTGATAAGGTCACCGATGGTATGCATTGGGTCACCGATTCTGTGTATGTGGCCACCGAAAATTGAAGATGCTTTACTTGAGGCTGTGATAACAAGTCACCAATACAAGGATGTACACTTGCCAACACTTAGTGAAAAATGAAGATCACGAAACAATGTGTACACTTATCAATTCCAATCTTACAAGGCACTAACCGATGTGATACATGGTTTCATATATCACTTAGCAATTTTCAGAGATAAGTTCTTGACTCACAATAAATGCAAGATACGTGGGCAACAAGAACTTGGGAAGCAAACCTTAAATAAAGACATTCTCTTTTATTCTTATAAAAGGGATGTTGGTCTTTTAGCTAAAAGGTTTGATGGGACTTCACAAAGCATGAAGAAAAGGAGATAAAGTTATCTGACATTGCGTGCTACAAAGAATGGTTCATCCATTATCCTAGTAAAAAGGGAGTGGCCTCTTCCTTTGTCCATCAGATATACTTCCAGCTAATGAATCATTGACAGCTGTCCACATGCATCCCATGCATGGGCACCATAAAAGGAGATGAAGTCCTTCCCATAAATCCCACGCTTTCAACAAATCCTCTGTGTGTTCATTTGTTTGATTCCAGCAATCCTGCTAACAGTGTTATATTAACTTCCTTAGTGTACAAGTTAACTTCTCTGTGTAAATTTTTAATATTTATATTAAAAATTTTAAAAAGAGTAAATTTTGTGTGTTTGTATTCAACCCCCCCCCCCCCCTTCTACAAACTCTCTCTTAGTTAGCCATCTCTAAACAGGGACTAACAAGTGGTATCAGAGCAGTTAGTTTAATTCAATAAACTAGATCTGTAATGGCTACTACCCCTCCATCTATTGAAGGTGCACTACAAAATCCTTTCGCTGGTACATACGATTTAGGCTCTTTAGCCAAACCCCCAAGGTTTAATCCAAACAACTTTGGGTTATGGAAAAGTCGTATGTTACTGTTCTTGGAAGGGATCGATTGTAGGTATCCTAAAATTCTACCTGAGGGACCTATCATTCCAAAAGTATGGGCTCGCTTTGGCCCACAAAAAGATACAAAAGGAAAAGATATAGAGTCTGATGACGACAGGAGTGATGCAATCGGCAGATATATCATCAAACAACCAAACAAATATAATGAAGATGATAAACGTCTAGTTGCATTAGACACCAAAGTAAAATCAGCTCTAGCATTATCTCTTCCTGATGAAGTATATCATTCTCTTCTTAATCTTTCTACTGCAAAAGAGATGTGGGACACTTTGAGTATCTTATATGAAGGTACTAAAGAAGTTAAGAAATCCAACAAGATCTGTCTTGCTAGAAAGTACGAACTATTCTCCCATGAAAAAGGAGAATCCCTCTGTGTCTGTTAAATGATCTCAAAGTTCTAGGAAAAGTTTATGATAATGAAGAGGTTCTCTGCAAATTTATGGATTGCCTCCCAGACTTCTGGGAAACCATTTGCACTTGCATTAAGCAAACCAAGGACCTAGAAATAATGCCTTTAAGTGATCCCTATGGAACTCTTCTTCATTATGAACAAACCAAGAAGCAGAGAAAATCTCTCATAAAAGATATCAAGTCTTCTTCTGTTGCTTTAATAGGTGATTCAAAATCTTCTTCATGTGTTCCTAGAATCACCTATCCTTCTTCTGAGTCTGAAAATGATATTAAGGAAGATTCATCTCACCTATCAGATGTGTACTTTAGTGCTGCTGATGATGAGGGAGAAGAATCAGCCATTGATATACTGTCTGATAGTATGGCAATGATCGCTAGAAACCTTAAAAATAAAAGATTTTCTTCCAACCGCTCTAAATTTCAAAGAAAACCTTTTTCTCAAAAACCCTCTTCTGACAAAGCAAATGAAGAATGCTTCAATTGTGGAAAGAAGGGTCACTTTGCTTCTGAGTGCAGATCCGAAGCTTCCTCTAATCTCAAATCTTCTTCTTCTTATGGCCATGACTTCTCCAAATTAGCTTCTAGGAAGTCTGAAGAGAGAAATAGCCGCTTTTCTAAGGAAAATCCTGAATCAAAAGAAACCTCTGGATATAAGAAATACAAAGCTAAATATAAGAGGGAAAAGGAAATGAACCGAAGTAAAGGAAAAACTTTGGTTGCTGAGACTCATTGCTGGGAAGATGAGCAAACTTCTGAAAGTGAGAGTGAATATGTCACAAAGTGCCTCATGGCCAACATTGATGAGTTGGAAGACATGGAAAAGTCACTCTACACTGCTCTTGTCTCTACTGAAGGATCAGCTTCGGGAACAAAGCCCCAGGTACATCCCTTTACCTCTCTCTCCGATAATCAAAAGGTTGATGCCTTTGATTCTTTAACTATTGACTTTTGCAATTTAAAGGATCAAAAGAAAAAGGCTGACATGCACATTAAATGTTTAAATGATCAACTTCTATCTTGCTTTTTTAAACTCAAGGACTTTGACAAAAATGAAAGCTGATCTAGAAAACCTAAGCTTTTTAAATGACAGCCTTTCTGAAGAGAAAACAAAGATCTCCAATACGCTTGAAAAGAAACAGGAGGTTCTCTCTAAATGGACTAAATCTTCTAAAAATCTAGAAAAGATTCTTCTAGATCAAATCTCTTGTAAGGACAAGTCTGGACTTGGATACGAAAAAGATGATCCTCAACCTTCTGACCTTCCACTTCCATCATCTGAGTGTCAAGGCTTTCCTGCTGGTTTCTTCTCCGATGATGATGATGATCTTTTAGATTATTCATCTGAGGATTCCACTTCTGTCCATTCAATAGATTTGTTAGGCATGCTAAAAGTAGAGTCCAATGCATAAAAGTTTGGAGTTTTTGTAAAAGCTAAAGAATCCTCTCTTGAGTCTTCAAAAGTTTCAACTCTTCCAAGCTCTTCTTCTTCTTCTCCCAAACCTATCCAAAGACTTTTAAACTCTCTAAGTCTTCATGAGTCAAGGTACTCCCATGAGTCATCAAATGTTCCTGAGTACCCTACTCCAAAAAGATTTTCTCCTCAAAAGAAATTTTTTTCTAAATCAAAATTTTCATCTAAAAGGAAATCTCAAATAGTTACTGATTTTATTCCTCGATCAGTGAACTTGAAGAAATCAAGAAATCCTGGTAAAGGCATTCTTGGGCCAAGACCAGGTGTCGGTCACCCCTCCTCTTCTCAGTCATCAACTTCTGTCCAAAGTGTTGATAATATGGATTTCAAAAGGGCCTTTAATATAAAGAAATGCTACAATTATGGCAACACTCTCCATCTTGCTAAAGATTGTCCTAAAGATTTTGACATCCGTAAAAACAAAATGCCTTCTAATCCCAAAGGACCCACTTCAAAATGGGTACCAAAAATCTAAATTTGTTTTTGGGTGCAGGTACCAAACAAAGATCATATATGGTACATGGACAATAATTGTTCAAGGCACATGACCCGAAACAAACTTCTTCTCTCTAACTTCTCAAAAGAAAAGGGACCCACTGTTTCCATTGGAGGAAATGGAAAAGGGGTCACCAAAGTTTATGGTACCATATCAAATGGAACCATCACTTTCTCTAAAGTAGCTCATGTTGAGGGGCTAATGTACAGTCTTCTGAGCATCAGCCAAATATGTGATTTGGGTTATAAGGTCATGTTTCAACTATGTGTGTGCTTGGTCTTTGATGTGCAGAATAAGATTGTACTGGCAGGAACCCGACTGAACGATATATACATAATCAACATGAAGGAAAGTGCTATTGGAGAAGCTGTGTGTCTCCTCTCTCAAGAACTAGCCAAACAAGTTGGTTGTGGCATAAAAAGTTCTCTCATCTAAACTTTAAAACCTTGAATAAACTTTCCAACAAAGAGCTGGTTGTTGGAATGCCAAAAATAGTTTTTGAGAAAGAAAAGCTGTGTGGAGCATGTGAAAAAGGAAAACTCACCAGAACTTTCTTTAAAACAAAACAATGCTCATCTATCTCTCAACCTCTTCAAATGCTTCACATGGATCTGTGTGGTCCAGTAAGCACACCTAGTCTAGGTGGTAAAAAGGTATATGCTAGTAATTGTTGATGAATTCTCTAGATATACTTGGGTGTTCTTTCTAAAACACAAAAGTGATGCTGCTGAAGAAATCATCAGGTTTACTAGAAAGATTGAAAATATGAATGGTAAACTGGTGAAGTCTATCAAAAGTGATAATGGCACAATATTCAAAAATGCTGCTCTGGAAGATTTCTTTGACTTAAAAGGAATCTCTCAGAACTTCTCTGCTATACGCACTCCTCAGCAAAATGATGTTGTTGAAAAAAAGAATAGGACGCTGTGTGAAGCTGCAAGATCAATGCTGAGTGAATCCAAGTTGCCAACCTATTTTTGGGCTGAAGCAGTTAACACTGCATGCTTTACTCAAAATAGGTCTATCATAGTCAAAAGGCATGACAAGACTCCTTATGAAGTTTTCCATGGTAGGAAACCTGCAGTTGACTTCTTCCATGTATTTGGCTGTGCTTGTCACATGCTAAATGATAGGGAACAACTTGGAAAATTTGATCCAAAGTCTGATGATGGAATTTTCATGGGCTACTCTCTCTCCTCAAGAGCCTTCAGAATCTACAACCTGAGAAGACAATGCATAGATGAATCTATGCATGTGAAGTTTGATGAGTTTGAAAAATCTTCATTATCTTGTAATTAAGAAGAACTAAATCTATGGATAAACTCATGTGTTGGTGAAATTCCATCTTCCTCTCAACCCAATCCTTCAAGTCAACAAGATAACAACTCTTCTCAGCCTCCCATAAACACCACCTTATCTCCAGAACCCTCTCTTTCTTCTCCACCTCCTGAAACTGACTCTACAGGAGATCATACCCACCTAAACACCATATCTCCCACTAACCTACCCTCACCATCTCAAATTCCTACCTCATCTTCTTCTATACCTCCTACCTTGCCTCCTGCACTAAAGTGGACCATGGATCATCCAATAGATCAAATCATAGGTGATCCTCAAGGTGGTGTAAAAACAAGGAGAGGCATAAGCAACCTGTGCTTATATGTCAACTTTGTTTCTATTGTTGAGCCTAAGCTGATAAATGAAGGCCTAGCTGATCCTAGTTGGGTAATTGCCATGCAAGAAGAACTCTCACAATTTGAGAGAAAAAAAGTCTAGAAGTTAGTTCCTCGTCCATCTAACAAAACTATTATTGGAACAAAGTGGGTGTTTCGAAACAAGATGGATGAAGAAGGAACTGTCATAAGAAATAAAGCAAGGTTGGTTGCTCAAGGATATCGGCAAGAGAAAGGAATTGATTATGATGAAACTTTTGCTCATGTTGCCAGATTGGAAGCTATCCGAATATTTCTTGCCCATGCAGCTTACAAGAATTTTCGGATATTCCAAATGGATGTCAAAAGTGCCTTCCTAAATGGTGAGCTAGCTGAAGAAGTGTATGTGAAGCAACCACCTGGGTTTGAAGATCCAGTCCATCCATATCATGTGTATCGGCTAGATAAAGCTCTGTATGGACTGAAGCAAGCTCCTCGTGCCTGGTATGATACTCACTCAGACTATCTTCTTAAAAATGAGTATATACGAGGCAAAGTTGACAACACTCTCTTCTTCAAGAAATCAAATATCATTCTTGTTCAAATTTATGTTGATGATATTATTTTTGGAGCCACGATGAATCCTTGTGTGATGAGTTTAGCTCCCTCATGCAAAAAGAGTATGAAATGAGCATGATGGAGGAGTTAACTTTCTTTCTTGGTTTGCAAGTAAAACAGTCTCCATAAGGCATTTTCATTAATCAAAGTTGTTACACATTTGAAAGTATGAACCATAAGATGAAGAATATGACGTGGCACATACATCCAACATGTCTACCTTTTGCAACTGATTAGTTTGTTACACGCTCCCATCTCACACGTGTCAGTTTGTAATAGGTTAGGATATTGACTTTTACATTCTGCTATTTGTATAAATAGATCTTTTCTCTAATGTAAAAGTTGTCGATCTAATTGCAAGATTGAAGAACATACTGTGCGTCATTCCAAGTATTTGTAATCGTGATTCAGGTTATATTACAAGTTAATCTATTCCTCAATCTCTGATTGTTCTAATTACTGTTGATTAATCGATATTAATTGCTTCCGCTTATACTCTGTTGTATGACTTTATCGATTGGTCTTTGAAGTAGAGAATCTGGAACCAACAATTGGTATCAGAGCCTGATAATCAATCTATTGATTATTAGATCTCCTCAATTTGGAAATTTCTCTCTTCATTCGTTCAGTAATTTCCTGTTTTAACTACTGTTCATAATTCCACCCTGTTCTACGAAGATTCATAGCAATTCTGTCTAAAACAGTGGTAATTGTAGTTAAAATTTTGAAGAATTAGTAAAATTCTGTTATTCAATTCAATTGAAATTTACTCGTTCTAGATTTCAACTCAAATTTGTCATTACATTCTTCTCGATTTAAAAAAAATGGCAAATTCAAATTTGAATGTTGTTTACACCTCTGGTTCTCTGACCAAACCTCCTACTCTTATTCGTGGTGAGTATCCACAATGGAAGATTCGAATGATAAATTTCTATGAAGGATTGGATATTGAACTTTATCCTATTGCCCAAAATGGTCCCTTCGTACCAATGACTACAATTCCAAGAGTTCCTGCCACTACCAATACTGATGAAGTCCTTGCTCGAAAAGTTCCAAAGCTAAGGGAAAATTGGTCTGATGAGGAAAAGGCCAAAGTTGAACTTGCTAAAAAGGCAAAAACTCTTCTTATCATGGCTATTACGAATGAGATTTTTCAATCTCTGGATTCCTGTGATACTGCTAAGGAATTATGGGATCAATTAGAAAATCTTCTGGAAGGTGGTGCTAAAATGAAGAAAAATCGAAGAGTTCAAGCTCTGAACGAATACAACAGCTTCCAGGCCATTGCGGATGAATCTATGGAACAGACTTTTCATAGATTTAATAATCTGATAAATCTATGCAAACGATGTGATATTGTTCGATCAAAGGAAGACAATAATGTCTTATTTTTAAAGAGATTAAATCCAGAATGGTCAAATCTCTACATGTCTTTACAAGCTAATCAAGATCTTGAGCAATGGTCTCTACACGATGTATTTGGAACTCTTCAAGCTCATGAGAAGGAGGTTGTACAAAAGAAAACAACTATAGGTGGACCTTTGGCCTTGATTTCTGAATCAAAGGGAGCTACCAGAAGAAGAAGTGAAGATAGAAGAGTGAAAAGCAAGGCGTTCATGTCAGAAACTGTTCCAGAAGAAGATTCTGATTCTGATGATGAAATAAAGGCATTTGCTGATTCCTTGGCTCTTATTACCAAACTGTTTACAAACCGTTTTGGAAATAGGGCATTTCAAGGAAATAGAAGGTCTGATCGCTCTAACTATACTCCTAAGCAAGAGGTTCAGAGACCCGAGAAGACTGAAACAGAGAAGAAGGAAGAAGAGATGAAGAAGAAAAAGGATGTGTGCTATAGATGTGGAAAACCAGGACACTACTCTAAGGAATGCAGAGGAACTCTGGTCAAAGATAAGCCGTACTACAAGAATAAGTACAAATATAATGTCACTGAAAGAGCTCACTATGCTGAGAAAGAGAACTGGCTTGGAGATGAGTCCAGCGGTGATGAGGCCATGTTCTGTGGGATGGCGAATACGAATGAATCAGAAGACCAACCTTCTGAATCACCGGTTAGTACTCTTTCTGAATCCTCTGAACTTGAGAATACAATTGTGCTTTTGTCAAATAATTTTTAGGAACTTAAACAAAAGCTTACAATTGAAAAGAAGTTACGAAAAGATATTGAGAAAACGCTTTCTAAAACACAAAGGGAAAAAGATATTTACAAAAGAGAAATGAATATCTTAATAGAAGAGAAACTGGAACTTGACATTGAAAAAGAAAAGATTTCTAAAAACTTGAAAGACACAGAAGTTTTGTTAAAAAAAGGAGCAGTTAAGTTTTAAGAAACTTCTGGAAGAAAAGGATAAGGAGATTCAAGTTAAGGAAAGTGACAGATTAAACTCTGTAGCTCTTAAGAATTACTTTAAAAAAGAAAGAGAATTTTTACATATTGAACTTCAAAACAAAACGCACCAGATCAAAACATATCTGGATGCTCAAAAAGTTGATGAGAAAATAAGTACACAAGTAGGAAGATCTGGAATTGGTTTTGAAGATTTAGATCCCTATACGTGTGAAAAAAAGTCTTGTTTAAACTCAGTTTTTCGAATAGGACAACAACAGAAGCCTGTGTTTCCAATTCTTTATGAACAATCATGCTTTAAACGATCTAAATATGAAAATGGTCATGATCAACGAGAACTCAAGTTTAAAAACGTTATATATTCTTCTGAAAAGTCTAATGTTGATTTAAATACAATTCAGAAGAAGGATGATATTTTCAAATTCGGTTCAAGTGTTCTTATAAAGTTAAATCCAAAGGCTGATGCATTTATTCCTACTCAAGCAGAGGAAGATTTAAGACTTAGTTTTGAAAATGATCTTCTCTTGACTCTGGACAATTGTTCTAAACTTGAAAATAACAGTAAACAAAACAATCCAGAGATTTTTCCTTGTTCATTTATTAATTTAAATCTTTCTGAAGCTCAAGAGGATTTAGAAGAAATCACATATCCCTGGGAAAATGATGATCAAAGTGAGAATTTCTTTGACAATTCAGAAACATATCTCTCTCATCTTGAACATCAATCTCCTATCTATGCTAAAACTATAGAGATTATCAAACACAAAGAGGCCCCATTTCTATTTACAAATGAATCTCTGGAGATAAGAGCTTTTGGAATGAACGCTCAGAAACATTCAAGTGAAATTCCGATTTTCTCTGTTCCTCCTGAACAACGAAAACCTGTTTTTATACATCCAGATTTTATAGGAATGTGTCTGAAAGCTAAATCTTATCTTGAACTTGAAAAGGAAGAAAAACTTAAAAAGAAGATCCCTATCCAAACTCCTAAATCTTATCCTCCAAAACTTTCTTATGTTCAGAAAGGTAAATGGAAATCTAATCTTTCTGTTCCTGTTTCAGTAAATACAAAAGCTTCTGAGAAGGTAAATCCGAGGAAATCTCCGCTGAAGAATATATCAGATTCTAAACATATGTCTAGTCTAGATAGAAAGTTCTTTAGAACAACTGATACTAGAAAAGACAGTTTTAAGAATAATTGTAATTATCATTATCGCAATGAAAATTCAATAAAATCTTCTATGTTTCAGAATTCTGAATGTTTTTCCTTATTCTTAAAATTAAAACAATTCTTCTCACGAACTTCAAATCCTTCAACTGCAAATCATTCGTACTTCAATAAAAATAAAACAAAGACAAACAGAAAAACAAAAAATACAAACAATCAGCCTTTCTCTTTTGTTAAAAATCAGGAGCAAATAAAAAAGGCTGATAAAACAAAAAATAACATTAAAGGACCCATAATGGTATGGGTACCTAAGAAACTCTGATCTTGATTGCAGAAGCAGTGTCTGCATATCTGGTATCTTGACTTTGGATGCTCGAGGCACATGACTGGTACACGAAACTTACTCTCCAAATTCAAAGACAAAAGTGGTGGAGCTGTAACGTTTGGTGATAATGATAAGGGTCAGATTAAAGGCTACGGTACATTACAGGAAGGTAACATTACCTTATCTAAAGTAGCTCATGTTTTTGGATTAAAACATAATCTCCTAAGTGTAAGTCAACTTTGTGATTCTAAAATACTCGTCGTATTTGATGAAAATCACTGTTACTTATTTTCTAAGGCAGGTGAGGAACTTTGGAGAGCAGACAGAAAAGGTAACCTCTATATGATGAATTTTACCTCCAAGGATGGCAAAGAAACTTTATGTCTTATTTCCAAAAAGAGTGAAGTTGCATGGCTTTGGCATCATAAAATGTCTCACTTAAATTTTGATAATCTTGAGATGCTTATAAAACATAACTTAGTATCCGGACTTCCAGAAGTTCATTTTCAAAAAGATCACCTCTGTCCTGCATGTGAAATAGGAAAGATAAAACGAGCATCTCATAAAACAAAAAGTGATCACTCTTGCATAAGACCTCTGCAATTGCTACACGTCGATCTCTGTGGTCCCATTGCAATTCAGAGTTTTTCTGGTAAAAAGTATATTATGGTACTTATCGATGAATTTTCCAGGTATACTTGGCTTACTTTTGTTCGACAAAAGTCAGAAGTACCTATTGTACTCCAAAATATGATGACCAGAATCCAAGTTCTTTTACACCAAAAGATTCAACAACTAAGAAGCGACAATGGTACTGAATTCAAGAATGCCAAACTTGAAGCATACTTTGTTGAAAATGGAATTACTCAGCACTTCTCTGTTGTACGCACTCCCAACAGAATGGTGTCGTTGAACGTCGCAATAGAACCTTGGTTGAAGCAGCCAGAACAATGCTTGCCGCTTCTGGACTCCCAATTCACTTCTGGGCAGAAGCTGTAGCCACTGCTTGTTTCACTCAGAATCGTTCCATAATTGTCAAAAGGCATCTCAAAACCTCTTATGAGCTTATTAACAAAAGAAAACCATCTGTCAAATTCTTTCATATCTTTGGTTGCAGGTGTTTTATCTTAAATGACAGAGACAAACTTGGCAAATTTGATCCAAAATCAGATGAAGCAAAATTCTTAGGCTATTCTTTAAATTCCAGAGCCTTTCGTGTTTTTAATCTAAGAACTAAAACCGTTATGGAGAGCATTAACGTTGATTTTGATGATCAAACTCAACTGAATTCTGAATATTCTTCTTCAGAACTAAAACTTAATACTGTTACAGCTGACTTTCTTTCAGGATCCAGAGAATCCGAGATTGATGCTATTTTTCAAGACTTTCTAGGCGAAGAAATAATGTCAGAACCTGTTGTACCTAACTCTTCTTTCAGTATACCTGAAGTTCTTCATGCCTCTGGCATAACTTTATCCGGTCCTACCTCTTCTGAACCTAGCTTTTCAATCCCTTCTGTTCCTGTTTCATCTGATTGTCCAGAAGATTCTTCTGTTCCATCATCTGAGGGGGAGACTTTAGGATCAAGAGTTTCAGAATCAATATTTCCGGATGCATTTATCTCATCTTCTGACACCGAAGTTCAGGCTCAACCAATACCACAAACAAGGATGACGAAATGGACTAAATCACATATTCCAGATCTCATAATTGGTAATCCTTCTGAGGGTGTCAAAACACGATCCGCTACAGCAAATGAAGCTTTCTATGTCAACTTTCTAAGTATAATTGAACCCAAGCAAGTTCATGAAGCCTTAGCCGAACCTAGTTGGGTAGAAGCAATGCAGGAGGAGTTACTTCAATTTGAACGTAACAAAGTTTGGAACTTAGTGCCATTACCAAAAGGCAAAGTTGCCATTGGTACTAAGTGGGTTTTCAGAAATAAAAAGGATGAGGACGGAATTGTGATTAGAAACAAGGCTCCTCTGGTGGCAAAAGGATATTGTCAAGAAGAAGGTATTGATTATGATGAAACCTTTGCTCCTGTTGCAAGACTGGAGGCGATAAGACTTTTTCTGGCATTCTCTGCATACAAAAACTTTTAAAATCTATCAAATGGATGTTAAATGTGCATTTCTAAATGGAAAACTCAAAGAAGAAGTGTATGTTGAACAACCCGCTGGCTTTAGAGATGCAAGACATCCAGAATACGTCTTTCTTCTTGACAAAGCTCTGTATGGCTTAAAGCAAGCACCCAGAGCCTGGTATGAACGTTTATCCAAGTTTCTGATCAGCAAAGGGTATGAGAAAGGTAAAATTGATACCACACTTTTTATCAAAAGAGGCAAAGGTATGTTAACTATTGTTCAAATTTATGTGGACGACATAATTTTTGGCTCTACTCATCAAACAGAAGTTGGTTGTTTTCTAAATTGATGGAAACTGAATTTGAAATGAGTATGATGGGAGAATTAACTTTCTTTCTAGGACTTCAGGTTAAACAAAGTACCTCTGGTATTTTTATTAATCAAGCAAAATATGTCTCTGACATGTTAATGAAATTTCATTTTCAGAACTCATCAACTATGAAAACACCTATCTCTCCTAGCATGAAACTAGGTCCTGATCCTTCTGGGAAACCAGTTGATATCACGGGCTACAGAGGTATGATAGGTTCTCTTCTGTATTTAACAGCAAGTAGGCCTGATATTATGTTTGCCACTTGTCTTTGTGCTCGTTATCAAGCTAATCCTAAAGAATCCCATTTGGAAGCTGTCAAAAGAATTTTTAGATACTTAAAGGGAACTCCTTCATTGGGTCTCTGGTATCCTAAAAATTCTGGGTTTGATTTAATGGCATATACAGATTCTGATCACGCAGGATGTAAGCTGGACAGAAAAAGTACCTCTGGTAGCTGTGAACTTATGGGAAATAGACTCATCAGCTGGACATCCAAGAAACAAAATTGTGTCTCAACATCTACTGCAGAAGCTGAATATGTTGCTGCTGCTAGCTGTTGTTCACAAGTTATTTGGATGAAAACTCAACTCAGAGACTATGGTCTGATTTATGATAAGATTCCCATACTCCGTGACTCTGAGAGTGCCATTGCCATTACTGAAAACCCAGTTCAGCACTCCAAACCAAAGCATATTGATGTCAGGTATCATTTCATCAAAGATCACGTAGAAAAGGGCACAATAGAAATGTATTTTGTCTCTACTGATTACCAACTGGCTGATATTTTTACAAAAGCTCTGGATGAAAAGCGTTTCAATTTTTTAATCAGCAAGTTGGGAATGATAAATATGTAAATCTTATTCTTAGCGTTTATCAGAGACCTCTGATCGTTTCTGGATTTCATCCAGAAGCATTCAGAGACCTCTGATCGCCTCTGGTGTAAGTTTTATTTTGTTTCTTGCGCTCTTTATTCCTTTTCATCCAAGTAATACCAGAAAGGAGCCAATTCCTGAAAAGCAAAAGGGGAGTTTATCATTCAAGGGGGAGTTCACCTCTCAAGGGGGAGTTTAGCATTCAAGGGGGAGTATCATACCTGGAAGAGTTCAAAGTCTAACGCTGGTTAGCTGTCTTCTGAATTTCTCATCCACCTAAGTTTCTTCTGAATCTTCTTATTCTGTGTTTCTCTTGCCGTCAAGGTCTCTCAGAATTTTTATGATTCATTTTAAACTTATCTTAGATGTTGATTCAATGTTGACATGTTTTTCAAAATATTTTTCTATGAATCAAAATATTCAAAAAAAATTTATTGAACATATACATTTTATTAACTTTTGCCGTCAAGGTTATTTAAAATATATATATATATATATATATATATTCAATTTTAATTTTTCTTATTATTTTCTTTTCATGAAAAATCAAACTTTCATTTGGTTCACAAACATTTTTCTATTTACGGAATGACTGATTTTAAATCTAAATAAACAGATTTATATATTTCAAATTGTTTTTAATCAACTATTTTTTGATTACTTAACAATTTGTCTTATATTTCTTTTTATTTACTTACGGGATAATCAACCGATTTTAAGCCGATAACCCTTCAGTTTTTATCTCAAATATCGTGTCTTAATCATCACTAGCACACCTTCCTACTTTCCACGTGTCACCCATCGTGTGACTGCATGTATCCACGCCTCCGTGCTTACATCATCCCTCCTGAACCGTTTTCTCCTACTCCCAAAACTTAAACCCCTTCCAATTCCAAGTCGGTCTCATATAAAATCCCCAAATTTCAGAAACCCATCTTCTTCCTTACCACTGTTACTGCTCAAACTCTCCTACTCACGAACTTGCTCATCAACTTCACCAACTCTCATCAATGGCTTCTCATCTTGCAAATCCAATTCTTAACGATGACGAAGGTCGTCTCGTCGATTCCACTGCAGATAGTGCTTCATTTGTCAAACAGCCATTGAAAGCAAACAATGTGTAGGTTCTTCTTGATCCTAACACCTACCAGTCCGAGTTCAGAATTATGGTTGAATTTCTCCAAAAGCATCCTTTAAACCGAGCCCTAACTATGACAAACCCCAGGAAGTTTGGCAATCGATGTACATTCGTGATGATGAAACTTTGCTTGGCAACTTCAGCCATCCAGATCAACCTGAAAATGCTGTGGAGATACCAATCACCAAGAAAAAATTAGCCAGGTATTTTCATTTATCCCCATCACAGGTGCAAATTGATGGTGATTTTGTGCCAAATCCAGCCCTAGAATCGAACCCATCTGCTGAAGCTCTGCTATCCTTCATTCTTTTTCTTGGCTTCAATGAACCCCTAACTAAACTATCTGAATTTAAGAGAAAGCAGTTACTCCTAATGTGGAATCTTCTCGTCTCTATCCTGAACAAGAGTCTCACATGTAAAATTGGGTCCCTCGATCAAGCAAGCAGAAACATTCTGACCATCATGTATGGTATGTATTTTAATCGTCCTTTGGACTACGCAAGCCTCATTTTCCAAGATATTAAAGTTGTTGTGCACATTAAGGTAACTCTTCAAACCCAAGGAAAATCTCTCCCAGCCTTAATGTTTCCTCGATTTTTATCTCTGGTTATCTACCCTGCAATTGGTGCACTCAAGGCTCCATTAATTCAACCTTTCTGCAAAATCGCTTTAATGAGCTCTCATCGTCCAACCATCGACCGAAACGACTATCCCTTTCCAAGGGAGCTTTCCAGGTACATGCTAAACCTAATTCCATCTAGCTCTTCTTATCTCCAATCTTATAGAAGCTCTCTGATTTTCTCCGAACAGAGAATTTCTACCCAGAGCATTTAGAGCCAGTTTTAGGAAGTGAGGGGTCAGGTGAGGATGAGGTTGAAAAGAATACGAGTGCAAATCCGAGTGTTTCTACCCATGTCGACCTCTTAATGCAAGAGGGTACTGAAGATGTCCATAGAGACACATTTGAGCGTACCTCTCCTTCTATCCAAAGGGATCCCACATTTGTTGAGGTGGATGTCAACACATCTACTTTCATTGACCAAGGACCACCTAGTCCAAACCAGCCAGAAACCATCCGATCAGAGGATAATTCTTCATCCTCTGCATCATGCACAACCGGGGAAACCTATTCTTCATCATTCTTTCAATAGAATGATGATGAAAATATAAGAGTTCATTTGCCCCAGAACTCGCCACCCTCCCCACACAATGTTGCTGTCTCTGTGACCAACAAAGTTTTAGGAGCCTCAAAAGATAAGTCCATATCTTCTAATAGTTTAGAGGCTGAGGAAATCCCATCAGAGGGGTTACAGCCACAGGACGCACCACTTACCAGAGTGTTTACACTTCATCAAGGTAAGCACATTTTCTTCAGCACCTCATCCTCTGATGATGAGGACCCTGTTGAGACAATCAGAACAACCGAAGAGGTGCCTGTTAACCACATCCCTTGAAGACAGGTTGGAAGTCCCTCCACACTCAACGTCAACACAGGTGTGAATGAGGGCCTCTCTGAACGCGAGAGTAAAGGGGCTCCATGTGTTGGAGAAATACCGGTTACACATTCTGAATATGTCACCAATGCAACGTTTCAGGCATTTGGTGATAAAATTCAGAGATCTGTGGAGGATCTAAAACTTTCCTTGGATTCTCAAAATGCCATTCTTCTGGCTATTCAGAACGAACAAAGACAGCATACGCAAACTCTGGAGGCACTCAGAGAACTTATTTCTACAACTGCAGAAACTCACCAGAGCCAAGCTTCTGATCATTACTCCTCTCTGCATAAAGGCATCCAGGCTAACTCTGAGGCTATTTTTTGTATACCTGATGCAATCCCAACTCCAGAGGTCACTATCTTGGTTGATGAATATAGTTCCTTAGTGGCAGATCTCCACAAAATTATCAAGGCTATTCATCCCTCTGAAGATACTTCTGAGTCCTCTCTGGTAAAGAAATCAGACATGGCAGTCTTCTAGAAGTCCATGCTTGACAGAATCAATTCTCTCTCCTCTAAATATGTCTCCAAAACAACTGCATGCACTTCAAATGTGGATTTAAAGCTATCATCTATGGAAACCTCTCTCTCTCAACTTACAGGTCTGGTAAGTTCTCTCTCTGATTCTTTTAACGCCAGGAAAAAGGCTAAAGAGGAGGGTGCTTGCAGAAAAGCAGAACTTAAACGAAAAAGGTCTGAGGATCAGGATCCTGATTCTCAAAAGGGGGAGAAAGCACAAGAAACCAAGAAAGCCAAACCCACTACCAATGCTAAAAGCTCAAATCCAACGAAGTCTCCATCTACTTCTGACAAACCCCAATCATCTTCCAAGCAGCAAACTCATTCCGCTCAACCTTCACATACACAAACTCCTCTGGCTCCAACTCCATTAGCCACTCACTCTGGGCCTCTTCCAAAAGACCCAGAAATAGCCAAATTTATTCTAGATGTAGTTGGCAATACAAGGAAAGAGCCATACTCATCATCTACTCAAGCAGCAATAGCCAAGGAAAAGGATGCTAAGGCAAGAGCTGATGCATCAAAAGCTAGAGTTGAAACCCTAAATAAAGAGAGGAGAGAAGCCGAGTTAAAAGCTAAAGCAGAAGAAGACCGAGCTATTTCTGAAGCAGAAGAACCCAGAAAACGAGCTGATTTTGAAAAAGAAAGGGTTGAAAAAGAAAAGGCAAAAGCAGAAGAAGAAAAAGAGAGAGAAAATGAAGCCAGAGAAAAGTCAAAACAAGAAAAAGCACAGAGAAGGGCTATCCGTGAAGAAGCAGCCAGAGATTGGGAAATCTTGATCTTCCAAAACTCGAAATTATCAGAAACAGCATGTGTGCTCCAAACGATCAAAGGATTTATTTAATGCTGCCCAACTTCTCCAATGCCTATAACGTGAGTGATGCTGTAAAAGACAAATTCATGGCACACAGACAAGCAAGAAAGGATGTCTACACTTCTGTACCTATCAAACGAATCTCTGGCATAAAGCACTCACAATTTGAAGATACAGAGATCTGGTACACGATCTATGAAGTAATAAGAGACGATAATCAAACCAGGTACTTCTGTGATAATGATTTATTATCTGTTCATCCTTCTGATCGCCTGTTTCTGAAAAGCTTTATGAAAGCCCAAATGGCCAGAGGTATTGATAGCCAAGACAAAGTTGCCTATTTAAGAATCATTGAATGCATGAAGTCTTTGTTAAGATAAAAGAGGCAAGTCGACTTCCAGATAGGACTAAACTTCAACGTTGATCATCTTGCCATCTCTGCACCAAATGAAGCATTAGAAAACATAAATTCGTTCAGAGTTGGTAAGTTCTTACTGCAACCAGAAGAAGGGGTCATCTTTAGAAGACCAGACAGAAGAAGCTTTTTCTGAATAAAAGATGCACATCGATACTCCTCAGAAGTTGTATACATTGAAAAATGTTACATATCTACCAGTGCAAATGAACACGATCCAGAAGTACTTGAAAAGACAATCAAAAGACTTGAAAGCCTATTATCAATCAGAGAGGTCATCAACAAACTTGCAAAGATCATATCTGAAGTCGCTCCTTTCTGAATAGACTTCACTCTTCTGGTTTCATACCTAGGGGGAGATTGTTACACATTTGAAAGTATGAACCATAAGATGAAGAATATGACGTGGCACATACATCCAGCATGTCTACCTTTTGCAACTGATTAGTTTGTTACACGCTCCCATCTCACACGTGTCAGTTTGCAATAGGTTAGGATATTGACTTTTACATTCTGCTATTTGTATAAATAGATCTTTTCTCTAATGTAAAAGTTGTCGATCTAATTGCAAGATTGAAGAACATATTGTGCGTCATTCCAAGTATTTGTAATCGTGATTCAGGTTATATTACAAGTTAATCTATTCCTCAATCTTTGATTGTTCTAATTACTGTTGATTAATCGATATTAATTGCTTCTGCTTATACTCTGTTGTATGAATTTATCGATTTATCTTTGAAGTAGAGAATCTAGAACCAACAAAAGTAAATACATTAAAGACCTTCTGAAAAAGTTTCAACTTGGTACTTGCTCTACCATGAAAATTCCTATGGCTCCTCCTCTTAGACTTTATTCTGATCCTGATGGTGTCTCGGTTAATATCATGAATTATAGAGGCATGATAGGATCTCTTCTCTATCTTACTGCAAGTAGACCTGATATAATGTTTGCTACTTGTCTGTGTGCTCGATACCAAGCAAATCCTAAAGAATCACATCTAGCTGCTGTGAAAAGGATTTTTCGGTATCTAAAAGGTACCATAAATCTGGGTCTTTGGTATCCCAAAGACTCAGGTTTCGATCTCATCGAGTACTCTGATTTTGATTTTGCAAGCTCAAAAATAGACAGAAAAGGTACAACTGGAAGCTGTCAATTACTTGGTGGAAAGCTTGTGAGCTGGTCAAGTAAGAAACAACATTCGGTGTCTACTTCTACAGCTGAAGCATAATATGTGGTTGCTGGAAGTTGTTGTGCACAAATATTGTGGATGAAAAATCAGTTGTGTGATTATAATCAGATTTTCTCAAAGATCCTAATACTGTGTGACAACTCAAGTGCAATAGCCATTGCCAACAATCCTGTGCTTCATTCAAGATCTAAGCACATTGATATCAGGTATCACTTTATAAGAGATCATGTCTCTAAAGGTGATGTGGAACTTCACTTTATTCCCACTGAGCATCAATTAGCTGATCTTTTCACAAAGCCCCTTGATGAAGCAAGGTTCAAGTTCCTCATCGGTGAATTAGGTATGATAAATATAGACTAATATATATATATATATATATATTATATATATATATATATGTATATTTATATATATATATATATGTATATATATTATATATTATATATATTTATATATGTGCTTATATATATATTAAAAAAATGTATATAAATATATATATATATATATATGTAGTCAGTGAGGCACTCACCGACGGTGTCTCTCTCTCTCCACCTCACTGTCGCTCTCTCTCTCTCTCTCTCTATATATATATATATATAAACCATACACCTTCGGAACCCTAACCCTAAACCATCCATCCATCTACCGATGGTCGCAACCACCTCTCTCTCTCCCACATACTCATCCACCGACGGTCACACACAACCTGAACCACCGACGGTTCAACGACGCCATCCACCGACGTCGACCACCAATGCCATCCACCGACGTCATCCTTCGACGCCACCCACCGACGTTCGTCTCACCATACACTCACTGACGGTCGCTCCCATCCACCGACGTATTCTTCCATCCACCGACGTATTCTCCCATCCACCGACGTGTGTACCACCATCCACCGATGGTTAGTACCATCCACCGATGTTGTATCTCTTTAAACCTTTTAAAGGATAACTCTTAGTTTACCATTCTTGGTGACTAAGATTCGTTGAACTTATCCCTAATGACATCATCAACATCATTAATGTCAGAAAGCATGCGCCGAATTCAACCCTAAAACCCTTAGAATTCTGACCTTTCAATCACCCCAGGTCATCATTGTTTTTGAAAGTTGGAATTCCCTCTCATATATAACCGTTCCACCCACTTCCTTTTACCTTCTTTATCGCAATCCATCATCTTCATCTTCTTTCTCTCTCAACTTCAAGAATACACCTGCAACTTCTTCAAAGTTCTTCAATGGCGTCCCCATCAAACTCTCCTAAAGCTTCTGAAGAACAAACCCTCACCTTTGGATCACTCTCCTTCCCTGCATGCAACTACTTTGGTCGAATTGCAACAGACAAAGCTCACCCAGAATACAATGATGTATATGATTTCTTCAAAGGTGCCCTCTTCAGTATGCTCTAACTGCAAAACCCAAGATGAGTAAGTTTCTTCTGGGTAATTTCTATTTAACCTGCACTTTTGATGCCTCCTCGGATCAAATAATGGCATGTGTCCTAAGTGATGTTGAACCTGACGTGGTCTTCGATGTTGAAGATGTACATAAAATCCTCCACCTTCCCTCATATGACTCATATGAAACCTTTCCACTTGGGAATGAACACCAGCAGGTGGTGTCAGTTCTGAACTATATAGAAGAGAAAAGGGGTCCAAAATCCAAGGGTTTTGGTACACTGCTAAGAAAGAATGTGGGAAGCATTTGGAACTTCTTCTTTTCCCATCTTATTCTTTGCTTGAGCAAGAAGACAGGCGGTCCAGATCAGGCACCATCTCAGATAACCGAGCTGGCTCATGCTTTGATTTTTCAAAGAAGGATAGACTTTGCAACCTATTTCTTCAATGAAATGATCTCCTCCTTCCCTACATATCGGCGACCTCAGGTACCATTTCAGCGCCTTTTCTCCCTCATTATAAATGCCAAGCTTGCTGATAAACTTGAGAAAAGGGATGATATTGAATATGATCTCCCTCTTCATCAAGTTGGCAATCAAATTATGAAAAAGGGAGTCTTGACAACCGACAACCCCCTTAGACCTTCTATGATTGAGTTTGCAAGAAATGCAGCTCTTGCTTGGGGTAAAAATAAACACAGGCTTCGGAGACCTTCAGTGACCGAAGCCACCCCTTCTGCCCCTCGAGTCACCGATGTGCCAAAATCTCGAAAGAGATCCAAGGCGTCGGGCACATCTACCTCCGCAGCCAGCGATGCCACGAAGCCAAAAGAACATTTGGCTTCCACGCAGGCATCAAAATCCCAAAAGTGGAGAAACTCGAAAAGCCCCCCAAGGACTTCCTCAAAGAAGTCCAAGGGTACCCAAAGGGTCATAACACATAAGTCACCCACCTACTCCCAAAAGTCACTGGGTGTTGAAAATATCCTCACTAGACCCAAGGAACACTCAACCCTTTCCAGCTCCTCCATGCCCTCCCAAAAGGACACGGTTGTACATAGGGATATCCCTACTAGGCCTTCATCAACTTTTTCATTAGTTGATGAAGATGACTTGGAGTCTCCCATCCAAGGCGCCTCTTCACCACCACTTGAGCTCTCACAGCTCCTCTTCCAAACTCCACATGAGAGTGCATCACAACTAGGTCTACTTGATGGAGCATCCTATTTCACTGACTTTTTATTTTCCGACACTACACCTTGGCCACGTACATCTCTCGTACATGACAAGGCTGTTGAGGAACCCATTACTGAGGACTCCCCTCTTCGACACTCTCCTAAACGTGTCTCCCCCACATCTCCTCAATCTCCGAGGTCCCCCCAATTAAATCTACAGGTTTGGTGGATTACTCTTCTAGTGATGATGATGATGATGATAATCAACCACCTAAGCCTCAACCATCTGCTCCCATGACTTCTCAACAGAGGGATGATCTTATCAAGGCTTTCACCAATTTTTCTCGTGATACTATCCGTTGGGTTGTAGTTTTGGAAGATCATGCAAATAAGGAGATGGAAAGAATGGCCTCTCTTTCTACTACTCTTAGATCAAGCATTGAAGAGTTGTCGGTGAGTCACCCAACTCTTATGACATGCTTGGATCTCTTGCACATGGATGTCCTTGATCTTCAGCAAGGATTTCTCTCAAGTCAAGTTTCAGTGACCTCCTCTATCCAAGAGCTTCGCAATGCCTCTGATAAACACGCCACCGACATTGCCTTCATCCTTCTTAACCAACAGGCAATTTTGGAGTCTCTTGCCTCTCTTCACTTAAAGATTGAAAAGGTCCCAACTTCTCCTCCAACAGTTGAGCTTGACGTTGGTGACAGTTTCTTTAAAGATAAAGATCGGTTCGTACTTCAAAGGGTAGAGAAGAAAATGGGTGGTTTATGGTCTGATGTTGCAAAGATCAAGAATTTTCTTTCTTCAGTGGGTTTCAAGGGTTCAACCACTGAGGGGGAGAAATTAGAGAAAGCAGAAGCCACAACCACCGATCCAATGATCACTGAGACCACAGCCGCCGATGTTATGGTCACCAAGACCACAACCACCGATGATGCAACCATGGTCACCGAGACCATGGTCACCGATGATGTTGTTGACCCTCAACCACCACCTTCAGCCACCGATGTTGTTGACCCCCAGGTCACCGAGGTGACTCCTCATGTGGTCACTTAGTTAGCTAGTGCAACAATTGAGGGGGAGAGTGTCAGTGCTCGATCCCTTGAAGAGACTGAAGAAGAAAAAGAGAAGAAAAGACTTGAAAAAGCTAAGGGAAAGAAGCCTCTTTCTCACGAAGAACAGCGTGAAGAGCAAAAGAAGAAGAAACCATCCAGAGGCCCTGAAGCAGATTCTCTTCGATTGCAGCCTGCCCTTTCACTCACCGATCCCCATGGAGTTATTCTTACTGAAGCTGAAAGGGTGGAAGCAATCAGGGCTCAACTTGAGTATGATCAGACAAATTAGTCAAGTTGGCTCAAGATGAGGCTACTCATGCCATGGTCGCCGATGCCCTTCAAGCTCAGAAAGATGAGCTTGAAAACATAAAGAAAAATTCTGAAGCTGTGAATACTGTCGCCGAAGCCAAGAAAACCAAGGAGGTTGATTGGTTCAAGAGGAGACTGAAAAATCGAAAGGATGATTCAAATATCATCGGTTCCACCATTCACCCTCCAACCAAAAATTCTCCTAGGTTACTCATCACCATAAAAAGAGCTGACTCTCTCAACAAAACTTATGAGATAGAATGGTTGGAGGTCTTGGGGATTACTGAATGGTTGGAAATTGGCAATCATGTGTCCAAGAGTAAGAGCAAGTACAAAGACTTTGTACTTGATACACTCCGAAAATTCTTTATCAAGATGACTAAAATTCAGAGGGAACATGATATTGCAGTGACAAGATTAGAAGGGCAACAGATGTAAGGCCTCACTGGAGAAGTCATTCCTGCCCCAAGGAACAAGAAAAAGGGGCACTTTGCCATGCTTCATGAGTGAAACATCAAGATAGATGCTTCGGGTATAAATCTCTCCATTCCAACTCCAGTTGCGTACCCGGAGCAAACTATGATCACTGAGCCTTAACTTGGGGTGTTCTTTGAAGACATCTTTGGAAACATAGGTTTCTTCAGAGCTTCTGACATTCCAAGGGCTCACAACTCTTTCCTCTCTGCTATTCTAGGTGTGCCTCCGATTGAAGATCATGGAATCACAAGGCTTATCTTGGATGAGCTAAAAAGAAGAGAACCCACTACTTGAATATTCTACAAATAGTATGAACTTCATTAATCATGTACTCTGTGTGATGTACAATCCTGTGTGTTGATTAATAAAAGTTCATACTTTTCTTCATCTCAATTCTTGTTCATACCTTTATTTTTTGCACATACACATACTTATACTTATACTTTTATACTGTACATACTCAGTTAAAAAAATCTGAGTCAAAAGAACCCGAAAGAAAAATAGAAAGGGTCAAAAGTATTTCTTTCTAACATACATGTATCATCATCAAATAGGGGGAGATTGTTGGGTCACCGATGATTTGGTGATGAACCTTCTCTATTATTTGATTTATCTTTACAGGTTCTTTTGAGGTCTGAAATATGCTTCAAGTATTGGAGAATCAAAGACTATCCAATCAAGGGTTGTACATCAAAATCTTGAATTTTTGATGTATCAAATAACATTAATATTCAGATCACTTGCCGAAATCACCAGTGTAGATTGGTCACTGACCTGACAGATTGGGTCATCAGTCAGGTCACCAACCTGACAAATTGGCTCACCGATCTTTGATAAGGTCACCAATGGTATGCATTGGGTCACCGATTCTGTGTATGTGGCCACCAAAAATTGAAGATGCTTTACTTGAGGTAGTGATAACAAGTCACCAATACAAGGATGTACACTTGCCAACACTTAGTGAAAAATGAAGATCACCAAGCAATGTGTACACTTATCAATTCCAATCTTACAAGGCACTAACCGATGTGATACATGGTTCCATATATCACTTAGCAATTTTCAGAGATAAGTTCTTGACTCACAATAAATGCATGATATGTGGGCAGCAAGAACTTGGGAAACAAACCTTAAATAAAGACATTCTCTTTTATTCTTATAAAAGGGATGTTTGTCTTTTAGCTAAAAGGTTTGATGGGACTTCACAGAGCATAAAGAAAAGGAGATAAAGTTATCTGACATTGCATGCTACAAAGAATGGGTTCATCCATTATCCTAGTACAAAGGGAGTAGCCTCTTCCTTTGTCCATCAGATATACTTCCAGCTAATGAATCCTTGACAACTGTCCACATGCATCCCATGCATGGGCACTATAAAAGGAGATGAAGTCCTTCCCATAAATCTCACGCTTTCAACAAATCCTCTGTGTGTTCATTTGTTTGATTCCGACAATCCTGTGTGTTCTAACAGTGTTATATTAACTTCCTTAGTGTACAAGTTAATTACTGTTAAATTAACTTCCTTAGTGTACAAGTTAATTTCATGTGTTTAAGTTTGTTAGAATAGTGTGTCTGTTCTTTTCCGCAACAAACTTCTGTGTGTAAATTTTTAATATTTATATTAAAAATATTTAAAAAGAGTAAATTTTGTGTGTTTGTATTCAACCCCCCCCCCCCTTCTACAAACTCTCTCTTAGTTAGCCATCTCTAAACAGGGACTAACAGATTTTATTGTATTAAAATAAGGAAAAGATAAATATCAATGTAAATAAGGCAAGTCTCTAATGCCTTGAACTCTAACTCCCTTGTAGTATTAGAACTCCTAGTAATATAAATAGAGGTGATGGGTAGGTCATTCCATACGATTAGAGAGAGAAGTATTGTTATTATTGTGAGCCTTTGTTGTAACCAAATACAAAATTGAGATATTCAACTTACGTTCTTCTCTATATTCATCATTGATCTTTGCGCTTTACATGCTTTAAATCATACTTGATTGTGGATCTAGGATCTACAATTGGTATCAGAGCCGACGATCTGAGTTTTGAACTTAATCTAATCGATTTATGAAGTTTAGGTAAAATTCTCGATTTTTCTGCTGTTAAATTCTTATCGCATCTTACTTACTCGATATGTCTCCTGTCTCTGTTTTCCTTGCATTCTTGTCGAGTCATTAGGTTTACATAGTAATCGATATCTATTTTTTTTTGAGTTTTAATCGAGTCCACTCTAATAGCTTAATTCGATATAAGTTCAAAACCATATTCGATAGATTTCCGTCGATTTCTGTTCATTCAAATTATCGATCTAGTCTTTGTTAATTTAATCGAGTTAGTTTATAATTTTTTTTATCGATTCTGTTTGAAGACTTGTCGCATATCTCTTGTTACTATAACACCCGATAAGTATTCAAATCTTTACTCAATCAAAATTCTGTCTTTATTGTTAATTGCAAATCTCTCGTTTATTTTGCGTTACTTTTGCTACTCTTTATCAACAGAAAACTCAGGATCTTTCGAGTCCTACAGCTTTTATGGTTAAAGAGTCCTCAAGTAAACCTCATAAACCTCAGAAAGTTTATGACCTTAATTGAGAAATCCGGAAACACAAGGACTTAGCTGTTCTTTTCAAAGACTAGATAACTTTTGTTACGCTAGATCTCTTGTCGAGAATCCTTCATTTTTGCTATCTGGCTTATCATTTTAGACCAAAGCAGAATTTAATTATTTTTTTTTATCTTATCGAGTCTATTAAAGCAACTTTGAGTTTACTCTTATCGAGTTAATATCAATGGATATAATTTCTTATCGAGTCTGTTTCAATCGATATAATTTTTTATCGAGTCTGTCTCAATCGATACAATTCCTTATCAAGTCTGTCTCAATCGATATAAATTCTTATCGAGTCAAACTCACCCGATATAAATTCTTATCGAGTCATTCTTAGCCGACATCATTTGTCTTCTCGCATCTACCTTACCCGACATAAACCTTATCGCACTTAATAAATCGATATCATACCTATGTTTCGAGAAAACTTAGATTTTTTTTCCAAAACTCAACGATCGAGATCACATCAAATCAAGTACAAATGACCACATACGAAGCTATGGCCATTGGTTCCAACACAAAACAACCAATTCTCTTCCGAGGAGAATACTCACAGTGGAAAGATCGGTTCCTTGATTTCATTGCTAGGCATGATTATCACGCTGAAATCATCAGTTCCATCAATAATGGTCAGCCACCTGTTATTTACCAAGAATAACCAGCTATGGCGAAAAATACTCCTCCAATAGCTGCAAATCGAGAAATCAAGCCTAGATCAAAATATACTCCCGAAGAAGAAAAAGCGTTCAAAGGAGATCAATATGCTCGATCATATCTTCTCATGAGTATTCCCAATGATATCTACATGAACAAAGATAGCCATTGTGAAACGGCTAAAGGAATGTGGGAACAAATTGAAAAGATCATGCTCGGTACAAAGATCGGTACTCAAATGAACATCACAAATTGTATCTCACAATATGAGGAGTTCAAGGCTAAAGAAGGAGAAAGCTTTACAGAAACATATGAGCGTTTTGTCCATCTACTAAATGAGCTTAGCAAAAATGACATCTGTAAGACGAAAATCGAGAACAATGTTAAACTTGTTAGAAATCTTCAACCGGAATGGCGTCGGTTTGCCAATCGAATAAAACATAACAAGTTTTTCGCCGAACTGGATCTTCATGATGTTTTTGAAACATTGAAACAAGATGAAGACGAAGTTTTGGAAGATATGGGAGCAAATAACAAAATAAAAAAGCCTTCCGATCCAATAGCTCTTGTGGCTAAGGAAGATCTAACCCCGTCAAGAAGCATTCTACAAGACAATTTTCCAGAGTCGGACAATGAAGAATTTGATGATCCCGAACTAGCCAAATTTCAATAAGAATTGGCTCTTCTCACTCAAGACTTCAAACGCAAATTCTCTCGTCGTCCCAACTCAAATCAAAAAAGATATGCTTCGGGGTCAAAGAACTTCGAACGGAAAGCTAATCTCGATCCAAAACCAAGGAAAGATGAAAGACGTTGATAAATCACTTCCTATAATTCAATACTTAAGGTTTCGTCAAATAACAATTATACTATGACATAATTACAATCGGGTGTTACTAAACCCACAAGAGTCGCTATCTTCAAATGCGGAAAACATAACCAAGAGTCTAATATTTATCGTGCCACTTCCTAGCACTCAAGTCCACACGTGTCACTAGTACCAACCCCAATGATATCTGATGCACATGCCGACAAAGAAAAAGGATTAGGCTTAACGCCTAGTGAGCTCAAGAGTTTTATAACATATTTATAATTGATTTTAAATCAACAGATTCGTTCGATAAAAGATAATTCTTAAATGAAATAACTTCATTATAAAAGCAACCTCCTTCCCAAATTCGTTATTTCCATAATAAAAGCTTTAGACCAAAAAAGAACATTAGAAATGAAAGCTTTAAAAGTAAAAATACTTATTTAACGTGATCCAACCCAATACTCACACGACCATGAATAAGTTTATAAACATAAAGGTAGAAACATAGCTTTGACCATATTTATAAACCATTAACTCACGCGGATCTTTGAAAGGGATAAAATATCTGAAGATAACGGGGGAGACCCGATTTACCATTTGTAGTGACGGAACACATAAGTGAGACACTTTTAAATGTTAAGAGTTTTCCCTAGGAATCAAAGGCTATTGGTAACGACTAATAATACAATTAATGTACGACTCTCGATGATTCCAGTCTTAGAGCTCGTGCTAAAGATAAAGGCTATTAGTGACAACCAACAATATAATATTTTACGGCTCTCGATGATCTTAGTTAGCACCCATGTACGGATCAAAGGCTATTGGTGTCAACCAATAATACAATCAATGTACGGCTCTCGATAATCCTATACGTTGACTGAAAGGGGACGACAATCCCGATTAAAGACCGACTTATATGTCTATGGATCCATTACATTCTAGTCTATAAATCAAATACATCAAACAAGACGCATTGATAGTTTTCCAAACATTAAAAACCTTTGAACAAGCATTTCTCTTGAAATACAGAATTTACCAAAAATTAGGTCAAACTATTTTGGTGCCAAAAACCAAAGAGTACTTCATTTTAGAACATTTCCAAGCATTAAAACCCATCGATGATACTCATTTCATCATCTAGAACAAAATACCCAAATTTCTCATTTTGACCTAAAACTTCCAAACTTAACCCAAATACATAATACTTGAAATCATAAGCTTAAAAATCAGTAAATACGACATTTATAACAAGTATATGAGTTTATAAAGTTTCGATTTAAACTCACACTTATACTTTATTTGCCAAAATGCCTAAAACTTAAGTATAAGTCTTTTACATGATTTATAAACCTTTTTATCCCAAATATGCAAACTGACCCAAATACTCACACATTTGATAAATAACAAGTAAAACATGTTAATACTTTAAAATGGATGTTTTTGGCATGTACAAAGTTTACACAAAGTATCTTGAACTCACCTTGCTAGATTTAGACTAACTCTAGGTTTTCCCAAAACTTGAGATTCATTTGGTTAAGATTTTAGATCCACTCAATCCATCACTAGCAACTTCATCTAACTCATCAACAAACCCAGAAATACTAATATTAACTTCAAACGTTAGATCTAAAACTAAAACACTATTTATTTCAAAGTTCAACCAAAATTACCTCTTGAAGAACTTGAAGATCCCGACGAATATCTCCCAAATCTTTAGGTGAAACCTCCTCTAAAAATTGCTTCTTAAGACCCTAAGATTGATTCTAAGGGAGAAAAGAAGGAAGAAAGATGTAGGAGAAATAAAAATATGAACAAGATAATAAAATGGATGTGGATTTCCTTTAAGAGAGGAAGCGTGAAAGAAAGAGAGTCGATGGAGAAGGATTCTAGAGTGAGAGAGGTTTGAGAGGAAAATAAGGTTAAAGTGGAAAGGTGTAGCAAAAGGAAACAGTGAAGGAGGGTAAGCAGGTAAGGATTTTGGTCCTCTGTTTGAGGCGTCAGCCATACCACCAAAATTGAGGTCCACAAGAGAAATTCATGGGTGGTTTGGCCCCACCACTAAAATAACCCAAACTTCAATTAAAACTTGATATAAAAGCCCCTAAGCATCTAAGGAATTCCAAACCAGCCCCTCCTCTATATATTGTGTATATATATTTACATAAACAATATGCACCTTATATAAATTAATTCTATATATATATATGCACGTAAAATATATTTATTATATAAATAATATATAAGTATATAAATATACATGTATTTAAATTAACCCAATCTTGCATTAATATTTCCTTACTTAAAATTTTGGGTGTTACAGACGTCTACCGGGAAAACCTGAAGACGAATTCAAAGGGGAGATGAGTTTGTTCTACAACTGCGGTAAATCTGGTCACTACGAACGCGAATGCAAGAAACCAGTTGTAAAAGATGCCAACTATTTTGCGTACAAATTCATGTTTGCCAAACAAGAAGAAGCTGGCAAAGTTCTTATGGCGGAAGATGAACATTGGCTTCATCATGATGATGATGAACCCGATGACGAAATTCAAGCTCATTTCAGTCTAATGGCTTACTATGATCCTTCTAATGAAGAGTCCTCTTCTCATGCTTCCGACTATTCACCCGAGGTAAGTCATTCCGACTATGATAACTTTGTTGCACAAATGAATGAGTTGATGGTACAATTACATGAACTACAATCTAAGTTGAAAACCGAGAAACTCTTGGTTTCCGACTTAGAAGTGCGTCTAGATAATAATTATAATCAACTTTTAATTGCAAGATCCGATATTGCCAATTATAAGAGTGATGTTATAAAATTAGAAGCGAAAAGACTATGTTACAAGATGAGAATTTAGTTCTAAAACAACAAAATTCAGATCTCACTAAAAGACTTAATAAATCCGAAAGTGAGGCTGAAAAGTTTCCTCAAAATTTGATTTTGTCACTATACAAAAAATTGATCTTTTAGAAAAACTCAAAGACTTGGAACTCAAACTTAACAAATTGGGTCAAACCGAACAAATAATTCATCTAAATGCTCCAAAAGACTTGTGTTCGAAAGCGGGTCTCGGTTTTGAAAACCCTAAATGTTTAGCTAAGGCCCTCTACAACACTCCGACTCTTTACAAATTTGTGTATTTAGATCTTGGTAGTAAGTATAAAATTCAATTTATGAACTCTCCTATTAAATCGAGAGACGGGAAGATTGAAATAGGAAAAACAAGAACTTACATCAAATTCCATTCTGCTATCCAACGGTAGTGGAAAAGGAATCCTCAAAAAGATCCCTCCCTAAAGATTACTTTCCTGCCTATACCGATGAGGAACTTCAAACTGAATCACCAGTTTTTAAACCTTATATACCCACTTTTTTTTTGGAAAAGAAAATTGTACAATTAGAAACGGTATTAGAAAATGAACGTTCTTCCTTGGAAAAGGAAAAAGAGGCATTAATCACCAAAATCCAAATGCTAGAAAACAAAGTTTTACAATCTCAAAACCCCGAAGTTGAAACAGCTTCAAATATTTCTTCTTGTAAAGCCTTTGTTAGCTCATGTTTGGATGATTGTGATTTTTCCTATTATAAACTCGATCCTAATTATTGTCCTCCCAAACACATATCTTCCCTCACTCAACGAAGCATTCAAATGAGTCGGTTGATATATTTTACTTCAATCCAGTTCTTCCAAGTCATGAGGATTTTGTGGATAAAGGCAAGAAACCCATTGAGATAGATCAAATTCCTATTGTTGAGAATGATTGTTCTACCCGTTCTTCAAAACCAAGCTCATCTCAACAAAAGGAGAAAATCCACTTTTCACAAACAACTAAATCTCAACCCACTAACAAACGTCCGTTTCCTATTGCAGTTGTACGCCCTATAAAGCAAGTTTGGATTGCAGAAGGAACAAATCAAGCAAAGTTTTTACCCCGCAATAAAAGAGAAAATTTTAAACATTCGAATAATAGTTTTAAATTTCCAGTTACTATTTATTTTGTTAAACATTTAATTCGATTTTCAAGAAATAAAATTTGTTGCTCCAATTGTGGTGTGAATGACTTTGCGCACTTAAATTCTTATGGTTATGATTATTATTCTAATATGCATCATTCATATAACTTTCATCAACACAATTCGTTTATGCATTATCCTGTTTATAAATGGATTCTCAAGAGGCCCTTGGCTACGACACCTTTGTCCCCTTTTAAATGGGTACCAAAGGTTGCCAAGTCAACTAACCCCGAAGGACCCATTTACAAATGGGTAACTAAATCTGCTTAATTGTTTTTGCAGAACGGTCATATGTGGTACTTAGACTCTGGATGCTCCAAACACATGACTGGTAGAAAGGAGCTTCTCGCCAACTACGTTGAAAAGAATGGCGGATCTGTACGGTTCGGGAACAATCATTTTTCCCCTATTCGAGGATAACCTAACATTATCAGCAACAATCTCACGATCTCAAAAGTTTCTTATGTTCAAGACCTCAGTCACAACCTTCTAAGCACCGACCAATTCTGTGACGAAGAAGTTGAGGTAAATTTTCGATTCGAAAGATGTTGTGTTCGCACCTATGAAGGGAGTGAAATTTTGGTAGGATCTCGCAAGTCCAATCTCTACACTATCGATTTGTCTAAAGTTAATCCACCAACTGATGTGTGTCTTGTCTCCAAAGTCTCAAATGACAAAACCTGGATGTGGCATCGCCGACTCTCCCCCTTAAATCTCAAAAACATCAATCGTCTTGTAAGTGTAGGGTTGGTCACCGGGTTGCCCAAGATTAAATTTGAGAAGACCCATCTATGTGGAGCCTGCAAGATTGGTAAAATGAAGAAAGTTTCACACAAACCAAAGGTGGAACACAACACGACCCGTCCTCTTCAACTTATTCATATGGATCTATGCGGCCCCATGAGAACTCAAAGTATTCACGGCAAGAAGTACGTTGTTGTTATGGTGGATGACTATTCTCGATACACATGGGTGAAATTTCTTCGCACAAAAGACGAAGCTCCTGAGATGATCATTGCTTTCTTGAAGATTATTCAAGTGAAATTGGAGCTTTCCGTCCAGACTATTCGCACGGATAACAAAACCGAGTTCAAGAATCGCACACTCGAATCCTTCCTCACTTCGGTCGGTATCACTCATACATTCCCTGCGACTCGTACTCCGCAAAAAAATGGTGTGGTCGAACGACGTAACCGCACATTAGTTGAAGCTGCTCGCACAATGCTCGCTTATTCGAAATTACCACACTACCTTTGGCTGAAGTAATCAACACTGCATGCTACACTCAAAACCGTTCAATCATCAACAAGCGGTTCACAAAAATCCCATATGTGTTGATCAACAAACGTGTTCCGTCGATTCATCATCTTCACACATTTGGAGGACGCTGCTTTGTGGTAAATGACAAAGAAGATCGTGGCACACTTCATACCAAATCCGACGAAACATATTTTCTTGGATATTCACCAAACGCATATGCCTATCGGATCTATATGAAAGGAGCCAAATGTGTCACCGAGAGCGTAAATGTTCACTTCGATACAAAGGCTGAAATGAAATCTGAACCTCACGATTCTGTACCTGAACTTACTGGCGTTTTAGCTTCCGAACACCTCCGTTCGGAACCTGTTCTTAACCCATCTCCTCCAAATCAAGCTTCCACGTCCAAAAACGCTTCTTCTGATTTGGATGACCTTTTCGAGCATTTCTACTCAGATTATTTTTGACCTTACACTGCAATGCTGAAAACCATCTCTACCCCTCTCTCAGAAGTAGCCGAGACCACGACTCCCACTGGCTCGCCGGTCTCCCCAGAAGCTACTTCACACACATCTACATTACCTACAACTACTCAAACCCCTAACGATAACCCCCCTCCAGGAACCACTTCCTCAAAACCTCATACCTTCATCTACAAATCTGGAATCAACATCCCCTCCCCCACCACCACATCACACTCAACGGGATGTTTCTTGTTCCGCTCGACCTTCCGAAGTGGCTCCAGCTTAGAATCCGTGCAAGATCTTCCACTTGGCACATATGTGGATGACAATCCCGAAATTACGGCACAACCACCACTTCCTAACATGAATAAGTGGATCCAATCTCACCCACCCAAACTAATTATTGGAGATCCTTCAACACCGACCACAACAAGATCTGCCTCGGCCAACGATTGCCTATTCTCTTCTTTCTTAAGAAAAATAGAACCCAAAACTATCATGGAGGCCATGTCTGATCCCGATTGGATCGTGGCTATGCAAGAAGAGCTCAATCAATTCGAAAGTCTGAAAGTTTGGTGACTTGTTCCACGACCAAAGAACAAAACCATTATTGGCACAAAATGGATCTTCAAGAATAAACAAGATGAGGATGGCATTGTCATACGTAACAAAGGTCGATTTGTTGCCAAAGGTTACCGTCAACAAGAAGGCATCGACTATGACGAGACATTTGCACCGGTCGCTCGCATCGAAGCCAGTCGCATGTTCTTGGCATATGCGGCTAATAAAAACTTTGTTGTTTTTCAAATGGATATCAAGACGGCGTTTTTGAATGGTGTGCTATGGGAATAAGTGTATGTCTCTCAACCTGACGGATTTGTCGACCCCGCTAAGCCAAACCATGTTTACATTCTCGGCAGAGCTCTCTACGGCCTCAAGCAAGCTCCCCGAGCCTGGTATGACAGCCTCTCTCAATACCTAGTCAAAAACGGGTACTGCAAAGGTAAGTTTGATCCTACCCTTTTCATTAAAAAGGAGGATGGTGATATCATGCTAATTCAGATTTATGTAGACGATATTATTTTCGATTCGACTAACCCACAACAATGCAAAAACTTTTGCGAACTCATGATTGCCAAGTTCAATATGAGTATGATGGGAGTAATGAATTTTTTCCTTGGTCTTCAAGTAAAAAAACTTTCAACGGAAATATTCATTAACCAATCCAAATACATCTTGGACATGTTACATAAATATAACATGACGACCTGTAGTTCGATTGGCACTCCAATGTCACCTGGTTCAAAATTACACGCTGATCCTTTGGGGAAAGCGGTTGATTCTAAAAACTATCGGGGAATGGTTGGATCATTAATGTATTTAACGGCTAGTAGACCAGACATAATGTTTGCTACATGCCTTTGTGCGAGATATCAAGCCTCTCCCAAAAAATCCCAACTTAGTGCTATAAAAAGAATTTTCCGTTATTTAAAAGGTACTACTGATCTTGGCCTATGGTATCCTAAGGATACGTGTTTCGAGTTAACTGCCTTTTCAGATGCTGATCATACCGGCTGCATGCTTGATCGGAAAAGCACGATGGGCCAAATTCAATTCTTGGGAGACAAACTAGTCAGCTGGTCGTCAAAAAAATAAACATGCGTCTCCACATCCACTGCGGAAGCCGAATACATCGCCGCCGCAAGCTGCTGCTCTCAAGTCATTTGGATGCGCACACAACTCAAATACTATGGCTTCTGGTTCAACTAGATTCCTATCTACTGTGACTCGAAGAGCGCCATTGCCATATCCAACAATTCCGTCCAACATACCAAGACAAAACACATCGATGTCCGGTACCATTTCATTAAAGACCATGTCGAAAGAGGTACAATCGAAATATACTTTGTCAATACGGAACTTCAGCTTGCCGACTTATTCACAAAAGCATTGGATGAGAAACGCTTCCAATTACTAGTTTCTAAGTTGGGCATGCTAAATCTTAAAACCTGAGTTACAATCAGTACCGCTTAAACTTCACAAAATACCCATTCAAGTTTTAATGACCATTCTCTCTTTGAAGTGCATCTTCATTACACTTGCATTCTCATTTTGAGAAGTTTAATTTTTCAAAGTTCTGTATTTTTCACTAGTTTTTTCGTATTTGTACAATTTATGTCATGTGCGTGTCTTTTAATCTTTTAGTTTTCGATGATTGTCTATCTAACGATTTTAGTTTTCAAGGGGGAGCAGTAAAGGTAAGATTTTCTCTTAAAAAGCATATGTGCATTATGTATAACGGGACAATAGTAGACCAAGTTGGACATTTAAGGACTTATAAGCACTCTCATAGTAATCGTTAGGTACATAAGTGACCTTTTTGGGTACTTTGCGTTGATAGGAAAGCGGTAGGCCATCAAGCGGACGTATCGT
Organism: Silybum marianum; assembly: GCA_036898165.1. NCBI lineage: Eukaryota > Viridiplantae > Streptophyta > Magnoliopsida > Asterales > Asteraceae > Silybum > Silybum marianum. Next base: position 17,320,514 of record CM072536.1, on the reverse strand, counting down.
GAATTTATTTGGAAGCTTTGCTATAAGGTGAGTATTCACGACTCCTCTTTTTAAATGTTTATACGTTTTGGGGTGTAAAATGTTGTTTTAAAGGAATTGAATTGATTTATATTGATTAATGAAAAACATATAAATCATTATGATGAGCAAATTTATATTACACAAATGATATGTTGAGTTATGTGAAGTCCCCGTGTTACACTACTATTTAACTCTGTATTCGTTTGAGCCGATGATATTTGTGGATAGTGCTATTTGGGTGACATACCCACCTAACTGGCAAGTAGGGGTGCACTTTATCAATTAAGAATGCTCTACCCATGTGGAATTTAGGTCCACCGCTGAGGTAGTTCGTGGGGCGTAGAATGTCGAGTAGGCTTAGTAGTGGCTCAATATTTATATATCATGTGTAATGGTAATTTTTATATTTGCTCATAAAGGTTAAAATGATAAAGTTGATGCGATCATCCGATTCGCTATTTTTATACCTTGCATATAAAAAGTTTTATGTATTTGAAAACCTGTGAACTCACCAACTCTTAGTAGTTTTATGCATTTAACATGCTTTACAGGAAGATAAGAAGGTAACCGATCAGGCTTGGCTTACTTTTGTGGAAACACCAATCAAGACTTGATATATATCTATTTTGATGTAATTTGTTTGTTAAAGTCAAAGTAGTCGGTTTGTAAACTTTTAAACTTTAAACTTTGACGTTTTAATTATATATGTATGGTTGGTGTTTATATACCTGTTGCTGTGAAACTTTGGACTGTCGTACCTCGTGTTTCCGCTTTAGCGGGGTGTGATAGACTTGGTATCAGAGCCTTAGTTTATAGAGAACACTGGTTTTCTAACAAAAACCATACACTATAACCCTTTTATAGTTTCCTTAGATAAATTTAAAAAATTTAAAAACCTACTACTAGTATAACTAGAATATACATCGTTCTAACATATCATAATTAGGTAAAGCCTGATCACTTATGTCTAAATATGGTATGAATAAGAAGGGACTTAGACTAGTTATACTAAAAGTCAGCTTAGATCGGAAAACTTCTTATTTCAAATGGAAAATATGATTTTATATGAGTTCACATAATTATTACAAAATGTTTTTGACATTTATTAAATGTGTAACTATCACAGTTCGCTATGTCTCACTCATCCACTCCTCCTAAGTACTCTGCTGACTCCTCAGGCTATGTGACTAGTCAACATAGGAAAGTACTTTTTGACTACTTTGTTGGTTAAACTTGGAAACTTATTTTGGTAGCTTGTAGCCCACTATTTAGAACTCTAAGATACTTGATGTCTTTTAGGAATTATTTTTGCTGGATATTGAAGTTATGTGATTTTAAACCTAGGATTTTATGAAGCGAGTGTTTTATTTGCATAACTCAGTTAAGTAGACTTAGCGCAAAAATCGTAATAGTAATATGACCCAGCCTCAATATGAACTTATGCCTAAAGACAATGCCTTCGAGGTAAGAAAACCCCGAGATTGCGCGCTTGTGTCTGAGCAACTCATCGCGGCACTTCCGAACATCGTTAGTCAAGTGGCAGCGGGCCTAAATGCTAATAGGGGAAACAACTGAGGATCTGGAACAAGTGGAGATAGGGAATGCACATACAAAGCTTTTAGGACCTACAAACCGAAGGAATTCCATGGAACTAAAGGAGCTGTTAGGTTACTGACATTGATTGAGAATATGGAGTCCGTTCTTCTCATCAGCAAGTGCACTGAAGGAAATAAAGTGCAGTTTGCCGCCTGTCTGCTACAAGGACGAGCATTGACCTGGTGCAACACCCAAAGTGCAAACCCGAGGCCGAGAAGCAGCCAACAGTCTTACTTGGGAGGAATTCAAAAAGATGCTCAAAGAGGAATACTACCAAGGAGCGAAATCCAGAAGTTGGAAGCGGAGCTATGGAATCATGAAATGAAGGGAAATGACATAGATTCTTACTCTGCTCGTTTCCATGAACTGGCAAAGATGGTACCACATTTGGTGACGCCTGAGGAAAATCGAGTCGACATGTATGTCTGGGGTTTATCTCTTGAAATACACGCGGACGTTCCTTCGGCAAACCCAAAAACCCTTCAAGAAGCAGTGAGTTCGGCAACTAGACTCACCAATAATGCTAATCGTTCGGGAATGTTTGCTAAAGGCAAAGCTCAAGGTAAGAGAAAGATGGAGGAACCCACAAGAAGGCAATCTGGAGGAAGAACGGGTAAAAATCTGAAGATGACAGGGAACTATGGGATTCAGACTCAACCAACAGAGAAAGAGAAAAGAGCATACCCTATGTGCGATAAATGCAACAAACAGCATGTTGGAAGATGTATTATTTGTCAGAAATGCAATAAAGGAGGTCATTTCACTAAGGATTGTAAGAGTGTATGAAGACGGACATGTTTTGAGTGTGGAAGTCCAGATAACTTCAGGAACGCTAGTCCAAAATGGAATCAAAGACCGAACACTAATCAAGTATGACCAGCCAATCAAGGAAATCAAGGAAGTCAGGCAAGAGGTTGAGTGTTCGAGATTGGAGCTGAAGAGGCAAGGAAAAATCCAGATGTAGTCATAGGTATGTTTCTTCTGAACAACCATTACGCATCTGTATTATTTGATTCTGGAGCAGATAGGAGTTATGTGTCGTTAGATTTTAGACTAAAGATAAATTTAAGACCTCAAAAGTTGAAAGAAGTATATGTTATTGAATATGCTAACGGACAGGAAAGTAAGGTCAAGGACGTAATAATGAACTGCACCTTAAACTTGGCTAATAGAGACTTCAGTATAGATCTAATCCCGATTAAGTTAGGAAGTTTTGACATAATCGTGGGTATGGATGGTTGTCTAAAAACCAAGCTGAAATTTGCTGCTCTAAGAAAATCATCCGAATACCACTACTCGAAGGAGAAACATTCGAAGTACATGGTGAGATACCCAGACGGAATCTTAAAATTGTGTCATGCATGAAGATGCGAAAGTACCTAAGGAAAGACTACCATGTATTTTTGGCCCACGTTGTGAATAAGGAGGTCGAAGAAAAGCACATTCAAGATATCCCTATAGTTCGAGAATTTCCCAAAGTTTTCCCAGATGAATTACCTGGACTGCCCCCACCCAGGCAAGTCGAGTTCCACGTTGATATAATTCCGGGAGCTGCGCCTGTAGCAAAATCACCTTATCAACTAGTACCATCAGAAATGCAAGAATTATCAGAACAACTTCAAGAACTACTCGATAAATGATTCATCAGACCTAGCTCTTCACCTTGGGGAGCTCCAGTTTTATTTGTTAAAAAGAAGGATGGACCTTTCCGAATATCTATTGCTTACAGAGAACTCAACAAGTTGACAATTAAGAACCGATACCCCCTTCCTCGAATTGATGACTCATTTGATCAACTTCAAGGGGCTACGTATTTCTCATAGATCGATCTTCGATCGGGATATCATCAAATGAGAATTTGTGAAGAAGACATTCCTAAGACAACGTTTTGAACTCGTTATGATCATTACGAGTTCCTAGTTATGCCTTTTGGGGTAACAAACGCATCAGCAGTCTTCATGGATTTGATGAATAGAGTATGTCGACAATACCTAGACAAGTTCGTGATCGTGTTTATAGATGATATACTCATTTATTCCCGTGATAAGAAAGAACATGAACAACATCTGAGGTTGATACTAGAATTTCTCAAGGATAAAAAGTTGTACGCCAAGCTTTCCAAATTCGAATTCTGGATTCGAGAAGTATATTTTCTTGGTCATGTAGTAAATGACAAGGGAATTCATGTTGATCCAACTAAAATCGAGACCATTAAGAAATGGGAAGCCCTGAAGACACCAACTGAGATCCGACAATTTCTTGGATTGGCAGGCTATTATCAGCGATTTATCGAAAATTTCTCCAAGATCGCGCAACCACTAACGACTCTAACCCAAAAAGATAAGAAGTTTATTTGGGGAGAGAAACAAGAGGAAGCATTCCAGATTCTCAAACACAAGTTATGCAACACACCGATTTTGGCTTTACCAGAGGGAGTGGCTAACTTTGTAGTCTATTGTGACGCTTCACATCAAGGGATGGGATGCGTACTGATGTAAAAAGACAAAGTTATCGCATACGCATCGAGGCAAGTAAAGATTCATGAGAAGAATTACACCGCCCATGACTTGGAGTTACAGGCGGTGGTGTTCGCACTCAAAATCTGGAGACACTATCTCTACGGTACTAAGTGCACCATTTTCACTGACACTATCTCTACGGTACTAAGTGCACCATTTTCACTGATACAAAAGCCTTCAGCACATTTTTGATCATAGAATGCTTAATATGAGGCAAAGAAGATGGGTCGAGTTACTTAGTGACTACGATTGTGAAATAAAGTACCCTCCGGGCAAGGATAACGTAGTAAAACCAACGAGAGCACGAGCTATGGGAATGATGGTCCAAACGAGCCTAAAGACCCACATTCTTGAAGCGGAAAAAGAAGCGTTAAAAGAAGAAAATTTGAAGCATGAGACCTTGCATCACTTGGAGAAAGAATTCGAGAAACAATTAGATGAAGTACATTACTTCAAGAATAAAGTTTGGGTACCAAAGGCTGACCATTTGCGAACGACGATTTTGAACGAAGCTCATCAGTCCAGGTATTCGATTCATCCAGGAGCCGATAAGATGTACAAAGAGCTGAAGGAATATTATTGGTAGCCAGGAATGAAGAAGGATGTAGCCTTCTATGTAAGTAAATGTCTGACCTGCACGAGAGACAAGGCTGAACATCAAAAGCCATCCGGTCTTTTGCAACAACCGGAGATCCCAGAATGGAAGTGGGAGCAGATCACAATGGATTTTGTGACTAAGTTGCCCAGAACTAAGAAGGGTCATGATTTCATTTTGGGTCATTGTGGATCGACTCACGAAATCTGCACACTTCCTGGCTATGCGAGAAGACTTTAAATTGGAAAGATTTGTGCAACTATACATCAATGAGATCGTTATGCGTCACGGAGTACCCTTTTCTATCATCTCAGATAGAGACAACCGCTTTACCACACGATTTTGGCAAGCAGTACAAAAAGCGTTGGGCACAAGGTTGGATTTGAGCACATCTTATCATCCTCAAACGGATGGGTAAACGGAGAGGACTATCCAAACCTTAGAAGATATGTTGCGTGCTTGTGTGATAGAACTTGGAGGTAACTGGGATGATCATCTACCGTTAATTGAATTCTCGTAAAACAACATCTATCATACCAGTATTCGATGCTCGCCATACAAAGCACTTTATGGACGCAAATGCAGATCTCCACTTAGTTGGTTGGAAGTTGGTGATAGACGACTTATAAGGCCAGACATTGTACAAGAAACCACAGACAAGATTAAGACAATTCAAGAAAGACTGAAAGCAGCACGGGATCGCTAGAAAAGTTATGCTGATAATCGCAGGAAACCGTTAGAGTTCCAGGTAGGCGATAATGTCCTACTAAAAGTGTCACCGTGGAAAGGAATAATACGTTTTGGAAAGAAGGGAAAGCTGAGTCCTAGATATATTGGACCTTTTGAGATAGTGGAAAGAATCAGAGCAGTCGCCTACAAACTCAGGCTACCACAAGAGCTTAGTGCCATTCACGACACATTTCATGTATCGAACCTAAAGAAATGTCTATCTGACGAATCACTAGTATTATCATTGGAAGAAATTCAAGTCTGTCACACCCTGCTAAAGCGGAAACACAAGATACGACAGTTCTAGGTTTCACAACAATAAGAATATAAACACCAACCACACGTATATAATTAAAACGTAGAAGTTTAAAGTTTAAAAGTTTACAACCCGACTACTTGAACTTTAACAACAAATTACATCACTTTGAATATATTAAATGTCTTGATTGGTGTTCCACAAAAATAAACTAAGCTTGATCGGTTACCTTCTTATCTTCCTGTAAAGCATGTTAAAACAAAGTGTCAACTACAAAGAGTTGGTGAGTTCACAGGTTTTTCATATGCACAAAACATTTTATATGCAAGGTATAAAAATAGAGAAGCAGAAGTTCGCATCAACTTTAATATTTTAACTTTTATGAGCAAAAATACAAATTTACCATTACACATGATATATAAATATTGAGCCACTACTAAGCCTACTCGACATTCTACGCTCCACGAACTACCTCAGCGGTGGACCTAAAGTCCACATGTGTAGAGCATTCTTAATTGATAAAGTGCACCCCTACTTGCCAGTTAGGTGGGTATGTCAACCAAATAGCGCTATCCCCAAATATCATCGGCTCATTTAGAGTTAAATAGTAGTGTACCATGGGGACTTTATATAACTCAACATATCATTTTGTGTAATAAAAAGTTGCTCATCACAATGATTTATATACTTTTCGTTAAATCAATATAAATCAATTCAATTTCCATTAAAACAACATGTTTTACACCCCAAACGTATAAACATTTAAAAAAGAGGGGCCGTGAATACCCGAGTTGTCCGTTCGATGGCCTAACGCTTACCTAACAAAACAACGTACCCAAATTAACACTTATATGTCTAATGGTTACTATGAGAGTGCTTATAAGTCCATATATGTCCAACTTGGTCTACTATTGTCCCGTTATACATAATGCTCATATGCTCTTTAAAGAAATAATTTATATCGAAAATGTAATGTATAGTCTTTTAAGTGATCCTAATTTATGAAATCAAATAATTTCCAAACTTTTATTTCTTGACAGAAACTATAAGTCCCATAGATGATCAATTTAATGTAACATCCAAAATAATAAAATTTCCCATCTTTTTATATGTGATGCATTACTGAGTTAAGGTCATTGTGACCAAGTTTCATGCATTTTAGACATATGAAAAGGGTTCAAATAATTTATATCAAACAGTGTGTCACAGCAAGCATGACAGATTACACACTGTTAGTAAAACAATCATTTGAAGAGTTCTACTAAATATTTTTCAGAAATTCCAGTTGGATTATAAGCATAACACATAAACGAAACTTTTGAAATAAGAATCACTCATTTTGGATGAGTTATGAAGGAGATATGGCACCACAAAGTTTCATGCACAATTATGTCATTAGTTGACAGATTGCACACTTAACTTTAATAAATTGGTTAATGCCTCAAAACTTAATATTCTTGCATGAAACTGTATTCATATGAATCGTAGCTCATAAAAGAAAACTCCAGAAGAAGAATTATGCATTATGGACAAATATTCAAGGAGTTATTAACATGCAAAGTAGGGTTTACCTACTCGTGGTTTCACAGTTTTGGTGTATAATCTCTCCACAAACTGTTTTGGTGTATAATATTCAAGGACAAATTGTTTTAGGTGTTTGGAGGGTCAAAACTTCATATTTTCATGTGATTCCACTTGAAAACTAAAGATAACTCATAAAACTAACTCTCAAAAGAAAAATCATCCTTTTTCATTGAGTTTTGAAAGAGATATGACCATTTGAACATGCATGCACAAATCTGTCAGCTTTGGATAGAATGCACCATCATTTTGTTTTGACTAACTGAAACCTCAAATCACCATATTTTTGAATGAAACCAGTGGTATTTGAAGCTAACTCATTAAATTAAATTAAGGAAGAAAAATCAAGTGATTTGGATGAATATTCAAAGAGTTATGGTCGTTCAAAGTAAGGTTTACTTACTGTTGAACTTCCAAATGCACATTCATCTTGGTATGAGCATTTAGGGGGTCAAAACTCATTGTTTTTTTAGTGAAACCACTTCGATTGGAACCCCAAATCACTAAATAAACTTTTGGAAGAAAAATTATGACAGTTGAACATATTATTTGCAAGAAATGGACGATTTATGCACATGCATGAAATCTGTCAGCACCAAAAATCATCATTGTTGTTCATAATCACATAAATTCATGTTTTTCACCTATTTTCTTGAGTTTTATTGTGTGGATCATAGATTACCACCATTGTATGAACATTTTTACATGTTTTGGTGTATAATCTCTCCACAAACTCAGAAATTTCAGATTATAGAAGAAAGTAGCTAAACAATGTAAGAAAAGTGGGTTTTTCACCCAAAATTTGCAAGAAAAGATGAGTAGAGTTGTTACCTTGTTTTGGATGATGATTATAGCTTCCAAATCTTTGTATGAACTTGTTTTTGATGAAGAAATGGATGGATTTTGGCTGGAGTTTGATGAAGATGATGAAAGTGTTCTTAAGATGGCTCTTGGGTTCTAGAGAGAGAGAGAGAGTTTTTGAAATTTGAAAGGGAGCAAATGAGAGGAAAAATGAAAAAATTTATATGTGGGATTAGGGGGGGGGGGGAGGCCATGGTGATGGGCCCCACCCAAAACCCAAAAAAATTTCTTTAAAACATTATTTTAAGCCCAAAATGCTAAGTTGGAAGTCCATTTTCTCAATTTTTGGCCTTTTTCTCAAAATGTAGGCCCTAAAATGGTTAATTTCTAATCCAAAAATAAAAGGTTTATAATTAAAATACTAAAAATATATATTTTATATAAATTGGGTAAAAATTAGAGCATTTGGCACTGTATTGGACGTTTCGGACAGTTACGGGTCGGAACCGGAGATTTTAAGCGACTACCGGAAATGCTAGGGATTTTTCGGCCATTCTAAACCAACTAATTCTTATTGTTAAAAATTAATCTATTAACACTAATAAACTTAACAGAAGCTAACCTGAAAGCTCGAATTTTGACAGTTGACACAGTCTCCCCCCGTTAGAGAAATTTCATCCAGAAATTTAAGAACTACCCTTCTCCGGGGTGTTCGCGAATAAGATGGAATACTTATGCTTCATCAAATCTTCGCGTTCCCATGTATACTCTGGACCATGTTTCGCATTCCAACGGACTCTAAAAATAGGGATTTTACTGCGCCTTAACTGGTTCTTCAACGAAGTTTAACCGTTCGTTAATCTGAACGTCATCCATGGGTAACATCAACATTTCACCTGCTAGGCATTTCTTTAGATTCGACACATGAAATGTGTCGTGGATGGCGCTTAGATTCGGTGGTAACTTCAACTTGTACGCCACTTGTCCGATTCTTTCGAGTATTTCGAATGGACCAATGTATCTGGGACCCAGCTTGCTTCTCTTCCTAAAGCGTACCAGTCCCTTCCATGGCGACACTTTTAAAAGCAATTTATCTCCCACTTGAAACTTCGACGCCTTTCTCCGATTATCCGCATAACTCTTCTGACGATCTCTTGTCTTGAGTCTTTCTTTGATGGTCGAGATCTTGTCAGTGGTTTCCTGAATAATATCGGGTGTTGTCAATTGTCTATCTCCGATTTCTACCCAGCTAAGTGGCGATCTACATTTACGTCCATACAGAGCTTCATACGGCGCACACTGTATGATGGTGTGATAGCTGTTGTTGTAGGAGAATTCAACGAGTGGCAGGTGGGTATCCCAACTCCCACCGAAATCTATTGCACATGTCCGTAACATATCCTCTAGCGTTTGAATAGTTCTTTCTGACTGTCCATCCGTTTGAGGATGATACGCGGTGCTATAATCCAAACGTGTACCCAATGCCTTTTGAAGAGATTGCCAAAATCATGACGTAAATCGTGTATCCCTTTCCGAAATAATGGAAGTAGGCACACCATGACGTGTAACTATCTCGTTGATGTAGATTTGGGCACGTTTTTCAATGCTAAAAATCATCGCGAATAGGAATGAAATGAGCCGATTTGGTAAGTCGGTCCACTATAACCCATATAGTATCGTGCCCCTTTCCGGTTCTGGGTAGCTTGGTTACGAAATCCATGGTTATTTGCTCCCATTTCCATTGTGGTATTTCAGGCTGTTGAAGTAAACCAGATGGTTTCAGATGTTCGGCCTTTACCTTAGCACAAGTCAGGCACTTGCTTACGAACACGGCAATATCTTTCTTCATTCCCGGCCACCAATAATACTCCTTCAAATCCTAATACATTTTATCTGCCCCAGGGTGAATCGAATATCTGGATCGATGGGCTTCATCCAAAATGATTGATCGTAGATCACCAACTTTCGGTACCCATACTTTATTCTTAATGTAATGTACCCCATCGGTTTGCATTTCAAATTCCTTCTCTAGGTGCTGCGAGGTTTCATTCTTCAAATTCTCTTCTTTCAAAGCTTGAGCTTGTGCTTCCAGTATTTGAGTTTTTAAACTCGTCTGGACCATCATCCCCATAGCACGTGCTCTGGTTGGTTTTACTCTTTCCTTTCGGCTTAACACGCCAGCTACCACATTAGCTTTGCATGGATGTTACTTTATTTCACAATCGTAGTCACTAAGTAGTTCAACCCATCTTCTTTTTCTCATGTTTAACATTTTCTGGTCAAGAATATGTTGAAGGCTCTTGTGATCTGTGAATATAGTACACTTAGTACCGTAGAGATAATTCTCCAGATCTTGAGTGCGAATACCACCGCTCCTAGCTCCAAATCATGAGTAGTGTAATTCTTCTCGTGAATCTTCAGTTGTCTTGATGTGTATGCAATAACCTTGTCTTTTTGCATTAACACGCAGCCCATTCCCTGATGTGAAACATCACAGTAGACTACGAAGTTATCTACTCCTTCGGGTAGAGCCAGAATCGGTGCGCTGCATAACTTGTGTTTGAGTGTCTGGAAGGCTTCTTCTTGTTTTTCTCCCCAAAAAAACTTTTTATCTTTTTGGGTTAGAGTTGTTAGTGGTTGCGCAATTTTAGAGAAATTCTCGATGAATCACCTGTAATAACCTGCCAATCCCAGAAATTGGCGGATCTCCGTTAGTGTCTTTGGGGCTTCCCATTTCTTAATGGCTTCAATCTTAGCTGGATCAACTTGGATTCCTTTTTCATTCACCACGTGGCCAAGAAAGTGCACTTCACGAATCCAAAATTCGCATTTAGTGAATTTGGCGTACAACTTTTCGTTTCTGAGCAATTCCAGTATGAGCTTCAAATGTTGCTCATGCTCCTTTTTGTCTCGAGAATAAGTACATCGTCTATAAACACAATCACGAACTTGTCGAGATACGGTCGACATACTCTATTCATCAAATCCATGAAAACTGCTGGTGCGTTTGTTAGACCAAATGGCATGACTAGGAACTCATAGTGACCGTATCGAATTCTAAAGGTCGTCTTGGGGATATCTTCTTCTCGCACTCTCATTTGATGATATCCAGACCTAAGATCGATCTTCGAGAAGTACGTTACACCTTGAAGTTGGTCAAACAAATCATCAATCCGGGGAAGGGGGTATCGGTTCATAATAGTCAACTTGTTGAGTTCCCTGTAATCGATACACATTCGAAAAGATCCATCTTTCTTCTTATCAAATAAAATTGGGGCTCCCCAAGGTGAAGAGCTAGGTCTGATAAATCCTTTGTCGAGTAATTCCTGAAGTTGTTCCAACAGCTCTTGCATCTCTGATGGTGCTAATCGATATGGTGCTTTCGCCATTGGCGTGGCTCCAGGAATTAATTCTATGTGAAACTCCACTTGTCTTGGTGGGGGTATTCCAGGCAACTCGTCCGGGAATACTTCAGGAAAATTCCGAACTATAGGAATATCTTGAATGCGTTATTCTTCGGCCTTCTTATCCAAGATGTGATCTAGAAAAGCAATGCAATCCTTTCTCAAATACTTTCGCATCTTCATACACGTCACTATTTTAATACCCCTCCTGGGTTTCTCTCCGTGTACCTCGAGTTTTCCCCCTTCGGGTAACAGAATTCGAACGATCTTTTCGGAGAAACAAATTTCGGCTCGGTTTTTGGATAACCAATCCATGCCCACAACTATGTCAAAACTTCCTAGTTTAATCGGGATTAAATCTATATGGAAATCCCTACTAGCCAAGTTTATAATGAAGTTCATTATTACATCGTTGACCCTACATTCTTGACCGTTGGCATATTCAATTACGTATGATTCTTTCAACTTTTGAGGCCTCAGATTTATCTTTGGTCTAAAATCTAATGACACAAAACTCCTATCTGCTCCAGAATCAAATAGTATAGATGCATCATGATTATTCAGAAGAAACGTACCTGTAACGACATCTGGATTCTGCCTTGCTTCTTCAGCTCCAATCTCGAACACTCGACCTCTGGCCGGTCCTCCTTGATTTCCTTGGTTTGTTGGTTGCGCTTGCCTGGTATCTGGCCTCCAATTCCTTTTTGAACATTTATTTCTGAAGTGATCCGGACTTCCACATTCATAACACACTCGCTTCTCACCCATTCGACAATCCTTTGCAACATGGCCTTTCCTATTACACTTGAGACAAGTAATGCATCTTCCCTGATGATGATTATTACATTTATCGCATTTCGGGTACGACCCTTTTCCTTTCTCCATTGATGATGCCTGAATACCATAATTTCCTGATGTTCTTTGATCCTTACCCGACCTCTTCCTAAACTGTCTTCTTGCAGGTTCGTCCACCTTTCTCTTTCCCAATGCCTTGTTGGTTGCAAACGTCCCTGTACGGTTTGCATTGTTGGTGAGTCGTGTTGCTACGTTTACTGCTGCTTGAAGTATCTTTGGATCAGCTGAAGTAACGTCCCCTCTAATTTTTGGAGACAAACCCCATACATATCGGTCAACTCTATTCCCCTCAGGTGTTACCGAATGTGGTACTAGCTTGGCCAATTCATGGAAACGGGCAGTATAAATATCAATGTCGTTTCCTTTCATTTCATGGTTCCATAATTCTGCTTCTAATTTCTGAATTTCACTTCTCGGACAATATTCCTCCTTCAGTATTCTTTTAAAGTCTTCCCATGTAAGATTGTTTGCTGCTTCCCTTCCTCGTGTTTGTACTTGAATGTTCCACCAAGTTAATGCTCGCCCTTGTAAAAGACAAGCAGCATACTCTACCTTCCTTCCTTCTGTACACTTGCTAATGTGGAGAACAGACTCCATGCTCTCTAATCAGGTCAGTAAACCGACGGCTCCTTCAGTTCCGTGGAATTCTTTAGGGTTACAACCCCTGAAAGATTTATATGTACATTCTCTATCTCCTGGTCCACGATTGTTATTTTGATTAGAATTTAGGCCAGCTGCTACTTGGCTAACAATGTTTGGAAGTGCAGCCATGAGTTGTTCGGATACCAGTCGTGCAACTTCTGGGTTCTCTCTCCTTGGAGGCATTGTTCTAAAACACCATTTCAAATGGAGTCTTGGTCAGATTCTAATACTAGGATCACATATAGTCTACATACTAAGTTATGCGTATCTTATAACATTCATTCAATAATAATCAAATAAACTCATACAGAAACAATCATGAGGTAACCATTTATCATGCATAACTCCATAATAAACCATAACAATTTAACATAAAATAAAATAAAAAATTCAAAATACAATCCCAATAAGACAATAAAGTGTTTAAACTTAACATCTAGGCTACAAGCCTCAAAAAAAATAACTTTTGTCATCCAAAAGATTCATAAAAACAGAAGTCTCTTAATGCATCAATACCCAAATCAAGACTCCTAGCAACACCATCAACGCTCCTAATGCCCAAGCCAAACATGTGTACAGCCTCCTAATCGCCCTCCTAGACTCAGAGGTAATCTCCATGATTCTACCAGTAATCTCATCCTGTGAGTACAGGGCTGTAAAAATGCCGTCTATGGACTGGTGTAAATGGTCCAACCTCAGCCGATGAGTATGTACCTCGTTGGCCATACCCGGGACCCAGTAGTTCTCCGCTGAGGTCATTCCTTGTGGCCGGGGCACATGTACTCCAACTGCGGGTGGAGGAGGAGTCACACTTCGCGACCTGGATCGCGATTGGGATGGTTCTTCCGAAGGTACGGAAGGAACCGTGAAAGTCACTCTTCTGATAGGGAGAACACGCTTTCGAGCGGTTCTGATTGTCTTTGGTCCTCGCGATGTACCCTCGCCAGTAGGTGAAGGTACAGGCATAGTAGGGAGTTATCGAGCAGAGGAATCAGCAGTATCCTCGTCGTGACTGTGCTCGGAAGGGTCGTTTTCTTCGTGGGTCGGGTCAGTCCTCCTAACTCGACCAATCACATAACCAGACTCATCTAGGGAATTTTCGGACGATGACATGATACTGTGGAAATAAAAAAAAATAAAAGAAAAATTTTATAAACGTTAGAAACATCTTATAATACTCATGCGAACTCACGCTATTTTTGCTTTTTGAAATAAGAATTTTTGCCAATCTATGCTAATTTTTAGTATAACTAGTCCAAGTCCCTTCTTACTCATACCATATTTAGACATAGGTGATCAGGCTTTGCCTAATTATAATATGCTAGAACGATGCTTATTGTAGTTATACTAGTCAGTAGGTTTTTAAATTTTTAAGTTCATCTAAGAAAATAAATTTTTGGTTATAGTGCATGGTTTTTATTAGAAAACCGGTGTTCTCTATAATCTAAGGCTCTGATACCAAGTCTGTCACACCCCGCTAAAGCGAAAACACGAGATACGACAGTTCTAGGTTTCACAAGAATAGGAATATAAACACCAACCACACATATATAATTAAAACGTAGAAGTTTAAAGTTTAAAAGTTTCCAACCCGACTACTTGAACTTTAACAACAAATTATATCAGTTTGAATATATTAAATGTCTTGATTGGTGTTCCACAAAAATAAACTAAGCTTGATCGGTTACCTTCTTATCTTCCTGTAAAGCATGTTAAAACAAAGTGTCAACTACAAAGAGTTGGTGAGTTCACAGGTTTTTCATATGCACAAAACATTTTATATGCAAGGTATAAAAATAGCGAACAGAAGTTCGCATCAACTTTAATATTTTAACTTTTATGAGCAAAAATACAAATTTACCATTACACATTATATATAAATATTGAGCCACTACTAAGCCTACTCGACTTTCTACGCCCCACGAACTACCTCAGCGGTGGACCTAAAGTCCACATGTGTAGAGCATTCTTAATTGATAAAGTGTATACCCCTACTTGCCAGTTAGGTGGGTATGCCAACCAAATAGCGCTATCCACAAATATCATCGGCTCATTTAGAGTTAAATAGTAGTGTACCATGGGGACTTTATATAACTCAACATATCATTTTGTGTAATAAAAAGTTGCTCATCACAATGATTTATATACTTTTCGTTAAATCAATATAAATCAATTCAATTTCCATTAAAACAACATGTTTTACACCCCAAACGTATAAACATTTAATAAGAGGGGTCGTGAATACTCATTTTATAGCAAAGCTTCCAAAAATACCCGAGTTGTCCGTTCGATGGCCTAACGCTTACCTAACAAAACAACGTACCCAAATTAACACTTATATGTCTAATGGTTACTATGAGAGTGCTTATAAGTCCATATATGTCTAACTTGGTCTACTATTGTCCCGTTATACATAATGCTCATATGCTCTTTAAAGAAATAATTTATATCGAAAATGTAATGTATAGTCTTTTAAGTGATCCTAATTTATGAAATCAAATAATTTCCAAACTTTTATTTCCTGACAGAAACTATAAGTCCCAAAGATGATCAATTTAATGTAACATCCAAAATAATAAAAATTCCCATCTTTTTATATGTGATGCATTACTGAGTTAAGGTCATTGTGACCAAGTTTCATGCATTTTAGACATATGAAAAGGGTTCAAATAATTTATATCAAACAGTGTGTCACAGCAAGCATAACAGATTACACACTGTTAGTAAACAATCATTTGAAGAGTTCTACTAAATATTTTTCAGAAATTCCAGTTGGATTATAAGCATATCACATAAAGGAAACTTTTGAAATAAGAATCACTCTTTTTGGATGAGTTATGAAGGAGATATGGCACCACAAAGTTTCATGCACAATTCTGTCATTAGTTGACAGATTGCACACTTAACTTTAATAAATTGGGTAATCCCTCAAAACTTAATATTTTTGCATGAAACTGGATTCATATGAATCCTAGCTCATAAAAGAAAACTCTAGAAGACGAGTTATGCATTATGGACAAATATTCAAGGAGGTATTAACATGCAAAGTAGGGTTTACCTACTGGTGGTTTCACAGTTTGCACACCTAATATATTTTAGGTGTTTGGAGGGTCAAAACTCCATATTTTCATGTGATTCCACTTGAAAACTGAAGATAACTCATAAAACTAACTCTCAAAAGAAAAATCATCCTTTTTCATTGAATTTTGAAAGAGATATGACCATTTGAACATGCATGCACAAATCTGTCAGCTTTGGACAGAATGCACCCTCATTTTGTTTTGATTAATTGAAACCACAAATCACACATATTTTTGAATGAAACCAGTGGCATTTGAAAGCTAACTCAATAAATTAAATTACAGAAGAAAAATCAAGTGATTTGGATGAATATTCAAAGAGTTATGGTCGTTCAAAGTAAGGTTTACTTACTGTTGAACTTCCAGATGCACATTCATCTTGCTATGAGCATTTGGGGGGTCAAAACTCATTGTTTTTGAGTGAAACCACTTGAATTGGAACCCGAACTCACTACATAAACTTTTGGAAGAAAAATTATGACATTTGAAGATATTATTTGCAAGAAATGGACGATTTATGCACATGCATGAAATCTGTCAGCACCAAAAATCACCATTGTTGTTCATAATCACATAAAATCATGTTTTTCACCTATTTTCTTGAGTTTTATTGTGTGGATCATAGATTACTACCATTGTATGAAAATTTTTACATGTTTTGGTGTATAATCTCTCCCCAAACTCAGAAATTTCAGATTATAGAAGAAAGTAGCTAAACAATGTAAGAAAAGTGGGTTTTTCACCCAAAATTTGCAAGAAAAGATGAGTAGAGTTGTTACCTTGTTTTGGATGATGATTATAGCTTCCAAATATTTGTATGAACTTGATTTTTGATGATGAAATGGATGGAATTTGGCTGGAGTTTGATGAAGATGATGAAAGTGTTCTTAAGATGGCTCTTGGGTTCTAGAGAGAGAGAGAGAGTTTTTGAAATTTGAAAGGGAGCAAATGAGAGGGAAAATGAAAGAAAAGCCTTTTTATATGTGCGATTTGGATAAATTTATGTACATCTGATGGGTTTTTTGATACAATTTTATTCGAAAATGGAAATAAATTTATGTACATATATTATCAAAAAACCCATCAGATGTACATAAATTTATCTATTATCTAACATCTGGGGGTGGGGGCGGCCCAGGTGATGGGCCCCACCCAAAACCCAAAAAAATTTCTTTAAAACATTATTTTAAGCCCATTTCTCAATTTGTAGCCTTTTTCTCAATGCTAAGTTGTAAGTCCATTTTCTCAATTTTTAGCCTTTTTCTCAAAATGTAGGCCCTAAAATGGTTAATTTCTAATCCAAAAATAAAAGGTTTATAATTAAAATACTAAAACTATATATTTTATATAAATTGGGTATAAATTAGAGCATTTGGCACTATATTGGACGTTTCGGACAGTTACGGGTCGGAACCGGACATTTTAAGCGACTACCGGAAATGCTAGAGATTTTTCGGCTATTCTAAACCAACTAATTCTTATTCTTAAAAATTAATCTATATTAACACTAATAAACTTAATAGAAGCTAACCTGAAAGCTCGAATTTTGACAGTTGTCACAAAGTCAATGAACAGATGCGCGTTATATAAGAACCAGTTGAAGTTCTTGACTGCGAGATCAAATGATTAAGGCATAATAATAAGATTCCGATTATAAAAGCTCGTTGGAACTCAAAGTATGGACCATAATTTACCTAGGAGCGAGAGGATTTTATGAAAGGAAAATATCCTCACTTGTTTGCAAAGGAATCCATTGTATGTAGCAGTCATTAAATTTCAGGACGAAATTCCTATAATAGGGGGAGACTGTGACATCCGAAAAATCTAAGCTTCCAGGTTAGTATTTATTAAGCCTTTATTAGTGATATTTTAGATAAATATTAGAATAAGAACTATTTAGTTTAGGTTAGCCGAAAAATTCACTAGAATTCTCGGTAGTTGCTTAGAAAGTCCGATTCCGACCCGTAACTATCTGAAACGTCTTATAAAATGCCAAATTCCTCCGCTAACACTAAAATTATATAAAATATAATACTTTTATGTCCTAAATATAAATTTTATTTTGAATTTATTAATCATAGCTTAAGAAGGTGTTTTAGAGTTTTTATCTCAAACATTTTGCAAATTGTCAAAATTAAGACTTTCATCATTTAAACTTTGGGCTATTAAAAAAAATTAATTTTTCCCATGGGCTAGGGCCCATGGCTGGCCAATCTCCCCTCCCCTCATCATATAAAAGCCATTTTTCTGTAAACTCCCTCATTTCTCTCAACTCTCGAAAATTGAAGAGTTAAAAACTCTTCACTTTCTCTCATCTCTCTCTCTTCTTCTTCTTCTTCACTTTCCAGCCATTTCCACCTTCAAGAATCATCATTTTTGCAACAATATTGAAAATAATAGGTTCCTTTCTTCAACCAAGTAAGTAATAACATCATCTCCTTCATTCTTCTTACCATTTTTGGGTGAAAACCCCACTTTTTCTTGCATTTTTAACCACAATCTTCTAACCTAAATGAGGGTAGCTAAAGGTTTTAGGGACGGTTTTGAAAGGGTATGCGTTTGTGTACTTTTAGAGACGTTTTTTTGGCTTTTAGATACATTTTTAAAGCTTCTCTAAAAGTACTCTTTAGTGACGCTTTTCAACTATTGGTGACGGTTTGGAATAGTTACTAAAAGATACTTTTAGAGAAGGTTTACAAAAAAGCTTCTCTAAAGATGTTGGCTTTCAGTAACCCTTCTTCAAAACCTTCTCTAAAGGTTTCCCTTTAGTTACACTTATGAACCTTCTCTAAAACTCACTTTTGGATACATAATCTCACAACCTTCTCTAAATAATCTCAAAAGCTTCTCTAAAATGTGTACTTTAGTTACGCTTCTAAACCCTTATCTAAAAATTAAACCTTCTCTAAAATACATCTTTAGTTACACTTTTAAAACATCAATTCCTTCTCTAAAGAGTTATATTATATATCAATTTCATCCATATTTAACCTATATATATATATATATATATATATATTATACACATTATAATGAAATAAATAACAATATTAATCAACCATTTATAAAAATTCTCAAAACAATAAAATTTCACATATTTTTCATGTAGAACACAAGAATCTTTTTAAACAAAATCTAAAGTTGAATATCATTTTCATGCATTTATCCAAAAAACATCCAATAGAAGTTTAACAATCTCAAGTCTCGGAACCATAGTTTGAAATACTTGGAACTGGTTGGCCCGATACAATCGACCACCATTTTACTCAACTCAGCCATTTCACCCTTCATATTAGCAAAATCAGATTCAAACCTGAAATGAAGATCATTGTTAAGCAAGGACCTTTTAGTATGCTTATTCATTCTGCACTAGTAAACTTATTCATTCTGCACTACCAAACAATCATGTATGGCTTACCAAATAAGCTCATTAAGCTGCTAACAAACAAGCCCTCAATATTAGATACAAATATAAGAAAATTGATTACATGGGCATCATCTATTCAGTCAAAAATAGAGCCTAAACTATTCAGCAACTACCAAACAGCCCCATAGTATTCATTTCAAAATCAGATCACACCAACTCCGTTAGCTTTGGTGTACTTTTAAGTTCATTCAATAACTTCTAGCGCTTTAACAAAGATAAAACAGTAGGAGGAAGCCAGTTTTAAGATATTTTAACAATTTTCATATAGGGACCTGCATCATTTGTTAACTTTTTATAAACCCATTTTGTGCCTGTTTGGATAAAGCTGATTAAGAGACTCTTATGATATAGTGCAAAATAAAATACAGTTGTTTGGTAATTGTTCATGATGTAATTAGGGCTCTTAATGGTTAAGGGAGGTCCAGGATACAACATGATTCAGAGGGTTTTGGAACCGGAACCATTAAGAGGCAGACCTCTTAGTAATTCAGATGTGTTGCCTCTTAACGGAACCATTAAGAGGCATAGGATAAAGCGGATTAAGATACTCTTATGATATAGTGCAAAATAAAATATAATTGTTTGGTAATTGTTCATGATGTAATTAGAGCTCTTAATGGTTAAGGGAGGTCCAGGATACAAAATGATTCAGAGGGTTTTGGAACCGAAACCATTAAGAGGCAGACCTCTTAGTGATTCAGATGTGCTGCCTCTTAACGGAACCATTAAGAGGAATACCTGAATTAATTCAACATAATAAGATATAAGATATTAAAATGATGATATATATATATATATTGAGATGTTTGTCAATCATATATGCTAAATATACATATAAAGACAGAGTTATGTATATATATACCCTTATGGTATGGTCTGCAGAACCAGAAAAGAGCTTATGAGCTTCAACAACCAGCGAAAGTACAACGCCTGTATGACCCTTAACGCTACAGCAACTTGGGAGAAACTGGTTTCAGAAGTTGATTTCCAAACTAAAATGGTACCATCCTTCCTGCATTCATATATATAACAATTTTAGCTATTTGATCACAACCATCACTAACTAATTATTGATTCATCATTCATATACATTTTTTAGGAACCTAGAGCATTATTAATCGGAAGGGTTTTTGTGTAAAAATATGGGCTGAATGTAAACAACATTCTCTCCTGAATGCCCAATTAAGCCACAACTGAACAGGTTTTTGTATGGCTTACTGAATAAGCTATACAGATAATTAAGCTGCAACTGAACAACCCCTAAGGGTTTGTTTGTTAGCAGCTTAATGAGCTTATGAGGTCAGCTATACATGGTTGTTTGGTGGTGACTTAACAATTTTGGCATATTTGATAAGCTTCTAGGGGAAGCTTTATGCAAAAAGCCAAGTTTATTTTTCCAAACTTGCCACTCGCAATTAAAAAATCCACTCGTTCATCTATGAAAAACCTCTCCCAAACAAAAACTTTCCTAATCGGTACAGACACATCAATCCACGTAGACAACTTTATCCATACAGAACTTAATGGAAAACCAATCATATATAGCTTAATGAGCTGGATAATCCGAGCGGCTTATTCAGTCAACCAGTGTGTTTCTTTACGGCTTAATCATAAACCATTAAGCCAAAATGAGTATATGGGATAACCAAGACCCCTCACTTCCCACCCTCAAAACAAATTAATACCAGAATAATCGAAAGAAACCTCTCTCTTTGCCTCCATCAAACCACAACAAATCTACGCAGACACACAACTTAACCCATTCAAGGTTTGATGGAAAACAAGAAGAATGAAGCAAATATACATATAAAGACAGATTTACCTGTATGGCAACAAATAGGAGATCATTGTACGTTGTAATTGCATTAACCTTTCCACCAGTTCCTTTAAGGGTCACTTCAGAATGTGTTTTGAGGTTCCAACCCTATACCAACAAGTAACAGTACATTATACAATTAGTATATACGATCAGTGATCATGGGCTTAATTAAGTCTTGTTTGAAATCAAATTACATATATACATTTCAGAGACCAAATGTATATGTATATATACCTTAATATTACCATCTGTGAGTCCGGCAAAAATCCATGAATCTTCGTTAACCATATATTGTGAGAAAGGCATACATTGGGAAATTATATAGGAGCTTTTCAATATCTTTTAGTGAATTCAATATGTTTTCAGCTTATTGAAACAATAAGGGATGTTGTGTTCTGCAGCATGAATTAAACTTCTTTAAATTATGAACTAAAGGCACCATAGTGTATTCAATAAGGGATGCTGTAGAGAACTACAATTCTATATATGTCTTGGGGTCTTCCGTTTATGGGCTTTGGGATTTTGGATTTTGAATTCAATAAGGGATGTTGTACAGAACTTAGAATCACAGCTCTTAATCTTGTAACTAATTCAAAATTTATATATATATATATAAAGTTTGTACGGTTTGTACGAATTGCTTGGTTTATAATGGATATCTCCCCTATATATATATATACCTACAAGGATTCAAGTTAGTGTCACATACCATACTAGTTTTACACCTAAAGACGAGTTTAGGTAAATCCATGAACACGAAAAGAACAGAGAAAAATAAGGCATCAAGCTGATGTACAAAACAAAAACTTACTTGTTGGCATGGTTGACAATGGTATTATCTGCAAGTACAGTACTTGGTTCCTCGATTCTACTAAACAATCTGCTTTGTGACAAGTTCTTGACCATACCCACAAATGAGCTGCTCTTGCTTTCTTGGGTACTTCCTTAGTATGATTGAAATGACTGCATGCACTTTATCCTATTTGCAGATCCTATTTCTTGTGGATTTAATTTATCATAGGCTGGAAACATAATAAAAATAGTAAATATGAATCATTTAAAAAATGGTTTCCAGAGGAAGACTGATGTATAGAGAACCATCTGAAAAACGGCTTTTGTATGATAGTTGGCTTCAACCTCAGGTCGCGAGTGTAAAACATAAATTGAAATGTCTTAGAAAGTTATGAGTAGATCCATAAAGACTGATGTAGGTAAAATGAAGTAGTTGACACAGAATAAACATATGGAATAAACATATGGAGATTTGTTGTAATATAGAGAGATTTTATTAAGTCGAGAGAACATATTGAAGAAGCAGAGCAAAGATAGAGGGAGTGTCGCTTTTTAATCACCCAAACATTAAATTATAGTAAAGAGAAGGGAAAGAAAAGTTACGTGTTTTACATATAGCTTTGTTCCTTGCCGTTATAGCTCATATCTGTTAAAGTTCACAACCTACTACTTTACTTAGAGGACAAAATGTATATGCTGAAAAGGAACAACTCTATAGCCTCCATAAACAAACAACCTCACAAGAAATGGCTATGTAAATTCAATGGCAAATCTCGAAGCATCTCGAATTGGCTGCCTCAAAAATTATGCTTAAGTACAATACTTTGTGCTCTACATGTCGGGTTTAAGACTTCCTAACTAAATGCTTTATAAGATACTAGTATAGATGATGACTATACGGAGAGACCATATTGACAAAATCTAATATCATCAATGAACATCGTTTTTCATTATATGTGGAAAAACAAATTCTTTTAATCATAAATATTATACTTTGAAAACTTCCATTATCTCCGAGTAATTCAAATGGCTTCACAGCCCATCACTTTGGAGAACCAAACACGATGACAACACAAAGTCTACAGAATAGCCAAAGAAAATTAAGTAGAGAGTTTAAACCACTATACCCCGTGAAAACAACAAACGATATTCCACAAACCTCAGCAAATCACTCAGATTTGAATACAGAAGCGAAGATTGTACAATTAGAGTTTAAACCACTATACACCATGGAAACAACATACCATTTTCAACGAACCTCAGCAAGCTATCAGGATAAGAGAAAACAAGAAAACATGTTAACAGGAAGGAAGCCGTTAGCTTAGTTGATCACTGATGAACCTGTAACAGTCTTTATGCTGACGATCAAGCTTCACTCTTGCATCTGAATATCAAATTGTCAAGAGAGAGAAACCGTCTGTATCTTCCAAGATCGACTGAGACAAATAGAATGTTAAGGTTATGAACTCAGATGCTAGAATAATATTTGCATCCAATGGCAATAATAATTTCTAAACTTGCATGTTACATGAGTTGGTAGGAGATTTGGGCAATGATGGGAAATCATCAAAACCAGATGCATATGATTTACCTTACCACCCTGCAAGTTGCAGTGTTATTCCAATCCTGATAAACGAGCATTTTCTTTGAAAACTCCTTGTTTGCCTGCACAACACTACTACCAACCATATGATGCATGCATTTGCAATCTAACGCCATCAATAACAACTTAAAGCTTTTAAAATAATAACAAACCTCCAGTGCACCATCCAAGACCCTCACAGTCAGTCTTGTTAAAGTGTTGAATTTTAACGGTAAGCACTAACCGAGTAAGTGTTTGGTAAACGGACCCTAAATGATCTACTTGTAGTTTGTCACTGCAAATGGAAAATGTGAGATGTTTGTAAGTAGAATCCATAACAAATTGATGCTACCTCCTTTGACAACTAGAGTAAAACTTCGAATTTTGAAAGTTCATACTACTAAGTTCTTAGTTTCAACACTCACACAATGTCATTAGTTTTGCAAAATTGTTTGGCGTAGTTGTAGTAGTTTCAGATTTATTGTCCACAAAAAGAACACTTCTTATCAACATTGATGATTACAATGATTCATTTGACAGGTAGAAGTCAAAATTGGACTCTGAAATAGTACTATATATAAAAGCCCTTAATTTTCTTAATCACACATAAATGGTTTTATAAATTACTACGCTACGTATGTAGCTTGAATCGCATAGAAACTCACCTCTTCAGCCTTGATTCCAGTAGGAGGCGTCTATCCATCAATCAGAACAAGCATAAAATCTTCAATCAATAAAAATATGACCTAAAAATAAGAACAATAATGATAATAATCAATCGGAGGATTAAAAAATTGAAGTCAAACCTTAAACAAGACGTGATCGGGTTGTTCCTGAACTTGAGAGAAAGTCAATCGAACTCTCCGGCGACCAGGTGCGTGATCAAGGTTCTGAGACGCAATTGCATTCATCTGATCGCAAGCGAGTTCCATGAGATCTTCTAGAATTTTACGGGACGATTAGCTCCGTGGTCATTGTGATTACCTTCTGTATTATGTTCATGAGTGTGAAGATGGCAAGAGGATACCGCATACGAGCAGAAATTAGGGCTCTGAATTCTATTCTGTGTTGATTTTGATTTATTTAAAAAAGAACTTTTTAGAAACGCTTGCTAAAGCGTATCTAAATATTTATTTAATTTTAAAAATATATAAAAAAAAAACTTTACTTTTAGGTACACTTAAAGAGCGTTACTAAAGACCTGGCCCAATCTTTTAGAGAGGTTTTTCGCAAAAAGCATCCCTAAAGTCTTTAGAGACGTTTTCCATACCCTATAATTTGCTAGAGCAACCTTCTCTAAAAACCATCCTATCTTTCGTTACACTTTTCAGTTTTGTAATCTATTTCCTTCTCTGAAATGTATCTTTAGATACACTTTTAAAAGCTTCTCTAAAGCTTCCTTCTCTAAAACCCCTTATTCTTGTAGTGAATGTTTACATGATGGTGGTAATCTATGACCCAAACAATAAAACTCCAGAAAATAGGTGAAAATCATGTTGCATGATGATTTTGAACATTAAAACGAGAATTTTGGGTGCTGGCAGAATATATGCACATGCAGATATCGTCCATTTCTTGCAAATAACATGTTCAAATGTCATGAATATTCTTTCTAAAAGTCTATTTATTGAGTTGGGGTTTCAATCCAAGTGGTCTCACTAAAAAACATTGAGTTTTGACCCCCCAAATGCTCATAGCAAGTTGGTTGTGCATCTGGAAGTTCAACAGTAGGTAAACCCTACATTGAACAACCATAAATCTCAAAATATTCATCCAAATTACTTGATTTTTCTTCTGGAATTTACTTTAGTGAGTCACCTTTCAAGTGCCACAGGTTTCACTCAAAAGATGTGGTGATTTGGGGTTTCAATTAATCAAAACAAAATGAGTGTGCAATCTGTCCAAATCTGACAGATTTGTGCATGCATGTTCAAATGGCCATATCTCCTTCAAAACTCAATGAAAAGGGATGATTTTTCCGTTGAGAGTCAATTTTATGTGTTATCTTCTGTTTGCAAGTGGAATCACATGAAAATATGGAGTTTTGACCCTCCAAACACCTAAAACATTTTAGGTGTGCAAACTGTGAAACCACCAGTAGGTAAACCCTACTTTGCATGTTAATATCTCTTTGAATATTTGTCCATAATGCATAATTCTTCTGAGGGAATTTTCTTTTATGAGTTAGGGTTCATATGAATCTGGTTTCATTCAAAAATATGAAGTGTTGATGCATTAAACAATTTATTAAAGTTAAGTGTGCAGTCTGTCATCTAATGTCAGATGTGTGCATGCAACTTTGTGGTGCCATATCTTCCTCATAACTCATTCAAAATGAGTGATTCTTATCTTAAAAGTTTCTTTTCTGTGTTGTGTTTATAATCCAACTGGAGTTTCTGAAAAACATTTAGTAGAACTTCTCAAATGGTTATTTTACCAACAGGGTGTAATCTGCCCTTCTTGCTGTGATACATTGTTTTGTATAAATTCTTTGAACCATTATTACACGTCCAAATTGCATGAAACTTTGTCACAATGATCTTAACTCAGTAGTGTCACAATGACCTTAACTCACTGTAATTTGATCATCTTTAGCACTATTAGTTTCTGTCCAAAAGTGAACATTCTAGAATTGTTGATTTCATGAACTTTGATCACTTGAAGGATTATAACATTACTTTTCGGTATAATTATATCATTAAAAATCATAAGTTAGTTCAAAGCCAGAATCCTTTGGATACCAAAGTCCCAATGAAGGTGAACCTTTGAGATATGTAAGGATTCTTTTAGCAGCAAGAAGATGAGATTCTTTAGGATTAGCTTGATATCTAGCACAAATACATGTAGCAAACATTATATCAGGTCTACTAGCTGTTAAGTAAAGCATAGATCCAATAATGCCTTTATACTTTTTCTGATCAACAGACTTTCCATTCAAATCAGGGTCTAATTTTGTTGCAGTGGCCATTGGAGTTTGAATACTAGAACAATCAGACATGTCGAACTTCTTAAGTAAGTCAGAAACATACTTAGATTGATTAATGAATATGCCAGTACGAAGTTTTTTTACTTGAAGACCAAGAAAAAATGTTAACTCTCCCATCATACTCATTTCAAATTCAGTTTGCATGATTTTCTCAAAATTTCTACAAAATTTTGGATTAGTAGAAGCAAATATAATATCATCTCCATATATTTGTATTAATATCATATCATCACCTTCCTTTTTCAGAAATAAAGTGGTATCAACTATACCTCTTTTGAATTTGGAATTCAGAAGAAAAGTTGTGAGAGTGTCATACCATGCTATTGGTGCTTGTTTAAGTCCATATAAGGCTTTGTCTAAGATATAGACATGATCTGGAAATTCTTTACTTACAAAACCTTCTGGTTGCTCAACATACACTTCTTCATGAAGAATTCCATTCAGAAATGCACATTTAACATCCATTTGAAAGACTTTCATGTTTTTATGAGCAGCATATGCAAGAAAAATTTTAATAGCTTCTACTCTTGCAACAGGAGCAAAGGTTTCACCATAATCAATGCCTTCTTGTTGACAATACCCCTTAGCTACAAGTCTTACTTTGTTTCTCACAACAATCCCATTTTCATCTTTTTTATTTCTGAAAACCCACTTGGTGCCAATGATTGATTTACCTTGTGGTTTTGGAATCAATTTTTTTACAGACTTTATTTCTTTCAAATTGATTTAGCTCATCTTGCATAGCTAAAATCCAGTCTGGATTTTGAAGTGCTTCATATGGCTTTTTGGGTTCCATACTGCTTAAGAAATTCACATACAGACACTCATTTGCTGTGGCTGACCTTCTTTGGACACCTTTAGATGCATCACCAACAATCTGATGAATTGGATGACTTGATGTCCATTTGTTCACATTTGTTAATGGTTGAATAGATGAGACGTTGTTGAAGGAGTCATAATCATCAATGATTGCTTGTGTTTCGGTATCATGATTGATAACTGAATGAAGATCTGAAGTCTCCCCCTCAAAATGAAGATTCTGTACTGGTTAAGAAATAATAGGCATTGGTTCAGAAATAGGAACAACAGGTTCATAAATGACTTGAACTATTTCTGAATTGACTTGTACAGATTCAAAAGTAGGAAAATCTGAATTTGAGGTTGAGATAGGTGGTCCAGAAAGATTTGATATTGTTGGTTCTGTAGATTCTTGATCTGATATGCTTCTGAGAAGAGAAGGATTCTGATAATCTGCAGAAACATTCACAGAAATATCAAATAAGTCTTGACATAATGTGTCTACATTTGATTTAAGTAAAGTTTTAGAGCAGAAGTGTGACCTGTCTTGCTGTTTTCTTAATCCAAAATTTCAGAAACTGGGTTAAGCTTGAGTTCTGAACTGTCTTGTTCAGAAGTCACCGATGGCTCATGAAATCTGATATTTGAAGTCTCAATGATCCTTTGAGTTCCTTTGATGAGTACTCTGTACGCCTTTGATCTTTCAGAATAGCCAACAAAGATACCAGTTGTACCCTTAGGTGCAAATTTATCTAGATGTTGTGTATCATTCAGAAGAAAACACCTTTAACC
This sequence comes from Silybum marianum, assembly GCA_036898165.1. NCBI lineage: Eukaryota > Viridiplantae > Streptophyta > Magnoliopsida > Asterales > Asteraceae > Silybum > Silybum marianum. The sequence continues at coordinate 17,292,239 of CM072536.1, read as the reverse complement.
AAAGATTTTAAAGTAATCAATAGAGGGTTTTCTTTGCTTAATAATTTCATAAGGAGTTTTAAGTAGTTTTCTGTTAAGAATAGTCCTGTTCTGAGTAAAACATGCCGTTGCTATTGCTTCTGCCCAAAGAGATAAAGGGAGTTTAGAATAGGCTAGCATGGTCCTTGCAGCTTCTACCAAAGTTCTATTTTTCCTTTCAACTACACCATTCTGTTGAGGAGTTCTGGCAGCGGAAAAATTGTGTGATATACCAACAGATTCCAAAAAGTTCTGAAGTGTAGAATTTGTAAATTCTGTGCCATTATCACTTCTGATCTTTTGGATTGGTAATTGAAGAAGAACTTGTATTTTCTTCAGAAAAGGGATGAGCCTTTTAGAAGTATCAGATTTGAGTCTTAGAAATTCAACCCAAGTATACCTTGAATATTCATCTACAATGACAAGAATATACTTCTTTCCACCCATGCTTTGAGTCTTCATTGGTCCACACAAATCCATATGTAGCATTTCAAGTGGAGCTTTGCATGAAGATAGCATTTTCAGAGGATGGGAGCTTCTTTTGATCTTCCCTAGTTCACATGCAGAACATAAGGAATTCTTTTCAAATCTGATCTTTGGTAGCCCTCTAACAGAGTTGTGTCTTTCCAGTTCAGAAATAGCTTTAAAATTCAGATGTGACATTCTTCTGTGCCAAAGCCAACTATCATTTCTCATAGTTGTGGAAATATAACAAACTCCTTGTAATTGTCCATCTGCAGTGAAAGTTGCAGTGTATATATCTCCATCTCTATAAGCAGTTAATTCATTTTTATTTGCTGAACTCAAAACATGACAGCAGTCTATGTCAAAATTTACTTTCCAATATTTGTCACAAAACTGACTTATACTGAAAAGGTTATGTTTTAGTCCTTCAACATAGAAAACCTTCATTACTTTTACATCTCCTTTGGAAAAAGTTCCATAACCTCTCACATATCCTTTTGCATTGTTTCCAAAGCTAACTGTTCCTCTATATCTTTCATGATAATCAGTTAGAAGCTCTTTGAAAGGTGTCATGTGTCTTGAACATCCTGAATCTAAGACCCACACATGACATATCTGCAAAAATGATTATTGAGATATAGGTACCCATTTAATAATGGGTCCTGTGAGATTAGTTAAAAACTTTGAAACTCTGAACTTTGACTTAACATTTTGATATTCAGTAGTTTGTTCAAAACTTTTGAATTTGTCTTTCTTAGTATTGTTTTTTTTTATTATTTATTCTTATTTTCCAATTTTGCTGAAAAGTTCTGAATTGATTTCTCAAGATTTTTCTTGTTGGTTTTGTAATTGAGATGAAAAATATGATGACCACAATTAATACAATGAATATGATTCTTCAGAATATTTAATATGGCAATACATGAACAAGAATCAACAATGTTTGATTTTGCAACATAAGGCTTTCTTTTATTCACTTTATTAATATGTGGTACATCATTTTTCTTAGAAATTGAAAAACTATCTAATTTGGCAGTCTTTGATAGTCTTTCACCTTTCTTTATCCAAACTAAAGTGAATAGCTCTGTAAAAGATAAAAAGTGAGGATTAGTATAAGAAGTTCTTTTACCAACTTTAGTTTTAAGTTCTGAATTTTGAATTTCATATTTTGAATTAGAAGACTGTCCTTTTTCAAACAATTTACTCTGGTTACAAAGTTAGATGATGATATTAAAGATTTTTCTGAAGTCAAAGATGTATTTTTAGATATAGGAGTTTTGAATTTGTCTGAAGTCTCAGTGTTTAGAAATTCTGCTTTCAGAAATACAGGATTAAACATTTCTGAAGGCAATTTTGGAGCTTCAGATTTTAAAATTTCTCTTTCAGTCATACAAGATTTTGATTTGTATATAATATAACTATCTTTATCAATGACTTCAACCTTAGGATCATCATCATCTTCTGAATCTGAAGCATTCATTAAATCTGAGAACTTGTTCTAAGTCATGTTTGATGCAAAAAAATTTAGATTTGAAATTTTCTCAGATTTATCATCAGAATTATAAAAAATATTTCTGAATTTTCATCATTATCTTTTAAAGATTCAATATCTGAGAATTCATCATATTTTTCTTCATGTTCTGATTTATTATCAGAATGATCTTCTGGATAAACTTCAGAAGATAACTCATAAGTATGTTCAGAAGATAATTCAGAAGTATGTTTAGAAGTAATCTCAGTTTTAATAATTGGTTCAGATTTTTCTTCAGAAATAATTTTTGATTCAGAAGTATATTCAGAAATATTGTCTGAAATATTTGAAACATCTTTATTTGTTACTTCTGTTTAAGAAATTTTCTCTGTTTCACCAGAACTAAGAGGTTTTTCTTTATAAAATAAAGTCTCTGATTTTACAAATGGAATTCTTTCAGGAAAAGAGTAATTAACAGGTTTGGATGTGACACCTGTGTTATTTTCATTGAAAATTTTTATTTTTGAATAATCATAAGGATTTGCAGGTGCCTTTTCAAAATTTGACTTCCATTATATTCCAAACCTGCTTTTATATTGTAAAATTTTGAATTCTGAGCCTGATTTGTTAAAATATTCAGAGTTTGTTCAGTTTGACCTCTTTTAAAGTTTAGATCTTATAATAAATCTTTTTGTAAAGATCAAGTATTTCTTGATTTAGAAAGTTCATTTTTACATTCAGAACTTCTTTTTCAGATTTTTCATTTAAAATATCTTTTAATAAACTATCCATCTTTTCTTTTAATAATGATTTTTCTTCAGAAACTTTTTTAAGAATTTGTTCAGCTTGTTGGCAATTTTGTTTATAAATTTGGCTTTCAGCTCTGAATTGATTTACCAAAATTATTTTCCCTTTGATTCTGTTTCTAAGTGTTTCAAATTCAGAATACATGTTCTGAATTTGATTTTGCATTTCAGGTTCTCTAGAATTTGGTTCAGAATTTTGTTCAGAAGAGGAACTTATCTCAGAATTAAATGCAAAAGATGAAGAAAGTAGCTCAGAGTCATGTGCAAGTTTATCTTCAGGATCCAGCTGGCACATGTAACAATGTGAAGCATAGTGAGCCACTTCTTCATCATACTCTCCATCACTCCAGTTTAACCAGTCCTCTTCATACTTGGTCACCAGAGCTGGATTAAGTTCCTTCTTTTTAGCAAGAAGATGTTTCTTCTCATAATAGCCATAATTTTTCACTTTGGGCATTTTGCACTGTCTTGCATAATTTCCAGTCTTACCATAGTTGAAGCATCTTGCTGGTTCTTGTGTGTCATTTTGACCAGCATCTTGACCTTTCTTAGGTCCTTCTTTAGATTTAGACTTGTTTTTATATTTCTGATTATATCTTTAAGTGAATTCCCTTGTCATGAAAGCAATATTATCATAAATTCTTTTAAGCTCTTCATCTGATTCATCTCCATCACACATAGTTGTCTCTGGGATTTCATAAACCTTGCTCTTAGCAGAAATGGTCATGTAATTATTATACTTCTTGCTCAATAAAGCTACTGTTTCATTTGCCTTCTTTTGCTCATTCTGTCTAGTCTTGATTTTATCCTCTTGTTGAAACAAGATGCCATAAACATCATGAATTGATTTTCTAAACAGATTTCTAGTAACCATATTGTCAGAAAATCTTGACCACTCATTACCCAGATTGTTCAGAAATTTATTATTTATTTCTGAGTTGGATTTTGGATTTCTGAACACCATTTCTTCTTAAATCATTCAGTATATTGTTGAATCTGTGATAAGTCTCTATGATAGATTCATTTTCTTTATACCTGAAATTTTCATAAGTGCCAACACAGATGTTCAACCTTTGGGCTTGCGCTTTTGTACTTTCCTGCATTTGAGCTTCAACCTCATCCCACATGGCCTTAGCAGAGGTTAAACTATATACTCTATTGAATATTTCATTGGGAATGGCCATTGTAAGAAGAGTCAGTGCCCTTTTGTCAATCTTGGCTTGATTTTTCTCAGCATTACTATACATACCTGGGCTTTTCTTGATTCGCGATGCAGGGAATTCAGGAGTAGATTCAGATCTTGGAATTGCAGGAATTTCCACATAGACCTCCAGAGGACCATTTACAATCGATTGCATTAGAGCTTCATCGATATTGTCAAGAACTGAATCATTCTGATTCGCCATTGATGATACTCTCCTAGAAACAAGGTTGGTGGTTTTGTTTCAGATCCGATGGAGACGCTTCTTTAGACATCTTGATTTAGAATAGATCGAGAATTCACCTGGATTTGAATCTTGAATTTTATCAATCAGATGAATTGGCTCTGATACCAATTGTTAGATCCCAAACTATCAAGAATGTAAAAAGATTAAAAAACAAGAACAGGAATTATGTCACTGAAGTTGTATATCGTATTGATTACTGAAAAATATGTATCTTTACAAGCTCTATGAACGTTAGTTCTAACTGTCTAACAAACTATCTATTTATATACAAACAGAAATGCTAAAGTTACAGTACAAAAATAACAAACTTGTTCAGAACTACTTCTGAACTTCTTCAGGACTTCTTCAGAACTTCTTTAGAAGTATCTTCAGAACCATCTCCAGAACTTCTTCAGATTCTTCAGAACTTCTGAAGTAGCCACTTCAGAAGTTATGCCTTAGGCTTTGCTTTGCTCATCTTCTGAGTTTTGAACCTTTCTCTCTTCAGAACTAGTTCAGAATATCTGAACTATATTGTCTTCAGAACCCAGTCTTCTTTTGAAGCTATCTTCTAATATCTATCAAATACTTTAATATACCATGTTGATAATTTAATTTAATTTTAATGTACATGAAATTATAATATTTCAGAGTACATCTATTTCAATGAAACAAGGAATAATGCATACGAAATATTATAAAAAAAGAAAAAGTTATATGACATACATATTTCGGATATAAAATATGTGTTGAATTTTGTTGACGTTAACTTACCTGTTTGAACTCTACCGAATATGAAATTTTCTTTGAAGTCTTTTATTAGTGCATCAAGTTTCATCTTAAATAGCCGACAAAGTATATCTGGTCTGTCCTCCGTATTTATCGTAGTGTCTTTAAGAAAACGCTTCATTTCTGGCCACTTTGGGTTACATGTAACCGTAATGAAGAAATCAGGGTATCCGAACCACTTACAAAGAGACATTGCTTCCAAATAATTTTGATGCATGTATCGCGCACCACCGGTATAAGAAGATGGCAATATAACACGTTGACCGATTTTAGATACGTTGGAATGTCCTTGATCTACATTACGTAAACTTTCATAACTTTCACATCTCAATACTTTTTGCTGCTTACGTATGTAATGCATTCTTTCACTTTCATTCATTGTATAACCATCAACAATGAATTGTTGTAGAAGTCTTCTTGCATTCAATATAATAGAAAACGTATTTAACCTATCTTGCAGCGTAAATGCAAAAAATTCTCTCATGGTTACAGTATATCTATTATTTTTTGAAATCGACATAATCCCTCTATGATGAATATCAACTCTGTAACCATCTTGTCCATATGGATACAATAGTGGATACTGAAGAGGAATATACGACAGATGCAATTCACTTATTTGTTTTAGAACGCCAGATTTTTGCTTTACTACAATATCCCTTGATTCTATTGTGTCACGATATCTCCAACAATTAGAGCGGCAACTTCAGAAGCAGTAAATTGAATTCAACGTCGAGATATAATTCAACACAGTCTCTTGCCATCCTATAGGACTTGAAAAAAACATTATTCATATCCAGCATCCTCTTCAAATAATTAATTATATCCAAATCAATAGATCCTGTTTTATCTTCTCCGATAAAAACCGAAACTGAAGTTAGTTATTATTTCTCTTTTTTAAATTAGATGAATATACGAGTATTTAAAGTTATAATTCATTAATTATAAAGACAAAGTTATACCTAAAAGCGTGGCGTCTATTTGAAACTTCATTTTCGGTATCGTAAATATTAAGGTGAGAGAATTTAGGTTTGACTCCATCAGGTGGTAGTAGACTGCCGATTCTATGGTAATTCTGCCCATGTAGCCGAAATACATATGGGGCATTACCTCTGTTAATTGAAGAATCAACTCTTCCACCCATTGAAGTAAATGAACATTGAATTATACCTCCTGATATTCTTGAGAAAATATTTACTTTTAGAGTCTAAACCACGGAAAAGATCCGAATAACTTCCAAGTATTTCTTTATTTTTCAGAAGTTCCACCTTGTTGTACATACAACAAAGCGAGTAGCTAGTTTTTGGGCCGCATCTCTTTCCCCTAACAACTTCAGATTTCCGTAACTTTGCTTCACATATTTGACATATAACACTTGGTCACCATGGTCTATGTAATCTGTTTAAAGAATGTTATATTATATTAAAATATGTTAAAATACAATTATGTAATGTGATATAATAATATAATTACATAAATTTAATGTTATTTAATTTAATATTATAATATAATTACATTCCTTGTAATACATTACTGGGTTGATGTTCACTTGTTCCTACATCGCATGAACCGAAGTCGATTTTCGGAATTATATCAATCTTTATATCTTTCCTTCTTAAAACATGACGTCCTGAAGATAACTTTTGAACAGATGACGCACTATTCCTTGTAGAAGTACCATTAAAAGTCAACCACCATCATCGGATATTTTGGTTCTTTTGTTCGCAGGTGGTGTAATGTTATTATTATTTTCACATATCACATCTGCTAAAAACAAATAAATCAATATATATATATATATATAAAATATTCACAAAGTTATATCTTACGTTAACACAAACTATTTAAAATACAAAACAATGTATGTGGAATATTTCATACCATTAGAAAGATCACATAAAGTACTCCTTATGGTTAAGTCCGCAGAATTTACGGAACTGATTTGGCTATGATTTTGAGTATACGTATTGAAGTTGACATTTTTTGTATTTGAAACATAACTGTCAAACGACTTTATTTCACCTTTACATAAGAAATACCCATTAGTAAAGACAAAAATATTAAATTACATAACCAAATGAACATTATTAATAAAGTATAGCGTAATTACATTACTCACGGTTTGAAATATCAGATAAAGGTGTTCTTACTTTTGAGTTAGCAAATTGACGACCAACTGCTGCATTTTCATATTGACGAACACTGTTTGGATTCGTATTTTCAGAATTTGAAGGATAACTGCTTAGATATCTTCCATTAAATTGAGAAGATTCAGCTGGTAAAAACCATAAAACAATATTATAATTGAATGAATGTTCATTTATAACTTGAAGTTATAGATACTTACGGTTAACATTTTCCTGTATGTTTGAAGATCTGGTTAACGATGAACATTGTGTGTTTCTTCTGTTAGCAAATTGCTTTTTGCTAGAATCCAAAATAAGCTTCCTGAGTCTTCTGTTTTCTTTAGGATCATTGTTATCCATTTCAACTACAATATTTAAACACAGGAAGCGTTAAGAAGATATATTCCATATCATATATATATATATATATATACTACCTTCATATAATAAGAACGAAACAATGATGATCATGAAACAATGATGATGATGATGATGATGATGAGTATTTAGGGTTTTATAACTGCAAATGTCGAATAATGGGGAAGATGATATGGTCAAACGATTTACTTTTTAGTTAATAAAACTAATTAGTTAATTATTTTTATTTATGACAATTTGAATCAAAAAAGGAAAAACATCCCTAATTTATAGGGATAGATATAAACAATTATCTTAAACTTTTTAAATTTAAATTTCAAATCCACTAATGCTAATGCAATGCAACTATCCAATTATACACCATAAACTATGGTGACAATGAAATGAACATGAATATAAACAACATCAAAAAGTAAGAATAATAATGTACAACATAATAGGATAACTTTCCATTTAATAATAAGATCATACATAATTCGGAAACAAACAACATATAAATACATCTTATTTGGTAGATGATGTCATATCGAAAGTCTTTTGAATTCATAAACTTCGACAGGGTCAACAGGAAGATTGTAATTCTTTCGAATGGTTGATATCTTCACCATAAGTCCTAAAACATACTTCTTCACTGTCTCTCTATACGGTGTATTCGCTTTCTTCACCAGCACCAAGATCTCAACCCACTCACTAAGACCATGTTTTTGCAAATTCACAACTTTCTCCTTCCCATTATCACCATTCTCCCTTTTAACATGAATGTATATGCCATCATGACTTGGGTCAAACTCGCTTGGACCATCTACTTGGAGTTTTATTATCGGGGACTGTATCATTCGAAACTTAATAATATTCCTGTACGATTTGATACGTAAGTCTTTAAGCTCCTCCTTCGAATTCACGGATGATTTTTTCGGATTATCCTTGTCCAAAATATCATGACCGATATGTGACTTGAAAGGCATGTCCGTTTTCCTGACACCTTTTTCTTCATCTTGTACTATTGGTTGTTCATCCGGAATGTTACTTTTATCTACATTCAATTGATCCGCTGTTCGATGCACTTCTTTATTCATCACTATCAAATCTTCCTTTAACACATGAGACCGAATATTAGAATCCACTTTGGTTTTCTGCAAAGAACAACGAATATCACATAACTCTGATGCCTGAACAACACAAAGTTTCTCAACATTTTTTTACCTCTCCAACTATTCAGAACCAAACAGTATTCCCTTCCCATTGATGTTACATTCGGCAGATTTCATAATTTTTTCTTCTAAAGATTCCACTTTCTTCTTAATCAATAACAGGGATTCCAGGACGGCCTTGTTATTGTCGAATTGAGATGTTTCGACAACCTTTACAACTTGAGTAGCAAACTTTTGGTATTCACATTCTCTGACTTCAGATGACACTTTAAGTGCGGCAATATTTAAGACAATCATTGTGTGAGGTTTGTTGCCGATTAAATGCAACCTCCATATCATCAACACTAGTCCTAATCATCGAATCATGTCCATTGATTTTAGACTTCAACTCCTCAACAATAAATGTTAATCTTGTGTGAGCCTTCAGCATTTCTTCATGACGAAGATTGGTAAGAGAAAACATATCACCTATTATTTTTATGAGATCATTAGGTCCGGAACGGACATGATTTTCAAGAGATGAATGGTTCTCCAAAATCTTTACACGCTTATCCATTAACATTGTAAAACTGTCCAACTTCGTCTTGTTACCAAAGCATTGAACCCCCAAAGCAAATAATTGGCGATGAATATCGTCAAGATATTCGGCAATTTCTTGACTTAACGGAGAAGGGAACTTCGGCCGAGATGTAGCTGACACGTTTAAGTGAGGATCGGTTAATTAATGTTGTTGAACATCAGCCGTCATATCTTCAGCAGATTTCATAATATTATCGAGAGAAGAATTCTTAGGTTCTGATGATTGCTTTGTTGAGATTGTTGCGAGTGATGATTCTTTGTTAGCAGACTTAGGTGGAGAATTATGCTTCGGTTCATTCAATCGTTGAACATGACTACTTAAAACTTCGAATTAAATTCTTAAGAAGATAATTAGTATCATCGGTATAAACCATTTCATCTTCAAGTGCATCAACAATGACCAAAGATTCGTTATTATCTGGTTCTTCTGAAATAAATGATCCGGCTTTATTGATTGTCGGATCACTCTGATCAGACGATCTCGGAGGACCTTGCCTAGGTGTTATTAGTTTCTGAGCATGAGAATGACTTGTATCTTCAATAAAAGATTTGGTCGACACGGTTGTTTTCTCTGTGTCATGCTCTTCAGTTCCACCCTGTTTAGTACCCTTTTGCCTTTTCATGGAAGGTTTGCTTTCTGATGATTGAGGACGTTTTTTGGACACTATGACCGGTTTCACATTCTTCTTCTTTGAAACTACTTTCTTCGGTTGCGGCTTTTGACGTGCAACTTCCTCTTCGGCAACTTCCCAAACAATTGTCGGGTTCTTAACGAATTCAATCATAACTGATGTGAAAAATAACGATTAAAAACATATACAGAAAATAATATTTAATATTTATAATTTAATTAAAATATGTAAATATTTTTATATTCAATTATACTGTTAAACATACGTGTCGGAAGAGGGTTGTCCCATTCATTAGCCGCTTTGTATAGTTCAATTTTCGCAATATAGATGGGATCAATATCATATACTATTTTCGTTGAAACAGACAACTTTTTAGCAAGTTTTTCTTCTATTATCATAGAAAAAAACCTTTGATATGCTACTTGAGGGCGTCGTTGACTAACATTTATTGTCGTCAATATTTCATCCAAAAAATATTGACCAAAATCAATTTTCCGACAGAAAATCAGAGCATGTGTGAGCTGAGTTACGCATTTAGGAGATTGGTCAAGACCTCCGGTTTTCCGACTAAGACACTGCATAACATGGATAAATAAGTAGTTCCATACTCCACCCATCTGATGGCGAAGTCGGGTTCCAGGACTTTTCAAGCTACCATCTTGAATACAATTCGTTGTTTCTACAATTTCTTCGTGTTCGTTTCCTAGAGGGAATTTAGCATAAGATTTATGTCCAGGAAGATGTAGGATACGTCTTACATCGTCAACATTGAAGGCTAAATCATTGGAAGTCAGAATAGATGACCGGACTTCTTTTGTAGAATCGCCACACTCACAGTTAATCCAAAAATTACCCAACAAGAACTTACTCATTTTTGGAACGTGTGTAAATTCATATTGAAGAGGGCAAGTTTGCAGAAAGGAGCAAACATCATCGAACTCAGGATGATCAGGATCTTTTACGAATCTAGCTACGTAATTGCAGTTAGGAAACGAAAGATCAGCAATATTAAGTGTTTCAGCCGCCTTGCCATTTGAAACCTTGGAAAGTGCCATTTGAGAGGAAGTTGCGGTTGCAGGTTTTGGAGAGAAAGATGAAATTCGAGAGAGTTTGAAAAGACAGAAGGTTTTATTTTCAGATTTATTCGGGTATTTATATAACATTATTTCAAAAGTTAATATAGACATAATGATTGAAAAAAATAGGTAAATGGCAACTGGAAAAAGCAAAAGGCACGCTATGGGTAGTGCCGTCTAACGGCTCCTACACTATCTGACATTAATCGTGGATGACGTCATTATTGTATACGTAAAAATCGGTAATTTAATATTTTGCATTTTGTGAAGCTAAAATAAACCATAATCACATTTCTTGGAAATTATATTTGATAATTGATTATTTATATAATAGACATCTAATAATCATATCGGATGAAAACATGTATGGCAAAAAAAAGTTCTGAAAACTTGATTAGTCGGTTTTAGTGTTATATGGATTTCTCAGCGTAAACAATTTTTTGCGGAAAACCACGTTGCGACACGTGTCCTGTTTAATTAACAGGTATCAAACAAAAAAGGTCGGAATATGGGAGTAGTGTTATATGGATTTGTTACCGTAAACATATTAAACGAAATCGGCAAACATTTTTTTGCGGTTAACCACGTTGTGACACGTGCCTTGTTTAGTGAACATGGGCGGGAAAATGAGAAGGAAGCTCACCAGAAATTACAATATAATATGTCGGCAGACAAATTTACACATGAACATGTATGGGAAAAAAAGGTTCGTAAAACTTGATTAGTTGGTTTAAGTGTTATATGGATTTGTTACCATAAACATATTATACGAAGTCGGCAAACATTTTTTTGCGGTTAACCACTTTGCGACACGTGTCCTGTTTAGTGAACATCGGCGGGAAAATGAGAAGGCAACTCACCAGAAATTACAATATAATACGTCGGCAAACAAATTTACACATGAACATGTATGGGAAGAAAAAAGGTTCGTAAACTTGATTAGTCGGTTTATGTGTAATATAGATTTCTCACCGTAAACATATTATAAGAAGTCGGCAAACATTTTTTTGCGGTTAACCACGTTGCGACACATGTCATGTTTAATGAATAGGTATGGCAAACCAATAAGTTCGGAATATGTGAGTAGTGTTATATGTAAACATATCAAACGAAGTCGGCAGACATTTTTTTGCGGTTAACGACGTTGGGACACATGTCCTGTTTAGTGAACATGGGCGGGAAAATGAGAAGGCGGATCACCAGGAAGTGACACGTGTCCAGAAATGTTACTTATTTATTAGTACTAATAGATTGATATATGGCTCAATAAGAAGTTTGGATTAATAAACAAAAACAAGATTCTTGAAAAACGTAATGAAAATAAATGTTAGTTAATTACATATTTCGTCGGATCCCTAAACCAAAATAATTACAAATATGGACTTGTGGTTTGCATTGTATAACGTTCTGGGCCCCTAAAATCTTACTCCTTTTAAATATTCTGTTAAGCAAGTAAAGTATAAGGGTATTTTAGTCATTTTACTCCCTTTTATAGTATATTAAAACCAAAGGAAACAAATATGTAATTTACTTAATTATATTAAATATATATATTAATACATATATATACCCATGGATCCCACCCCACCCCACCCCTCATCTTCTTCGTCTTTTTAAACCTGCAACATTTTCTTGAATACTCATATGTTAAAACAGGTTCATAGTTTCATCTATGAACTTTGATTGTTCCAAAAAATTTTACCGAAGTTCATTAGTGAAACCAGAAAGTTCATAGAAACAATTATTTCATGTACATATGAATTTGTACATGAAAAATATTGCATGTACAAAATGATTGGTTGAGGATTTGTCCTCGTATTCTCGTAAATTGTTACCGTTCTCACATGAACCCGCTTTTATAAGGAGGTTCAAATGAAAACGCTAAGTATTTAAGAAAACAAGAAAACCTTTTTTCATGTACAAAATCACATATGATTTTGAACTAACATGAAAAATGGACACGCGCGACTTTTGCCGCAGGTTAAGTCGCGGGAAAAATGGCGGCTAATCATTTATGATTTTGTATGTGAATCATATATGATTTTGTACATAAAAAAAGTTTTCTTGTTTTCTTAAATAGGTAGTGTTTTCGTTTGAACCCGCCCCTATATATATAGGCATAGGATCATGTGAGAAGTTGAGTTATAGTGAGAAGCGTAAGAAGGGATTTGGACCTTTGATCACTTTTAATCTCAAACCCACCCATGAATTGAGCTTCATACGGGGATTGGTTCGGTGCATCCCATCCTAATGTGAATCTGCGGGTGGAGATCTCTTCTTACGCTTCTCACCATAACTCTCCTTTTCACCGGAACCCAACCATATTGACGCAGTAAGAAAACGCGGAACGGGTTGACAAACGTCTAAATCCAAAAGGGTTAGAACTTACAAGCGTAAGAACTAAAGAATAACGAGATAAAACTCAAATGAATCTCAAAGAGAACTTTTATTAATGATCAAAACTTATCAAATAATGAAAAGACTAAATCCTATTTATAATCTAAAACTAAATAGAGATAACTACTAAAAATTCTAATCAAACTAGGAAAATTAAAATAGATAACTAAGACTTCAAAATAAAAGAAATAATAATAAGGATAATTAAATAAAGAAATAGATATGTTTGTATGCAACGTGGATAAGGTTAAGAAACTAAGGAATGCATGTTTAGCTGCCTTCATAGTGAGGTAGGCGACCATGAATGCGGCTATAGCGGCATGGCTACCCGCCAGGGCGGTTTGGGTGTGGGTTGAGCCACTTTGCATCCATGTTCGTTTTTGTTTTCTTAATTCAATTGCCAACTTTCGGGCTTCCTTCGAGCTCGTTTCCTTTTTCTCCAAAGATCGAAAAGGAACTTCGCTAACTCTCGAATCCACTCTGTATCAGTCACTCTCACTTGAAAAGAACTCGACCTATTGAAAAGCATATTCATTCGTCTTTCTCGAACTTTGATGAAATACCAATTAATATAAAGAAATTTCTTTCTTTAAAACTCGATCTATAATTCGGTCTTTAGACTTCAGAAGGGTTGAGTAAGCTTCAGGTTCCCAATCTCGTTTTCGTGATCGCCTCCATGCAAGCTTCAAGTGACCCTATCAGAGTTGGTAAGCACATGGAAGACAATAAAGTAACTCCATACGTACTATATGACATGGGTATGGGGAGGCTGACTTTTGTGCATCGAGGATAAGATAAAATTTGATCTTGTTGACTATGCTTTATTTTAATCGCTGATACTTAGGGGGTGTTTGGTAGAGAGACTTGAGAGGAGAGAAATGTAATTCTCGTGTTTGGGAGAATTGGTCTTAAATTTTGGGCGGATAATTGAATTCCTGGGAATTGGTCTATAGTATAAAAGTAGAGAAATGCATTTCTCTCCATTTTGAGGAGAAATGTCGAGAAATGGTCCATCCTTGCCACCCGCCCTTGCCGTCTGCCCTTGCTGTCCGATCCTCACCTTGACATCCGCCCTTGACGCCCGCCTTTCAACTTGCCCCCCACACCTTGCCCCCCACACCTTGTCGTCCGCCATTTCTCCGTTTCATTTCTTTGATGATACCAAACAAGGGATCAATTCCAATTCTCCACCAAATTTCCATTTCTCTCCATTTCCATTTCTCCTTATTTCCATTTCCAATTCTCCCCAATTCTTTTCTCTGTACCAAACACACCCTTAAGGCCTCAAGGAGGATCCCTTCAGGTATCACTGAAGCATACATAGGATGTCACACTTTCATGTAGACAATCTTTGCCATCACTGAATCGCTTCAGATCATGAGTTGATTGTCTCTATCTTCAATTCCGTCTTCAACATTCGCTGAAGGTTCCTTTGTGTGAATGTTGTCTTAGGTCTTCTAGTTCAGATATCGTTGCTAATGCTTTCAGCGATCACTGAGTTCAATCAGTGTTTGCATTCGCTGAACCTGAATAGTACCTAAATCTTAGAATTTCACTAAGTATGGAGCAATCATAATTAAATCACTGAAGGATTTTGAATCAATGCTGCCGGTTCTTGTAGTCCATAGAAGTTCATTTAATCTCACACACTGTTCCATTGAAAATATGCCCTAAAAGATCATGTTCAACAAAATATGTGAATCTGATATGAACAGATTGTTAAACAAAATATATAGCATAGCACAACAAAATTAATAATATTTATACTTAAAAATGTCAATTCCTTGAATAACAGATATTGTTTCAAATCGAAAGAATAAGCTCATGTAGCAATGAAATGCTAAGAATCATAAAAGATTTTAATGATGTATATATGAACAAATATACAGACAAAGCTTGAAAAAATTCTCATATATGCTTAATTTGACAATATATGTGATGCTCACGTCAACAACTTAGGAATAGAATGTATCAAAGAATACAAACGAGAGTATTAACATCGAAAGGATTTTCATTTTGAGATGTGGTAATAACAAAATCGATAAGAAGCTGAACTACTGTGTATGAGTACTTGAAAAATATATAGAAAAAATAATACACAACTATTAACTTTGGAAACACGATCAGAAAATGATCATCAAATCCATGATATATGAAAACATTTAATATCGAACTTTGACATGTGAAGTCTGAGTGTAGATTGATTTATCTAGAAGTCATCAAATAGATGAAGTACGAGTCCTAAACTGAGTTGTCTAGAAGTCATCAAACAGATGAAGCACGCGTCCTAAATTGAATTGTTTAGAAGTCATTAAAATCTTCCCCTAAAATCATGCATTTAATATCAACCTGCAAAAACAAATCAAATATATTTTGGTATCTAACGGAACTTGGATCCTTGATTGTTAGGTGTAGCATCTTTGTATGAATTAAAGTTGTAAGAACCATATCGATTCTGAACATTAGTTTTCCGAACAAAATCATTTGTTCCACAGAAAGAACAACAAAGGTTGTGATAACCTGATCAAATGTTTATAGAATAAACAGCATCAGGTTTTAAAAAATTATCAGCATGAAAAACTTTGTCTTTTTTCTCATAAGGCTTGGAAGCAAATGACTTTTGCACATCTACACTTTCAGTGGATCCCTTAATTCTACACACTTGTTGAAGATTTTGAAAATGAATGTCTAAATTTCCAGAAGAGTTAGAATCAGAATAAATCGAGTAGTATGAATGCCTTTTTTTGAAAAATATATGGGTTTTTGATATCTCTAAGAATACCTCTTTGATTTACTAGAAGAGTAACAGGTATTATCAGGGACAATCTTTGAAACACTTTTTGAAGATTGACCAAAATCCATCTTTACCGAAATAATATTTTCTTTTTCTTTTATCATGCAAATCAGATTTAGAAGAACCCTTGAGGTTTTGAGGAGTATCAAAACAGTCAGATTTATTTTCTGAACAAACCTTAGCATTCACGTTTTTACAAAATCTTCTGTTGACTTTGAAACACTGGAAGAATCAGACAAAAAAGCTTCGCAATCAGTAGAAACATCTTCAAATACAACTTTTTAAGATTCAACATCTTTTTGAAAATGGGAGTGAAGAAGAATTTCAAGTTTCTTGACCCTGTCTAAAAGATAATCTTTTTCGATAATCAAGGTTTTGTTAGATTCAGAAAGTTTCTCAAGTTCATAAATATGTTTCAGAAAAATATTCCTTTCTTCGTCAAACTGCTCTCTTTCTTTTTCAAAATCAGTAACCAGTTCGAAAATTGTTATTCTAAAATCAAAGGTGGAATATAAAATTTCAGACTTGGAGACTTTGTTGAATCATCCTCTTGATTTTCAGAAACATCATTTCCAGAAAAACTAAGAAAGTAATCAGTCGAAAGAGGTATCTTTCTCGTCTGAAAACTTTTGTTCAATGTAGAATATATACTAAAGGAAGTTGTATTTTGTCTTTTCATTTTTTGTTAATACCTTCCTTTTTCTCAACATGATCAGATGATTTCGTAAATCTCAATTTATAGTCTTAATTAACTCTAATATAGTTCCAATCATATAGATTTGGAGCATTAAAAGTAGCTTTCATTAAAAGTTTAGGATGTTATATCCTAATCCTTCTTTTGGATAAAAAAATGTGAACTCTTTTGATTTTTTAAAATGAATAGTCTGATCAGTTTGAACTCTTTTGAAATTTTTTAACTCGGATCTTTGATTCTCTGACTCATATAGCTATATATCATAGATTAGTATGGCTCCATAAACTATACTAATCTTGAATACAAAATACAATCCTAACAAACCCTGGCCTCTCATATTAATTTCGTTTTTCCTTCCTTAGAACACGAAAACACCTCCAGAGGCAGAGGCAGAGGCAGAGGCAGAGGCAGTTATTTTTAATTAGTTGTATGTAAATTCCATTCAAGATCATATGCTCATACAAATTTTCCTACGATTAACAAGGAATTGGGTGTTCATTTATCATGAAACCCAAAGCCCCTGTCCACCTCCTCCCAAATCACTACCTCTTTCTTTCTCTCCAACTACACCTAATTATAGCATCCTTTGAGAGAACAAACTTGTAAAGTTCATATAAGTCACCAACACAAATTATACATGGCAGAAATCTAGTCCTATCTTTCAATTCCAAAAAATTATTCATTCATAAAACCTTCAAGCATTTGGATCACAAGTTTTGGTACAAAATTCCATCTTCCAGCGCTACATTATTAATTTACTTTTTCATTCTACTTTGTACTTATTATATCTTTTTGCAACATATATGTGGCTTTATGCCATCTAAACTCCAACCAAACTGCTGATCAAATATGCATTTACTACCCATAATAAGACGTGGAAGAAAAAGGAGTTGCTAAAATTTCCAAAAACTTAAACATAAAATATAGAAGTCAGATTCTGCAAATAACTACATTCAAGAAAACAAATTTAAATTAACTTTCTTTTAAGAGTAGTTACGACGAAACGACGAAACCAGATCATCATAGTTCTTTAGCCAAAATTGACCCTTTAGGAAGATGTGTTTAAAGAATGGCTAAAGATTACCTTAATTGCCAAATTAGGGTTTCGACCCAACCAAAACTAGTTGATTCTTTTGTAGGTATGATCATTACAGACATCCGGTTATTTTTATTTCCTTAAAGGGATTATTAACCCATAAATACAAATTACAAAAAAAGACAACAACAACTAGAATATGCTTATGTACTGATCTAAAGAAGGAGATGAAGTCGTTGGGGACTTATATCGTTTATTTTTTTTATGCGCTAAAAGAAGGAAGATCAAAAAGCAACCCTTTATCTACTACCATGCTCGGTTCCCAATACTTGATTTGTCCTAAACTATCACTTAACAAGCACAAAAAAGAAAAAAAAGAAGAGAGTATGTTGTCATGGATTAAAGCTCACAAAATGTAAGAACAAATCCTGATCTAGGGTTTTCAAGATCGTTTGTAAATCTTGTTGTAACCCGTAACTGTGGGCAGCCTGGCGGTGGAGTTATGGAGGATTCAATCACCATACGAGAGAGTAAAAGGATTAGATTCACCTTGGGAAATAAAGGATTTATCATCATTGTGTAGAGTAAAATATTTTGGTTCACCATAGGAGAGAGGTAGATAAAGTAAGCGGTTATGGAGGAACGTGGATGGGATGGTTGGAGGGGTGATTAATTACAACTTTAAAACTTGTGCATAATGCATAAAATGGAGTATCGTTTAATTTTCAACAACCATTATTGTTGGATTATAATGTAGTATCGATAAAACCAAACAATTTCTTTTATATTAAACTTCATTAATGATTGTTTAATACCTTTAATCAAACATCCCCTTATTCACCCTTAATTAATAAGAGTGACCTTAGTGAAGTAGAAACATTTTGTTGAAAAAGGGTTGTATTGAATCTAGGTTGTACGTACAAGGAAAGGATCCATAAACATAAAAAAATCAAACCCAATTCCCAGAATCCACCTACAAAACAAAGCCTTCTCTCACACTAATTTCATACAACCTGGCATGTTTTTCTATATAATACTGTTAGCCCCATTTTTTATTTGTAAAGGTATTGCAAAAGAGGTTTGAAAGTTTCTATGTGTTGAGTCTTTCAAGAGCTAGAGCCAAGCCATTTAGAGACTAAGTACCTCTGAAGTCCTCCCTCTAGGCTCAACACTTGTTATTTCAAGTAGTGAAGATCTAAAGCTCAAACCGTTCCCGCCGAATGTTTGTTAGGCTCCATTATACGTAGATGCTTATCATTGGATGGTGCCTTCACTTAGTTCAAATAGGCCTGTAAATAGATCTTCATTCTCCTTGTAATAAAAATACTACTTTTTTAAGCTTTCAACACAAGATAGAATCTTGAACCCATCTTATATACACTTTGAAGATCATTTCCCTTGATTCTTCAATTGTGAGTGTCTTCCAAAATGTAACTTCCTAATTCAATAAATACAAATAATGATGAACTCCTAGTGATCTTTCTCTTACTTCTCATTTCTCATTTACTTCTTCGCCATATAGATCATTATTGTGCTTCCAGTTTACAATTCTACTTTTGATCTATTAATTGAGGAATGTGGCATAAAAAATTGGTATCAGAGCAGATTGAATCTTCTTAGATGATTTCTTATTTCAATTGGAAAATTTCTTTGAATCTACGATTTATTGCGATAAACCCATGTGCTTCACTATGTTCTTCAGTTCGAGCTTAGTTAGTGAAAACTTGAAAACTATGGTTATTATAAAACTTGAAGAGCATATTTGTATTCTATCAATTAAACATGTCAAATTCAACATGGAATTTTGTATATAGAGTTAGATCTTTCACCAAAGATCCTACTCTCTTTTGTACTTGCTTAGCCTGATTATTGTACATGTTCTAATACCAAGAAAGGGACTAAGAGAGTTGGTGGCCAAACTTGCTGACCAAGTTTCTACTTCAAGTTCGGCTTGCTAGTAGTACTATTTTTAATACTAGTTGACATTTTTATCTTTTACCGATCTTCTTTCGGCTAGATGACAAACCAATTCGCTCTGGTGACAATCTAGACCTTACTTCAACTAGTTTTTTATTTTGTTGAGGAATTTTGCTCTTGGGTCAATGCAGATAGTTATAAGACTTTTACAGGTAAAATCCTACTTTTACTATATCCAATATATAAGCTATACACTGGATTTACCATAATATTATGATGAAGGTACATCGGATATACTGTGAGTAAAGTGAGACTAGAATCCGTTGTACGATAGAAGAATCAATCGGATTAGGATACAATGAATGTTTTGAAGAAACCCAACTGTGCACGAATACATCCGATGGGTGATATATCTAAATTCTTTAAACGATAGGATCAAATGATATATGTGGTAATATCCGACGAGTGAAGTTCATCGGATATATACCTTGTAAAATAAGGTAAACAAGAATGTTTCTTTATAAATGTTTATCGGATGTTATGGGTATCATATATAAATTCAATAGTTATGGTCCATTTAGAATTATTACAACCTGTTTAACCCATTATGACTCATTACCAAGGTTCTAAATGATGTAACACATGGTGTGGCGGCTAGGTCAAGCCTCAAGCCTAACGAGTTACGACAAGGTCACAATGTTTTTCAAATTGTGCCCTAAGGCGGCACACACACACATACACCACCCACAATTGTATGTGTTAGTGTTTTGATAATACTTTCGAACAAATTAAAATCATATAAAGTAATGAAATTGAAAAGAAAGAAGAACCGTTGATACCACATATATAGAGATTATAGAAAATGATACAAAGAATCCAAAATCGGGATTAAATCTCTTGAATCTCTACTCACTATTTTTTTCAATTTTCAAAAAGTTCGTGTTTGGCTTTTCGTGTAAATGAATGTGAAAAAATATTTAAGCGGCGGGATTGAATACCCGGATCGAATCAGAGTTCACGCCGCCCGCCCTGAACAAATAGGAGGCATATTTAAGGTTCTAGTTTTAAAGTTTATTTAAGTCATATGTCTCATACATAATTATCCTTAACGCTCAAATTATATATTAATGTAGCCCTACACCTTACAAAATAAGGCGTCGTAACATGCGATAACATGTCGTAAACTACCATAACGCGTTATAGTGCAAACTAAGCCTTAGAGTGAAGTCATGGGGATGAAGTCAACGACGAATCCAAGCCTTTACGCTATGGCGTGCTATAATGAGACCATAACGAATTATTTAGAAGCATGCTCATTACCGCCTGTGAACCACTACAACTTGCGAAGGCACATTATCAACTATTGTAGGCTATTAAGACTCATTATGAATAATTAACATCCCACTAAGACATATGAAGGCACATTTAGACTCATTGTGACGCATTAAGACTAATTATGTCTTGTTTAGCACGATTGTGACTCACCTAATGATAGTACTACTCTTTTGACTTATTACAACTACTAAGACTCTTGATGACTCATTAAAGATCGCATGACCTATTTGGAACACAATATAAACCATTTAGCCAGAAATAGTGTAAATCTCATTTTAGTTAAATTGAACCGTCAAAAAATCGTCGGTAATTAAAGAAATGTTTTAACAGTTTACCGACAGGATTTTAGAAGTAATGAAAATTAAAAGGAACATTCAGTATTTAAGTAAATGTTTCAACAATTTTTCGACGAGTGATTAGAAATAAATAGAAATTGAATAATTAAAAGGAACTGTCGAAAACCATCGGTAATGATAAAATTTCCGACGGTTTTCCGACAAATTATTAGAAATAAATAGAAATTGATAAATTTTTATAACGACTTAATAAAAGTAAATAAATATTAGATATTAAATGGCACAGTCGGAAACCGTCTATAATTGATAAAAAATTTCGACAATTTTCCTTCAATTTATTAAAAATAAATAAAAATTAAGATTAATATGTCCCGACGGTTTTTTGACGACTTATTAAAAGTTAATAAAAATTAAAAAATCAAACAAAACCGTCTTATTAAAAATAAATAAATATAACGGTGCTATTGACATACCGTCATTTAACCATCGGTAAGACGGGTTTTTGCGGTCGGTAATAATCGTCGGTGATGTCCAATATTCTAGTTGTGAAATGCTTACTGGGTAATTGCTTACGGGTAAAAGCTACCCCTTTTCTTACCTTGTCGAATAATGCTTTCAGCCATCAGAATTGTTCGGAAGGGTCCTTACCCAGTAAACATTTATCGGGTAAGAGTTTTCTCGTTCGCTTAATACGTAGAAACTTTGTTTGTCACATATCTCTTAGCGGGTAAAATTATCGTTTTTTACTATGCTTGTCCAATAAAACAAATAATCTGATAAAACATTCGGTAACGGTGGTATTACCGTCTTAAAACATAATTTTGAAAATAATTTTAGGTTTGCCTGTTTAATAATAAAATAAAAATGTCTTTGGTTGACTTTTGACTTGTTCAACAGATGCGTCCAAATCTTTAGGACCTACTCATCTAAATTAAATTTTGTACACAGATAATTTATCAATTTATTTATTTGTTAAATTTAATCATGTGGTCAAATTTCATTTAGTTTCGTTGCAATTTAGCTTCAAGCGTCATCATCATATACACCCTATCCTAATTGTGGATATAAGATATTAGATGACTGAGATTTTAAGAGTATAAAATAAACGGAACCGAATAACTCAATCAAACGAAAGCAGATTTGGGTTATTTGGTGTGCTGGATAAACAATTTGGTTAACTAAATAACGTAAATTTCTATTTGGATTAATTTTTAAACTATACTGATTAATCAGATAGCAAAGTATACTATTATTTTACTTTTATAATTTTCTTCAATACTAATTGGTTTGAACATATATAAAACTAAAAGAATAAAAAATTGAGACATACTTAATAAAATCATTAACCAACGTTATCATTATAAAATGATTGCAATAAACATACAATAACAATATACGAGAAAAATGACTATCAAACAAACAAGAGAATAGGGAGTCTTGTTAAGACAGATTAGGCTACTGAGGAAGCCGTAAAAAATGATTGTACAGAACCAAGCAAATAACTGTAAATAGAACAATATTTTCCCTACAATATTTAAAAAAGATCATTTAAGAGGGGCTCTTTTCCACCTTTATTAATGTATGTTGGCCATTGCTCATAAGTCATAGCTGATACATTCTCCCAAAACCTGGTTTCTAGACCTTTTATATGATTATATTTTTCAATATAAAAGATTTAAGAGTAAATATTGCGTTTGGCTCTTGAGTTGATGTTTATTATTTTTAACAAAATCGTCCCAAAAACATGTTTGATAGTCAGGGGCGGCCCTGGGTGTGTCGGTGGTGTCGTCGTACAGGGCTTCAGATCGTTAAGCGCCTCTGATTTTTATATATGTTATATATGATATATATATATATATATATATATGATATATATATATATAGAGGAAAATTCAAATGCGAACTCAAATTTGGTTGTGAACGTGAGGACAAATGAGAGCGCAACATGTGTCTGAATGTAGATTATTCAAACTGAATAATGAAAGAAATATTCAAACTGAATATAGTGTTTCTTCGGTCCGAATAATGCGTTTTGAGTCTCAACAGGCATTATTAATACTGAATAAACACTATATTTAATTTTATTCAGTTTGAATGTTTCTTTGATTATTCGACATGTATCGCGCTCTCATTTATCCTCACGTTCATAACCAAATTTGAGTTCTCATTTGAACCCGCCCTTATATATATTAACAAAGATACACGATGACATATGTTGCTTTACAGCCGAGTTGGTAAAGACGCCTCTTAGGTATCCAAAAAGTGTGTTTAAATCCCCTTGCATGCATTACTTTTTTTAAATGAAATTACCGTAGTCTATTAATTGTTTTAAAATTACTTTAATAAATGAAATAACGTTCACAGCCTATTAATTGTTTTAAAATTACTTTAATAAAAATGACAGCCGTCATTACGTCATTCTATTAATATTTAGGTTTTCAACTTTAATTAAAATTAGAGTAAATTACACTTTTGGTCCTTTATTTATGCTCGCTTTTTGGTTTTGGTCCCTCTAAAGGTAAAAGTACATTCTTGGTCCCTCAAACGAGTTTTTGATAACACCCTTGGTCCCTCCTGCTAACGCCGTCCAAAATCCTGCCGTTAGGCATCCCATGTGCCCCTCACGTGAGGGGCATTTTCGTCTTTTCACCCATCTTCTTCAACCTCACATTCATCACAAGAACATTCATCCTCAAATCAAGAACATCATCTTCTTCTCCCTTTCGATATTCACCACCACCACTACGATTTATGACTAAATACCAAATTCATAACCTAAATTATATTCAAACCCAAAATCTTTAATCAATCATACAAAAATTATTATTTCAATCAAACTTAATATTTTTAAATAAAAATAACAAAATGTAGAGAACCTCCACCAAATCTTGTTCTTCGTACAAACAAATAAAACACAAAAGAGATTAATAAAGTGGATTGAATTAATTATAATTTAGAACAAAAATCTCCTGCCACAGTAGTAAATCCATATCAGAAATCCTAATTCTAAAACAAAAAATCAAAATAATAAACACTGGATCTGGGTTGTCAAACATGCAAAACTTCTTAAACCCAGATCTGGGTTGTCAAATATGCACTCTTAAAACCCAAACCTAACCTTTGAATCAAAACCTTTTCAACCCAGATCTGAAATCTTTGAATCTGAAATCTTTAAGGAGAAACCCGAATCTGAAATATTTAAGGAGAACCCTTCGAATCCAGATCTGAAACTTTGAATCTAAACCTTTTAACGAAAACATTTGAATCGAAACCGTTGAACCTCGAGCTGAAACCAATCAACTTCAAACAAACCTTAATCAGGCGGCGGCGGCAGTAACGGTGGCTCGCCGGAGAAAGGAGATGAGAGTCATGGTATGGCTGGAAAAAAGGGAATGGCCGGAAAAAAGATAGTCGCCGGAAAAAAGAGAGTCGCCGGTGGAGATGGTGATGGCGACGGTGGAGATGGTGATGGTGACGGTGTAGATGGCGATGGTGGAGAGCTAATTTTTGTGTATGTGATGGTGGGTTTTCTACTTTTCCGGTGTCAACTCTTTAAAATTTTGGAGATGGTGATGGTGGGTTTCATCTCATCCATGGGATTGGTTGAAAGTGATAAGGTTTTGATCACTTTATTATCATTTTACTTTTTTATTTATTTTATAATAAAATATTAAATATATTTTATTTTTTCCAAATAAATTAAAATCAAGGAAAAGACGAAAACGCCCCTCACGTGAGCGGCACATGGGATGCCTAACGACAGGATTTTGGACGGCGTTAGCCGGAGGGACCAAGGGTGTTATCAAAAACTCGTTTGAGGGACCAATAATGTACTTTTACGTTTGGAGGGACCAAAACCAAAAAACGAGCATAGATAAAGGAACAAAAGTGTAATTTACTCTTAAATTTATTAATTTTAGTTTTGCAGCATTTAGATTTTCATTGTTCATCTTTAATTTGCAGTCGTCATTATACTCATAATTTTAATTAAAATGCTAAAAATTTACATTCAAATTGCTGCAATTTTCGAAAAAATCAAACACGGAGCTTGGTTCTTCAATTCTTCAACTTTTTCCATTCTTCGATTCCACTTCCACTCAGGTATTATATCAATTCTTATGTTGATATTTAATACTTTTCATTTACTTATCTTTTTATTAGTTTTCTTCTGTAACTTTGTTATTTGATTGTTTATATATGTTCTATTGTTCTTTGTTTAATGTTTAATGTTTGTGCTCTTTTAGTAATAATAAATGAATACTTTTTCTTATATGTGTTTTTGTATATACCAATAATGATTGACTTATTTAATATAAAATAGGATGCTTCCAATTAGAAAATTTGAGTCAGGTTGTTCTAAACGCCAAAAAAAAAAAAAATAAAGAATTTGTTCAAGTCAAAGAGGAGCCATTAATCGATTTATTATTAAACAGACATCATAAATTCCAAGTAATGGAGAATCATGGGAAGTAGAGAAAAATTTGTTTGAAAATGAAGTTATTAATAATGTTGAAAATAATGAGGGGTTCATAGTGAAAGAGTAGGCTTGGGTGTGGATGAAGATGGTGAAATTGGAGAAGAACCAAGGGTAGAAAGAGCTAATGTGCATGTGTAAGAAAACATAGCCACCTTGAATGGTAATGGTGGTGAAGAAGATGATCTTCCTTTGAACATCTATGATCCTAGAAATTGGGATAGCCTTGATACTAAATGCAGGGATTTATTAGTGAAAGATGGCCCTGTAAAAGATTTATTAACTACGAAAGGTCGTAAAGATTGGAAGGAACAGATGTTTTAGTTCTGAATTGTACACCAAATACTTACCAAACGAAGAGAAATATCATAGAGATTGGCTTGTATATTCTAAGGATCTTGACAAAGTGTTTTGTTTTTGTTGCAAGTTGTTTAAGTGGAAACCACATCCAAGTAATTTAGCACACAAGAGGATAAGTAACTGGGGACATCTTGCTCATAGTATAAAGATGCATAAAAGTAGTGGAGAGAAAATCCATCATATGTCTATTAGGTTTGACCTACATGCAAGGTTGGAAACTAATCAAGTTATTGATTAAAAGTTTCAGGATGAGATCAACAAAGAGACCAAATATTGGAGGAAGGTATTAAAAAGGTTGTTTGCACTAGTGAGATATTTAGCCAAACAAACTTTGGCATTTCGTGGAAGTAATGAGAACATCTACGATAAAAAATCATGAGATTCATTATCATTATTTGAGTCATAAGATACAAAATGAGTTGATTGTCTCGCTAGCTTCTGAAATTAAAACTTATATTCTAAAGAAAAAAAATTAAAGAAGTAAAGTACTATCCTGTAATATTGGATTGTACTCCAGCTGTTAGTAAGCAAGAACAAATGATATTGATATTGAGGTGCGTTGATCTACTACTCCTGTAAGGTGGAGGAATATTTCCTTCAATTTTTAATTGTCAACGACACAACAGGACATGGATTATTTGATTCACTGCAAAGTTTGCTAAAATATTTGGATCTTGACATTGATAATATAAGAGGACGAAGTTATGATAATGGATCAAACATGAAAGTGAAACACAAAGGTGTACAAAAAAACTTTTGGAGATTAATCCTAGAGCTTTTTACACCTCATGTTCATTTAATTCCCTTAATTTGACACTCTCGGATATGGCAAACTCGTGTGAAAAAAATGTAAAGTTTTTTGGAGTTGTGCAACGCATTTATACATTGTTTGCAGATTCGACAAAAACATGGCAACTTATGAAAGACAATTTACCCAAAAATATTTTCACGCTTAAATCATTGTCGACTATAAGGTGGGAAAGTAGGGTTGAAAGTGTGAAAGCAATTGTCACTCAAGCTCATTGTAGAAGCTCGTCATCAACTTGCCCATGAAGAGACAGGTGTGAAGATAAAATGTCAAGCTATGTGTCTAGCAGATTATGAATTAGGAAGATTTGAGTTCATAACAGGTAAGGTTATTTGGTATCATATTTTAACTAAAGTTAATAATTTGAGCATACAACTACGATATGAATGTATGCGTATTGCTGAGACGATGAGTAATGTGGGGTGCTTATTGACTTTTGTAAAGACTATTGAGAGCATGGGTTTGAGAAGGCTTTAAATTGTGCACAAGTTATAGCTTCTGTTTTTGGGAATTGATCCGCTATTCGTTGAGAAAAAGAATAAAAGAAAAGTCTGTAAGAAATGACATTTTGATGAGAGTAACATTGAGTCATCAGAAATGGTACATGAGCTCCTACCTCAAGAATCAATCAAAATTCAATATTTTGTGTATATAGTTGATCAATTTATCGTTTCGCTTGAGAGAATGTTTGAGCAATATAAACAGTATGAAGTAATCTTTGGCTTTTTATTTGCGTCAGAAAAGTTGAAGTCCATGAATCCTGAAGAAATGAAGGCAAGATGCAACAATCTTGAAAAGAGCTTACAAAATAGCGACATCTCAGACATTGATGGTGAGGATTTATTTAATGAGTTGGAACTATTACAAAAACATTTACCAAATGAACGCAATACAGCTAGTGCAATACTAAACTTTTTAAAAAGGGTAAACGCGTATCAAGTTTTATGCCTTGCATATAGAATTGGACTGACTATCCCCATTACAGTTGCATTAGCGAAACTTTTCAAACTAAAGCTTCTGAAGTTTTATTTGCGATCAACTATGTCTCAAGAGAGATTAAATGTTTTGGCTTTGGTTTCGATTGAAAATGAGTTTCTTGAAAATCTTGATTATGAAAGTATCATAGACGATTTTTCTTCCAAAAATGCTAGAAGATCAATGTTCAGAAAATAGTTAACATCTAGCTGTTTGTATTTATTAGAAAAATGTACGTGGTAGTACCAATTTGTTATTGAAGAATGAAGGACCAATTATGTTCGCTATTAAGGTAGTATACTATCTGTGTTGTATATTATATGATTACTTTTAGTTTTGTTATTAATTAACTTTTTATTCTTATTGGCAGGTTAATCATTGGTGATTTATGAACATGGTTTAATAATGTAAATGTTAGTTTTTTCTTATTTGAATTTTGTTTATAAACATGTTATGTTTCACACTTAAAGATTTAGCTTTTGAACTTAGTAATAAATGTTTTTTCAAAGAATACAACTAAGAAAAGTATTGGGCCACATTTTTGTTCTCACACAAATGTCTGGGCCGGCTCTGTTGGTAGTGGGAGAGATAAAAACAAGTTGTTTTTTAAAATGTGAGGGCCAAATTTGTCATAAATAAAAAGTAGGGACACTATTCTTTGATGTAAACAAATGTTAGGAACCAAATCTAAAATTTACTAAAATATAATATCATAATTTATTTTGAGTTTTATTAAATTGTGTAAATTGTTTCTAACAATTTAGGGGTGTTTGATTAAAGGTATTGAACAGTAATTAATGAGAATAATAATAAAAGAAACTGTTTGATTTTTTATATATTAAATTATAAAACATTTGATAAAAACTATTAAAAACCACTTTTTATGCATTAAATACTGTTTATTGATTCATATTACTTAAATTTAAGATTACAAGTAAATTATAAGCAAATACAATTTATTAAAACTCCATGTTTGAAATTCGTGTAACTAACACCAGATAAAATAATCAAATACAAGATAAACATATCATTTTAAATATAAAAAATCTAAAATATAATTAGCATAATCATTGAGTTTCAAAGAATACATAATTATTATCTTTATAAAAACTATTATATTACTAAATCAAAATAAATTAGTTTGTTATTAAACCTAAATTAAATTAAAAGAATGAACTAAAGAAATTACATAAATAAATGAGAACTTCTAAATACTTAACTTGATACTAATATCAATTTATTTATTTCTAAATTTATATTTTATTCAAAAATAAAAACATTACCGTTTTCTTAAAAACATATAAAATCGTATTATAATGTCGATAAAGACAAAAAATAAAGCGCAATATTAAAATTGAGATGTATCTCGCTGTATTGCGCGAGTACCATTCTAGTATAATACAATGAGCTCATTTCCCCGGAAACCCAAATTTTCATCCTAGATTAAACTGGGGGGAATGAATATTCATTCACATTTTCATCCCCCATCATTTTCATTTTCATTCTCATTTTCATTACTTTGCCAGGATCAAACGCTCCCTTAGTTTTGTGACAAGAATCAAATATATTAAGTTGTCTAACTTTATATTAATAACTATTGTAATGTTTTTATATAACTTATAACACGCATAATTTTGTTATTTTAAATTTGTAACTCTCATTAAGTAATCTTGTGATGGTTGTGAGAATTCTAAGATTGCGTTTGGTATATAGGACTTGCTAGGACTGGATAAAACTCACTCTTTCATGTCTGACAAGACATGGGGACAAGACAGTAACTTAATGTTCCGTGTTGGACACAACATGAGATAGAGACAAGAGCTAAGATAAGGTGGGACAACAAAAGTTTTTTCTTGTTCCACCAAAATAGGTGGAATAGGAGGGACAAAAATGAAACAAAAACTAAAATATTACTAATCTACCCTCGTTTGATACATAACCTTAATATGGTATTTATTTTAATGGTTACCACCGCTAGTCGCAAAGCTGCCACCAGCAGTAGCCACCGTCGGCCACGTTCACCACATCTTCCACTACAACTGCCTCCTCTACCACCACAACAAAAGACCGTCCGCCACTAATAACCATCGTCCATCGCCACAACCAATACCACCATCGAGCATCGACCACAATCGTTCATCGTCTGTTTCCATGTCGGCCACCTCCACAACAACAACCTTCTCAATCATCTCCACAACCACTGTCAGCCACTAACACCACTGTCCATCATCACCACCACCACCTCTGCCATGGGCATCACCACAACTACTCGGCTATCACTACCCCTGCCCACCAATACCACTACCTCCGCTACATCGACAACAAATATCTCTTCCACCACTATTTTAGCGCCACTATCACCAGTCCAACACTACCCACCAGTCCACCACTAGTCACCATCTTCATGTCCTGCACAACTACCATTCTCCACTAACCACCTTTGCCTCTACCTCCACAATGACTGTCGACTGCCAACCACCAACAACCCATCGCCACCACTACTAGCACCATCGGTCACCATCACCTCCATCTCCACCGTAACCACAACAACCACCACAACCATTGGGCATCCCTACCACTTCCCACCACCTCCACCACATCAGCCCCAACTACCTCCTCCATCACTGTTGACCTCTACCACCACCACTATTCACCATCTTTACGTCCTCTACATCCACCATCGATTTCGTTCACCGATCACCACTTCCTTTACCTCCATAACCATTGTTGTTGCAATAATATTCATCATGCCTCCTCCAGTCAATAAGGATCTTCCAAACCGAATAAAAGATAGTATTTTCTTTTGTTACGAATCAGGTTTTTTCGAGCTTCCATCAATTATCTCAGATCTTTCATTCAAATGTGGTATTATTATATATATATATGTATTTATATATATGAAAATTGTCATTTATAACATTTATATGATGTATACTATCATCAAATAACTTTTAGGGACAACTTGTCTAGTTTTATCACACCTAGTCCTAGTCATACAAAACACCAGATAGACATTTGTCCTATCTAGTTTTGTCCCATCCAGTTCTGTTTTCTTGTCCTGTCTAGTTTTCTCATATCTTGTATCGTCTAATCATGTCTACGTACCAAACACTGTGAAATGGACCAATTTTATTGTAATGTAAGTTCTTAGAAAATAAAACTTTCTGCAATTTTAGCTACATGAATGTGAATTCGGAACTTGAAGTCAAACATTATAATTACCAAAATATGTAAACATGTGTTTGTATACACACCGTATCCCTAATCCTAAATTCCTTGTTATCCAATCACTCCAACAAATTTCAATTTATAGGTAGTCAAAGAGGTGTAAGTGTCTCGATAAACTACTTTATAGGACATAAGTTTATAAAATCAAACGATAAAGTACCATATCTAATAGTGTTGCAATATGTTTATAGGACGCTTTTGAGCATCTTACCAAGTTTTTAGGTAAATTTTAAAAGAAAAAACATCATATTAGCCATTTTATAGCACACTGTTTGAAAACATGTGTGATTAAATCCAGTGTCCTACAAAAAAATATGTTTATCGGACATTTCTTAAGGGTTTGATAAAAGAGCTAATACGACGATTTATTTTTAAAATGTTCTAAAAAACTTGTTCAGATATCTAAAAGCGTCCTATGAACTTTTTACAACACTTTTAAATAGAAAACAATTTTTGTAGTCCTATAAACTAAGATCTATTATGACTTAGACATTGTTGGCATCTTATAAACCCGATTTTGTCAAAGTGAATGTATAGGATTGAGTTCAATTATTTTCACATGCATGAACTTGTTAATGTTTCAACAGTGATAATAGAAATAGTTTAATAAATGTAGTTGAATATAATTGAAAATAAATGAAGATTTTATTCTTACATTATTAATATGACTTTTATTCTCATACGATCTCAAAGTCTCAATTTACATACGTGCCTACCTTTGTTGTTCTTATTTTATCTAAAACTAGTTACATGTTTATAAAGTTGTTTGCACATGACCAACTTGAAGATAAAAGACTGTTTGGTTCAACATTTGAAGTTTCAAGGGTCCAAGTAATTATTAATGTATATACCAAAAGCCCATTATTGTATCTAGTGTAGTCCAACCCATAGCCCATTGATCCCCTTTGTAATTTGTATATATTGTGGTTTAATGGAATTAGCTATTTATGGGAAAATACATACTCTAGTATGGTATCAGATTCTTAAACCCTAATTCTCTCATCTCTTGATCCTCGACTTCTCTTCTTGCCCTAACCCTAGTTTCCACCTTTGCCGGCCACCCTAACCCTAGCCATCGCCGCTTTCGGCCATCTCCGTCTCCTCCCTTTCTCTCTGAATATATCTCATAAACCCGCTACCATGGTCGACCAGAACAATCAGAAACTGTACGGCATCACCAACATCAAAGCATATGTACCTCTAACTCTAGATCTCAATGAGTTAAATTACGATGCGTGGCAAGAACATTTCGCGACCCATTGCACCGGCTTTGGCATTTTCGGTCACCTTGACGGCTCCTCTACCCCGACCGACAACACCGATACTGAATGGCATAAACTTGATTCTTTTGTCAAAATGTGGATTTATGGCACAATCACACAATCTCTCCTCACCATGATTCTCAAGAAAGGCGCTACCACTAAATACTTTTGGAGAAGCCTCGAGGACCTCTTTCGAGATAACAAAGATGCTCGTGCGATTGAATTAGACCATGAACTCCGCCCCATGGTTCTTGGTGATCGCTCGATTTCTGAGTATTGCCAAAAGATGGAACTTCTCCCAGACCTTTTGGCAAACATCGATGCCCCAGTTCCCGAGAAGACCCTCTTTTCCTACCTCATCAACGACTTATCTCCCCAATTCGACAACATTGCCACCATGCTCCGCCACCGTGAACCTCTACCTACTTTTCTCCAAGCCCGATCTATGATACTCTTGAAAGAACAACGTCTCTCTCGGTCTCGATACAAACAACCCGCAAACTCAGACCACTCTTCCTCACCTATAGTTCTCCATACAAGTTCGTCTATGAACCCGCCACATTCTCGCTCCAACAACGTAACCCTCGCCATCAGACCAACCGTAATACCGGGAACCCTCGTCGCTCGAATAACGGGAATGATCGTCGATCTACTCCACCTTCCGATCGACAACCGTGTCTACCGTCTTGGCCGATGTATCCCATGCTGTGGCAGCCCTACGGTTGGTCCATGCCGCCAACACGGTCTCCGTTGCAGCCCCCTACAACTTCACAGCCGAACCGCCGTAACCGATCCGCGCCGCCACAGCTGCGGCGGCGACCCAGTCTACTCGGCGCAGCTCCTACTGCCGCTCCTCCGGCAGCCATGCCAACTATACGATGTTGACCCCCCATGGGAATAGGTCCCCCCAACGCAACCTGATCAGGACACCGACCTCGCTCAATCTTTCAATGCGATGTCCATTAATAACAACCCTACCGAAGACAATTGGTATATGGATACAAGAGCGGCCTCTCACCTTACTTTGGACTCAGGTATTCTCGTTTTTCTTAGCAATAGGAGCTATATTAATTCCGCACTTGTTGTCAATGGTTTTCACATTCCCGTTACCCACACCGGTCAAACCAAAATCCCTACCGAACACCGTCCTTAGACCTTAACCGCGTCCTTGTCACACCTAACATTGTCAAAAATCTTGTATTTGTCCGCCAATTTGCCAAAGACAATAAAGTCTCAATCGAATTTGATGAATTCGGATTTATAATTGATGATTTTTTTCACTCGACATTCCCTTCTTAGGTGTGACAGCACCGGCGATCTTTATCCGGTCCTACCGCCGTCTCGCTCTCCAGTTGCTTTTCTTTCGTGCAGTCCCTGTGGCATCAACGGCTTGGTCACCATGGCTCGCGTGTCCTTCAGTCTTTAATTTCTAGTCGTTTTATTTCATGTAATAAAAATACCAGTCATTTTTCATGCAAACATGTTCGATTACCATTTTCTAGTTCTATTTCAAATGTTTCTCGTATGTTTGAAATTGTTCACTCGGACTTGTGGATATCTCCACTTCCTAGTGTCTATGGCATCAATTATTACATATTATTTTTGGATCATTTCTCTCATTTTGTTTGGGTGTACCCTCTTCGAAATAAATCGAACGTTTTTTCAAAATTTCTTCATTTTCGCGCTTACTTTAAAAATCAATTTAATTGTGAAATTCAAACTTTCCAATGCGATCACATGGGCGAATTTGCAATCACTACTTTCACAACCTCTTTGATCGTAACGGAATTCTCTTCCGTTTTTAAGTCCCCGCACCTCACAACAAAATGGGAAATACTAACGCATGATCCGCACATTAAATAATTCGTACCCTTCTCTTCCAAGCCCACCTTCCACCATATTATTGGGTAGAGGCTCTTCATATGGCCTTTCACTTGTTAAACCTCACGCCATCCACTTCCATAGGCAACCAAATCCCTTTCATGAAACTTTTCAACAAACCTCCTTCTTTCTCTCATCTTAGGGTCTTTGGATGCCTATTCTACCCCCACATTCCCACACCCAATAAACTTGCACCTCGTTCCACTCCTTGTGTCTTCCTCGGCTACCCATCCCATCATCGTTGTTTTCGATTTCTCGATCTCTCCACTCGTAAAATCATCATATCTCGTCATATTGTCTTTCACGAAACCACCTTCCGCTTTCACTCCATTACACCCGCTCCACCTCTCTCATATACATTCCCGACATTTCCTTGAGTCGGACCCCCTCCCATCCGGTGTTGTCACAACATCGCCACCCACCTCCGCCCACTTACCCTATGGTCACCCACGCCCAACATGGAATTTCCAAACCCATCCAATGCCTTAATCTTCACACCACCTTTGAAACCCCTATCCTTCGGTCACATATCCATTAGGGGTGAGCAAAAACCGAACCGAAACCAAAAAAACCGAAAAAAACCGGAAAACCGAAACCGAAAAAACCGAAACCGGGGAAAAAACCGAAAAAACCGAACCGAACTGAAAACCGAAAAACCAAACGGTTCGGTTTCGGTTTTGGTTTCCAAACCGCACCGAAAGCTAAAAATCGCACCGCACCGAACCGAAATAAATGTAATTACTTTTAATTTTTAATTTATATATATATATTATTATAATTAAATTTATATATTAGTTAACCTAAAAATGATATAAGATTCTATTTTATATTTTCGTAAACATTATTCTATTTTCGTAAACATAATTTTGAACATTGGATTTGTAATTTTGCTTATGATATATGATATTTGTATTTTCGTAAACATGATTTTTAACATGAGATTTGCATTATAATATATGATAACATGATTTTGAACAAATTAAAAGGATTTACAAGTTGGAAATAGAGAAGAATTATAGAACCGAAAACCAAAAACCGAAAATCGAACCAAAAACCAAAAACCGAAAACCATTCGGTTTTAAAACCGAACCGAACCGAAAAAAAAACCGAAAACCGAAAACCGAAAAACCGAAAACCGAACGGTTTGGTTTTTCAAAAACCGAATGGTTCGGTTTTGACCAAAAACCGCACCGAACCGCACCATGCTCACCCCTAATATCCATGCCCTTCGTGACCCTGATTGGACCATCGCCATGGAGGATATATTTGATGCTCTTATTTCTAACAGAACTTGGAAACTTGTTCCGAGGCCCCATGCCGTTAATGTTGTTGGTCCCAAAGGAGTCTACAAGAGTTCAAGGATATAGAAACAGTTTGTAGAAGTGGGGTTGAATACATATACAAGATATTTAGGGTTTTTAAATGAGTTTATATTGCATAAACAAATTTACAGTTGTAACCAGAATTAGAACAAGTATTAAAACTATTCTATTACAACTAAGAAGTTCACTAAGTTGATGCACAAGAATAAGAAAGAAAAGCAATAGAGGTTTTTGAATCAGAAGGTGGTATGCATGAAGATGAAGAAGGGTTCTTCATCTATTTATAACTGTTGCATTAAATGCAAGGCAAAAGGTATAATCCACGTGTCAAGTTTCTATTAGAGACTTGTCCTTTGTTCAAAAAGCAACCATGCTTTTGGCCGTGTATGAACAATAACCAAATCAAATTTGATGGGGACTTAAGGAACAATTCGTACGTCCTTTTCTAACAAGGCATGGAGGTTTTGACTTTTGTGCATCGAGGATAAGATCAACATCAATCTTGCTGAGTAGGCCCCACTTGATCCCTGAACTAGAATCTTCAAGGATGAAGGCTTCGAGTATCGCTGAGGCATAAGCAAGATTCACACTATGTAGATAACTGTTGCTATCGCTGAATCGCTTCATGTCACGTAGCTAATTATATTTTTCTTCGGCTTCGGTCTTCCACTTTCGCTGAACAGTCTTTTGATGTGAGTGTCGATCTTCAGATCTTCAGAGATAAGTTATTGTTCCCGACTTTCAGCGATTATTGAGTGCAATCAGTGTATGCTATCGGCTATCGCTGAATATGAACAATCACTTATATATGGAATTTTCAGTAAGTATACATGGAATCATATTCAAATCACTAAGAGGAATTATGATCAATAATCTCCCCCTATTTGATTATGATTAAGCAATATAGGAAAATTTCTTGAATGGATTAGTAAAGACTTAGACAATTTAAAGTAAAGAAATCTAAGTACTAATATGTGAGATCTTTTTCAGCTAATCTACTATTTAAATTGAGTTTCATTTATAAGAATACGAAGTCTCAATTTTTACAAGTATAAAAGTTAAAAAGTACATTCACTGAGAGATTACAGAGTGTAATTTCAGTGAGTAAGTAGATTTGAAAGAAAATAGAACTCTTATTGATAGAGATCATAATCTAAGCTTCAAAGAAGTCTTGGTTCTGAACCCTCAGATCTGAAGTGATTCTGAAGAGATAAAGAAAGAATGCTCAGAATCTCAGAAGTCCAAAGACAGAATGTCTAAAGCTAAAATAAGCCAAAGACATAACTTCTAAAGTGGCTACTTCAGAAGTTCTGAAGGTTCTTATGTTGTTCTGAAGTATGTTCTGAAGACGTTTAGAAGTAGTTCTGAACTTACTTATGTATGTCTGTCATGTAATGTACTGTCATTTTAGCATTTCCTACTGTATATATAAATAGATTGTATGTTAGATAGTTATAACTAACGTTCATAGATCTTTTATATTGTAAAGACATATCTATGTAACCTTGTCAATATCAATACTACATCCAACTTCCTTGCTATAATTCTTGATCTATATTCTATTTTCTTTCTACATTTTGATATTTAGGAACTAACACTTATGTTCATTGTCCTTTATTACTATTTTTAGGGATCTTTTCAGTACACAGATGAAGTAGAGTACTTCGTTGTATTTCATTAAAAATATAATCTAGTGAATTACAAGTGTAAAATGAAAATACAATCTAAGTAAAGTACAATACACTGAAGAAAAATACAAAGGAATAGAAAAATGTCAACGACTAGTCAGAGAGTTTTTCCTTTCTTCTTCGTAATTCTTTCTCATAGATCTCCTTTTGAATACATTTTCACCATAGGTGGATAAGCAGTTACAGTACATGATCTTGAGAAGTTTTGAAGGAGCTTTTTTGATCTCCTTATTCCTGAGAAACCTTGTTTGTCCGTCATTACCCAGAAAGGACATTCCTACTTCAGGCAGAGTAGTAATTTCATGTTCTTAGTACTTTCTCGCCTCAGGCACGAATGTATTCAGCATTGAGAGGTCAGGGATAACGAGGTGGGTAAAAAGACTGTCAAAGCCAAATTTAGTCTCATGTTCATTCTTGGACATTGGACCTTCTTCAGCGTTGGACTTTGAACGTTTCTTTTTGGTTTTCTCAAGGAGAGAAGGAGTGCTGACATGTTGTGATATCCTTTGCAATAGCTGATCAAGATATCTTTCTACTACGCCTTTGAATTGAGTTTTGGAATTTTGAATGACATCTCTGATTTCTAGCCATTCAGAGAATCCATAGAACTTAAGGAATTAAGGTTCTTCTTTTTCTCTTATGTTGCCTCTGAACATAGTTACAGTTATCTTTAAACCTTTTTTTCGATTGCGTCCCAGGATAGTTGCATGTGTGATTGTTGCAGAGTGAACACGAAAATCAACCTTCTTCATACACCATTCGAGTTCAGCATCCTTAGGTTCTTCATTTTCTCTATTCAAGGCTTGTAGAATGTTCTCTTGAGCTACCACAGGATTGACTCTTAGGTTATCTCTGGTCAGTTCCTTCTTAGCGAGTCTTGCAGCTACTCGCTCAGTCTTTTCTTCTTCTTGTCTCTAACGATATAGCCTTATTGTTTCTTCCCTTGTGATTTTCTGAGCGACGTTGAGACTTTTTTGAGTTCGCCTTATTTATTGGTCTCTTAGTCGCTGAGCTTCTAGGGCTTGTGTTCGTTCTTCAGAAGATAAGAAGAAAAATTATTCATAGACGTTTATTGGGACGGGAGCTTCGGGCTCAGAGGTACGAAGAGGAATTTTTACTCTGGCCAGCTCTAGATCTCTTATGAAGTTAGCTCATCTCTGTTCTTCTTCTGGTTCAGCGATTGGTTACCTATTCACATGCCTTGGAAATAGGCCTTCGTCCTCTTCAGATTCAGTTTCGGATATGTACAGGAACGGATCTTCTGTGGAAGGTTCCCTCAAAAATGGAGAATCCTTTGGGGGACTAGGATCACTGAGAATAGGTGAATCAGAGAGAGGCTCGTCAGAGCCGAAATTTGGAGGAGAGAAGGAGGGATAGGTTTGAGGTTCAGAGATAGGAATATAAGTAATGAGAGGAAGGCATACCTCAATAGTGTTCTCCCCCTTAGAGTTCAAAGAAGTGGAATCGAGATCCACGACTTGTTTATTCTTCCCTGAGGGATTAGACTGCTCCTGAGTAGGAGGTGGTCTGTCCCCTAAAGGATCACTGAAAATTATTCCAGGTAGACAAGTGTCTGCGCGATGTTGTTGGAAGAATTTAGGGAATTGTGGAGGTGCATCATCATCATCATCATCGTTTCCTCTTAATGAGTGATGAGGGATGTCATTTTCTTCATCATCATCATTGTCTTCCTCATCGTCTTCATCTTCTTCTTTTTCTTCATCTTTAGTGATGATGAGAGGTTATTGCTTATTGTATAGAGGGGATGGGTTCGCCAGGTAGAGTGGAGTTAGTTTGCCCAATTATTTCATCGGCTAGCTCTCTGGCGAATTTCTCCCCCTCTTTGTTGTCTTCAGGTAGGGAGTGCACAAGAAGAGTGCGTACATTGGTGGAGATGGTGGCTAGATTTTCAGACTGAGAGGTCTGAGTCTCAGCAACCTTACTAAGAGTGTTCCGATGAGCTGTAGTGAAGGAGGGACCAGCATCAGCGAGACACTTGACTAGGCGCATGAGTTCAACTTGAGATTGCTGAATGGCAGCCAACGTCTTGCCTTGTTCTTCAACCACCTTGGTCAGATTGTCAATGGCGCGGCCATGTGCCAGATTATCATCTCTTACTGTTTGGATGTCAGTGGAGATGTTGTTAATGGTGGTTTTCATACAAGGGACACCTCCAACAGTTGAGAAAATGATTTCAACGGCAATCTGCAACGTATCAACCCTCTGCCTTGTCACGGCGAACTCATTCACCAGGAAGTCCATACCTGGGAATGATGGAGGAGGTAAGACAATTATCATGCGTTACACACGTCGTCAGCTAGCAGACACAAGCAGAGTGGGACCTTCTCCGATAGTCTCTTTCATCATAATATTGAAAGCTTCCCCGCCCGATGCTTTGTTAATGTTAGAGTTGATATCAAGATGAAAGGGAAAGACAATAAGAAAGATTCAAGATAAATACTAGAAGAAGGGGCTTTGTTAGAAGAATTCCCACTTGGACTGGTATTCCTTCTTGAGCTTCTATTTCTTCCATTAAAGGAGATTCGAGATTTATAATTTCAGCATCCAGAGACGGAAGCTGATGGGGAAACTTATCCTTCTTCATTCGTTTGATCTTTTCTGTTGATCATAACTCCTGTTAATTGATTTGAATATGATTCCTTTATATAAGCTTCTGTTCATATTCAGCGATAGCACACGCTGATAACCCGCTGAAGATCAAGGAACAACAAGCTTATCTCTGAAGATCTGAAGATCAACTATCACACCAGAAGACCATTCAGCGAAAGTCAAAGACCCTAGCTGAAGAAAGAGATAATTAGCTAAGTGAACTGAAGCGGTTCAGCGATAGCAGCGATTGTCTACTCAAAACTGAGAAGTCTTGTGAAGCCTCAGCGATACTGAAGTTCATCCTTGTATATTCAGTATCAGCGATCAAATGAAGCTTCCTTTGCAAGATTAATGATTGATCTTAATTATCCTCGATGCACAAAAGTCAAACCTAGAACCATGTCAGAAAAGGACGCACGACTTGTCTCTTATGTCCCCATCATATCTGATACGGTACTGTTCATATTCGGCCAAAAGCATGGCTGTCTTATTAGCAAGGACAAGCTTCCTATCAAAACTTGACACGTGGCATAAACCTTTTGTCTTGCGTTAAATGCAAACGGGTATAAATAATATGGAGATATCTTCTTCATCTAAATGGATGCTTCTTTCTAACCTATACCCTCTTTATTCTTTCTTTCATCTTCTTGTGCATCAAACTTAGTGTTTCTTAGTTACAATAGAATAGGTGTTAAACTTGTTCTTATTCCGCTTGTAACTGTAAATTTGTTTATTTTCATTAAACTCATTTAAAAACTAAAATCTGTGTGTGTTTGTATTCAACCCCCACTTCTACAAACTGTTCACTATTGATTGACCTCTTGTAGACTCTTTAGGGACCAACAAGTGGTATCAGAGCAGTGTTTGCTTCTTAAATCTTTAAAATAACCTTTTCTTAAAACTATTTTAAAATGTCAAACCCTAATACGAACTACAATGATAATGGATCTTTAGCTAAACCTCCAAGATTTAGCCATGATAATTTTTCATTATGGAAGGAAAGAATGTCTCTATATTTAGAGGGATCTGACCCAAAGATTCCCTACTATCTAGAAAATGGACCATTTGTTCCTACAACCATAGTAGCTAGTGTTCCTGCCACCACTGCTACTCCAGCCATTCCTGAAAGGGTTATTGTTAAAACTCCTAACAGATGGACTGAAGAAGATAAGAAAGAAATTGTTATTGACTCTAAAGCTAGATCTATAATAGCAATGGCTTTACCAGATGAAGTCTATCATTCAGTAATGAAAATGAGGACTTCTAAGGCCATGTGGGATACTCTATGTATCCAATATGAAGGAACTTCTGAAGTTAAAGTTACCAGATGAAGTCTATCATTCAGTAATGAAAATGAGGACTTCTAAGGCCATGTGGGATACTCTATGTATCCAATATGAAGGAACTTCTGAAGTAAAAGTTACCAGATGCATACACCTTGTAAGAAAATATGATTTTTATGGATCAAAAGGGTGAATCTCTTTCTCAAATTTACCAGCGTTTCAACTGTTTGTTGATTGATCTAAAATCAGTCGACAGAGTGTATTCAAACGCTGAAATTCTGACAAAATTCATGGAGGCGTTACCCGATCAATGGGCAGTGTACACTACATGTCTAAAGTTGTCAAAGAACCTTGAAACATTGTCCTTCAGTGCATTATATGGAATGCTTTTAAATGAGGAGCAATCTCAACTTCTAAGGAAGAACCTCATTAATGAACTCAAAGGTGCCAAAAGTACTTCTTTGGCACTTGTGACTTTTGAGGGAACTCCTTCTAAAAATGTTTCTTCTTCCACTATCACCTCCATCACTGAATTAGGTCAAACTGATTCAGAAGATCAACTCACTGATGCTGACATCTCTGAGTTTGATAACTCTCTTGCTCTCTTAACTAATAAATTTAAAAAGATTTGCTAGAAAGAGCAATTTTCGAAAACCTTCTAACCTCTCTGACTCTGAAAAGCAAAAAACGTTGCCCGCTGAGAAAGCCTCAGCGATATGCTTCAACTGTCAGCGAAAGGGTCACTTTGCCAGTGAATGAAGGTCGAAGAAAGTTGCAGCTCCCACTACCTCCCAGACCTCTGATAAAAAGGAGAAGTATTTGAAATTAAAAAACAAATACAAGGATCTGAAGAAAACACCAGCAAAAAGGCAAAGGCCTTGTCGCTGAAGAAGTTGATTGGGATGCTGAAGATGACTGGGCCAAGACCTCTGAAGAGTCTGGTTCAGATGAAGAAGATCTTTCCTTCCTCTGTCTAATGGCAAAAATTGAGGACGCTGAAGAAGTCACCGAGACTTCTTCCTCTGAGTCTCCTTCTACTCAGGTAACTATTCCTTCTATCTCTTTACCTTCCGAAGGTGATAACTTGTCAGCTCTCGATGCTATGACTGTTGATTTTTACGATGCTTTAAATGGAAAAATTAAGGCCGAGAGAATTAACACTGACTTATCTGAACAATTGAAAAATTGCCATATAAGAATCATAGAACTTTCTAAAATTGAGGAATCTCTCAAGGACCAAGTCTTTGCGAATCAAACAATAAGCATCGAGAAACAACAAGCTATCGCTGATAGGGAAAAAGCTATCGCTGATCTCAAGTCTAAAGAAGCAACAATTGAAGGATGGTGTAAGGCTTCTGATAAAGTCAATGAGATCATCAATGCTCAAATACCTATGAAAGTAAGAAGTGGGTTAGGCTATAACCCTGAAAAGGAAGAATCAGAGAATGATCGTTCCATGCTCAAATTTGGAATGTTTGTCTCTTCTGTCCCTGATCCTTCTTCTTCAACTTCTTCTTCCTCTTCTAAAGAGAAGCTTTTTGTGCTTAATTCTAAGAAAGTGATCAAGAACGAATTTCTTAATCAAGTTCCAAAGAATAAGAAAACTCAAGTTAGGAACAAGAAGTCCTCAGAGAAAATTTCTAAAACTGGGAAGAAGGTCCCTGACTTTTCTCAGAGACCAACCCCCAGAATTAAAATCGATCTCACTCCTACCCCTGAAAAGGTTGTTATACCTCCAAGGACCATGGATAAATGAATTCTTGGACCTATCCCTGAGAAATTTCCTGCTCCCTCTCTGATTTCCAAACCCTTTAAGTATAGGAAATGCTATTACTGTGGTGAAACTACCCACATTGCAAGCAAATGTCCTATTGCTACTAGAGCTGATAAACTAGCTCATGGAAAGAAAATAGTTCAAGCTGATAAATCAGCAAGAGTGAAATCCACCAAGGTTGCAAAACCATCAAAAGTGAAGATATCCACTGAAGAGAGTTCTTCAGCTAGTAGCTCCTCCGCCAATCCTCTATCTAACCAAGCAGGACCCATAGTAATATGGGTACCTTTAAACAATTAATCTTTTGTTGTATGAAGAGTGCCAAAGGTATCTGGTATCTTGATAGCGGATGCTCAAGGCACATGACTGGCAAAAAATCTCTGCTCTCTGATTACAAAGAAGAAGCTGGTCCATCAGTGATCTTTGGTGGAAATGGCAAAGGATACACTAAAGGTTATGGAATTCTATCCAACGGAGCCACATCGTTTTCTCGTGTTGCCTACGTTGAGGGACTAAAGCACAATCTCTTGAGCGTTAGTCAGTTATGTGACATAGACTTCAATGTTCTATTCTTAAAGAATAGATGTGCTGTCACTGACGGAAATGATAAGCTTGCCCTTACAGGCAAAAGAGTGGAAAATGTATATGTCATAAATATGAATAGTTCTCACTCTAAGAACATGTGCTTTATCTCTAAAGCATCCACTGACATAAACTGGTGATGGCATAAAAGACTCTCTCACCTCAACTTTAAGACAATAAATGACTTGTCTCAAAAGGATCTAGTCAGAGACCTCTTTACAAAGGAATCTCTTTGTTCAGCGTGTGAGAAGGGAAAGCTGACAAAAGCCTCCTTCAGGTCAAAGCAAGTTTCTTCAGTGACCGCTCCTCTTCAGCTACTCCACATGGATCTATTTGGACCTGTCAATGTCC
Source organism: Silybum marianum (assembly GCA_036898165.1). Classification (NCBI taxonomy): domain Eukaryota; kingdom Viridiplantae; phylum Streptophyta; class Magnoliopsida; order Asterales; family Asteraceae; genus Silybum; species Silybum marianum. The sequence goes on along the minus strand of CM072536.1, from coordinate 17,248,254 downwards.
AATCTATCTCTGGGAAGAAATACACTTTAGTGATTGTTGATGAATACTCCAGATACACATGGGTGTTCTTCCTTCGATCCAAAAGCGATACCCCTGAAATGATAATTTCTTTTATCAAAAGAATGGAAGTTTTGAACAATCTAATTGTTCGATCCATAAGAAGTGATCGTGGCACTGAATTCAAAAACAGTACCCTGGTAAATTTCTTTGAAGAAAAAGGCATCTCTGAAAACTTCTTTTTTGTGAGAACTCCTCAGTAAAATGGTGTTGCTGAAAGAAGAAATCGTACTATCATCGAAGCGGCTCGCTCAATGCTCAGCGAATCGCATCTACCCACTCAGTTCTGGGCCGAAGCAGTCAGTACAGCGTGCTTCTCTCAAAATCGATCCTTAATAGTTAAACGATTTAAGAAGACCCCCTATGAATTATTTCATGGGAGCAGACCTACTCTAAAATATTTCCACATTTTTGGATGTAGATGTTACATTCTGAATGACAGAGATCATTTGGGTAAACTTGATCGAAAAGCTGATGATGGTATATTTCTTGGATACTCCTCTGTATCTAAATCCTTCAGAGTCTTCAACAAAAAAAGACAACATGTTGAAGAATCCATGCACGTTAACTTTGATGAATCTCGTCCCATTCATGTATCTCATTCTCATGAGGATGATTAAGAATTGAATGCGTGGATGAAATCTCGTTATAGGGAACCTGAAACTTATTTCAGCAATCAACCTCATGCTGAAGAATGTGATGATGAAATCCCCGTAAATTCTTCAAGTGACAATCATCCATCTTCAGGGATGAATGTTACTCCTCTGAATCAGATTCTTATTGCTGATTCCTCTCTTGGAAATTCCTTAGTAAATAACCAAACTATATCTGAAAATCAATCCCCTGAATTGATTCTAAATGAAGTACCTGTTGCTGAAACAAGTCCTATTCCAGAAACTGAAGAACAAGTCGCTGAATCTGCTGTTGATCTCTCTCCTCAACCACCACCTCAGCGATGGACTGCAAATCATCCAATAAATCAAATTATTGGTGATCCCACTGCAGGTATCAAAACACGTAGAGGTACAGGTAATATCTGTCTTTATGTTAACTTCATTTCTCTCTCTGAACCTAAAAAGATAGATCAAGCTATCTCTGATCCTAGCTGGGTTTCAGCTATGCAAGAAGAACTAACTGAATTTCGTAGAAATAAAGTTTGGAATCTTGTTCCAAGACCCTCTGATAAAACTGTCATAGGAACCAAATGGGTTTTCAGAAATAAGCTAGATGAAAACGGGACTATAATTCGTAGTAAGGCTAGACTTGTTGCTCAAGGTTATAGACAGGAAGAAGGAATTGACTATGATGAGACCTTTGCACCTGTTGCTCGTTTAGAAGCCATAAGACACTTTTTAGCTTATGCTGCCCATAAAGACTTCAAAGTTTTTCAGATGGATGTTAAAAGTGTTTTTCTAAATGGAAAACCTAGCGAGGAAGTTTATGTTGAACAACCCCCTGGTTTTTCAGACCCTAACCATCCTGGTCATGTTTTTAAACTTGAAAAAGCTCTTTACGGGTTAAAACAAGCTCCTAGAGCATGGTATGATACCCTTTCTAAATTTCTTCTTAAAGAAAAATTTATTCGTGGAAAAATTGACCAAACCCTGTTTTTAATAAAATATAAAGGTCATACTATTCTCGCTCAGATATATGTTGATGACATTATCTTTGGTTCCACAAGACCCAAACTTTGCACTCGTTTCGCTGCAAGAATGCAAAAACATTATAAAATGAGTATGCTGGGTGAACTAACATATTTTCTAGGTTTGCAGATTAAGCAATCTGACAAAAGAATTTTTATTTGTCAAAGCAAATATGTTAAAGACATGCTGAATAAATTCGACATGAATCAGTGCTCAGCGATGAAAACCCCTATGGCGCCTCCTCTGACGTTGAACAAGGATCCCAATGGAAAACCAGTCAATGTCACTGCCTATCAAGGAATGATTGGATATGTGGTGTATCTTACAGCGAGTAGGCCAGACATCATGTACGCTACCTGTCTCTGTGCTCGGTATCAGGCTGAACCGAAGGAATACCATCTAATCGTTGTAAAGCGAATCTTTAGATATCTGAAAGGAACTCCAAATCTTGGTCTCTGGTACCCCAAAGGCTCAGGATTTGATCTTGTTGGTTACTCTGACAGTGACTTTGTAGGTTGTAAGATAGATAGAAAAAGCACCACTGGAGGGTGTCAGCTACAAGGTGGAAAGTTAATAAGTTGGACAAGTAAAAAGCAAAACTCAGTGTCCACTTCCACCGCTGAAGTTGAGTATGTAGCTGCTGGTAGCTGTTGTGCTCAAATCCTTTGGATGCGAAATCAACTAAGAGACTACAATCTCAAGCTCTCTAAAATTCCTATCTATTGTGATTGTACTAGTGCTATTTCAATTGCTAACAACCCTGTACTTCACTCCAAAACCAAGAACATTGAGATCCGATATCACTTTATCAGAGATCATGTGATGAATGGTGAAGTTGAGCTCCATTTTGTACCTACTGAATATCAACTAGCTGATCTTTTCACCAAGCCTCTTGATGAAACTAGATTCAATCTGCTCATCAACGAACTTGGTATGTTGAACGCTGAATAATTCATTATTCAGTGACCAACAAGGGATACAAATAAAGCTTTCAAACTTTCCATTCTCTGAACTCTAATTCGCGATATCTGGGCCATCTCTTCAGGTACTATCTTCTAATCTTTATCACTCTTTGATATCTTTTCTCATCAAAGAATGACTCTCTCTAAATTAAAACTCCTCACTGAAAATCCTTTATTATTTGTGATGAAGATTTTTCTAAAATTAATAATGATAAACCTTCCTTATGGATAATTATCATTATAATCTTTTAAAAATAAATAAAAGGACACGTCAGACCTTTTTCTGACACACGACGGACCGCGACGTTTCCATTCCAACTCCTTTCTTGGAACGTGCGCCAGGTCATCATTTCTTTTTCAAAAAGCTAAAACCGTCGTCTAGCACTTCTTTCTTTCTCTCTCCTCTTGCTATTTAAGCATCTCTTTTGCCTCACTTTATTCCTTCCGCTTTCATAACTCTCCTAAAGGCAAAAGAAACTTTCCAATCTTCAAGTTTTCTCAAGAACACCAAGAACACACATTAGTGTGTTTTTCTTCTCGAAATCAACTAGGGTTTGATCTAAACCTTTACTTATGACTGGAAACTTCTTGTTTCACTTCTTCTTCTCCTTAAAACTCTAAAACTTATATAAAAACATTTCTTAGAAACAAAAATAAAAATAATCTGGATCAAACTTAAAAGGTTTTCCTTTATAAAAACCCTGTTCTAAGTTCTTTCCTTAGAACATAAGACTTTATTCTTAAAATTTTATCCATTTTTATTTACCTTCGTATTTTTTTTAAATAATCTTTCATTATATTATTTTTATAACAAGCATTTTGATATTGTTCATCAAAATACTTGTTTCTTTGATCTTACATTTGGTATTCTTTATACCAAACTCTGGTTTATACATATATGTATAAAACCATGATTTACCTCTTTGGTGTTCCTATCTTTCCTATAGCAATGGCCTCTGCAAGTAAGACCGTCGCAACTTCTGCCGCTGAAGATACCACCTTGGTCGCTGCACCAACATGCCATTTTCCTTTGGAAAGAGCCGTCTTCAAGTCCTGCAACTACATTGCATTGGTGGAGATCCCTGCAGACCGCCCTCAATTCGCTGAAGGAGCGACCTTCATCAAGGCGTGCCCACTGATATATGCTTTCGTCCACAACCCAGTGGGCGTCTCTTCTCATCTCCAAGCTCTATGGTACACGGCTCACTATACCATGCTGACAACTGATAAGGGAACCGAACTCCCTGCTATTGGATTCAAGATTCCAGATATTGGTTTCTTCTCTTTCACTGCTGGGTTTCTCAGGAAGGCTCTGCGTCTCCCTGTACGTGCAAAGAATCAACAAGGGGGCGCTGAACCCACCAAGATGCAAATCGATGCATTCTTGGATTCAATTGGATATGCTTGGGAGAATCCCTCTCTGAAGACGGTGGGTTCCAAGGTAGAGAAGAAAAGGCTACCTGCTCGCTGGCAATATATCTTCACCCAGGTGATCCAATGCCTTGGGTCGAAGATCAGCTCGCACGACCAAGCGAGCAAGCACTTCCAAGACCTTGCCTACTCCCTCTGCACCGGCCACAACCTCAACTACGCTGACTACATTTTCAGCGACATGGTTAGTCGCATCAGCGCCGCCACCAGACATCCCGTCATCCCTTATCCTCGCTTCTTCGCGACTATTATGGAAGTTTCCTTCAGGGAAGACTACCCGAAGGTCGGCGATCACTCCTTCTCTGTAGTAGGGAAGAAGTCCCTGGACATTGAGGAATGTCCAGGTGATGCTCCTTTCACTCCTTACATGCTGCAAGTGAACGGAGCTCCTCTTCCAGTGTCCACCTCGCTGTCCAACCCAACAGCAAGCAACCCAGACACTGTTGCCGCTGTTAAGAGGAAGCAACCAACCGATGGTCATAAAAAGACCATCGCAACCAAACTTAAGAAGCCAAAGAACATGGTCTCTCAAAAGACCACTCTCTCTGATTTTGGTGTACTACCAACACCACCTCAAACCTCAGCCACTTCAACGGTCTTCTCAACCGTTGTCGCTTCATCAGCACTACCTACATCATCAGCGACTCCGGTCACTGAGGGTGTTTTAGCCGGCTCCGCTGAAGCTGGATCAGTTACTACTCTCACTGCCTTCTTATCTACTTCTATCTCCTCTTCTTTGGTCCTCACTTCAGCAAGTGACTCAACGATAGTTGTCCCTATCTCTGATAATGTTGAATTGCACGTAGTCCAAACCTCAATATTGATTAGGCAATCTGAGTTTTGGAAGGCCAAATTACAAGGACCTCAGAGTATCTCTCTCAGATACTCTAAGACACTGGTCAGTGATCCTCAAGCACTGCCTCTGCAAATATGGTCCCTAAGAGTAATCCTCATGATACTCTCAGGGAGAAACATACATTTTTTATCCATCTTCTAATCCGGATGTGTTTTTGGCATCTTTATCTATGTCATCATCAGGTGTCGCTTCTCTTCTAACTTCAGCGACGACAACCACCACCACCAGCGCTCCTCCCCTCAGCAAGGATATGGGGAAGTCTCCTCAGTGTCCTCCTCCCAGCGCTGCCCGGCTCAGAGACGTGAAGCAAGAGATGGCCACTCCCAAGCTTCCTACTCCAGTTACTGAGCTACCTCCCATTGTAATTCCCAGCCCTGCATTCCCTGCTATTTACTATTTGGTCAGGGAATATGCTCTCACAAGGGCTAGGGTGGACAATCTTCAGACGTCCGCTGAACTGATCTTCAAACGAATCGTTGGGACTTCATCGATCAAGACAAACGTCAATAACCTCATCTCTGATGTTTTCTGCCTGAAAGAAGATAACAGGGCCTTTCATCAGACCCTGACAAGCCTGGCGCAGAAGGTTGCTGCTCAAGCAAACGTCCTTGAGTCTATTCAAAAGACTCAATCCGATATGATGCAGATGCTCACCAAGCTCTCTAAGGCCAGTTCCTCTTCTTTCAACGCTGCTGATCGGACCACGCTTCAGGATAATGATGCGAAGCTCAAGGACGTTCAAACAAATGTTTGCACTCTGATGGTGCATTGTCTACCTCCTGATAACATTAAGGGGGAGAGATGTGCCAAAGAGTTCGCTGACGAAATCATCTCAGAGCATAATCAGAGGTTCCCTGGAGAGAGAATTTCTCCATACGTCCAGCGAGCTGAAGCTAAAGAAGAAGAAGAAGAAGATGAAGAAGAAGATGAAGAAGATGATGAAGAACCTATCCCTCACTATGGGGGGATGGATGATGATGAAGACGACGATGACATTGGAAGTTCCTTAGAGCACTTCAGATTGTCAAGGCCTGGAGTCGCTCATCAAGAGCCCTTGGGGGACGGACCACATCCCTCTCAAGGACAATCCGGTCCCTCAGGCAAAGGAAAGGAAGTGGTAGAACTGGATGCCACTATCCCTATATCTGAGGGGGAGACCACTCATGAGGTATCTCTTCCTCTTATCCCTTTCATAACTCCTCTCTCTGAAACCCCCACACCTCCTTCACCTACAAAAACTCTCTCTGACAATACTATTTCCTCCTCTCCTTCCCTCAGTGATCCCCGTCCCCCAAAGGACTCAACTTCATGGAAGGAACCTTCCTCTGAAGAGCAGTTTATGTACATAATATAAACTGACTCTAAAGAAGAAGAGGGCCTTATTCCCAGGTGTCGCTTTCAAAAGCCAATCATAAGCGAGCCTGAAGAAGAAGAAAGGCGAATAAAATTCCTTAGGGAATTCGAGGCTAGAAGAATAAGGGTGCCTGAAGCTGAACCCATAGAAGCCGTACCAATAAGGATGGTAGATGAATTCTACTTTCTGTCCAGAGAAAAGAGAGAACAAGCATTGGAAGCACAAAGAATCAGGGATGAGCAAATAAAGCAAGCTGAGAATGATCTTGCTTTAGCAAGGAAATTGCTCAGATAAGACTCTGCAAGAGATAAGGCGGCCAAAGATCAACTAAAAAAGAGTGAAAGGGTCGCTGAAGCGCTTGCACAGAACTAGAAAATTTGAATGTAGATCCGATTCTTGCTCAACAGAAGATTCTAAGTGCACTATCCACTGAAGCCACTATGCAGAAAGACAAAAAGCTTGATTGGTGCACTGAGAGACTGAAATTTCGAAGATCTGAAGCCAAAATCATTCATGCAACTATCCAAGGGCGACACTCCAACAGAGGTGGTCCAAAGGTATATGTAAGAATGACAAGGACAAACATAACAGAGAGAGAAGAAGCCAAGTTCTTAAGGATTTATGGATACACTGAATGGTTAGAAATCAGAGACGCCATTCAGGGTTCCAAATCCAAGTTCAAGGATGTGGTGGACAGTGTGCTGGATCAGTTGCTGCAAAGAATGTCACAACATAAGCAAGTTCCCCCTCTCCCTGAATCATCTAAGAACAAAAGATCAACTGCTGAAGGAAGTTCAAGTTCTAAGAATGAGCATGAAACTAAATTTGATTATCAAAGCATTCTTGGACATCTTGAGCTCCCTGATATATCAATGCTTTGTCCCTCTCTCCCTCAAGACCGAAGATATGAAGAAGATGAAATCATCTCATTGCCTGAACCTGGTATGGTATTCTTAGATAATGAAGGATTCTTAGGACTCTTCAAAAACCAACAGATTCGCAAGGCCCCATCCTCTCTCATAAAGATCATGCTTTGGCGCCGCTGGTCAGATACCCCTCTGATGAATCGACAGAAGACACTTTATGAGAATGAGTTACAAAGACGAAACGAGAATATCTCTGACTAGTTATAGATTTCTATTTCCTTTGTAATATTTCTTCAGTGTACAAGTACTTTACTTTTATTATTGTAATTTCATTTCTCTGTAATTTCTTCAGATTATATTTAATGAAATTCAATCAGAGTACTTTACTCCATCCTAGTACTGAAAAGATCCCTGAAAACAGTAAAAGGGACAATGAACATAAGAGTTCTATTTTCGTAACACTATCTTCACTCACTGATCTTTCACTCTGAAAATTCAATCAGTGAATGTACTTTAAGCTTATTTACTTGTAAAAATTGTGCTTTCATATCCTTATAAATGAAACTCAATTCAGATAGTAGACTAGCTGAAAAAGACTTTACAGATTAGTACTTAGAAAATTTTCTTTAAATGTTTCCTAAGTCCTTACTAGTCTCTTAAAGCAATTTTCCTATGTTGCTTAATCATAATCAAATAGGGGGAGATTGTTGATCACAACTCCTGCTAAATGATTTGAATATGATTCCTTTTTATACTTTGTGAAATTCCATTATATAAGCTTCTGTTCATATTCAGCGATAGCACACGCTGATAACCATCAGCGATCGCTGAAGATCAAGGAACAACAAGCTTATATCTGAAGATCTGAAGATCAGCTATCACACCAGAAGACCATTCAGCGAAAGTCAAAGACCCTAGCTGAAGAAAGAGATAATTAGCTAAGTGAACTGAAGCGGTTCAGCGATAGCAGCGATTTTCTACTCAAAAGTGTGAAGTCTTGTGAAGCCTCATCGATACTGAAGTTCATCCTTGTATATTCAGTATCAGCGATCAAATGAAGCTTCCTTTGCAACATTAAAGATTGATCTTATCCTCGATGCACAAAAGTCAAACCTAGAACCATGTCAGAAAAGGACGTATGACTTGTCTCTTATGTCCCCATCATATCTGATACGGTACTGTTCATATTCGGCCAAAAGCATGGCTGTCTTATTAGCAAGGACAAGATTCCTATCAAAGCTTGACACGTGGCATATACCTTTTGTCTTGCATTAAATGCAAACGGGTATAAATAAGATGGAGATATCTTCTTCATCTAAATGCATGCTTCTTTCTAACCGATACCCTCTTTATTCTTTCTTTCATCTTCTTGTGCATCAAACTTAGTGTTTCTTAGTTACAATAGAATAGGTGTTAAACTTGTTCTTATTCCGCTTGTAACTGTAAATTTGTTTATTTTCAATAAACTCATTTAAAAACTAAAATCTGTGTATGTTTGTATTCAACCCCCCCTTCTACAAACTGTTCATTATTGATTGAACTCTTATAGACCCTTTAGGGACCAATATTTTCAGCTTTGGAGACCTTTGGTGATTTGAGAGAGGATGAGGGTTTGTTGATTTTTGTGTCAGCGATTTTTGTTATTGTTGTGGTTGTTGAAGAGAAGTGAGGAGCGGCAACACCTGATGATAACAAAGATAGAGCAGCCAGAAAGAGATCTGGGTTAGATGAAATGTGAGATGTAGTATTGAAAACCTTAAGAGTATCGAGAGGATTACTCTTAGGGATTCCACGTGCAACGGCAGTGTCTTGTGGATTACTGACATGTGTTTGAGAATGTTTGAGAGAACATTCTTAGGTCCTGTGTTTATGGCCTTCCATGATTCAGATTATCGAAATAAAACTGATTGTTGGACAGCGTGCATTTCAACCTCATCAGAGATAGGGACAACTATCTCTGAATCATGAGTTGATGTGAGGACAAAAGAAGATGAGGTAGAAGAAGAATAGAAAGCTATGCATGTAGTACCTGATCCAGCTTCAACGGAGCTGGTTATTACATTCTTAGAGACTGTGATCGCTGAGAATGTAGTACGCCTTTGTCAGAGAAGGTGGTCTTTTGAGAGACCATCTTCTTTAGCTTCTTGGTGAGGGGTTTGTGAGCGATGGTTTTTTTGTGACCAACGGACGGCTGTATTCTTTTTGCAGGGGAGGAGGTGGTATCGGGGCTAATCACTATAGGGATTGGCAGTGATACAGACACTTGAGTGGTAGAGGGAGCGTCCTTGATTAGATCCAACATATAGGGGAGGTAGGGTGCGTCCCCTGGCTGTTCATCTACTTCCAACGATTTCTTCCCTACTAGAGAGAAGCCTTGATTGGCAATTTCGGGGTATCCCTCAAAGACAAGCTCCATTATTGTCGCCATGAACCTTGGGTAAGGGATAGTCCGGTCTCTTTTCTGAGCTTTCACCCTGTTATACATATCGCTGAAGATGTAGTCAGCGAAGTACAGCTTACGGCCTGTGCAGAGAGCGTAGCCCAGATCCATGAAGTTTCTACTGCTTGATCTTGTGAGCCAGTCTTGGTGTCGAGGCACTGAATGACTTAAGTAAAGATATATTTCCACCTCGCTGGCATTCGCTTCTTTTCCACCTTCGTGATGGTCTTATCAGCAACATCTTCCCATTTGTAGCCAATGGTATCCAGGAAGTTGATGATTTCTTCCCTTGAAGGTGAAGAAGCCCATTGCTGATTCTTTCCCCTTGTAGGGAGACGAAGAGCAATCCTGACTATTCCAGTAGCGAAGGTGAAAATGCCCATGGGATTGGGAATTCAATAGCAGCGAGTTTTGCTCACTTCTCAATGGTGTAGGTTTAGCAACGAGCAGTGTACCGGAAGTATTGGAGATGAGATGTCATGCCTATTGGGTTGTGAGTGAAAGCATACATCAAAGGGCATGCCTTAATGAACTTAGCACCATCATCGAAGTGTGTTTGTCAACAGGATGTCCACGAGAGCAATGTAGTTGCTCGGTTTGATGAGAGCCTATTTAGGGGTGAATTTGCTCTCAGGAGCACCTACGATGCGGGTGACTGGTACAACTTCTTCTTCAGCATGGACGTTCTTGCCTGAGGATGCCATTTGTGTTTCAAATATAAGAATACCAAAGAGGAAAATCATGGTTTAATACAAAAAGGTATAAACCAGATATTTTGGTACAAAGAATACCAAATCGATAAGAAGAACAAGTGTTCTGATGAACAATATCAAAATACTTGTTGTTTTTGGCCGATTTTAAAGGGTGTTTTAAACAGATTTGTTAGGTATGGTATTTAGATATACCATAAACAATTTTTGAGAAAAAGTAAGACGAAATTTTGGATCAAAATAGACGAAAATGTCTTCTGTTCTAAAAAGGAACTTAGAACAAGTTTTTATGTTTTTAAAATAAATAGAGTTTCAAACATAAATCTTTATAACCAGAAGTTATAGAAGAAGAATAGAAGTAATAAACAACATTTTTTGTTGTTGTTTGAGCATAAAAACAATAATAAGAAAGATCAAACCTTAAGAAAACTTGAAAATTTGAGAAAAACGCATAAGTGCGTGTTTTGAAGGATTGCAGAGAGAATTTGAATTATTTACTTTGAGAAGTTATGAGCGCGTAAAGAATTAAATGGAGACAAGTTTTCGTTTTATAAGGTGAGGTGATAGAAAAAGGGAAATGCTAAACGACGGTTTTTGCTTTTAGAAAGGTAATGATGACCATGCGCACGTCCCTAGAGTTTGATAGGATAGGAGACGTCGAGGTCCGTCGTGAATCAGAAAAATGTCTAACGTGTTTTTTTCTTTTGGAAAAATGATAAGATTATCATTTAAATAATAAATGTTAATCATTATCCTTTTAAAATATCATCATTTAACATTAAAGGAATGTCAGTGATGGGTTTCTTTTGAGATCCATTCCCTGAATATTAAAGCATTCAGAGAGGATAAGGAATAGAAGTACATACCTTGGTGAAGTATATGTATCACTGAATTATAGTTCCGAAGATGATTGGTGATTTTGAAATTTATATTGGTATCCACTAAGTATAGTTAATCACTCAGAATTTCATTCTTCAGCGTTTAACATGCCAAGCTCGCTGATTAAAATATTAAATCTAGTCTCATTAAGAGGCTTAGTAGATAGGTCAGCTAGCTGATATTTAGTAGGTACAAAATGAAGTTCAATCTCACTATTCATGACATGATCTTTGATAAAGTGATATTTGATCTCTATATGCTTGGTTTTTGAGTGAAGATCAGGGTTATTTGCAATAGCAATAGCACTTGTGCTATGCAGTAAATAGGGATTTTGGAAAGCTTAAAGTCATAGTCTCTGAGTTGGTTCCTCATCCATAGGATTTGGGCACAACAACTTCCAGTGGCTACGTATTCAGCTTCAGCGGTTGATGTGGACACTGAGTTTTGCTTTTTACTTGTCCAACTTACCAACTTACCACCTAGTAGCTGACAGCCACCAGTGGTGCTCTTCTTATCTATCTTGCAACCTGCAAAATCACTATCAGAATAACCAGTTAGGTCGAACCCTGAGCCGTTGGGATACCAAAGACCCAGATTAGGAGTTCCTTTTAGATATCTGAATATTCGGTTTACAACGATTAGACGGGATTCCTTTGGTTCATCTTGATATCTTGCACAGAGACAAGTAGAATACATGATATCGGGTCGGCTAGCTGTAAGATACAGCAGGGAGCCTATCATTCCTCTATAGGCAGTGACACTGACTGGTTTCCCATTAGGGTCCCTATTTAAAGTCAGAGGAGGTGCCATAGGAGTCTTCATCGCTGAACTTTGAGTCATCTCAAATTTATTCAGCATATCTTTAACATATTTGCATTGGCATATAAAGATGCCTTTTTCAGATTGCTTAATCTGCAAACCTAGAAGATATGTTACTTCACCCATCATACTCATCTTATTTTCCTTTTTCATTCTTTTAGAAAAGCGAGTATATAGTTTGAGTCTTGTGGAACCAAATATAATATCATCACATATATTTGAGCAAAAATGGTATGACCTTTGTATTTCTACGAAAAAGAGTTTGGTCAATTTTTCCACGAACAAAATTTTCTTTTTAAAGATATTTAGAGAGGGTATCATACCAAGCTCTAGGATCCTGTTTGCCCTGTAAAGAGCCTTTTGAAGTTTGAAAACAAAACCAGGATGTTTTGGGTTAGCGAACCCAGGAGGTTGCTCAACATAACTTCCTCTTTGAAATTACCATTTAGGAAAGCACGTTTATCATAGATTTGAAAAACTCTAAAGTCTTTATGGCAGCATAAGCAAAGAAAAGAAAAGTCTTACGGCTTCTAGTCTAGCAACAGGAGCAAAGGTCTCATCATAATTCATTCCTTCTTCCAGTCTGTATCCCTGAGCAACAAGTTGAGCTTTGTTACGGATTACGGTGCCATTTTCATCTAGCTTGTTACGGTATACCTATTTAGTACCTATAACAGTTTTATCAGATGGGCGAGGTACAAGATTCCAAACTTTGTTTCTATGCGACTCAGTTAGCTCTTCTTGCATAGCAGAGACCCAACTTGGATCAGTGATAGCTTCATCTATCTTCTTAGGTTCGGTTAGAGAAATAAAGTTTACATAAAGACAGAAGTTACCTGTACCCCTATGGGTTTTAACACCTGCATTTGGGTCACCAATAATTTGATTTATTGGATGATTCTCGGTCCATCGTTGAGCTGGTAGTTGAGGAGATTGATCAACATAAGATTCAACGGCTTGTTCTTGTTTAGGGAGAACGGTAGATGCTTCAGCAATAGGTTCTTCAGCACTCTTTATCATCCCTGGTGGAGATCCAAAGGGTTGTTCAGATGAAGTTGAAACTTGGTTGTTAACTGATGAATCACCGTTTGAGATATCAGATGGAGGAATATGATTTAGAGGAGTAACATCTATCCCTAAGGAGGATGGATTGTTAGTTGTAGGAATGAGGTTTGGACCTTCATCATCATTATTTTCAGCGACTGGTGGTCTGTTGAAATAAGTTTCAGGTTCCCCATAATGAGACTTCATCCAACTATTCAATTCCTCGTCTTCTACAGGGATGGGAATAGAATTTGTTGAACGAGATTTATCAAAGTTCACATGCATGGTTTCTTCAACATGTTGTCTTCTTTTATTGAAGACTCTGAATGCCTTGGACACTAAGGAGTATCCAAGAAATATACCATCATCTGCCTTTGTATCGAATTTTCCTAAATGATCTTTATCATTCAGAATGTAACATCTGCATCCGTAGATGTGTAGGTATTTTAGAGAGGGTTGTCTCTCATGAAATAATTCATAAGAGGTCTTCTTGAATCGCTTAACTATCAGGGATAGATTCAGAGTGAAACATACAGTGTTGACTGCTTCAGCCAGAACTTAGTTGGTAGTTGTGATTCCCTGAGCATTGAGCAAGCGACTTCAATGATCGCTCGATTTCTTCTTTCAGCAACACTATTTTGCTGAGGAGTTCTTACTGATGAAATATTATGAGTGATTCCTTTTTATTCAAAGAATGTAATAAGATCACTTCTCATGGAGCAAATGTTATCCTATCCTCGGGTCTCGACACATTAATCCTAGAAAACTTTCATAGCCTTGACTTCTGCGTCTGGCCCATCCTCTAGGCACCTTTGGAAGGCAAGGAGTGTGACAACGTACACGCTTCCCTTTACTCCATACCATAGGGCCTTTTTATCAGTTGCAGGGTTTGGTGGCAGTGAGATTGTTCAGGACTTCCATCCTTTTGATAAAGGAAATGATTTCATCAGGTGTATCACTCTTAGATCGAAGAAAGAATACCCATGTATATCTGAAATATTCATCGACTATCACAAGAGTGTATTTCTTTCCATACAGAAATTGGACGTTGACTGGTCCAAATAGATCCATTTGAAGTAATTGGAAAGGGGTGGTCACTGAGGAAACTTGCTTAGATATGAAGGATGCTTTTGCCAGCTTTCCTTTTTCACATGCTCAACAAAGAGATTCCTTTGTAAAAGCATGTTGCGGGAGATCTCTGACAAATTCTTTTTGAGATACCTAATTTATCATCTTAAAGTTCAGATGAGAAATTCTTTTGTACCAGAGCCAGTTAATATCAGAGGAGGCACTAGAGATAAAGCACACATTTTCAGAGTGAGAACTATCCATATTAATGACATAAACGTTTTCTGATCTTTTGCCTTTTAAGGAAAGTTTGTCATTAATATCAGTGATAACACACTTGGTCTTTGTGAATAAAACTTTGAAGTCTTTTTCACAGAGTTGACTAGTGACAACACACTTGGTCTTAGTCCTTCAACATAAGCAGCCGACTAAATGATGTTGCTCTATTGGATAGAACGCCATAACCCCTGGTGTATCCTTTGCCATTTTCACCGAGGGACCACTTTCCTCCTTGTATTCAGAGAGTAGAGATTTTCTGCCAGTCATGTGCCTTGAGCATCCGCTATCGAGATACCAGATACCCTTAGCACTCTGCATAAAACAAGAGGATTAAATTTTCATAGGTACCCATAATACTATGGGTCCTGCGGTGTTAGTGGAAATATCAGGGTTGGCAGATATGTTACTTACTGAGGAATTTTCTTTAGTGGTTATCTTCACTTTGAATGTTTTACCACCCTTAATGGATTTCACTTTAGCTGATTTTTCAGCAAGAGCTACTTTCTTCCCATGAGCCAATCTTTCAGCTTTAGTAACATTAGGGCATTTTCTAGCAATGTGGGTAGTCTCACCACAGTGGTAGCACTTCCTATATTTATGAAAAGGTTTTGAGTTGGAAACATTCAGAGAGGAGGTCAAACATTTTCAGGACCAGGACCAAGAATTCCTTTATCCATCGTCCTATGAGGAACAATAAGTTTCTCAGGTTTTGATGTAGTCAGATCGATCTTAATTATGGGAGTTTGTCTCTGAATAGATCCAGGGATCTTTCTTCCATATTTAGGATGACCTACTTAAGGAGTAGAAGGATTCTTCTTCAGTTTTTGGAAGTTCTTGATCGTGTGAACATGGTCAAGGAACGTATCCTTGATCACCTTCCCTGAATCCTTGGTAGAAGATTTAGAAGGTCTTTCTCAGGTATAGGGACATTCTGAGAAGAGGATCAGAGATAGAAGAAACAAACATTCCAAATTTTAAGATGGAACGGTCAGAATTAGTTTCTTCTTGGTCATAGGAGTATCTGAGACCCCTCTTGACCTTTTTAGGGATTTGAGCATTTATGATCTCACTGACTTTGTTACAAGCCTTACACCATCCTTCAATAGTAGCCTTTTTAGCCTTGAGATCAACGATGGCCTTTTCGCGCTCAGTGATAGCTTGTTCTTTCTCGATACTGATTGTTTGATTTACAAAGATTTGGTCTTTAAAATCTTCTTCAATTTTAGTAAGTTTTTTTATTTTTAAATGACAATTTTTAAGTTGTTCCTAAAGATCTATATTTATTTGTTCAACTTTAATTTTACCAATTAGAGCATTGTAAAAATCAACAGTCATACAATTGAGAGCTGACATGCTATCTGAAATAGGTTTAGAGGAGTTATCAGGAATAGGTACCTGAGTCGATGGAGACTCGGATGAAGGGGTGTTAGAGGCCTCTTCAGCTTCTTCTATTCGTGCCATTAGACATAGGAAAGTTAGGTCTTCTTCATCTGATTCAGATTCATTAGAGGTCTGAGCACAATCTTCTTCTGGATTCCAGTCAACTTCTTCAGCGATAAGGCCCTTTGCTTTTCGCTGGTTATTGCTTTTCAGACTTTGATATTTTTCTTTTACTTTAGAATATTTCTCATTTTTATTTATATCAAAAGTCTGAGAGGTAGCTGGAGCTGCAACTTTCTTAGATCTGCATTCACTTGCAAAGTGACCTTTGCGTTGACAGTTATAACAGATCGTTGAGGCTTTGTCAGCAGGAGCCGTCTTTTACTTGTCTGAGTCAGTGATAGCTGGAATCTTTCTGAATTTGCTCTTTCTAGCAAATCTCCTATAATTGTTTGTAAGAAGAGCTAGAGAGTTATCAAATTCAAGGATATTAGCGTCAGTTATATCTTCTGGGTTTTAGAGAATAGTTTTAGAGATTGTATCTCTAAAGTTACTAAAGCCAAGGAAGTACTTTTTACCGTTTTAGTATCTTTTTGGAGATTTCTTTTAAGACAAGAGATTGCTCTTGATTGAGCAATATTCCATATAAAGCACTTAAAGAAAGACTTTCAAGATTATTTGTTAACTTAAGACATCTAGTAAATACTTCCCAATGTTCAGGAAGAGGTTCCATGAACTTTGTTAGTATTTCAGTGTTGGAGTATTCTCTATTAACAGTTTTCATGTCTATTAAAAGATAGTTAAATCTTTGGTGGATTTGTGAAAGTGTTTCGTTTTTCAGAAACACAAAGCTTTCATATTGTCTTACCAGATTAATACAATGAGTAATCTGAACTTCGTCAGTTCCCTCATATTGGATACATAGAGTGATAGATATCAGAAGTAGCTTCAAAAGAAGACTGGGTTCTGAAGAGAAACGTTTAGAACTTAGAAGACAAGTGAAGTAAAGCATATGGCGTAACTTCTGAAGTGGCTACTTCAAAAGTTCTGAAGATTCTGAAGAAGTTCTGAAGATGGTTCTGAAGACACTACTGAAGAAGTTCTGAAGAAGTTCAGAAGTAGTTCAAAACTTGTATGTCACTTTTGTACTGTATCTTTAGCATTTCCATTTGTATATAAATAGATAATTTGTTAGACTGTTAGAACTAACGTTGATAGATAAAACTTGTACAGATACACATTTTGTAATACTGTTTTCATAATCAATACGACATACAACTTCAGTGATACATATCTTGTTCTTATTCTTTAAACTTTCTACATTCTTGATATTTGGGATCTAACAATTGGTATCAGAGCCAATTCATCTGTTCTTGACAATTTAGAGAAGAACTTGTTAGATCTAACAGTTCTTGGTGTTCTTGATCGATAAATTCAAGATTCAAATTCAGGTGAATTCTCGATCTACTTCAAATCAAAGATGTCGAAAGAAATCGTCTCCAGCGGATCAGAAGCTAAACCACCAACTTTGTTTTTAGGTGAATATCATCAGTGGCGAATCAGAATGATTCAATTCTTGGACAATATCGATGAAGCTCTAATGCAATCGATTGTAAATGGCCCTCTGGAGGTCTATGTGGAAATTCCGGTTGTCCCAAGAACTGAGTCTACTTCTGAGATTCCTGCGTCACGAATCAAGAAAAGCCCAGGTATGTACAGTACTGCTGAGAAAGCTCAAGCTAAAGTTGACAAAAGGGCATTAACTCTACTCACAATGGTCATTCCTAATGAAATATTCAATAGGGTAGATAGTTTAACAGCTGCCAAAGCTATGTGGGATGAGGTTGAAGCCCAGATGCAAGGTAGCACAAAAGCCCAAGCACAAAGATTGAATATCTGTGTGGGTACTTATGAAAATTTCAGATATAAAGAAAATGAATCAATCACTGATACTTATCATAGATTCAACAATATACTGAATGATCTGAGAAGAAATGGTGTTCAGAAATCAAACTCTGACATAAACAACAAATTTCTGAACAACTTGGGTAATGAATGGTCAAGTTTCTCTGATAATATGGTTACTAGAAACATGTCTAGGAAATCTATTCATGATGTCTATGCATTCTGTTCCAACAAGAGGACAAGATCAAGACTAGAAAATATGAACAGAAAAAGGCAAATGAAACAGTAGCCTTATTAAGTAAGAAGTACAACAACTCCATGACCAATTCTGCTAAAAACAAAGTTTGTGAAATCCCAGAGACAACTCTGTGTGATGCGGATGAATCAGATGAGGAGCTTAAGAGAATTTCTGATAATATTGCTTTTATGACAAGGCAATTCACTCAAAGATATAATCAACAATATCAGAATAAACCAAAATCTGAAGTTGGAGTTAAGAAAAGTCAAGATGCTGGTCAAACTGAGACATTTGAACCAGCAAGATGCTTAAATTGTGGTAAGCCTGGCCATTATGCAAGACAGTGAAAAATGCTCAAAGTTAAAAACTCAGGCTACTATGAGAATAAGCATCTTCTTGCTAAGAAAAAGGAGCTTAATCCAGCTCTAGTGACCAAGTATGAAGAGGATTGGTTAAACTATAGTGATGGTGAATATGATGAAGAAGTAGCTCACTATGCCTCAAATTGCTATATGTGCCAAATGGATCAAGAAGATAAAAATGCGCATGATTCTGAGGTAACTTCTTCATCTTCTGAACTAAATTCGGAATTAAATTCCTCTTTTGAACCAAATTCTAAACTAAATTCTGAACAAATTTCTAGAGATTTTGAAAGGTGAAAGAATTTTGGTAAATCAATTTGGAGCTGAAAGCCAAATCTATAAACAAAACTGCCAAGAAACTGAACAAATTTTTGAAAAAGTTTCTGATGAAAAATTATTATTGAAAGAAAAGATGGATAGTTTACAAAAAGATATCATAAATGAAAAATCTGAAAAAGAAGTTCTGAATGTTAAAATGAACTTTCTGAATCAAGAAAAACTTGATCTTTACAAAAAGATTAAGGAATTAGAAGATCTGAACTTTAAAAGAGATCAAACTGAACAGACTCTGAATATTTTGACAAACCAGGCTCAGAATTCCAAATTTTACAATATAAAGACAGGTTTGGGATACAATGAAAGTCAAATTCTGAAAAAGGCACCTGCAAATATTTATGATTATTCAAAAATGAAAATTTTTAATGAAACTAACACTGGTGTCATATCCAAACCTGTTAACCACTCTTTACCTGAAAGAATTTCTTTTGTAAAATCAGAGACTCTATTTTCTGGAGAAAAACCTCTTAATTCTGGTAAACCAGAGATAGTTTCTGAAACAGAAGTAATAAATAAAAATGTCACAAACATTTCTGAAAATATCTCTGAACTTACTTCTGAATCAAAAACTGTTTCTGAAGAAAAATCTGAACCATCTATTAAAACTGAGATAACTTCTGAACTCACTTCTGAGTTATTCTCTGAAGTTCTACCAGTAGATAATTCTGATAATAAATCAGAACATGAAGAAAAAAATGATGAATTCTCAGATATTGAATCTTTACAAGATAATGATGACAATTCAGAAATTATTTTTGATAATTCTGATGATGAGTCTGAAAACATTTCAAATCAAAAACAATTTGCATCTAGCATGACTCGGGATAAGTTCTCAGATTTAATGAATGCTTCAGATTCAGAAGATGATGATGATGATCATATGGTTCAAGTTATTGATAAATATGGATATTTGGTATATAAATTACAATCTTGTATGACTGAAAGAGAATTTTAAAATCTGAAGCACCAAAATTATCTTCAGAAAAGTTTAATACTGTTTTTCTGAAACCAGAATTTCTAAAAGCTGAAACTTCTTCTACTCCATCAAATGATACTCCTACTTCTACAAAACCATCTTTCACTTTAGTTAAATCTTCAATATCATCATCTGACTTTGAAACCAGAATTAAAGTGTTTGAAAAAGGACAATCTTCAAGTTCCAATTCTAAAGTTCATAATTCAAAACCTAAATCTGAAGTTAAATCTAAAGTTGGTAAAGAAATTTCTTATATTGATCCTCATTTCTTATCTTTTTACAGAGCTATCCACTTTAGTTTGGAGAAAGAAAGGTGAAAGATTATCAAAGACTGACAAATTAGATAGTTTTTTCAATTTCAAAGAAAATTGATGTACCAAAGATTAATAAAGTGAATAAAAGAACTTCTGTTGACAAATCAAATAGTATTGATTCTTGTTCATCTACTGCTTTCTTAAACATTCTGAAAAATCATATTCACTGCATTAATTGTGGTCATCATAATTTTTATCTGAACTCCAAAACAAATAAGAAAAATCTTAAGAAATCAATTCAGAACTTCTCAGCAACATAAGCAAATAAATATAAAAATAAAAAGAAAAATAAAAATAATACTAAGAATGATAAATCCAAAAGTTCTGAACAAACTTCTGACTTTCAAAAGATTAAGTCAAAGTTCAGAACTTCAAAAATTTTGACTAATCTCACAGGACTCATTCTTAAATGGGTACCTAAATCTCAATAATCATTTTTGTAGATATGTCATGTGTGGGTCTTAGATTCTGGATGTTCAAGATATATGATACCTTTCAAAGAAATTCTAACTGATTTTCATGAAAGATATGGAGGAACAGTTAGCTTTCGAAATAATGCAAAAGGTTATGTGAGAGGATATGGAACTTTTTCCAAAGGAGATGTCAAAGTGATGAAGGTTTTCTATGTGGAAGGTCTAAAACATAACATCTTCAGTATAAGTCAATTTTGTGACAAGTATTGGAAGGTCAACTTTGATATAGACTACTGTCATGTTCTAAGTTCAGCAAACAAAAATGAGTTAACTACTTATTGAGATGGAGATATCTACACTGCTACTTTCACAGCAGATGGTCAATTACAAGGAGTTTGTTATATTTCCACAACTATGAAAACTGATAGTTGGCTTTGGCACAGAAGAATGTCACATCTGAACTTCAAAGCCATTTCTAAACTGGAAAGACATAACTCTGTAAGAGGACTACCAAAAATCAGATTTGAAAAGAATTCCTTGTGTTCTGCTTGTGAACTAGGGAAGATCAAAAGAAGCTCCCATCCTCTGAAAATGCTATCTTCATGCAAAGCTCCGCTTGAAATGCTACATATGGATTTGTGTGGACCAATGAAGACTCAAAGCATGGGTGGAAAGAAGTATATTTTTGTTATTGTAGATGAATATTCAAGATATACTTGGGTTGAATTTTTAAGACTCAAATCTGATACTTCTGAAAGACTCATTCCATTTCTGAAGAAAATTCAAGTTCTCGTTCAACTATCAATCCAAAATATCAGAAGTGATAATGGTACAGAATTTACAAATTCTACACTTTAGACCTTTTTGGAATCTGTTGGTATTTCACTTAATATTTCTGCTGCCAGAACTCCTCAACAGAATGGTGTTGTTGAAAGGAAAAATAGAACTTTGGTAGAAGCTGCAAGGACCATGTTGGCATACTTTGAACTACCTTTATCTCTATGGGCAGAAGCAATTGCAACTGCATGTTTTACTCAGAACAGGACAATTCTGAATAGAAAACTACTTAAAACTCCTTATGAAATTATTAAACAAAGAAAACCCTCTATTGATTACTTTAAAATCTTTGGTTGCAGGTGTTTTCTTCTGAATGATACACAACATCTTGATGAATTTGCACCTAAGGGTACATCTGGTATCTTTGTTGGTTATTCTCAAAGATCCAAAGCATACAGAGTACTCATCAAAGAAACTCAAAGGATCATTGAAACTTCAAATATCAGATTTCATGAGCCAACAGTGACTTCTGAACAAGACAGATCTATTTTTTTTATTATATTATAGAATCTATTGGATCTCTTTTATAAGATGGCATGCCGCCACTCGGACTCGAACCGAGATGCTCGCGACGGGTTCTCTGCCCCTGCGGGGATGGAGCGATAGAAGTTTTGAGAATTCAAACTTACCCAAGTTTCTGAAATTTTGGATTCAAAAAACAGCAAGACAAATCATACTTCTGGATCTCAAAACTTTACTTAAATCAAATTTAGATACTTTATGCCAAGACTTATTTGATATTTCTGTGAACGTTTCTGCAGATTATCAAAATTCTTCTTTACTCAGAAGTATTCCAGAACAAGAATCTACAGGACCTACAATATCAAATATTTCTGGACCACCTATCTCAACCTCAAATTCAGAACTTCCTACTTCTAAATATGTACAAGTTATTTCAGAAACAGTTCAAGTCATTTATGAACCTGTTGTCCCTGTTTCTGAACTTATGTATACTATTTCGGAACCAATACAGAATATTCAATTTGAGGGGGAGACTTCAGATCTACATTCAGCTATTAATCCTGATACTAAAACTCAAGCAATCATTAATGATTATGATTCTTTCAACAATGTTTCATCTGTTCAACCATTACCAAATGTGAACAAATGGACATCAAGTCATCCAATTCACCATATTATTGGTGATGCATCAAAAGGTGTACAAACAAGATCATCCACAACAAATGAACGTTTGTATGTGAATTTTTTAAGCAGTATGGAACCCAAAAAGACATATGAAGCCCTTCAAGATCCAGACTGGGTTTTAGCTATGCAAGATGAGCTAAATCAATTTGAAAGAAATAAAGTCTGGAGATTGATTCCAAAACCTAAAGGTAAATCAATCATTGGCACCAACTGGGTTTTCAGAAATAAAAAGGATGAACATGGGATTGTTGTGAGAAACAAAGCAAGACTTGTAGCTAAGAGATATTGTCAACAAGAGGGCATTGATTATGACGAAACTTTTGCTCTTGTTGCAAGTTTAGAAGCTATCAGAATCTTTCTTGCATATGTTGCTCACAAAAACATGAAAGTGTTTCAAATGGATGTTAAGTGTGCATTTCTGAATGGAATTCTTCATGAAGAAGTGTATGTAGAACAACCAGAAGGCTTTGTAAGAAAATAATTTCCAGATCATGTTTACATCTTAGACAAAGCCTTATATGGACTTAAACAAGCACCAAGAGCATGGTATGACACTTTCACAACTCTTCTTCTGAATTCCAAGTTCAAAAGAGGTACTGTTGATACAACTTTATTTCTGAAAAAGGAAGGTGATGATATGATCTTAATACAAATGTATGTTGATGATATTATATTTGCTTCTACTAATCCAAAATTTTGCAGAAATTTTGAGAAAATCATGCAAACTGAATTTGAAATGAGTATGATGGGAGAGTTAACATTTTTTCTTGGTCTTCAAGTTAAACAACTTCCCACTATCATATTCATTAATCAATCTAAGTATGTTTCTGACTTACTTAAAAAGTTTGACATGTCTGACTGTTCTAGTATTCAAACTCCAATGGCCAGTGCAACAAAATTAGAACCTGATTTAAATGGAAAATCTGTTGATCAGAAAAAGTATAGGGGCATTATTAGATCTTTGCTTTAATTAACAGCTAGTAGACCAGATATAATGTTTGCAACATGTATTTGTGCTAGATATCAAGCTAATCCTAAGGAATCTCATCTTCTTGCTGCTAAAAGAATTCTTAGATATCTCAATAGTTCTCCTTCATTTTGACTTTGGTATCCAAAGGATTCTGTCTTTGAGCTAACAGCTTTCACAGATGCAGATCATGGTGGTTGCAAACTAGACAGAAAAAGTACATCTGGATCATGTTAATTTTTAGGTGATAGACTTGTGAGTTGGTCTTCAAAGAAGCAAAATTGTGTTTCAACTTCTACTACAGAGGCTGAATATGTTGCTGCTGCAATTTGTTGCTCATAAGTTATTTGGATGCAAACACAATTAAAAGACTATGGCTACACATTCAAAAAGATTCCTCTATATTGTGATTCAAAAAGTGCCATAGCAATTACTGCAAATCATGTTCAGCATTCAAAAACTAAGCACATTGATGTAAGATATCATTTTATCAAAGATCATGTTACAAAAGGTAATATTGAAATGTTTTTTGTTCAGACTGATTATCAATTGGCTGACTTATTTACCAAAGCACTTGATGAAAAACGTTTTAGTTTTTTGGTAAGTAAATTGGGCATGATGAATATGTATGTGTAAGTATTAAGCATCAATTCAAAATTAAATATTTTATGTTCTGATTCTATTTCATCAAATTTCTGAGAAATCTTAACTTTAGAATTTCTGTAGTTATGTTTTCAAAACTTTTTATTTCATGATTCAGAGGCATAATTCCTTTTTAATTTTTCAAAAATTGATTGTCTTACAATACTTGCAATTTTTTTTTCATTTCTCTATCTTTTATCTCTAATAACTTTGATGTCTAGCATTGTTTACCTGGGAGAATCATACTTTTTCTTGATTCAAGGGGGAGTCATACTCAAATCCAAGTCTTTAGAACTCTCCTATAACACTCAAGATCTGAAATGGTGGGTAACACATCAAATCGTACAAATCTGAGGAATATGGACAAACTTCTGAAGATAATTTTTTTTTCTCTCATATTGTTCAAACCTACTTCTGAATTATTCAAATGTTTTATATTTTTCAGAAGTTTGTAGATTTAAATGATTTTCGTAAATTTGAAGTATTAAAAGTCAAGTTCTGAACTTATTTCGAAAGTTCTGAAGTGTTTCTGAATTATTTCATTCAAACTTCTGAACTTATTCTCAGAAGTTCTGAACTTCTTCAGAAGTTTTTGAACTTGTTCTCAGAACTTTTCTTCCCGTTGTAAAGACTAATCGTGCGCCACGTGTTTTAATTTCATTGGTCAATCCTTAAACACGTCGATTAAACGGTTCGTTTATTAGAATAAATGATGATTACTACTCTAATTACCATTACTTTCGGCCACGTGTCCATCCACGATTATTCAGACATTTATAATCCATGGATTCATCTTCGTCTTCATTTATAGCAATCTTTCCCTCCAAAATCTCTCTGTGTTCATTGATCTTCAATCAAACTTAAACTTTTCCTCATTTTCAACTATGTCGACTTCGAATGTTCAATCTGCAAAGTACTGTTTCAGTGACAGTAATGGATCCTCAAGTGATGATTCATTCAAAACCGTTCCTAAGAAGATAATGATTGGATCAATGGAGATCAATCTAGAAGATGAACAAACCCTGAAAGACACTGCTACTACTGTAATTTCTGAAGCTGGTCCTTCGAATCCAAACCCTAACCCTAACCCGCGCACTGAGAAAATTGGGGAAACTCAAATTGAGTCTATTGAAGTGGCTTCTGAGTCGAATGTTGGTGTTGCTGATGGCCCTGATTTGTCCAAACCCTAACTCTTCCTCTCGTGCACAAATAGTGATGGCCCTGATTTGTCCAAATTATATGTCCCTGAAGAGAAATTACTTAACATCAAGAAGAACAATACGCCCTGAACCTTTTATACTGATTTCAATGAAGATCAAATGATTTTGATTGAAATTTTGAAGAAACATCCCCTTCGATCTTTGCTATCCATAAAATTCTTGGTTCTTGCTTCATATCTGCAATAATGGTAGTTTCATGCTGAAGTCGATGAAGAGGCAGATGATATTTCCTCATATGTACACGGCTACAGAGTCTGTATCTCTGTTGAAGATGTTAGAAGTATTCATTTTCTTCCAAAGGATGATGAAGTTGTTGGGAAAACTTCATTTGATCCTATTCCATCCTCTTTTGAGACGATATCATATTTTATGAAGTTAGGATATTCTAAACAATTGAATGCTTTAAGCTCATTCAGAAGGAAGTGTTTACCCCCAATCTGGTACTGTTTATTCACAATTCTGAACACTTGTCTGTCTGGGAAAAGTTCAAGTCTGGATCAAACATCAACAAATGGGAGGATCATTTTTCATGGTGTAGCGTTCAACAAACATTATGATTATGCTTCACTTATTTTTGAAGAACTCAAATCTGTAGTTTTGAAGAAATCTACTTACAATTACATACAATTTCAGAGATTTTTTCAAACCTTTATCAAAGGGGCCATGAAAGCCGTTCCTGCTATTCCTGTTTTAGCTCATGAGGTACATGTTCCCCTTTTCTCTATGGATAATCTCAAGCCACCAAGTGCTAAATTACAATTTCCCAATGCTTTACCACTACCAGATTACTTACTTGCATATGTAAAAACATCAAATAGGTTTTTAAATGAGTATTGTGAATCAATGGGACTACCAAAACCAGTAGTCACTTCCCCTGATTCTAACAAGAGTAGTGAGCATCATGAGGTGTCTAGAATTCCTAGGGAGAGTGGGGAGGCTATTCATGGGGGAGAACAACCTCATGGTTTGAAGAGGAAAAATGTAAATGAGAGGTTGGGTAGAAGAGTAAGAAAAAGAACTGAAGAGGGGAGAACACAAGTAAAAGATAAAGAAACTTGTGAACCAACTGTTCTAAGCCGGGCACCCACATCATCTATTACTCCACATTCTTTGGTGGGTTATATTGAAAAAGCCAGTGAGCCCATGGCAAATCTTGCTAACCCCTCCAGCCACTCACCCATCTCTCAACAGACGGGTGTTTCACTAACACATATGGGGCAACCAGCTAATTTACCAATAGATTCCTATTTGGAAGAACCTATTGTTGAAAAAGAAGGACATATGTCCCCCGTTCACAGTTTTGAGCACATTGAGTCTGAGAGTCCACTAAACATTGGGCCTTCTGAACCACTAAATGTGGATTTTCTTCACACTAGCACACATCTTTCAGATGTAAACAAGTAAAGTGTTAGTCACAATGCCAAAACAACCATAGATATACCTATTGCAGGATATCAAGGACTGGTTGGAGGTCCTGGTGGAGTGAACATCATTAAAGCTCCATTTACAGAATCATATATGGTTGATGATGCTGTGGCATCTACAGGCCAACCTTCTTCTGAAGGACTGCAAATAAGACCATTTTTTGGTCTTGGACCTTTTCCCACATCTTCTGAATTCTCAGAATTCAAAGATTTTTGTACTTCTAAATTTGCAAAGATTCAGAAGAACATCAAGGAATTGACAGATAAATCTCAAAAGGTGATGGAGGATAGGTTGGATAAGCAGGAGGTAACAGTGGTAAATAAGTTGAATGATTTTCAGCTATCAACTTCAAATGATCTACAATCTTTGAAGCAGGCAATTCTGAATGATTTTTCTGAGGTTGTTTCTACAGTGGCTTCTCTGAGAACTTCTATGCCTTCTACTTCTTGTACTCAGCTAGACTCTTCTTAGTTTTCTACAAAGGAAGAATTCTCAAGCATCTTTGAATAATAGACTCTCTGTCTTAGAGTGTAGGCCTCAAGCAGATACTTCCAAAAGGAGTCTTGATGATCAGGATCGTGATAATCAAGAGGGGGAGAAGAGACAGAAAGTATCTGAAGATGTTGAGATACCACAAAATCAATCTTCTGAAGAAACTCAGAATGTTGTTGGTGAAGATGTTAACATAATTTCTGAAGCTATTGATGACATTTTACATGTTGAAACAGAAGGTCAAGAGGCTGAACATATTACTTCTGAAAAACTGGTTGAAGAAGGATATGAGACTGAAAAGGTGTCTCATGATTCTGAAAAGAATATAAGCACAGAAGACACATACATTATTCCAGATTCTAATGAAGAGATGTTGAATGAATATTTGGCCTTTGAAGAAACACTTGGAGAACCTGGTGATCTTTCAGATGTGATACTGTTTGAAGATGATGAAGAGATGGAGGAGAATGTTGATGAAGAAGCAAATGTACATAGAGAAGTGGTAATTTGGAAACCACGAATCCTGAACAGATAGGATAGTGATGAAGTTTCTGAAAACCTTTGGAGGTTAATATGCCAATTCTGCTGGGTATATATAATTTTGAACAGTCCAAGGAATCTGGAGTGTAGATTCTTGGATGACAAATTGGCTGTTTTCAAAGAATTTATAAATCAACCATCTGAGTATTTTGACATAGAAATAGACTTATGTCATATGCATGATGTGGAAGTTTCAGATGAGATCTTGATGGCATTTTCTGAGAAGTTGGAAGTAAGATTCAGACCCTACATTAGTATACCTTTAATCAATTTGCCTTTACTTGAAGAACCTGTCATTGATCAAGTGTATGAAAAGGAAAATCTGTATGATTTTTCTGAAGCCAGCCAACTCATCTTTCCAAAAGATTCTTATAGCAATCTGTACAGAAGAAGTTTGAAGCATGCAACCCTTGAAGATTTTCTTAATGATGAATGGTCTGCCGATTATATTTCAAAGATGAAGGTGTTTGTTCAAAAGTATGGAATTCAAGACCTACATGATTCTACTTTGATTAAGAAGATTAGATGTTTTTCAAAAACATTTATAGATGATCTTTATATTGTGAAGTTTGGAGCTGAAAGAAGAGATGGTACTCTAACTGAGTTCTCTCTATTTAACTTTTATAAGTTGAGATTACAAGACAAACTTGCAGTTCTGGCTATCTGTGTTAAAAGAGAAGATTCTGAACTTGTTTCAGAAATTAGAAGAATCTTGGGAATTTATATCAGAAATCTGATCAAGCATGATTTTCAGTTAACCTTGGAATTCAGATTACATAAAGTGAATCTTTTAGAGTCAGTTAGTATTGAAAGAACTGGGCTAACTAAAATATTTACAAAACCAGATATAGGTTTCATGTATGAAGGAGAAGGAACCTATAGAACTTTTATTGTATCTGATATACCAAAGTACTATAATTCTACTTTGAATTGGCTTCTAAAATATGCTGAATGGTTTGTCCCTGCATCTAATATAAAAGAAGAGATTGTCTATCTGATCAAGGAAAGAATAAATTTCAGAGAATTTATCAGAAAAAGTTATCTTGCTGGGCATAGAAAAGTAAATCAAATTAAAGGAGCTGACTATATTTTGAGCAATGTATATGACTTTCAGATTCACACCAAGAAACAAGATATAGAAGAAATCTTGAAGATTCAGAAGATTGTAAGTTCAGAAGAAAGCCTTAAAGAGAAAGAGAAAGGAAAAGAAAAGGTTTCTGAACATATATCTGAAGAAATAGCTCCTGTTACACAAGTTTCTTAATCTGAACATCTGCAAGAACAAAGAATTGAAGAGAGTGTTTTCACTATGTTTCTTGAGTACTTTCATCCAGAAATGTTCATGGAGTATGAACAGAAATTCAATTATATTGATTGTTGGGTCACGAAATCTTTTGGATGGAAGCAATGGTACTCAGATATTATAAGGAAGATCAGAATTCCTGTAATGAAGCAGGAAAAGAAAGTCCAATTGTGAAAGTGATTACAGCATATTTAAAGACAAGAACAAATTACAAGTATGCCTTCTTCACTGTGGAAAGAAAGAATGGTGAGATATCCACAATCTCAGAAATAGATTTTCAGAATGTTCACCTTAGAGACTTACTCAGAGTCTACAGAAGTCTTTATCCTTTTCATGACTCCATTGCTAAATTCAGAAAATCTTTCCCAGTTCTCAAAGATGGTCTCTACAGAGAATTTATTTGGGCTGCAAAGACTGATTTCCAAGTTGCATATGTTCTAAATCAAGAGAAAGTTCATCTGAGCAAGCCGAACTTCAAGTTACCAAATATAGATAATCACAAAAAAAGCACACTGGGTATTCAGCCTCCAGGATTTGTTCGCAAATGTTTTGAAGAGTTACTGTTTATAAGGTTTGAAGAACTTCATAAGTGTTGTAATGGAACTTTAATGGCCATAAGAGACAGGTTGGTAAAGAGATAAAATAAAAGACAGAAAAAATTAAGTGATGAAGAATGGGAGAAATACAGAAAGCTTGCTCAAGAGATGCTTAGAATCATTGAATCCTTGCTTGAATACAGAAGTCTTATTCTGAAGGATGTCAGAAAAATCTTAAACTTCTGGAGTTATGATTTGAACTTTTGAAGCTAGAGGGGAGATTGATAGATATCAGAAGTAGCTTCAAAAGAAGACCGAGTTCTGAAAGAGAAAGGTTCAGAACTCAGAAGACAAGTGAAGTAAAGCCTAAGGCATAACTTCTGAAGTGGCTACTTTAGAAGTTCTGAAGATGGTTCTGAAGACACTTCTGAAGAAGTTCTGAAGAAGTTCAAAAGCAGTTCTGAACTTGTCTGTCACTTTTGTACTGTATCTTTAGCATTTCCATTTGTATATAAATAGATAGTTTGTTAGACTGTTAGAACTAACGTTGATAGACAAAACTTGTAAAGATACACATTTTGTAATACTATTTTCATAATCAATACGACATACAACTTCAGTGATACATATCTTGTTCTTATTCTTTAAAGTTTCTACATTCTTGATATTTGGGATCTAACATAGAGTATCCCACATGGATTTAGAGGTTGTCATCTTCATTATAGAGTGATAGACATCATCAGGAAGAGACATTGCAATAATAGATCTAGTTTTTGAGTCAACAACTAGTTCTTTCTTATCTTTTTCACTCCATTGATTCGTAGTTTTGACAATGCGTCTCTTAGGAACTGCAGGAGAGGTAGTCGTAGCAGGAGCTGCAGGGACTAGAAGTGTGGGAATGTATGGCCCATTTTCTAGATAATAGGGGATCTTAGGATCTGACCCTTCTAAAAATAAAGTCATTCTTTGCTTCCAGACTAGGAAATTATCACGGCTAAATCTTGGAGGTTTAGCTAAAGATCCATTGTCGATATAGTTTGTGTTTGTGCATTTTAAAATAACAAGATATAAGTTGTTTCCCAAAGGAGTCTACAAAAGTTTGGAAATCAATAAACACTGCTCTGATACCACTTGGTGGTCCCAAAGGAGTCTACAAGAGTTCAAGGATATAGAAACAGTTTTTAGAAGGGGGGTTGAATACAAACACAAGATTTTTAGGGTTTTTAAATGAGTTTATATTTCATAAAAAAATTTACAATTGTAAGCGGAATTAGAACAAGTATTAAACCTATTCTATTACAACTAAGAAGTTCACTAAGTTGATGCACAAGAGTAAGAAAGAAAAGCAATAGAGGTTTTAGAATCAGAAGGTGGCATGCATGAAGATGAAGAAGGGTTCTTCATCTATTTATACTCGTGGCAATAAATGCAAGGCAAAAGGTATAATCCACGTGTCAAGTTTCTATTAGAGACTTGCCCTTTGTTAAAAAATCAACCATGCTTTTGTCCGTGTATGAACAGTAACCAAATCAGATTTGATGGGGACTTAAGGAACAATTCGTACATCCTTTTCTGACAAGGCATGGAGGTTTTGACTTTTGTGCATCGAGGATAAGATCAACATCGATCTTGCTGAGTAGGACCCACTTGATCGCTGAACTAGAATCTTCAAGGATGAAGGCTTCGAGTATCGCTGAGGCATAAGCAAGATTCACACTATGTAGATAACTGTTGCTATCGATAAACCACTTCAGGTCACGTAGCTAATTATCTTTTTCTTCGGCTTTAGTCTTCGACTTTCGCTGAATAGTCCTTTGATGTGAGTGTTGATCTTCAGATCTTCATAGATAAGTTATTGTTCCTGACTTTCAGCGATCACTGAGTGCAATCAGTGTATGCTATCGGCTATCGCTAAATATGAACAATCACTTATATATGGAATTTTCACTAAGTATACATGGAATCATATTCAAATCACTGAGAAGAGTTATGATCAACAAATGTGGTTCGATCCATGTGGTTGTTCAAAAAGAAATATAAGGCGGACAGAACTTTGTAACTGTATAAAGCCCGGTTGGTTGCAAACGGTAAAAGCCAGCGCCCCGACATTGACTCTGACAAAACCTTTAGCCCGGTTGTCAAACCAGCTACACTACGGACCGTCTTAAGCATTGCCATCTCTCACAAGTGGCCAATTCACCAGCTCGATGTCAAAAACTCTTTCTTACACGATCATCTAATCGAATCGGTCTAGATGCATCAACCTCCGGATTTCCATGATCCGACTCATCCTGATCACGTTTGTCATCTACAAAAGTCTCTTTATGGCCTAAAGCAAGCTCCGAGAGACTGGTTTCATCGCTTTGCCTCGTATAATACTCGGATCGGCTTTGTACACAGCAAGACAGACTCCTCTTTGTTCATCTTCAGGAAGGGGAACGAACGAGCTTACCTTCTTTTATATGTCGAGGTCATCATTCTGACAGCATCTTCACCGGACCTTCTTCGCCGTATTATTTCTTTATTGTCTTCACAATTCACCATGACTAACCTTGGTTCCCTGTCATACTTCCTTGGCATCGCTACGACCCGATCTGACAAAGGCATTCCTCTCGCAACACAAGTATGCGTTGGAACTTCTAGAGAAGTCACATATGTCAAACTACAAACCCAGTCGCACCCCAGCCGACACCAATCCAAACTCGACCACACTTGTTCCCCGGTTGCCGATCCCACTTTATATCGTAGTTTGGCAGGCGGCCTGCAGTATCTAACATTCACACGCCCGGATCTGTCTTATGTTGTTTAACATATTTGTCTATACATGCATGACCCCCGTAAGCCTCATTTTGACGCACTCAAGCGTATGCTCCAGTATATTCCTGCGACGCTTGATTACGGTCTACAACTTCGTGCATCAACCGCATACGGTCTTATCGCCTACTCCGATGCAGATTGGGGGGATGTCCTTCCTCTCCTCGTATACGAGTGTGTTAGATCCCAAACAATCAAGAATGTAGAAAGATTAAAGAACAAGAACAAGAATTGGATCACTGAAGTTTTATGTTGTATTGATTACTGAACTGTATTACAATATGTGTATCTTTACAAGCTTCATCTCTCAACGTTAGTTCTAAAAATCTTAACAAGATATCTATTTATATAGAAAAGGAAATGCAAAAGATACAGTACAAAAATAACAGACATGTTCAGAACTGCTTCTGAACTTCTTCAGAACTTCTTCAGAAGTGTCATCAGAATCATCTTCAGAACTTCTTCAGAATCTTCAGAACTTCTGAAGTAGCCACTTCAGAAGTTATGCCTTAGGCTTTACTTCACTTGACTTCAAACTTCTGAAGCTACTTCTGATATCTATCAATCTCCCCCTTAGCTTCAAAAGTTCATGTCATACTTCCAGAAGTTCAAAATTTCTCTTACATCTTTAAGAATGAGATTTATGTACTCCAATATAGATTCAATTATTCTTATCATTTCCTTTGCCAGCTTTCTGTATTTCTCCCATAACTCATCATTAAGCTTCTTTTGTCTTTTATTTTTCTTCTTCTCCAGTTTATCTCTTATAATCATAAGAGTTCCCATTACAACACTTGTGTAGTTCTTCAAATCTTACAAATAACAATCTGTCAAAGCATTTGCACACAAAGCCTGGAGGCTGAATGATCAGAGTGCTACTTTTGAGGTTTTCAATATCTGGTAAGCATAAGTTTGGAGCACTCATATGAATCTTTTCTTTGTTCATAACATAAGCCACTTGGAAATCTGTCTTAGCTGCCCAAATAAACTCTCTGTACAGGCCATCTCTGAGAACTGGAAAAGCTTTTCTGAACTTGGCAATGGAGTCATGAAAGGGATATAAGCTTCTGTATACTCTTAGGAGATCTCTAAGGTAGACATTCTGGAAATCAGCTTCTGTAAGTGGAAATTTCACCATCTTTTCTTTCAACAGTGAAGTAAGCATGCTTGTAATTGTTTTTTTGCTTCAGATCAGCAGTGATTACTTTCACTATTGGACTCTCTTTTTGTACTTGACTTACAGGGAGTCTGATTTTTCCAATGATGTCTGAATACCATTGTTTCCATCCAAATGACTTCTGAATCCAGCAATCAATGTAATTGAACTTTTGTTCATATTCCATGAACATTTCTGGATGGAATAATTCAAGAAACATGGTGAAAGCATGTTCTTCAATTCTTTGCTCTTGTAAATGCTCAGATTCAGATTTCTGAGGAATAGGAGCAATCTCTTCTAGAGAATTTTCAAAGACCTTTTCTTTTCCTTTTTCAATTTCCTTAACTTCTAAACTTTCTATCTTCTGAGAAAATTTCTGAATTTCTTCAATGTCTTGTTTCTTTGTGTGAATCTGAAAGTCATAGACATTGCTCAGAAGATAATGAGCTCCTTTTATTTGATTTACTCTTGTGTTCCCAACCATAGAGCTCTTTCTTACATAATCTCTAAAGAATATTCTTTCCTTGATCAAGTAAATTATTTCTTCTATAGCATCAGATGAAGGAAGATATTGTTCTGCATACTCTATTAACCATTTCAGAGTAGAAGTTGAGTACTTTGATATATCTGAAACAATGATTGTCTTTGAATGATCTGCTCCTGTTCTGTAAGTGAATCCCAAATCTGGATTTGTGAAGACCTTTGTAATTCCCTGTCTTTCAATACTTTCTGGCTCCAAGAGATTGACATTATTAAATCTGAATTCTAATGCCAACTGAAAATCATGTTTAATTAAATTTCTGACATAGATCCCTAGAATTCTTCTGATTTCATAAACAACTTCAGAATCTTCTCTCTTGACACAATAATTCAGAACAGTGAGCTTATCTTGCAACCTCAACTTGTATAAATCAAATAGAGAAAATTTTGTTAAAGAACTATCTCTCCTTTTAGCTACAAATTCAACTACATACAAATCATCTTCAACAACTTTGGACATACATCTGATCATCTTAATCAAGGTTGTGTCATGCAATTCTTGTATTCCATGTCTTTGTACATAAGATCTTACTTTTGAAATATGATCCTTAGACCACTCATCATTCACATAGTCTTCTAATGTTGCATCCTTGAGATTTCTTCTATATATGCCATAATAATTGTCTTCAGGAAAGATGAGCTGACTTTCTCCGGAACTTTCAAATATCATATCACTTTCATAGATCTGATCAACTATGGGTTCTTCAAGAATAGGAAAATCAATCAGAGGAATGTTTATGCAGCTTCTTAATCTGACATGTGGTTTATCTGCAGCAATTATTAAGATTTCATTTGTAAAATCATATGCCTCCATATGACTTAAATCAACCTCAATTTCAAACCATTCAGTTGGTTGATTAATAAATTCCTTGAAGATCATTAGTCTTTCATCCAAGAATCTACACTCCAGATTCCTTGGATGATTCAAGATGATATATCTCCAACAGTATTGACTAATTAGCATGAAAAAGTTTTCAGAAACTTCATATCTTTCAATTTCTCTTAGGACTTGAGGTCTCCAGATAATCAGTTCTCTGTTCTCATTAATCACAACATCATCTTCTAACTCAATTCCTTCATTCACTTCCATTTCTTCATCAAATAAGATACATCAGATAGATCACTTGGCTCTCCAATAATGTCTTCAAAAGCAAGATACTCGTTTAACATTTCTTCATTTGAGTCAGGAATAACATCTGTGTCTTCAGAACTGAGCTTGTTTTCAGAATCCAGAGACACCTTTTTAGTCTCACACCCTTCTTCCACATTGTCTTCATAAATGACTTTTTCAGCTTCTAATCCTTCATCTTCTGCATGTAAACTATCATCTATTGCTTCAGAAGTTCTATTAATTTCATCATTTTCAATGTTCTGAACTTCTTCAGAAGTTTTCTCAGAAGATCTTTCAAAAGTTTGAACTTGAGCTTTTTTCAGAGGATTTTTCAGAACGTTGAACTTGTGGCATTGGAACATCTTCAAAGACTTTCTGTCTTTTCTCCCCCTCTTGATTTTCAGGATCATCCTGATCGTCAAGACTTCTCTTTAAAGTCTTTGCCTGAGAGCCACACTCTAATGCAGAAATACGATTATTCAAGGAGACTTGAGAATTCTGAATAGCAGTCAATTGATTCAGAATCAGAGATATGTCATCCTTTGTTGAAACTTTAGAAGATGCTGTCTGAGTAGAAGAAGATGGCATGGAAGTATTTAAGGATTGAACTGTGGAAATGACTTCAGAAAAAGAATCCAGAATAGTCTTTTGAAAATTGTTGAGATCAGAAATAGTTGCCAGTTGAAATTCATGCAATTTATCCACCACTTTCTTCTCCTGTCCATCCAACCTATCCTCCATCACCTTACAATTTACCGTCAATTCCTTAATGTCCTTCTGAATCTTTGCAAATTCAGAAGTACAGAAATCTTTGAATTCGGAGAATTCAGAAGATGAGGAAAATTGTCCAAGACCAACAAATGGTCTTGTTTGCAGTCCTTCAGAAGAAGGTTGGCCTGTAGATGCCACAACATCATGAACCACATGTGATTCTGTAAATGGAGCTTTGGTGATCTTCACTCCACCAGGTCTTCCAACCAATCCTTGATATCATGCAATAGGTATATCTATGGTTGTTGTGGCAATGTGACTAATACTTTGCTTGTTTACATCTGAAAGATGTGTGCTGGTATGAATAAAATCCACATTTAGTGGTTCAGAAGGCCCAATGTTGCGTGGACTCTCAGACTCAAGGTGCTCGAAACTGTGTAGGGGGGGACATATATCCTTCTTTTTCAACAATAGGTTCTTCCAAATGGGAACCTATTGGTAGATTAGCTGCTTGCCCCATATGTGTTATTGAAACACCCTTCTGTTGAGAGATGGGTGAGTGGCTGGAGGGGTTAACAAGTTTTGTCATGGGCTCACTGGCTTTTTCAATATTACCCACCAGAGAATGTGGAGTAATAGATGATGTGGGTGCCCGGCTTAGATCAGTTGGTTCACAAGTTTCTTTATTTTTTACTTGTGGTCTCCCCTCTTCAGTTCTTTTTCTTACTCTTCTACCCAGCCTCTAATTTTCATTTTCCTCTTCACACCATGAGGTTGTTCTCCCCCATGAACAGCCTCCCCACTCTGCCTAGGAATTCTAGACACCTCACGATGCTCACCACTCTTGGTAGAATCAAGGGAAGAGACTACTGGTTTAGGTAGTCCCATTGATTCACAGTACTCACTCAAGAACCTATTTGATGATTTTACAAGTGCAAGTAAGTAACTTGGTAATGGTAAAGCATTTGGGAATTGTAGTTTAGCATTTGCTGGTCTAAGACTATCCATTGAGAAAAGGGGAACATGTACCTCATGAGTCAGAACAGGAATTGCAGGAACAACTTTCATGGCCCCTTTGATGAAGGTTTGAAAAAATCTCTGAAATGGAATGTAGTTGTAAGTAGATTTCTTCAAAACTGCATATTTGAGCTCTTCAAAAATAAGAGAAGCATAATTATAATGCTTGTTGAATGCTACTCCATGAAAAATGATTCTTCCATTTGTTGATGCTTGATCCAGACTTGAGCTTTTTCCAGACAGGCAAGTTTTCAGAATTGTGAATAGGCAGTACCAAATAAGAGGTAAACACTTCCTTCTGAATGAGCTTAAAGCATTCAATTGTTCAGAATATCCTAGCTTCATAAAATCTGAGATCATCTCAGAAGATGATGGAATAGGGTCAAATGAAGTTTTCCCAACAACTTCATCCTCATTTGGAAGAAAATGAATGCCTCTAACATCATCAACAGAAATGCAGACTCTGTAGCCATGAACATTTGAAGAAATGTCATCAGATTCTTCATCAACTTCAGCATGAAACCACCATTGTTGCAAATAGGAAGCAGGAACCAAATATTTCTAGATAGCAAGGCTCTAAGGGGATGTTTCTTCAAAATTTCAATCAGAATCATTTGATCTTCATTGAAATCAGTAGACCTAAGATTCAGGGCACAGTTGTTCTTCTTGATTTCAAATAGTTTCTCTTCAGGTACATATAGTTTGGACAAATCAGGACCATCACTGCTTTAGGCACGAGATTGAGAGTCAGCAACACCAACATTTGACTCAGAAGCCACTTCAATAGGCTCAATTTGAGTTTCCCCAATTTTGTCAGTTCGCGGGTTAGGGTTAGGGTTTGATTTGGGGTTTGGATTTGAAGGACCAGCTTTAGAAATTACAGTAGTAGCAGTATCTTTTAGAATCTTTTCATCATCTAGATTGATCTCCATTGATCCAACCATTATCTTCTTAGGAACTATTTTGAATGAGTCATTGCTTGAGGATCCATTACTGTCATTGAAACGAGACTTTGCAGATTGAACATTGGAAGTCGACATAGTTGAATTTGAGTTTGAATGAAGATCAACGAACAGGGAAAGATTGAGTTTGAATGTAGATCAATGAACAGGGAAAGATTTCGGAGGGGAAGATTGCTAGAAAGTGAAGACGAAGATGAAATCATGGATTATAAATGACTGAATAATCGTGGATGGACACGTGGCCAAAAGTAATGATGATTAGAGTATTAATCATCATTTAGTCGGATAAATGAACCGTTTAAGCGACGTGTTTAAGGATTAACCAATGAAATTAAAACACGTGGCGTACCAGTAGTCTTTACAACGGGAAGAAAAGTTTTAAGAACAAGTTCAAAACCTTCAAAAGAAGTTCAGAACTTCTGAGAATAAGTTCAGAAGTTTGAAAAAAGGAATTCAGAAATACTTCAGAACTTTCGAAAGAAGTTCAGAACTTGACTTTTAAAACTTCAAATCCACGAAAATCATTTATATCTACAAACTTCTGAAAAATATAAAACATTTGAAAAATTTAGAAGTAGGTTTGAACAATATGAAAAACAGTTTATCTTCAGAAGTTTGTCCATATTCCTCAAATTTGTTAAAATTGATGTGTTACCCACCATTTCAGATATTGAGTGTTATTGGAGAGTACTCAAGACTTGGATGTGAGTATCACTCCCCCTTGAATCAAGAATAGTTATGATTCTCCCCCTTAAGCAATGCCAGACATTAAAGTTGTTAGTAATAAAAGATAGAGAAATGAAAAAAAAATTAAGTATTATAAGACAATCAATTTTTGAAAATTATGCCTCTGAGTTATGAAAGATAAAGTTCTAAAAACTTAACTACAGAAATTCTAAAGGTAAGATTTCTCATAAATTTTGTGAAAGAAACTCAGTACATAAAATTTGTAAAATTTGAATCGATGCCCAATACCTACACAGACATATTCATCATACCTAATTTACTTACCAAAAAATTAAAATGTTTTTCATCAAGTGCTTTGGTAAATAAATCAGCTAATTGATAATCAGTCTGAACAAAAAACATTTCAATATTACCTTTTTCAACATGATCTTTGATAAAATGATATCTTACATCAATGTGCTTAGTCTTTGAATGTTGAACTGGATCTGTAGTAATTGCTATGGCACTCTTTGAATCACAATATAGAGGAATCATTTTGAAGGTGTAGCCATAGTCTTTTAGTTGTGTTTGCATCCAAATAACTTGTGAGCAACAGATTGCAGCAGCAACATATTCAGCCTATGCAGTAGAAGTTGAAACATAATTCTGCTTCTTTGAAGACCAACTCACAAGTCTATCACCTAAAAATTTACATGATCCAGATGTACTTTTTATGTCTAGTTTGCAACCCCCATGATCTGCATATGTGAAAGCTGTTAATTCAAAGCCAGAATCCTTTTGATACCAAAGTCCCAATGAAGGAGAACCTTTGAAATATCTAAGGATTCTTTTAGCAGCAAGAAGATGTGATTCCTTAGGATTAGCTTGATATCTAGCACAAATACATGTAGCAAACATTAAATCAGGTCTACTAGCTGTTAAGTAAAGCAAAGATCCAATAATGCCTCTGTACTTTTTCTGATCAACAAATTTTCCATTCAAATCAGGTTCTAATTTTGTTGCAGTGGCCATTAGAGTTTGAATACTAGAACAGTCAGTCATGTCAAACTTCTTAAGTAAATCAGAAATATACTTAGATTAATTAATGAATATGCCAGTGGGAAGTTGTTTTACTTGAAGGCCAAGAAAAAATGTTAACTCTCCCATCACACTCATTTCAAATTCAGTTTGCATGATTTTCTCAAAATTTCTGCAAAATTTTAGATTTGTAGAAGAAATATAATATCATCTACATATATTTGTATTAAGATCATATCATCACCTTCCTTTTTCAGAAATAAAGTTGTATCAGCAGTACCTCTTTTGAACTTGGAATTCAGAAGAAAAGTTGTGAGAGTATCATACCATGCTCTTGGTGCTTGTTTAAGTCCATATAAGGCTTTGTCCAAAATGTAAACATGATCTGGAAATTCTTTGATTACAAAGCCTTCTGTTGTTCAACATATACTTCTTCATGAAGAATTCCATTCAGAAATGCACACTTAACATCCATTTGAAACACTTTCATGTTTTTGTGAGCAGCATATGCAAGAAAGATTCTGAAAGCTTCTAATCTTGCAACAGGAGCAAAAGTTTCATCATAATCAATGCCCTCTTGTTGACAATATCCTTTGGCTACAAGTCTTGCTTTGTTTCTCACAACAATCCCATGTTCATCTTTTTTATTTCTGAAAACCCATTTGGTGCCAATGATTGATTTACCTTTTGGTTTTGGAAATAATCTCCAGACGTTATTTCTTTCAAATTGATTTAGCTCATCTTGCATTGCTAAAACCCAGTCTGGATCTTGAAGGGCTTCATATGGCTTTTTGGGTTCTATATTGCTTAAAAAATTCACATACAAACATTCATTTGCGGTGGCTGATCTTGTTTGTACACCTTTTGATGCGTCACCAATAATCTGATGAATTGGATGACTTGATGTCCATTTGTTCACATTTGGTAATGGTTGAACAGATGAAACATTGTTAAATGAATGATAATCATCAATGATTGCTTGAGTTTGGGTATCATGATTGATATCTGAATGTAGATCTGAAGTCTCCCCCTCAAATTGAATATTCTGTACTGGTTCAGAAATACTAGGCATAGGTTCAGAAACAGGGACAACAGGTTCAGAAATGACTTCAACTGTTTCTGAAATAACTTGTACAGATTCAGAAGTAGGAAGTTTTGAATTTGAGGTTGAGATAGGTGGTCCAGAAATATTTGATATCATAGGTTCTGTAGATTCTTGTGCTGGAATACTTCTGAGTAAAGAAGGATTTTGATAATCTGCAGAAACATTCACAGAAATATCAAATAAGTCTTGGCATAAGGTATCTAAATTCCAAAAAGTCTGAAGTGTAGAATTTGTAAATTTTGTGCCATTATCACTTCTGATCTTTTGAACTGGTAGTTGAAGAAGAACTTGTATTTTCTTCAGAAAAGGAATGAGTCTTTCAGAAGTATCATATTTGAGTCTTAAGAATTCAACCTAAGTATATCTTGAATATTCATCTACAATCACAAGAATATACTTCTTTCCACCCATGCTTTGAGTCTTCATTGGTCCACACAAATCCATATGCAGCATTTCAAGTGGAGCTTTACACGAACATAGCATTTTCAGATGATGGGAGCTTCTTTTGATCTTCCCTAGTTCACATGCAGAGCATAAAGAATTCTTTTCAAATCTGATCTTTGGTAGTCCTCTTACAGAGTTGTGTCTTTCTAGTTCAGAAATGGCTTTGAAGTTCAGATGTGACATTCTTCTATGCCAAAGCCAACTATCATTTCTCATGGTTGTGGAAATGTAACAAACTTCTTGTAATTGACCATTTGCAGTGAAAGTTGCAGTGTAGGTATCTCCATCTCTATAAGCAGTTAACTCTTTTTTGTTTGCTGAACTCAGAACATGACAGTAGTCTATATCAAAATTTACCTTCCAATACTTGTCACAGAATTGACTTATACTGAAGAGATTATGTTTAAGACCTTCCACATAGAAAACCTTCATCACTTTGACATCTCCTTTGGAAAAAGTTCCATATCCTCTCACATAACCTTTTGCATTGTTTCCAAAGCTAACTGTACCTCCATATCTTTCATGATAATCAGTTAGAAGTTCTTTAAAAGGTGTCATGTGTCTTGAACATCCAGAATCTAAGACCCACACATGACATATCTACAAAAATGATTATTGAGATTTAGGTACCCATTTAAGAATGAGTCTTGTGAGATTAGTCAAAAACTTTGAATTTCTGAACATTGACTTAATCTTTTGAAGGTCAGAATTTTGTTCAGAACTTTTAGATTTAGCATTCTTAGTATTATTTTGGATTTTCTTTTTCTTTTTATTTTTGTTTGCCAATGTAGCTGAGAAGTTCTGAATTGATTTTTCAAGATTTTTCTTATTTGTTTTGAAGTTCGGATGAAAATTATGATGACCACAATTAATGCAGTGAATATGATTCTTCATAATAGTTAATAAAGCAGTAGATGAACAAGAATCAACACTATTTGATTTGTCAACAGAAGTTCTTTTATTCACTTTATTAATCTTTGGTACATCAATTTTCTTTGAATTTGAAAAACTATCTAATTTGTCACTCTTTGATAGTCTTTCACCTCTCTTTCTCCAAACTGAAGTGGATAGCTCTGTAAAAGATAAGAAATGAGGATTAGTATAAGAAATTCTTTTACTTACTTTAGTTTTAACTTCAGATTTAGGGTTGGAATTTTGAACTATAGAAGTTGAATTTGAAAATTGTCCTTTTTCAAGCATTTTAACTTTGGTTACAAAATCAGATGATGATATTGAAGATTTAACTGAAGAGAAAGATGTTTTTGTAGATATAGGAGTACTGTTTGATGAAATAGAAGAAGTTTCAGTGTCAGAAATTCTGGTTTCAACAAAAACAGTATTAAACTTTTCTGAAGATAATTTTGATGCTTCAGATTTTAAAATTTCCCTTCAGTCATACAAGGTTGTAATTTATATACACCAAATAGCCATCTTTATCAATAATTTGAACCATATGATCATCATCATCTTCTGAATCTGAAGCATTCATTAAGTTTGAGAATTTATCCTGAGTCATGCTAGATGCAAAACATTTTTGTTTTAAAATATTTTCAGACTCATCATCAGAATTATCAAAAATAATTTATGAATTCTCATTATTATCTTGTAAAGATTCAACATTTGAGAATTCATCATATTTTTCTTCATGTTCTGATTTATTATCAAAATTATCTACTGGTAGAACTTCAGATAAGATTTCAGAAGTGAGTTCAAAAGATAATTCAGAAATTTTGTCAGTTTTAATAGATGGTTCACATTTTTCTTCAGAAACAGTCTTTGATTCAGAAGTAAATTCAGAAATGTTTGTAATGTTTTTATTTATTACTTCTGTTTCAGAAACTATCTCTGATATGCCAGAATTAAGAGATTTTTCATCAGAAAATAGAGTTTCTGATTTTACAAAAGGAATTCTTTCAGGCAAAGAGAGATTAACAGATTTGGATATGACACCTGTGTTAGTTTCATTAAAAAATTTCATTTTTGAATAATCATAAAGATTTGCAGGTGCCTTTTTAGAATTTGACTTTCATTATATCACAATCCAACCTTTATATTGTAAAATTTATAATTCTGAGCCTGGTTTGTCAAAATATACAGAGTTTGTTCAGTTTGTCCTCTTTTAAAGTTCAGATCTTCCAATTCCTTAATCTTTTTGAAAAGATCAAGTCTTTCTTGATTTAGAAAGTTCGTTTTAACATTCAGAACTTCTTTTTGAGATTTTTCATTTATGATATCTTTTTGTAAAGTATCCATCTTTTCTTTTAATGATAATTTTTCTTCAGAAATTTTTTCAAGAATTTGTTCAACTTCTTGGCAATTTTGTTTATAGATTTGACTTTCAGCTCTAAATTGATTTAGAAACATTCTTTCACCTTTGATTCTGACTCTAAGATTTTCAAATTCAGAAAACACATTCTGAACTTGATTTTGCATTTCAGAATCTCTAGAAAGTTGTTCAGAACTTGGATCAGAATTCGGTTCAGAAGAGTAATCTATTTCAGAATTTAGTTCAGAATATGAATAAATTACCTCAGAATCATGTGCATGTTTATCTTCTGGATCCATTTGGCACATATAGCAATTTGAGGCATAGTGAGCTACTTCTTCATCATATTCACCATCACTCCAGTTTAACCAATCTTCTTCATACTTGGTCACCAAAGCTGGATTAAGCTCCTTCTTCTTAGCAAGAAGATGCTTTTTCTCATAGTAGCCTGAGTTTTTTACTTTGGGCATTTTGCACTGTCTTGAATAATGACCAGGCTTACCACAATTAAAGCATCTTGCTGGTTAAGTTGTCTCAGTTTGACCAGCATCTTGACTTTTCTTGAGACCAACTTCAGATTTTGGTTTATTCTGATATTTTTGATTATATCTTTGAGTGAATTGCCTTGTCATAAAAGAAATATTATCAGAAATTCTCTTAAGCTCTTCATCTGATTCATTCCCATCACACAAATTTGTTTCTAGGATCTCACAAATTTTGCTCTTAGCAGAAATGGTCATAGAATTATTATAATGCTTGCTCAACAAGGCTACTGTTTCATTTGCCTTCTTTTGTTCATTTTGTCTAGTCTTGATTTTACTTCTTGTTGGAACAGAATGCCATAGACATCATGAATAGATTTTCTAGATAAATTTCTGGTAACCATGTTATCAGAGAAGCTTGACCATTCATTACCCAAGTTGTTCAGAAATTTATTGTTTATCTTAGAGTTTGATTTCTGAACAGCATTTCTTCTCAGATCATTCAGGATATTGTTGAATCTGTGATAAGTTTCTGTAATAGATTCATTTTCTTTATACTTGAAGTTTTCATAAGTACCCACACAGATATTCAATCTTTGTGCTTGGGCCTTTGTACTACCCTGCATTTGAGCTTCAACCTCATCCCACATAGCTTTGGCAGATGTTAAGTTATCTACCCTATTGAATATCTCATTAGGAATGACCATTGTAAGAAGAGTTAATGCCCTTTTGTCAACTTTAGCTTGAGCTTTCTCAACAGTATTGTACATACCAGGGCTTTTCTTGATTCTCGATGCAGGTATCTCAGGAGTAGACTCAGTTCTTGGTACTGATG
The DNA here is from genome assembly GCA_036898165.1 of Silybum marianum. NCBI lineage: Eukaryota > Viridiplantae > Streptophyta > Magnoliopsida > Asterales > Asteraceae > Silybum > Silybum marianum. The sequence goes on along the minus strand of CM072536.1, from coordinate 17,203,667 downwards.
GAATTTCCACATAGACCTCCAAAGGGCCATTATGATCGATTGCATTAGAGCTTCATCGATATTATCCAAGAATTGAATCATCCTGATTCGCCACTGATGATATTCACCCAAAAACAGAGTTGGTTGTTTAGTTTCTGATCCGATGGAGACGATTTCTTTCGACATCTTTGATTTGAAATAGATCGAGAATTCACCTGAAATTGAATCTTGAATTTATCAATCAAGAAAACCAAGAAATGTCAGATCTGACAAGTTCTTCTCTGAATGTCAAGAACAGATGAATTGGTTCTAATATCAATTGTTAGATCCCAAACAATCAAGAATGTAGAAAGATTAAAGAACAAGAACAAGAATTGGATCACTGAAGTTGTATGTTGTATTGATTACTGAACTGTATTACAATATGTGTATCTTTACAAGCTTTATCTATCAACGTTAATATTAACAATCTTAACAAACTATCTATTTATATACAAAAAGAAATGCTAAAGATACAGTACAAAAATAACAGACATGTTCAGAACTGCTTCTGAACTTCTTCAGAACTTCTTCAGAAGTGTCTTCAAAATCATCTTCAAAACTTCTTCAGAACGTCATCAGAATCTTCAGAAGTTCTGAAGTAGCCACTTCAGAAGTTATGCCTTAGGCTTTACTTCACTTGACTTCAGACTTCTGAAACTTTCTCTTCAGAACCCAGTATTCTTTTGAAACTACTTCTGATATCTATCAGAGTGGTTATTGTGTTTTCCTTGGCGACAACCTCTTACCTTGGTCATCGAAGTGGCAACCGACGGTCTCTCGTTCAAGTGCTGAAGCTGAATACAGAGGTGTTGCCAATGCCGTAGCTGAAACCTGTTTTCTACGAAACCTTCTTCGAGAACTGCATTCTCCTCTTGACAAAGCCACAATTGTTTATTGTGACAATGTCAACGCCATATACTTATCCACTAACCCCGTTCAGCATCAACGAACGATATTCACTTTGTCTGGGAGAAGGTTTCTAGTAGGCAAGTCCGTGTCCTCCACGTTCCCTCGAGCCTTCAATACGCCGACATCTTTATGAAGGGTCTCCCGACGTCTCCACGGATTTTCGGTCAAGTTTGAGTATATGCTCGCGACCTCCCCCTCAAACTGCGGGGGCGTATTAATATATATACCAAAAGCCCATTATAGTTTCTAGTTTAGTCCTGCCCATAGCCCATCAATCCCCTTTGTAATTTGTATATATTGTGGTTTAATGGAATTGGCTATTCATGGTAAAATAGATACTCAAATAGTAATTACCAACCCATATTTATGTTTGTTTAGAATGTCGTATATAGTTTCATGAGGTCAAAGTAAGAACCTCTTTTTGACTATCTTCTTCATTCGATTGAACTAGCTTTGAAACACATGAATCATCTAAAGATTCTTCTATCTATAATCCTTACTTGGTATCTTTTGTTTTAGCAAATAAAAGCTAATTATTTTTTAAGTTATTATTACATGACCATAAACTAATTTATTAAAACATCGTATGGAGTAGTTTTTTAGTAGCCTTTTGACATTAAAAAGAAACATCATATAGAGTAGTTTTTTAGTAGCCTTTTAACATTCTTTTCAATTATAACTTTGATTAATATTAATAATTATTTATTACTATTAATTATATATAAATATTAATTATTAATAAATATTAGTTATAACTAATATTAATGTAAATTAATAGTAACAAATTTTAATTACACATTGTATTTAATATTAATTATTTATAATTATTATTAATTATATCAATTTTTTTTAATTATTATTCAATATAGTTATCAAAAAATAAATATAATAATTATAAAAATGCCACGTCGGTTACATAAAAATTAAAATTATATTTATTGTGTTTCATAAATAATAAAATTGTATTAAATAATTTTAATAAAATATTTACTTTAATTATTAATTATATTATTTTAAAAAATAATAATTAATTAGAATGTGTAAAGTTATCCAAATTTATTTTTATGTATAATATGTGTAAGGGTTGATTTCCGTTACAAACCACGTCAATTCGTACAAACCGTACAAACCACATGCAACCAATATTTTTTTAAATTTTTTTTCAATTTTTCTTAATTAATAGGGTTGATTAGTCAATAATATATGAAAAAATTTCATCAAGAATACATAAAGGTTGGTGAATTAAGAATATGTGAAACAAGATTAATCAAATTGAGAGTTTCATGAATCAATTCATTTTCATGTAGAAAGAAAAATAATTTCATGAAGAAAAGAATTATATGAAACAAATTCATCATATTAAACACTTTCATAAAAAAAACTATTCAAAAAAAACAATGAAACACGTGGTTTGTACGGTTTATACGAATTGACGTGGTTTGTGTTTGAAATCTCCCCATATGTGTTAATATTGAAATGATATACACATTGTAAATTTTGTTTTAATAAATAAAAAAATTTATAATATAAATATATATATAATAATCAATTTGAAATTCTTTTGATTCATATTATATTGTTTACTTTTTCTTTACTATCTTGTTTGTATTCGTATTTATTAACATATTATATTATTAGAGATTTGTTTTAATTATATTACGAAATATTATGATTCACTAATTTTTCAAAAATGTTATTTTACATTTTTCATGTACCTTATCAGTTTGTGTTTGTCAAACATAATATTTTAATCAAGTAGTTTATCCACTAACAACTAACTTATCAGTCATTAGCTAGATGATCGATCAGCTAGTTTGCCCACAATAGCCTTGATGTACTATGTAACATGATAATGATCTTTTTCGGTTGGAAGTGATGAATGACTCAGTGGACGAAAGCAACATATTGTTAATTTGTTCTATGAGTTATTCGTATCAAGGGTTTGAATCCCTCTCTTTTCATTTTTGTTGATGACTTTCCATTTTTCTTTCAAATTTTGCATTCCCTTTTTATTTCTTTTAATGTTAAATCTATAGAATAAAAAAATAAAAAAATAAAATTGTAAAATCAAGCTAAAAAATATTTTTTTTTGTTCTTCAAGTCCATCTAAAATAAAATTGGGTACATGCAATGTCAAAAATATCAAACTTTCTAACGACCTGTGTAAATGATAACTTATTGGACAAAACAATAAAGTATCCTATCGAAATGTGTTGTAATAAGTTTATAGGACATATTTAAGCGTAATAACAAGTTTTGTAGGATGTTTCTATAGAAATGTGTCGTAATAGCTAATTTATAGCACATTATTTGAAAAAAAAAACGTCTTATAAAAACAAAAAGATGTGTTCATAGGGAACTTATCAAAATTGTCCGATAAAATAGCTTAAACGATGCTATATATTAAAAACGCCCTAAAAACTTGTTAGGACATCCAAAGGCGTTTTGTAAACATATTACAATACCCTTAAAATATGATTTTTTATTGTTTGGTCTTATACACTTTAAGTCTTATAAAACGGGCAATTGAAATACCGATTAATTGTTGATCTCCTATAAACGTGATTTCATCATAGTGTTATAGTATTTTTGAAGTACACTCATACACTCTCCTATTTCTAAAGAAAGAAAGAAAAGAGGAAGCCTCTATTGGGGTAAAAAATATCAAACTCATGATCGACTCAAGATACTAAGGACCATCTATATTTTATAAATGAAAACTAATGACTTATGATTACAGGACCAACAGTCGTCACTTTTGACGACCATCGTCAGATACCGGCGACACACAACCAGCGACCACAAGACAAACGATCGCCACAACTAACAATAATCATTGGATACCCTCGGCGCATGATGACCAAAATACGACCATACTATTTATCGTAACTAGTTAACAACAGTCGTGAGTTTCCCTCGACTCACGATCGTCGCTTATTCAAACTATTGACCGACAACCGTTTCTACAATGTTTAATGCAGAATCCTTCTCATTAATGCCAACAAACATAACTGGTTCATTAAATAATAATGGACATAACCGAAGAAACGTATTCGAGAGCATTGAAGACGAGGACCATTAACCGCATTAAATCTAATAAAGGCACATTTATGGAATAATTCGTATATAAACTTAGCTCAATCCAGACAAAAGTGGCAAGTGACATCATTAACATAAACAATCCATTTGAAGCTCACAAGCAAACTTACAATTTATTTACTTTTTGATTACATTGTAACTATTGTACTTACAACCGGTGTTTCCCAAGGATGACCTCCATGTTTGATGTCATTTCACTAGTGTATCGACGACCTCAATTGTCGTTCGAGGCTTTTTCCCTTGAAAAGAGTTTTTCCGCTTCACCAGTTCTTTGTTTCTCATTCATTTTTATCTTAGTCGCGTGTTTATCGAAGAGTACAAGCTTTAGTTGTTAAAGCTCCACATCAATCTTTAATTGATTGTATAAACTAAGTTTTGGCATATATAACTTCCTTTCTAATCCTTTTGTTGTTGCCACATACTTCGTTCTCATCCTTTAGAGACTATAATTTTGATAGGAGCATCCGGTACCAAATACCTTTGGTGATCCCTTGAAGTTGACAAAGACATTGTTGAAAGTTCTCACAACATAGACCTATCACCAAAGAGACTATCAACAATTGCCACTAGTAAGTACCATAAATGTAATACAAGAACAGTCGTATTTAGAACGTCTACACTCGTCGTAATATGTAAAATACTTATTGGACTTAATGTTTATAGCATCACTAATCATACGTCATATACACATCATAGTAAAATTGGGTTTTTAGGATGCCATCAATTTTTAAATGTCTTAATAGACCACTTTATAGGACTTAAATATATAAGACCAAAAAATAAAATGTCCTATCTAATTAAAGGCATTATAATTAGTTGAGAGGACGCTTTTAGACGTCTTAACAAGTTTTTTTAGGACACTTTAACTACAAAGCATCTCATTAGCAATTTTATAGGACACCTTTGAGAAAACGTCCTATAATCCCATATTTTTTCCATAGGACACTTGTTTTTATAAGACACGTTATAAATTAGTGTTCTATAAAATTATTAATTATCCTAAAAAATTTGTTAAGATGTTCAAAAGAATCCTATTAACTTTTTACAATGTCTTTAAATATGAATCAATAATTCTATGGATGACACTTCAAAAGTGGTCCATAGAATTGCAAAATTAGAGAAGCGAAAGAAAGAGAACGATGCAACTACTTCTGCTGCAGAGGCTTCTAAACTTAAGAAGCAATTTGATGACAAGGACCCTGAAGATGATGGGGGCCTTGATCACCAAAAGGTGGAGATTAATGAGGCACCGCGTGCAAAACGCGTCCATAACAGAAACTGCCATTTCCTCCAAAACTCAACAAGTCCAAAAATCTACAGAGGGTGGAAGTAACCAAAGGCTTCGACCTATGATTTTATAAATGATGTAAATATTTTAACATCCCCAACTGTTATTTTTGCTCCTTGTACATAAGCATCAGTCATTAGAATGGTCCAATCTCAACTAATTCAAGAAGTACCAATCAAGTAAGAACCTGCATCAAAGGAGAATTCACTTGACAAATCTCAAATTATGTCATAATTAACTTCAACAGTTCAAGAAACAATCATTCTAAAATCAACTCTAGAGCCAAGACAGACTAATCCAGAACCAGAGCCATTTCTTGTAACTTATGTTCCTCAACAACTAGCACAACCCTTTGGAGTTCAAGAAGCAATAAAGAATATAGTCCTTTAGAAGACCAATTGTCGATGCTACAGCCTCAACTTATCAACCTTCTCAAGAACCAATATTAATGGAGGATATCCATTAGTATCTTTATTTGGAAGAAGGTGAAGAAATACAATTGGCTCCACCAATATTCATCCAGAGGTTATGCATGGATTTAGACAGAGATTTTCTCGATTGGTGCAAGACATAAGTCAAGTATACTCCAATGATGACATCAGAAGAATTCACGAGATCAAGGTCAGAACCATTGTGCATAATGCCTTTACTTATCTCGATTACAGGATTGAGAAACTCACAACATATTTTTGACGTTAAACGAAAATGATCTTATCAACTTCAACTCGTGGAATTTGTTGGATCTCTATGCCTTTGCCAAGGCTAAATTTGATAAGGGGATAAAATATAAAATGGCTCTGGAATTTCAAGAAGACTATGGAAGAACTCGTAAAGTTCAGAGCTAAAATTGATTTCCAAATAGCTCTAGAACTAGGCATGTATAAGGTCATTGTGACACCTCCTAATGAGCACCTCGATAACATTGAATCTATTCGCTCTGCCACGTCATTAACTGAACCATAAATTGGATACTTACATAAATGAGTAGAAGGAAAATAATTTCTTCCGAGTTTTTGGATCATTCAAGTGTTCAATAGATATCCTAAGCTGGCTAAAGAAAGAGGTAATTAGAAGAACTGGAAAACCAATCATGCCCACAGAACCTGCCAATGAATTTCTAAGGTTTTTGACCTTTGTGGAAAACTACAAAGTGCTCTTAATGTATTTCTAGAAGATCTACATGAATCATCTTAAAGCCGAGAAGTAATTTGATTCCATTTCCTTTTCATTTTCTTCTATCTATTTAAATGAAATTTTTTACAAAGAACACTTTTATCCTCTTGCTTTCCTAGGTAAACCTTTACTTCTTTTCAATAATTAGGGTGAGTTTGTTTGTAACATCCCAAAATTTCGAATGCTTAAATATATCATAAATGATATAAAAGTCGTAGTTTAAGTGAACTAGGTTGCTATAAGCTTAGACTTAAACTATGAAAATGTAGACAAAGGTAATATCCTTTAGTGGTTTTTCCAATGCATGTAGTGGTTTAAGTTCATTTGGTTACGTAAACCTAGCCTTAATCGAAATCGAAGCAGAGAAGCTATGAGATGATTTACGATTATGGTATTGGGTATTAGAGCATTGATAAATATATGATTATGATGGAGGAAAACATATGGTAAGATGAGATGAAAATAAGGGCTAGAGGTAAAGAGGTGTTTAGGGATAAAGTTTTGGGGATAAACTCCCACTAATGTGTTTGATTAAGGAGTAAATATGTTAATTTTTGAGAATTAAAGAAACTCAAGGTATATTTCACTTCGTGAGTTGAATCAACCTATATTTGAGTTACATGTGAAACATGTTGGGTTTAGTTCAAAAATTTGGTTTCTAAAATACATAGATGGCAACGGAAGCAATAAAGATTTGAACAACATAAAACAAGTTTATACCCACCAAGGATCATTTTACATGTATGGAAAGATTATGCAACCATAGGAAGAAAAGAATAACAACCTTTGTAGCTTTTGGTTCCTCTTGGGAGGCTAGATCGTTGAAGAAGATGGCAAGAGTGCAAGAGTAGAACTCCTCCAAAGATGTTCACCAACATTTACCAACTTGAAAGGATGCTAGTCCTAAACTCTTAAGCTTTAAGACAAAAACCAAGTTTTGACTTAAAGAGAGTATGCAAGTATCAATTCTTCTCTAGACTTTTTTTTTAACAAGTTTTAGAGTCTTAAAGAAAAATAAGAGAATACATCAAGTATATGGTTACTTGAGTTAGTCTTCCCATGTGGTCCATACCTCAACTAATGATTAATCATAGTGTCAAGACATCCTACCCATGCTTAACCATAGTGTCAAGACATCCTTCTAAAGCATGTCTTTCCTATTTAAATAATAGAAGCATGTCTAACTAAAAGACAAAAGTCTTACTAGTTCAAAATGATGTACATGACTTAATAAATCATACCTTATGATATAGTTGATACTTGACATTGAAAATTGTCATTTTCATAAAACAAATAACTTTCAATTTAATTATAAGAGTTATAAATATTTATCAATAATCAAATTCTTATAAATAATCTATTTTTATCAAGTTGTTATTGGTGTGACCCTTTAGGATCATATATTATTAGCAATATCATCCTAATAATGATTCTTGAGCATATAGATCTTTCAATCTCCCACTTGCTCAAGACTCAATATATATTGACATAGACAGTGGTGAATGTCTAACAACATTTCAATCGCCCCCAATAACATACGACGAAGTGCCATTCAACAACATCTAATTCCCAATAAGCTCAAAGCTCCAATTGATGTACAAGGTAAGTTATCGATTATCCCTTTGTCTCGTACATCATGTTGAATATGAGATATAGATCGCAATCAATCTCATTTAGTGTTCAACTTTTGATAAGGCGCCTTAGATGTCTAACTCTCAACACATAAGAGGAACAAATCCCATCTTGACTACATACGCCTCTTGCGTAGTTCATACTATACCTAATAATGGCCTTTATAATCGATCGGTTAAAGAACAGCATTTAACCATATCAAAGTATAGCATTCGCCACACTCAAGTCCCAAATATGTATCTTAGGTCTAAGGATATAAAGATAATACCTTTATCAAGTATCACTTATGATAGCGATCCATGAAGTGATCTTGAAATAGGTCAAGTCCAATACTTGTTCTTTAACAAGTACCTACGAACTTGGTTGCAACGCTTTGTCAACCAATCCAATTCATATTAGTCTTACTTCATTGTTGCTCCCACAACAATGATTGACTATGGACATTTAGAATAACTACATTATTCGAGGATTAAACATGTTAATATAGAACACAACAAATATTTAATGAAAAGATCATATTCCATATATCACAATCATTAAAATAGTTGTTACTTACAATGTTCCATTACTCAATACTAAAAGAAGATCAAATCCAATCACTAGAATAGCGAAGTCCTATGGCTCTAGCATGATCCTCATGTTTAGCTTGTGGAAGGGGCTTCGTGAATGGGTCCGCCAAGTTTTGATCAGTGTGTACTTTGCGAATACAAATGTCACCACTTCCAACTTCATCCCGAATGTAGTTGAATCTCCGGTGAATGTGCCTGGTTCTTTGATGTGATCCGGGTTCCTTGGCTAATGCAATGGCACCTTCATTGTCACAAAAGATTTCTAGAGGATCTTGAATGGAAGGAACAACCCCTAGATCTTTAATGAACTTTTTCATCCAAGTGTTCTCCTTTGCGGCCTTCGAAGCGGCAATATATTACGATTCCGTAGTGGATCGTGCTACAACACTCGCTTGGAACTCTTCCAAGAAACCGCACCTCCATTGATAATGAAGACGTATCCCGATTGTGACTTACAATCATCTCGATTCGTTTGGAAAGAAGCATCCGTGTAACACTTTACACTAAGATCTTCTTCCATACCTCCATAGACGAGGAACATATCTTTAGTTCTTCGTAAGTACTTCAAAATGTTCTTGGCCTATCCAATGACTATCTCCTGGATTTTGTTGGTATCTCGCTCGTCATACTCAAAGCACACGATACATCGTGTCTAGTGCATAGCATGGCATACATGATGGATCCAATAGCCGAAGCATATGGAATGCCACTCATCTTCTCTAGCTCAACTTTTGTGCTAGGACTTTGAGATGAACTCAAAATCGTGCCATGTGCTATTGGTACGAATCCTCGCTTAGAGTGTTCCATCTTGAACCGTTTCAAGACTTTGTCAATGTATGCACTTTGACTTAAACCTATTAATCGCTTTGATCTATCTCTATAGATCTTTATTCCAAGAATGTATGCCTCTCCTAGATCTTTCATTGAGAAACACTTTCCGAGCCAAGACTTAACACCTTGCAAGGTCAGAATGTCATTTCCCATGATTAGTATGTCATCTACATATAAGACTAGGAACGTTACTGTGCTCCCACTAGTTTTCTTGTAAACACAAGTGTCATCTTCGTTCTTGATGAAACCATACTTTGTGATTTCATCATCGAAACGAATATTCCATGTTCGAGATGCTTGCTTCAATCCATAAATGGATCTTTTAAGCTTACACACTTTATTAGGATGCTTTTGATTGACAAAACCATCGGGGCCGAACCATATAGACATCTTCTTGTAAGTGTCCATTAAGAAAAGCGGTTTTGACATCCATTTGCCATATCTCATAGTCATAGTATGCAGCTATGGCAAATAGTATCCTAATAGATTTAATCATAGCGACTGGAGAAAAAGTTTCGTCATAGTCAATACCATGAGTTTGAGTGAAACCTTTTGCAACAAGTCTTGCTTTAAAAGTGTGTAGATTACCATCCATGTCAGCTTTTCTTCTTGAAAACCCACTTACTCCCTACAAGCCTTACTATGGGGAGGAAGATCAACCAAGTCCCATACTTGGTTCTCATGCATGGATTGCATCTCTGCGTTCATGGCTTCAAGCCATTTGTCGATTCAAAAATCCGATATAGCGATGCAGTAGTTGATGGGTTCATCGAATCTATCAAGAAGCATTCGTCAATGAGAAATCCATATTTCTTAGGTTCTTGACGAACTCTATCGGATCTACGAACGCTGTGTTTCGTTAGAATCATGAACAACTAATTTTTCGAGTTCAACAATTTCTTGTTGAGAACTAGTGCCAACTTGTGATGCATACGGCGGTGGTTCATGATCTTCTTCAAGTTCCACGCGCCTCCCACTTGATTCATCCATTAGAAACTTGCTTTCTAAGAAATCAGCTTTTCGAGAAATAAAGATATTATTCTCGCTGGGAATGTAGAAGTAATAACCTAAACAATCTTTAGGGTATCCTATAAAAATGCATTTAGTAGATCTTGGTTCAAGTTTACTTGAAGTTTCTTGTCTTGCATAAGCTTCACATCCCCAAACCCTCAAGTAAGATAAGGATGGAGCTTTTCCATTCCAGATCTCATATGGTGTTTTATCTACTTTCTTAGTTGGAGCTATATTCAAAATACGAGCAGCAGTGAGTAGGGCATAGCTCCAAAACGATAAAGGAAGAGTACTTCTACTCATCATAGATCGAACCATATCTAATAAAGTTCGGTTCCTCCGCTCAGATACACCATTATGTTGTGGTGTTCTGGGTGGAGTGAGTTGTGAGACAATCCCACGACTCCTAAGATGATCTTGAAACTCTTGGCTTAGGTACTCGCCTCCTCTATCTGAACGAAGGATTTTAATGGTCTTGTTGAGTTGATTTTCAGCTTCACTTTGAAACAATTTGAACTTTTCAAATGCTTCATGCTTATGTTTCATTAAGAAAACATAACCATAACGACTAAAGTCGTCAGTAAAGGTGATGTAGTATCTCTCACCATATCTAGACATAGTTTTGAAAGGACCACATACATCAGTATGTATGATTCCTAACAAATCACTTGCCCTTTCACTAGAACCAGAGAAAGGGGATTTTGTCATCTTTCCACATAAGCAAGATTCGCATATATCAAATGATTCATCATCACTTGCCTTCAAAAGTCCATTCTTTTGAAGTTGGGATATGCGCTTCTTGTTTATATGGCCAAGTCGACAATGCCATAGATAGGTTTGGTTTAAATCATATTTGACCCTTTTGGTGTTTGCATGATAAATGGAATTATTGTTTGAAGAACAATCAAGATTTAACTCATAAATTCCATTAATAGGCCTAGCCTCAAAATAGAACATTCCATTCATAAAGGAGTGAATATTATCATCAACAAATTGATAAGTGAAACCAGATTGTTTTAAACGCGCAACTGAAATAATATTCCTAGTCAGACTAGGAATCAAACATACATTGTCTAATTTTAAATACAGGCCATTAGGTAAACACAAATCAAAATTTCCAAGTGCTTGACTGCAACTTTTGCTCCATTGCCCATGTGTAATACCATGTCGCCTGTCTTTAGCTGCTTACTCCTTCTGAACCCCTGTAACGAATTACAAATATGAGTTCCACACCCAGTATCAAATACCCAAGTGTTAGATGAAAAAGTAAAGATTCCCATTTCAATCATGAAAATATATATACCTGAAGTGCCTTCTCCGGCCTTCTTAGCTTTCAACCCCGCAAGATAAGTAGGACAGTTCCTTTTCCAGTGACCAATGACTCCACATCAAAGCATGGATCTTCTTTTGCCACTTTCTCCTTCTTCTTAGGCTGTTGGGCTTGGGAAACATTTTCCTTTTGCCCTTGCCAACATATGGCTTGCCTTTGGAGTTCTTGCCTTTAGGCTTCTTGATTTGCCCCTCCCTTATCATGAGCACTTGAGATGATTTCCTGGGAATGTTCTTCTCGGCAGTTTTAAGCATCGAGTGCAACTCTGAGATAGGTTTATCCCAACCATTCATGTTGTAGTTCATGATGAAGGTATCATATGATTTTGGCAAAGAGTTTAGGATCACATCTGTTGCCAAATCAAGTGGATATGGAGAGCCAAGTCTCTCCAAATGATCCGTATAGCTCTTCATCTTGAGAACATGTGTGCTCACATTCCCGATTACTTCCATCTTGCAACCGTGCAAGCCTCGAACGATTTCAAAGCGCTCGGTTCTTGCTTGCTTATCGAACATTTCTTTCAAGTGTGTGATCATATCATAAGCGGTGTGATGTTCCGGATCCTTACGGAGGTACCGGGATCATCATAGCAAGCATGAGGCATGACACATCGATTGAATCATCACAATGCTTCAACCATAAGTCATGTGCAACCTTAGGAGTGGTGTGGGGTTCCTCGGGAATAGGGCCCTCAAGAATGTAGTCCTTCTTTTCTTGTTTAAGGACTATTCTTAGATTGCGATGCCAATCCAAAAAGTTGGAATGATCAAGTTTTGCCTTTTCTAGGACAGATCGTAGGGATATTATGTGAGAGTGATGTGGGACAGATGCAGGTGAGGCCATCTACAAAATTTTAACAAAGTTTTATTTAGTATTTAATTCTTTAAAATTAATACCCTTATGTTTCTAAAATATTAATTATTAAAGTATAGGATCCAAGTTGCAAAACAAATAAATAGTTAGGTATCCTTTTTCCCATTTATTTATTTCAACAAGGTAAGTGACAATTTACTAATTACATCAAAATGTAATTCCTAGTTATATGGGATCCTAAACAACTTTTGTTAATCGACATGTTTGATCCCATCTATGCCTCGGGCCTCTTATGCTTAGGTAACCTTTATCGCAAAAGATTCCCGATCAAGTCATCCAATTAAAGAAACTTGTGTAATCGGCCCATAACTAGTTATAGGAATCACGAATACACTTCGACCATCAAGAGATAATACAAGCGGTTAGGTATCCTTCTTCCCACAAGCTTATACAAATGATGTGAGAATGTTCCTATAATTGGACGGCATAGACTTGCGTTTTTAAAAGGGATTTAAATGTTTTATAATTCTAGTTTAAAACATGTGATATCATCGTGATTGCATGCATCCAATAAGCCATGGTATCATTTTCACAAAATCACGTTTTAGGGTTCTTTATAAATATAGTTTTATATATTTCGACGCAATCAAATTTTAAAATTAATATCTTATATTAAGTTCGACGTTTGAGCGTTATAGAACCATTTATAACCTTTTAATAAAACTTCCTTTTATTATAAAGACTTAGAGTTTGGATAAGTATCAAAATCACCATTTCAAACTTATTAATATTATTATTTCAAAATTTGTCGTAATAGGGCTTTCAAAACAAAACTATTTTATTTTGAAGTCTCAATTTATACATCTTAAGTTTAAAAGTCATATTTTGAAATATGTGATGATATTTATGTTCAAAATATTATTTAGCATGTAAAATCTCATTTTATCAATCAAGCATAATATTAACATGAAATAAACATCACGAGCATGCATATGTGCATAAACCAAGCCATAAACTAGTGACATTTTGTGAGCCATCACAAAATGCCAAGTCCATTCCTAAAGGGACAAATGGAACCAAATCTTCTAAATGATGTTCTTCAAGCTCCCACTTGCTTAGACAACTCTTTGTAACAAGTTGAAAAATCCATGGAAGTTGTAAAACTTCACAAAACCATGGGGTTAGTTTGGATCTTCAAAATGGCCACCATCTTCAATCTTGTTACATTTTATATAAAGATAAACTAGTCTAAAACTAATCTATTACTTACAAAATTAAACAAGAAGAAAAACTAACTATTAAATTATTACATACCATATGAATAAAAAAAATATTACAACCATTTTGAATAATCAACACAAACAACATCACAAATGGTCCATGGCTTGTTTATGCACTCAAAAATACATATAAACATAAAACAACTCTTTGTTTTTCTAAGACAACTTTTATGACCAAAAATGCATGTAAACTTTTGGTCACAAAAAAAAATAATAATAACAATTATCAAGTTGTCATAGAAAACATGTATGAACATATTCTTATAAAAGAAAGTTATCCATGTTTTCCAAAAACTAAGATTATCCAAATAATCTAAAATCTAACCATGCAAGCAAAATGGCTCTGATACCAATTGTTGGGTTTAGTTCAAAAATTTGGTTTCTAAAATACATAGATGGCAACGGAAGCAATAAAGATTTGAACAACATAAAACAAGTTTATACCCACCAAGGATCATTTTACATGTATGGAAAGATTATGCAACCATAGGAAGAAAAGAATAACAACCTTTGTAGCTTTTGGTTCCTCTTGGGAGGCTAGATCGTTGAAGAAGATGGCAAGAGTGCAAGAGTAGAACTCCTCCAAAGATGTTCACCAACAATTACCAACTTGAAAGGATGCTAGTCCTAAACTCTTAAGCTTTAAGACAAAAACCAAGTTTTGACTTAAAGAGAGTATGCAAGTATCAATTCTTCTCTAGACTTTTTTTTAACAAGTTTTAGAGTCTTAAAGAAAAATAAGAGAATACATCAAGTATATGGTTACTTGAGTTAGTCTTCCCATGTGGTCCATACCTCAACTAATGATTAATCATAGTGTCAAGACATCCTACCCATGCTTAACCATAGTGTCAAGACATCCTTCTAAAGCATGTCTTTCCTATTTAAATAATAGAAGCATGTCTAACTAAAAGACAAAAGTCTTACTAGTTCAAAATGATGTACATGACTTAATAAATCATACCTTATGATATAGTTGATACTTGACATTGAAAATTGTCATTTTCATAAAACAAATAACTTTCAATTTAATTATAAGAGTTATAAATATTTATCAATAATCAAATTCTTATAAATAATCTATTTTTATCAAGTTGTTATTGGTGTGACCCTTTAGGATCATATATTATTAGCAATATCATCCTAATAATGATTCTTGAGCATATAGATCTTTCAAAACATTCCCTAGATCCGCTGACAGAGAGAATAATTAGATATGAGACATGTGACGAGGTTTTAAGTGTTGTCAATTACCCAAATGAATTCATGGTAAGAGTCAATGATCTTGGTCGTATGCATGACCAACTGATGATTTATAGTCAGAAGTAGAGTCACAAGATGTAAATGATACGAGATAAAATATAATAATTATTAGATGATTGGTTTCCTAAAATGAATGACATTTGGAGTCTATGAGATGGTCTATGTATGTATAAAAAGTGGTTAGAAGACTACATTAATTTTTTTTTTAATTTGATGGAAGTAAGAACAAATTTCTTCGGGTAAGATATGGAAGAAAATGTTTGATATATAAAAAATGTTGATTTATGGTTAATATTCACAATTATCCAATATCTGTGGTTCTATAAGCAATGAAATGCTTGTAAGATGAGATGAAAGAAGGGCAGGAGGTTGTGCCCCTGATTATAGTTAGAACGAAATAGAAATAATGAAAACATTAGATTTTTATGAAAATACGTAAGCTTTGATACAAAGGAGAAGAGAATGAAAAATATAAGAAATGAATTGTAGTTAGAACCACAAAAAAAGTGATGAAAGAAATTGTAGGCCATTGAAAGAGAAGTTGACATCAGAATCAAGCAAATTATGCATGGCATGCTATTAAAGCCATGGAAAATAAATAAATGATGTCGAAGGTAAAACCAAAAGTAGGGCTATTTGAACGAATGAAAGGAGTGAAAGGATTTAAGATGGAAAGATAAACAATTACATCATAGCCTCTACATCTTAGTATCTATGATTAATAATGCGAGTGTGGTTTGGAAATTTTAATCGAAATAACTTGATATTATAATTTATCGTTGAATGAAATGTTGGAGTTATTAGTTATGTTGGAATTTTAGTGGTCTTAATTTGTGTTGGGTCACTGATAATTTGTTGATGATTCCTCAATCTTTCGTTAGGCATAATTTTTTGTATATTCGGTTCTTTGTAAAAATTTGGTTATGCTCAACAAGTTCAGCGAATCAAAGACAAGTTGATATCAAAGGAGTATATCAGCTTTTGTGGAAATGAAGATATGACCTTCGAGCTTACCAGACTTTATAGCAACCGATTTTGAAGCTCACTTTATCTGTCGATGAAGGTCTGAAACTCATCAGCATGTATTTATGAAGATCCTCCTTTTAGCACTTTATCTATCAAGATCATTTCAAACTCGTATTGGATAAAGACATTCTCTAAAACATCAAAAAAGTATGTTTGTCTTTATCTAAAGGTTGATGTGCCAACAAAGGACTCAAGGAAAAGAAGAACAGTGACCTGTCCTTTCGTTTTAATATGATCTCAGGGATTACCCCAAAACCCTTGCCTGTTGTTCGAGCCACAAGAAACTCCTAAATCACCTCACGGTTTCTTATTGATTGAATGAATAAAAACAAGACCCTATGGAGCACTATTTATAGTGTCCTGCTAGAATAACAAACCTAAACCAACTCAAACTCTAATACTAGATATCGAAATAATCCTAGAAAAGATAAAGACTGATATACTAGATATCGAAATAATATCGAAATAATCCTAGAAAAGATAAAGACTGAACTTAAATCATAATTATCCTATTTGGAGTTATCTCTGTTGCGCCTTTGACAAACTTGACCAAACCGTCTTGTTTGGGTCGTATCATTACTCCCCTCCCAAACAATCACCTTGTCCTCAAGGTGAAAATCCGGAAATTGTTGTACCATATCTTCTAACAGCTCCCAAGTAGCTTCATAAATTGGCAAATCCTTCCACTTGATAAAAACCTCCCGCCCAGACGCCCCTTCACGGACTCCCTCCACCTGTTCTGGTTGCAGCAAAACCTCCATATCAGCAATTAATGTTGCCGGTAAGCTAGGGAGAGCCAACTGGTTCCCAATAGCCTTCTTCAACTGAGAAATGTGGAACACATCATGTATTTTCGAGGAGTCTGGTAGCTTCAAACGATAAGCCACGCGACCAATTCTGTCCAACACCTCAAAAGGGCCAAAGTAACGGGGGGATAACTTCTCATTGACCCGTTGAGCCACCGAATGTTGCCTATATGGTTGTAGCTTGAAAAAGACTCGATCCCCAATGGAAAACTCCTCATCTTTACGATACTTGTCCGCTTGAGCCTTTATCAACTGTTGAGCACGCAGCAGATACCCCTTCAAATCTCTCAATACGACATCCCGTTCTTCCAAGTATTCCTCTACAGTACCCACCGAAGTACGTTGGCTGCCATAATAAACCAAGTGGGGCGGATCCCGGCCATAAAGAATCCGGAATGGAGTGGTGTTGGTTGAAGTGTGAAAGGACGAGTTGTACCAGAACTCCGCCCATGACAACCACTTAGCCCATTTTTTTGGTGAATCCGACACAAAACGACGAAGGTAGGTTTCTAAACACCGGTTCACTACCTCTGTTTGCCCATCTGTTTGTGGGTGGTAAGCCGTGCTCCTTTTTAGCTTAGTACCCTGCAACCGAAAAAGTTCCCGCCAAAAAAGACTTAAAAAGACTCTATCCCGATCCAATACAATGGATTCCGGAATGCCATGCAAACGAACCACCTCTCGTAAAAATACCGACGCCACGGTCAGAGCCGTATACGGATGTTTTAGCGGTACAAAGTGGGCATATTTACTTAACCGATCTACGATCACAAAAACAACAGAAAATCCATCCGACTTCGGCAGGCCATCAATGAAATCCATAGTAATTTCAGACCACACTTTATTTGGTAATTCAAGAGGCTGCAACAATCCGCTAGGAGCCATGGTGGAATATTTCTGACATTGACAGACGTCACATTGTGCGACCATTCTTGAAATGTCTCCTTTCATCCCCATCCAAAATAGCTCCCGAGCCATCCGTCGATACGTCTTTTGAACCCCCGAATGCCCGCCCAACGTGCTGCCATGAAACTCCTGAAACAACGTTGGAACCCACGTCGAGTTGCGGTTCAAAACTAACCGGCCTTTAAACAAAAGTCTATTGTTGTCAATCGAAAACCCAGCTGGTACATGCTGACCTGTACTAACGCGACGCCTAAGATCAGCTAATTCGGTGTCATTTTCAATCTCCTTCCACAACCTTCCCCAATCTATGTTGCAACCTGTTTCTAGCGCCTCAAACTCCGCCGCCCGCTTTCGTGACAATGCATCAGCTGCATTGTTCTCTCGCCCCGGTCGATACTCGATGTTGAAATTGTACCCTAAAAGTTTGGATAGCCACGACCCGTTGTTCAAGCAAATATTTTAGACTACGCTGGTCCGTTTGAACCACGAACCTTCGCCCTAACAAGTACGGTCGCCATTTTTGGACAGCAAAAACGATCGCCATCAATTCGCGCTCATACACAGACTTCAAACGAGCCCTAGTTCCCAAAACATGACTATAATAGGCAATTGGACGAGCATCCTGCATTAGGACTGCCCCTATGCCAAAACCCGACGCATCCGTTTCCACCACAAACGTCTTTCCAAAATCCGGTAACGCTAGTATAAGAACTTGAGTCATTACGGTCTTTAATTGCTGAAAAGCCCGTGAAGCCTCTTCGTTCCAATGAAAATTATCTTTCTTGAGTTGTTCCGTGAGTGGTCCCGTGATCTTCCCATAATCTTTGACAAACTTACGGTAGTACCCTGTCAGGCCTAAGAACCTGCGTAGTTCCCACAGCGTTTTCGGTTCCGGCCATTGTAGCATAGCGTCAATCTTCGTTGGATCAGCCGATACTCCCTCCGCAGAAACCAATTGCCCTAAATACTCAATTTGGTTTTAAGCAAACGAGCACTTTTTTCGATTTGCAAACAGTTTATGTTTTTGCATTACTTGTAGCACAATCGATAAATGCTCCACATGCTCGTCCTTGGTTTTGCTGTAAACGAGAATATCGTCGAAGAAAACAAGCACAAAACGTCTTAAGAACGGTCGGAATACCTGATTCATTAGCGATTGAAACGTAGCTGGAGCGTTTGTCAAGCCGAATGGCATGACGAGAAACTCATAATGCCCCTCATGGGTCCTAAAAGCTGTTTTAGGAACATCTTCCTCTTTCATTCGTATCTGATGGTAACCGGATTTTAAATCCAACTTTGAAAAGATAGCGGACCCATGTAACTCATCTAAAAGTTCATCGATGACGAGAATTGGGAATTTGTCAAGAATCATCGCTTTATTAAGTGCTCTATAGTCTACGCAAAACCGCCAACTCCCATCTTTTTTCTTCACTAACAACACGGGACTAGAGAACGGACTCGTGCTTGGTTGTATGATCCCAGCTTCCAACATCTCCTGGACTAAACGCTCTATTTCATCCTTTTGTACGTGCGGGTATCGGTACGGTCTTACGCTGACGGGCGGGGTGCCGTCTTTCAAGGTAATGGCGTGATTGTGGCTACGAATAGGGGGTAAACTACCCGGTATTTTGAAAACGTCGCCAAAATCATCCAACACCGCCTTGACCTGCTCAGGAATCTCGGTTGGAGTAAGCACCCCGCAATCTTCTTGGAGGTGGACTAAATACCCTTCTCCCTCTTGTTGTATTAATTTACGAAGTGTCTTATAGGAGGCCTCCGTTTTTTATAAGCTCGGGTCACCCACGATCGTGACCAACCTATTACCCTCCCAATATTGCATCCGGAGGTCCAACCAATTCACCGTCATGTCACCCAGCGTTTGCAACCATTTAATACCCAAGATCACGTCCGAACCCCCCTAGTTCAAACGGTAAGAACTCCTCTACAATCTGAACCTCCGGTAGGTCGAGAATAACCCCTTTGCAACACACGTAGCTCCGCATTATCAACCCATTTCCTAGATTTACTCTTACCGACCCAGTTCTGATTACCACGATAGTGAGCTCGTCGACTAATCTTGTGGATATGAAGTTGTGGGTTGCCCCACTATAGACCAACACCACGACCTCCCGATCTCCGATCTTCCCCCTAACCTTCATCGTACGCGGTGGAGTAACACCGCTGACTGAATTAAGGGACACCTCCGCCATGTCACAATGCACATGCACCGTGTCGTCGATTTCCTCATCGTCCCCTCCTTCATCATCTTCATCTATAATCATAACCTGTAACATTTTGCTCGGGCACTTGTGTCCCGGTGCAAATTTACCATCGCACCTAAAGCACAAGCCTCTGGCACGCTTATCCGCTAGCTCAGTAGCGGTGAGCCGCTTAAATCCTCCCGACGATTTTTCCTCCCTCTTAACCACAACGGGAGTAGCCGTTGTGTTGGTCTTGCCTTGATACTCGTATCCCGCTCTAGACGAGCTGCTCGTTCCCCTTATTAGTCCCCCAACCTTATTCTCATCGATTTTAATTGCTATTCGAATAGCCTGAGCCAAAGAATTTGGTTCTGCTATCCTCACTGCTGCACGTACCTCCTCCTTCAACCCTTTAATAAAAGTGCTTTCTTGAATCGATTCTGGTATCGCCTAGTTGCCCCGCAAAACCTTCGAATCTATCCACGTACTCCCGCATTGTTCCCGTTTGCTGAATGTCCTGGAATTGTTCCTGAACGCTGCCTTCACAAGACGCTTGGAACCGCTCTAGAAGCTTTCGTTTGAACTTTTCCCACGAACGGAATGGCTTCTTTGCATCATTCCATCGGAACCAAGTCAACGGGGCACCTTCTAAGCAAATTGCCACTGCCCGCAACTGATCCTTCTTACCAAATTTATGGACTTCAAAGTATCTTTCGATCTTATAAACCCACCCGTGCACATCCGCACCACTGAAGACAGGGATCTTCAGTTTTCGGCAATCAAGCAATGGGTCCCGTCTCTTTTTCTTTTTCTTAGCTCGCCTCAAATTATGGGTCATTGAACTGCCATCTGAATCGTCGGACTCATCTTCCTCGTCCCCATCGCTTTCCTCTGAATCGGAAGAGGAATTGTAGTAGAGTTTCTTCTGCTTCTTTCTTGATTCCTTGGCTGCCAGAGTTAAGTCAAAAACGGCTTTGGTAAGTACTTGCATCTGCGTTGCCACCTCCATTCGATGAGCCTCAGACGTGTCGAGCACCTGGTTGACGGCTCCCTCAAGTGCAGCGAGTCTCTCAGCATTGGTGCCCTTTCCCTCTAGTTTGTATGCCATCAGAACCGTAAAGCTCTGACACCAAATAATATGATCTCAGGGATGACCCCAAAACCCTTGCCTGTTGTTCGAGCCACAGGAAACTCCTAAATCACCTCACGGTTTCTTATTGATTGAATGAATAAAAACAAGACCCTATGGAGCACTATTTATAGTGTCCTGCTAGAATAACAAACCTAAACCAACTCAAACTATAATACTAGATATCGAAATAATCCTAGAAAAGATAAAGACTGATATACTAGATATCGAAATAATATCGAAATAATCCTAGAAAAGATAAAGACTGAACTTAAATCATAATTATCCTATTTGGAGTTATCTCTGTTGCGCCTTTGATAAACTTGACCAAACCGTCTTGTTTGGGTCATATCACGTTTGTACGATTAAGGAGGACACCTCCTCTTTGTCCAAAGGAAACTCTTGTATGAAATGATTGTGACAAGTGTCCCCATGCATTTAATGCACAAGAAACTATTAAAGGAGAAGAAAGGCTCTCATTCAATTTAATTTCAACAAGAAATCTTCTAAGTGACAAGCTAAAATCGGCATTTCTCTTAAAACATTATATCCTTCTGTTTTAAGTTGTATTCTTTTTTACTAAGTGTTTGACTGTTAGAATAGATTTTCTTTGTTCTTTTCCACAACAATCTTGTATTCGAAGTGAAGTTCTTTGATATTCATATCAATAAGAATTTAAAAAGTTGAAAATTATTGTATGTAATTGTATTCAACCCCTCTTTTATAATTACTTGTGTGTTTGCCATTCTTAAACGGGACTAACAATAACAAAATCAATGAAACTAAAAAGATGATGTTGTTGAAATCTCAATATCAAAAATAGATGTGTAGCAAAATTATGAGGTTTTGTATTAAACATTCAATAGATTACAATCCCATGAGCTTAAGGAAGATGAATGGTTGATAATTTTCTTGAAGTGGTTGAATGATGGCATGTGAGTTCCCTAGTAGAAAGTATTCTTTAAAGGGAAAACCTTGACACATCGTGTTATTATTACCAATGGAATACCAAGAAAGTGATAAGAGGTGAAGTTGAAGTCATGGTGATGTCATATGGTTAGCTGAAATAGTCAGTGACAAAGATATATTGATGCATGACAATACAGTTACAGTTGTTCAAAGGCATATTCAACTTGATGAAATTAGCAATTGTTTTCATGATTGATATAGACAAAAAAGAATTATTTGTTAAGTCAAGCCCTATGTGTTTAGGTAGATTCAATCTATTTCGAAAACATATATCGACTGTATGGAAATCACACCCAAATTGCTTAGTCAAGAAAGTTGATGCCTATGAGAGTATATAGAATAATGATATACGAAATAAGTCAATGATTAAGGGAAGCAAGAGTTTGAAAATGGATATGTTGCATAATTAGTGTTTGTACAAGAAGTTCATATAGTGAGAGTGTGAAACTGTAAGTTGAGTATATGCCAATACAAAATGAACGAAGTCCTATGCTGGCTTAAGATTGATAAGTATCAAACCAAGACGACTAGGCTTTGTGCTCGATATGATAACATGTATCGGTTACTACGAAAAATGAAATGCTACGCTGAAAACATTGGAACTTTGATAGGGGAAAAAGAGAACTAAATGAAGTGTAGTAGATATTGAAAGAATAAATTAATTGCTGCTTTGAGAATGTCTTGACCAGAAGAGACAATTTTTTTGGATGAAAGAATGTTCCTAAGTTGGCATTGGGAAGTATATTAATGCAAAAATGAGAAATATTATTTTATGGGAGTTATGCTAGTTGAAAGGGTAAGGATAGAAATATCCAACTTATAAGTTGAAACGGGCAAATAGCAACAATGGTGGTTGTGACTATTATATGGAGACTTTTACGTATAGAATGAAATGTGTTATCTATACAAATAGCAAGAATGAAAAATAACTGTTCAATCAAATGGAAGTATTTGGATACGAGGCAAATAAGTTATTGACAATGGTGATATATAATACTATTGAGGAAAGACTAATACAATAACTTATTCTTTAAACATCAATGAAAAAGTAGAACTAAATCGAGTTCATCTGAGGAGGATGGATTTAGATATATTATATTCGATTTACGAATGGAAATAGCGAATTTTTTTGGAAGAAAATATGGGGAAATTATAAAAAATGGTCGATCATACCAAGTTAGTAGAAAGTTTATATGTAATTATAATACTAGAACCAAGTATGGATTGCAAAGATCGGGGAAGAAAAGAGAACAAATGTGGATGAAGCATATATGTCGGAGCATAAACGACATCATGGAAGTGATGAATATATGCAAACTTGAGAAAAAGAAAAGATTAAAATACCCTTATTTATTTAAGCCAAATTTCAAGGACGTAATTTTGTTAAGGGGGATAGTTTGTAATAACCGTTGTTAAAAACGTTGGGTTAAATAAAAATGCATTTATATTTAAGGGGCTTATGTGGTCAAAGACATATAGTATTGGGTTTACTTGTTAATGTCTCAAAAGTTGGGTTGACAACCAAACGTCATGGTTTGGCAACTAAAAATTTGGTAACCGCCAACATTTATTCATGGACTAGTCGTTTCGTTTTACCGTATGGTTTCAAGGTGTATATATCAAGGAGGTGTTTGTGAGAGGGGTTTTGGAATAGAGTGCAAGACAAAGAGGAATTCCGAAAAAGGGAGGCTACGGTTTGAGAAATCGCAACAAGGCATTTTTGGGATGCGGGTAGTTACTTCGAGGAAAGGTTTGGAGTTGCGACTTGTATGGGATGTCTGAAGTCGATTGGAGGAAATATTTGGAATATCGACTTGTTTGTGAGTTACACGCGATTTAACTTTAATGGTTGCATGCAATATTAAAAATTTATATGCAAGCTTGTTTTGAAATATTATGATTGTAATGTGTTGCATAAGCGTTAACGTATGATATTTTGAGCAAATATTGTATAATTTTATATTTGGATGGCAATGTAGGTGTACTTTGGTAACAAACATGTGAGTTTGTGGTCAAGACGCAACACTGGGACAAACATATTGTGTGAGTTTGCCTAGTTGTGGAATTTAGGCCAAAACAACAGACAAGCTACGTGAGTTCGCTAGGTAACACTATGTGACGTGGACACTCATTATGACCCTGTTATTTTGTGTAAGTGTTATTTTGTTAACACGTGCTTTATTTAAAGCGTTCTAAAAATTGTTATTTGTAAGAGTTGTTGTCCATTCATGAAAACCATGGATTCACTATGCCTTAGGATCACCCAAACTCTTTTAAAACTTTTGCAACCCAAGTGGCTATTTGACTTGGAAAAAATGTGATAAAGAGGGATGCGGTCATTGACACCTGAAAAAAGAATATGTGCAGATCAAGGACAAATATATAGGGCAAAATTATATTCGTCAAAAATTGTGATGTTAGAAATTTTATTCCTGTTGCAGTGTAAGTGTTTGATCTTGGGATACTATTTTTGAGATACTAAAGTATTTGAATCTTTGGGATGTTAGACCCTATTTTTGTATTTGTAGAAGTATCAAAAAGCCTCAAGTGTTGAAGTCCAAAACCAACCTTCATGGAGATCCAGAGATGCCTTTCTTGATGATGATCCGACAAGGTAGAGACCCTAGGTCACTCTCTAGACATTCCTCCTTTTGGACTCAACTTCTCTTCAATGTACAAGTGTGAAGCTACTGTGCATAATCGTTGCTGCCAAAAGTTAGTTAGAAAACATTTACACGTGCAACCTCTCAATTAGTGTCTGCTTTGACTTAGATCTTATAGGTGTATAACTAGTAGTTCATGCTTAGTTCGTCGTAAGATTTTTATAATACACTTTTAGACACATAGTTGTGAGCATGGTGATGATTCATTCAAGAGTAATTCAATTACTTCGTACAATACAAATGACGATGATGATGGCTACAATCCATTGGTTATATGGTATCGTTATAATTAGGGATGATGATTTACCCCGCCCCTCGGGGAATCCAGTTCACCCGTGCTGTTCGGGGCCTGGGATTCCCCGTTAAAACGGGTACCGGGATCCCCTAAATGTTCTAAATCGGGGGGCGGGGTCGGGTAATGTATTCCCCAACCCACCCTGTCCCCACATGTATATATTACCTAAAAATATATATTTTTTAAACTAATTGTTACCAATTTTCAACTAATTTATTTTAACCTAGGATTGACCGGGGATAAGCACAAAAAAACCGGGGACGGGATTGGATTCCCCCTACCCGCCGGGGACCGGGGCTGGGGCTGGGACGAGATAGTGAAACCGGGGCCGGGGCCGGGGATTGCATTCCCCGCCGAATCCCCGCGCCGTTAACATCCCTAGTTATAGTGTTCTTGCCCAGTTTATATATCTTAATTGGTTCTGCTAATATATTTTAATTAGATCTAAATCAAGAAATCCAGAACCAACATGATGGTAGGGGCCAATATTGGTGGTGAGAGTGCCAGATGATGAGAGATTTGTGAATAGTAAAATTGATTTAGTTTTTTTTACTTTAAAATTTTTTTTATTCAGTTTTGGATAGATTTTTTTGATTAAAAGATGTAGTTAAACAAATTTAAAAAATGTTCGTTGGTTTATTTATTAAAAAAAAAAGATTTAACCATTTAAAATAAATAAAGTCAAAGAATTTTATCATTAAAAAAATAAAAAACTTTTTCATAAAATTAAAACTAATAAGATGATATATTCTTAAATCCTATTATTAATTTGTCAAACTTACAAGTAGCAATATGTATATTACATTACAAACTGGATTAAAATAAAATCGATTTTATAAAAGAACCGTACACACGCACAAGTGGCTAAAACAACTACGTAACCCCAATATTCTATAAAAGAAAATATAAAAATTAAAATACAACGATTTTCATATTTTTCATATTTTATATATATATAGAGGAAGGTTTATGCGAAGACGATATCTTTTTACGAGAATGCGAGTAGCTTTTTTCATGTACAAAATCAAATGTGATTTTTGTACCAACATCAAAAAATCATATGTGATTTTGTACTAATATCAAAATCACTTATGATTTTGTATGTGAATCAAAACCAATAAATGAATCATATATGATTTTGTACATGAAAAAACTTACGTTTTCGTAAAAAGTTACGTTTTCGTATGAAGCTGCCCATATATATAAATATATATATATATAATTTTTTTTTTTAAATGACCATAATTTTGTTTGCCTAAATATGACCATTGCTTCGTTCTAATCATATTGTGGAGTGGAGGAAACGATGGGTCGTGATTGACTATATCCTTTTCATAATTTCCAGGTGTCATGGATTACACGAAAACCCCATGAGACAACGTTGTCAAGTTCAAGAAGGCAAGTCAAAGTCGACGTCTTTTGTACTCCACAAGCATTCCCTAATTCCGTAGTTTTTTCTTTTTCCATCCAAAAAGTGTGAAAATAAGGGTGTTTATTTTTATGCAAAAGATTGTATTAACTTTCTTATCCAGCACTTTTTTAATTGTCTTACACTATTAAAATGTAAGGTTTTACCTACGAATATTTTTATAGGAAATCCGTCGTTAAGGGACGATTTTTTATAAAACCGTCATAAAATTTGGTGGGTAAATCAAATAAGGGAGAGATTACCCAGAAAATTTCTGGATAATCCGTTAGGGCGCGTTTGGTTCGCAGTATTTGGAGGGATTTGGATTTCAAATCCAATCCATTCCGGTGTTTGATTTGCCTGATGGTAAGTATTTAAAATCCATGGATTCATTTAAAATCCCATGAACATTGGATTTTGAAATCCTTGGCGGATGCTCGGGATTTCACGAGATTTCGTAGGATTTGTATGAAATAATGTTTTTAACATTTAACATTTGTTTTGTACTAATTCATTAATAAAAATGTAATTTAATTATTTTTATATTTTTATATAAATTATTTATAAATAATGGAAATCCAATTCCATTCCAAATCCTACAAACCAAACACACCTATGATTTTCAAACTCATTCCAATTCAAATCCCTACAAATCCAAATCCTTCCATTAAATCCAAATCCCTCAAAAACAATCCCGCAAACCAAACGGACCCTTAGTATTTTATTGAAAACATTAGATTTTACCGGAACCATTAGTATTTCTTGTGTGATCCGTGATAATCACTCCCAGAATTTTCCCAGGTGATTTTTTGTGGTTGAAAATCATTTTTCTTGTAGTGTTATAAGGACAAGATCGTGTGAGAAATAGAGTTAAGGTGAGAATCGTAAGAATATATGGGTCCTTGATCACATTTAATCTCAAACTCATCTATTAATTGTGTATCATACGAAGATTAATCCGGTGCATCTCATCTCGATACATCTCATCTTAATGTGCATCCAAGAGGGGAGATCCTTCTTATGTTCATCACTTTTAACTATCGTTCTCACATGAACGGAACCCTTATCATATAAACGCATATTTTATGGAACCTTTATTTTCATAAGTACTTTTTCAAATAATGTATATATAAAGTTTCTTTTTAAATGCCATCTATTTTACACAAGAAAGACTGCAGTCAAAACATTTTTGCATTGTGTGGAATCAGAAATAAAAAGAAAACAACTTCAAAACGATAGCCAACGAGCCGAAAGAAAGATAGAAAACAAACCAAAGAAAAGACTAAGCCACAAAGTTTTATTTAAAAATGTTAAAAAAATGTTAAAAAAATGTTAAAATGTCCAAAAACATTATATAAACCTATTGTATCATTAATTTTAACATAAGGCACGTAAAATAATTTGGTTTCATAAACTCAAGTCTTAAAAAACTGCCTATTAATGCTTATAAACCCGATTTTGTTATAGTTAATTACTCTTAAGATGGATCAACCCGCATGACAACAATTACCTGTTTGCATCCATAAAATTAGGGCCATAGAAGGTTTCTACTGTTAACTCGTGACACCATAAAATTAGTTTAGGCACATGCATGTTCACCATCATGTGTTTGATTTTAAAAAAAATATATATATATATATATCAATGTTGTGGATAAATCTCAAATGTACAACTGTTTTGTTAAAAAATACTATAAATTACCTTAAATAAATTACTTTCCGTTCGTATTTAAATATTTGTATTAAATTAGGGCATATGTTTAAATATTATTGTATTTATGAAATATATGAGTCGGAGATTAAGTCAATTAACTTGTACAATTTTGTTAGTTATTGGTCGACATGGACGAGTCATCAAAACCATCTTATAAAAGAATCCCTTTTTGCAAGGTTTTCTTTAACTTACATTTGGTCCCCCATCTCTCTCTCTCTCTCTCTCTCTCTAGAATATAACTTTCTCTCTCTAAAAGCTTTGAGTTTTCGAGTAACATGGCGATTGACGACATCATTTCCGGCGACACTCTTTTAAAGGTCGGATTATTCATCCTAGTTCAAGCTCTTGTTTATCTTATTTTAACAAGTTCTTCCGATATCTTCTCAAAGACTGCCCCTAGTCTTAGGGCAACAAGCTTTAGAACAGTTCGGTCGGTTAGTATTCGTCGAATAATGGCTGCTCTCTCCGACTTGCCAGCTGGTGGCGAGACCTCCCCATCAATCATGGGCTCGGGTTCTTTGAAACGACAAGACTCGGGTACCAGCCATAATCACTTTTCATAAATTTGGGTTTCCTTTTTTATTTGGGATTTCTTTGATTGTAAATATTATATGTGGGTTAAAAGATTTATCTCTGGTATTTTTTTTGATTTATGTTTAAATATGGATTATTTTTCAATAGACACATAATGTTTGACTTTTGCTTTGATTGATTGTTTCTTGTAATATAATTGAATGATTAAAAAATTGCAAAAAGGTGAGGGTTTTATTGTTATAAAATTGGTTTAGGTTATGATAATGGCCTAACATGTTCACATGATGTGTGTATTTTATTTTTCTTTCTAATTTTTGGTTCTTTTAGAAATATTTGGGTTTAAAAGATGTTGTGTAAATTATATTTTTTAGGATCTAATTTCAGGTGAGATATATTGATTACGTTTGATTTAGTTTGACTTTGGTATTTTCAAATTGCATTCGTCAATTAAGTGCAAATATAAAGTTGAAACTATCTTGGTCGGTTTCTCAATGTTTCACTAATTTATGTTGCTTTATTTTATTTCGGGAAATCGACAGTGAACGAACAACTTTGTGTATCGCATATTAATGTAAGTCCTTTGTTAATACACGAGTGTTGGATTTAACTTATGAGCTATAGGTTACCTTGAATAAGTTTCTATCATTTCAGAATCTAAAGCAAATAATTTTGATTTTATGGTTATTTATTTGTTTGTGTTTGTATTATTTGGAACAATATGTTTGCACTACAAAATAAATGATTTTCATCCATGAAAATTTTCATCGGTGATTACACACGGATCACCAGGAAAATACCAATGGTTCGGTAAAATCTCATGTTTTTCGAGAAAATACCAACTGATCACCCAAAGAATCCGTGGGTAATCTATCACTAATTTTATATACCCACCAGAATTTAGCCACCAACTTTTGTGACAGATTTGTGAGGAATCACCCTTTAGTGACAGATTTTTCAGGGAAATGTCTGTAGTTAAAAGTCTTTCGTTTTAGTAGTGTTGATGTGAAGAAATACAAAAAGTATGCTTCATGTTGCCAACATGTCACATCTCGCTAAAGCGTAAGCACGAGGTACGACAATTCAAATTTCATAGCAATAGGAAATACACAACACCAATCATTCAATCAAACCGTAAAACATAAAATCAAAGTTACAAAATTACAACCTCAAAGTTTTAGACGGTAAATGGAAAGAAGTAGTATTGTAACATAACAAAGAGTTGGTGAGTTCACAGGTTTTTAATTTCGACAACCACATTTTCATCAATTGTAAAAATGTAATTGATTATGCATTTAAAACGCGTATGAAATTCTAATTTAGGTAATATTGCAAGGCACTTTGTACTCCTAGTAAACATAAGTGTTGAGACACTACTAAACCTTCTGACAACTACGCCCTTTATATTTCTCGAACTACCTCAGGGGTGAAATAATCCACATGTGTAGAACCAGCGTTATTAGCAGAGTGCACCACTACTCGTCAGTAATAGGTGGGATTGTCAATCCAAATAGCGCTATCCACTAAACTATCGGCTCATTAAGAGTTAATTTGTAGTGTCACCTATTTGGGACTTAACGTTTTTAACTCAAACTCGTACTACTAGTGTACATGCCTTAGTGCCACATTCAAACATTTTACAAGTTTAACGTTCGTTAACATCAAACATTTACGAATTTCAATTTATAACATGTTTTCCGCCAACTATTGTAAATAACGTAGTAAAGGGGATGTGAATACTCACCGGTTTGCTATTAATCCCGACAGATAAACGTAGTCTTTTAATTGCCCGGCCTAATCCCTTTCTATCAAAGCAAGGTATGCAATTAGTCACTTTTCCTTTTCGGGTCTAATTGAATTAGGACTTTGCTTGAATCAAAACCTATCTTATGTAATGCCAATTAATATATAAAGAGTTGTAATATAAGTAGTTCTTAAATTGTCCAAATTGTTTATTTATCTCAAATTTTTAAATGTTCCAACTTGGTTCACATAAAATCATAAAATGCAGAAAGTTCATATTGGTTTTTAAGATACTTTACCTTACAAATCATCACCAAATTATATATTCCTCAACTAATTTCTTTTCCAAATTTTTGTATGGTTTATATTACTGAGTTATCAATATTTTATCAAAATATCACAAATTTTGGAGGGGTTTAAGTTATTAAATAGCTATTCTCACTTTTAAAGGTCAAAATCTTTAAGACAGATTGCACAATCTGGAAGTTATAGTTGGTTGGAAGGTCAAAACTTATCATTTTTCAATGATTCCAATTGGATTACAAAGCTAACTCATAAACCTATCTTCCAGAAGAAAAATCACTCTTTTTCATTAAGTTTTGAGAGAGTTATGACATTTTTAACATGTATGCAATGATATGTTAGCTTTGAACAGATTGCACCCTTATTTTGTTTTAAAAGATTGAACCCCCAAATCTTCATATTTTTTAGTGAAACCAGTTGCATTCAAAAGATAACTCATTAAAATAAACTCTAGAAGAAAAATAAAGCAGTTTAGATAAATAACCAAGGAGATATGGTCGTCCAAATTAAGGTTTACCTACTGTTGGACTCACTATTTGCACACCTAAATTGATTTGAGTGTTGGAGAGTCAAAACTCCATATTTTTGAGTGATTCCACTTGGGTTAGAACCCCAACTCAAATAATAACATTTTAGAATGATATTTGGACAAGTATTTTGCAAGATATGGGTGTGAGAAGTACTAACAAGTAATCTGACAACACCAAAAATGCCAATTTCAAGGATTAAAACCCACATGCAATTTGATTTCACCTATTTTTCTTGAGTTCTATTGCTTGGGTCATGGATTACCACCTATTATAAAGACATTTATCATGACTTGGTGTGTAATCTATCCTTAGAACAAAGAAAAAATCGTTGGTTAGATGAAAAGCATTTTAAAGTACAAGAAAAATGGGGTTTTCACCAAAATTTGTAAGAAAATTGAGGAGATGAAGTTTTTACCTTGCTTGGATGATCAAAACACCTATATTTCTTCAAGATTTTGTTAAGAAAAGAGGTTTTAGTTGAAGTTCTTGGCTGGAGTTAAAGGAAGAAGAAGAGAGAATGAAAAGTTTTAATTTCAAAATTTGAAGAGAGAGGTGAAAATGAGGGAAATTTGAAAAATTGAGTTTTTATATGTGGGGGGTATTGGATTGAGGGGGGGGGGGGGGGGGGGGGGGGGAAGGCCCAAATCCAACAAAAATTAATTTTTTTTAGAAAAAAGCTCAAACTTGTTGTTTATGTATTTATAAAAGAAATAAATGAAATACAAGTATATTTAGATTAATTTTTTTCAATTTTGGCAAAATAGTTAGATTTTAAATTGGACTTCTATATTTGAAATTAGAATTTTATATCATGAACTCTTATCATAATTGGTGCAATTAAATGTTTTTGGCATTACATTAAGATAAATTTTATCCTATAGTTGCAATAGGGGGTTTTCAGGATTAGACACCGGAAATCTAAGCCGGTTACGCACTTAACTATCTAATTAAGCTTGCTAAATAAATTTTTTAAATTTATAGAAGTCCTAAACTATTGCTAACCTGAAGTTTCTGATTTGACAGTTGTCACACAACATTTGAGAAATATGCTTATATTTTGTATTCTTTCTGAAATACCCTTGTTTGTTAAATTCCAAGAATGTAAGAATGTAACCCACTTGAGTCGAGTAGTAGGTTAATCGAGATTGGCCTAAAAAATTAGTACCTGACTCGAGTTCGATTAACTTTTTCAATGTAGTATAGGGCTCGAGCTCGATGCTAATTTATGGGTTCCAACTCGCGATCAATTAACTCATTTATCGTCTTGAACTTGACAATTTTTATATTTCTATGTATGATCATAAATATTAGCATGTTCGGCTTGAAAAAGTGTATGCTCGAACGGTTAGGCTAGAGTCGAAAATTTTAATCGAGTTCTTAAATGAGCCGAGTCGAACATTAGTGTTATAAAAGAAATAAATGAACTCTTATCATAATTGGTGCAATTAAATGTTTTTGGCATTACATTAAGATAAATTTTATCCTATAGTTGCAATAGCGGGTTTTCAGGATTAGACACCGGAAATCTAAGCCGGTTACGCACTTAACTATCTAATTAAGCTTGCTAAATAAATTTTTTAAATTTATAGAAGTCCTAAACTATTGCTAACCTGAAGTTTCTGATTTGACAGTTGTCACACAACATTTGAGAAATATGCTTATATTTTGTATTCTTTCTGAAATACCCTTGTTTGTTAAATTCCAAGAATGTAAGAATGTAACCCACTTGAGTCGAGTAGTAGGTTAATCGAGATTGGCCTAAAAAATTAGTACCTGACTCGAGTTCGATTAACTTTTTCAATGTAGCATAGGGCTCGAGCTCGATGCTAATTTATGGGTTCCAACTCGCGATCAATTAACTCATTTATCGTCTTGAACTTGACAATTTTTATATTTCTATGTATGATCATAAATATTAGCATGTTCGGCTTGAAAAAGTGTATGCTCGAACGGTTAGGCTAGAGTCGAAAATTTTAATCGAGTTCTTAAATGAGCCGAGTCGAACATTAGTGTTATAAAAGAAATAAATGAACTCTTATCATAATTGGTGCAATTAAATGTTTTTGGCATTACATTAAGATAAATTTTATCCTATAGTTGCAATAGCGGGTTTTCAGGATTAGACACCGGAAATCTAAGCCGGTTACGCACTTAACTATCTAATTAAGCTTGCTAAATAAATTTTTTAAATTTATAGAAGTCCTAAACTATTGCTAACCTGAAGTTTCTGATTTGACAGTTGTCACACAACATTTGAGAAATATGCTTATATTTTGTATTCTTTCTGAAATACCCTTGTTTGTTAAATTCCAAGAATGTAAGAATGTAACCCACTTGAGTCGAGTAGTAGGTTAATCGAGATTGGCCTAAAAAATTAGTACCTGACTCGAGTTCGATTAACTTTTTCAATGTAGCATAGGGCTCGAGCTCGATGCTAATTTATGGGTTCCAACTCGCGATCAATTAACTCATTTATCGTCTTGAACTTGACAATTTTTATATTTCTATGTATGATCATAAATATTAGCATGTTCGGCTTGAAAAAGTGTATGCTCGAACGGTTAGGCTAGAGTCGAAAATTTTAATCGAGTTCTTAAATGAGCCGAGTCGAACATTAGTGTTATAAAAGAAATAAATGAACTCTTATCATAATTGGTGCAATTAAATGTTTTTGGCATTACATTAAGATAAATTTTATCCTATAGTTGCAATAGGGGGTTTTCAGGATTAGACACCGGAAATCTAAGCCGGTTACGCACTTAACTATCTAATTAAGCTTGCTAAATAAATTTTTTAAATTTATAGAAGTCCTAAACTATTGCTAACCTGAAGTTTCTGATTTGACAGTTGTCACACAATATTTGAGAAATATGCTTATATTTTGTATTCTTTCTGAAATACCCTTGTTTGTTAAATTCCAAGAATGTAAGAATGTAACCCACTTGAGTCGAGTAGTAGGTTAATCGAGATTGGCCTAAAAAATTAGTACCTGACTCGAGTTCGATTAACTTTTTCAATGTAGCATAGGGCTCGAGCTCGATGCTAATTTATGGGTTCCAACTCGCGATCAATTAACTCATTTATCGTCTTGAACTTGACAATTTTTATATTTCTATGTATGATCATAAATATTAGCATGTTCGGCTTGAAAAAGTGTATGCTCGAACGGTTAGGCTAGAGTCGAAAATTTTAATCGAGTTCTTAAATGAGCCGAGTCGAACATTAGTGTTATAAAAGAAATAAATGAACTCTTATCATAATTGGTGCAATTAAATGTTTTTGGCATTACATTAAGATAAATTTTATCCTATAGTTGCAATAGGGGGTTTTCAGGATTAGACACCGGAAATCTAAGCCGGTTACGCACTTAACTATCTAATTAAGCTTGCTAAATAAATTTTTTAAATTTATAGAAGTCCTAAACTATTGCTAACCTGAAGTTTCTGATTTGACAGTTGTCACACAACATTTGAGAAATATGCTTATATTTTGTATTCTTTCTGAAATACCCTTGTTTGTTAAATTCCAAGAATGTAAGAATGTAACCCACTTGAGTCGAGTAGTAGGTTAATCGAGATTGGCCTAAAAAATTAGTACCTGACTCGAGTTCGATTAACTTTTTCAATGTAGTATAGGGCTCGAGCTCGATGCTAATTTATGGGTTCCAACTCGCGATCAATTAACTCATTTATCGTCTTGAACTTGACAATTTTTATATTTCTATGTATGATCATAAATATTAGCATGTTCGGCTTGAAAAAGTGTATGCTCGAACGGTTAGGCTAGAGTCGAAAATTTTAATCGAGTTCTTAAATGAGCCGAGTCGAACATTAGTGTTATAAAAGAAATAAATGAACTCTTATCATAATTGGTGCAATTAAATGTTTTTGGCATTACATTAAGATAAATTTTATCCTATAGTTGCAATAGCGGGTTTTCAGGATTAGACACCGGAAATCTAAGCCGGTTACGCACTTAACTATCTAATTAAGCTTGCTAAATAAATTTTTTAAATTTATAGAAGTCCTAAACTATTGCTAACCTGAAGTTTCTGATTTGACAGTTGTCACACAACATTTGAGAAATATGCTTATATTTTGTATTCTTTCTGAAATACCCTTGTTTGTTAAATTCCAAGAATGTAAGAATGTAACCCACTTGAGTCGAGTAGTAGGTTAATCGAGATTGGCCTAAAAAATTAGTACCTGACTCGAGTTCGATTAACTTTTTCAATGTAGTATAGGGCTCGAGCTCGATGCTAATTTATGGGTTCCAACTCGCGATCAATTAACTCATTTATCGTCTTGAACTTGACAATTTTTATATTTCTATGTATGATCATAAATATTAGCATGTTCGGCTTGAAAAAGTGTATGCTCGAACGGTTAGGCTAGAGTCGAAAATTTTAATCGAGTTCTTAAATGAGCCGAGTCGAACATTAGTGTTATAAAAGAAATAAATGAACTCTTATCATAATTGGTGCATTTAAATGTTTTTGGCATTACATTAAGATAAATTTTATCCTATAGTTGCAATAGCGGGTTTTCAGGATTAGACACCGGAAATCTAAGCCGGTTACGCACTTAACTATCTAATTAAGCTTGCTAAATAAATTTTTTAAATTTATAGAAGTCCTAAACTATTGCTAACCTGAAGTTTCTGATTTGACAGTTGTCACACAACATTTGAGAAATATGCTTATATTTTGTATTCTTTCTGAAATACCCTTGTTTGTTAAATTCCAAGAATGTAAGAATGTAACCCACTTGAGTCGAGTAGTAGGTTAATCGAGATTGGCCTAAAAAATTAGTACCTGACTCGAGTTCGATTAACTTTTTCAATGTAGTATAGGGCTCGAGCTCGATGCTAATTTATGGGTTCCAACTCGCGATCAATTAACTCATTTATCGTCTTGAACTTGACTATTTTTATATTTCTATGTATGATCATAAATATTAGCATGTTCGGCTTGAAAAAGTGTATGCTCGAACGGTTAGGCTAGAGTCGAAAATTTTAATCGAGTTCTTAAATGAGCCGAGTCGAACATTAGTGTTATAAATTTCGGTTCGTTAAATTAAACCAGTTATATTTTGTTGTTCGAAACCGACTTAAACTTGATAATTATTAAGCTTGGAGCCGTTTACAACTCCACTTCCACCTGATGAATATATTCTCATATTTATATTGAAAACATACAATAGTTGGCCATATGTTCAAAGCCTAATAAAAAAATACATAGAGCTAAGTCAAACTATTAAGTTATATTTCTTCATTTTTAAAGTATCAAACTTTATATCAAACACATCCACCTAAGTCATATTTTTTGAAGTTGAAAGTGTATTGAGTAGCTATTGAACAATTATCAAATACATCAAGCTTCTACTAATACAAGAAAAAATACTAACGTTTTAGAAACACAGATGCAACCGTAAATGCACAAAAATCCATAAAGTGTTTCTATTGATCTCCTAAAAGCATCCATGATGAAGGTTTCCGTTGTGGTTTCTTTTGGGATTTTTAAAAGCACCTTAATTGTAGGACATAGATTTTTGTCCAGTCACAAGTTCTTATTTAAATTTAGCTAGGTATTTTAACAAAAATTAAGATTCATCAGGCACGTTCTTTAGCCTGTTAAATATGGGTTTCAGAACACGGCCCCCAAAATTTTGGGGTCCAATTTTCAATTTGTTTGGGGCTTGATTTATAACTCATACGTTCACTCCCTCACCCCTATAATCGATAACTACGCTTGCAACGATCTAACAAAGAATGACGCTTCGATCTCCTTCTTACATCGATTCCCGATTCAACGATTGTCATATCCAAGCGCTCAAAATACAACGGTTCGATTTTAGGCAATTTTTCTATAATATGCTTGGTTTAGTTATCGGATTTCAATCTCCAAAATCTGATAAAACTAGGTCTGAGAGATATGTATAAATCATAATAGACTGGTTACTTGGTTAGTGGTTTTGGTTACTTATCTATTCAACTAGTCCGCTGTTTGTTGAATTCTAAAAAGTAGAGCAGACACTAAGGTAAATGGGAGGGGGTAGCCATAGCCAGCGCCAAAATGGTTGCAGGTGAGGTAAATTTCTTTTTTTAATGGTTTTTTTTGTTTGGATAGTTATTAGCCTATTACAGCAGCACTAATCTTCCAATGAATCGAATTTCAAAAACTTAGCTTTTAATTGGAATCATTGGATAGCATTTGGGGTTTCATTACCCCTTTCAATTTTAAATAATTAAATAATGAAGATTGTGATAACTGATAAGAACATTGGTTTCAACTTTCAATTGACACTTTCATCCAAGTAATCTACAAAACTTTTCAGAAATCAGAATACAACATCTTTAAGGTTTATGTTTACTTATTGTTTCAGTCAGTCTTTCAGATAGTTAATTAATTGTTCCGGTTGTGATCAAATTGTTTAGGTTCAAATTCTTTATTGTTTTAGGTTTGGTTCAAACTGTCGAAATTTTAGGTTCGGTTTCATTTGTTCAAATTATGTACAAACTCTAGATTCTTATATGTGTTATGTATATGGTTTCCATTATGTACAAACTTTTGATTTTTAATATATGTAACAGGGCCTTCAAAAAGATTGGGACGACCCTCAGATTCATATATACCTTCTTTTTTGTTATTATTTTAATAATTATTTTTTAACTTATAATTGAGTTAGGAAAGGTGGATGCGTACCCCATGGATATAGTATAATGTGGGTAAGAGGAATGACTACAACTCATGAGGTGACTCACCATTACTTTCCTCATAGATGAATTATTATTGCCTAATGTTTGTCTAGGAGGAATGACTACCCACGTTGTGTATAAGATGAATGAACAAGTTAATGAAGATCTATTTTCTTCTCCAATGCATGTTTTTTATGAAAGTTTAACGACATAACAATGAATAAGTTAGTATGTCTTCATCAGAATTGAGAGATGAGTTTTATAGTAGGTAAAATTGTTCTCGTTAATGAGGTCTTTGATGTCATCATGATGCATAAAAGCCAAAAACATGAGAAATGTAGCTCAAGATGTGCTAAAATTTATTAATTGAGAGGTGCCTAAAACATTGACATTACCAAAATATTTATAATAGAAAAACCTTAATTAGCTTGGAAAGCAATAAATCCAGTCCTATATTTAATAAGACTAATACATAACCATAAAATAATCTTAATCCTAGGAAAACAAAATAATTTAATAAGGAAGTAAAAAAATCAACTATTTTTTTCCTTATCCTTCCCTTTCTCTTGAAAAGAACTCGTCCACCGAGTTCTTAGGATAAGTTGAATCTTACGTTTGGTGATGTTGGTAGATGTTGGTTATATTGAAAGTTTTACTATGACGGTGTTTATTGGCCACCACTTTGTACTTGGCATTTGCTTGATAAATCTTTTTCTCTGGCCATTTGGCATGCGTCTTTTGCACTTCTTCAACCAACTTGAGTGTCGTACTGAGAGCCTTTCCTCTCGTCTTGACTGCTACAATTCATCCGGTAGGTAAGATAACGATTTTCTTTCCGAGTCAAGAAAACTTATGAGAGGTACATATTCCGCCTACTCCGATTAGTAGCATCCACATCATGTTGCCATGACCTCCCTAAAAGGACATGGCATGCATCCACGTCAACAACATTGCAAGTAACATTTCCGTTATATGTTTTAGCAATAGATAACGGAATGTTGCAAATCTCTATTACTTTAATTGCGTGCCCCTTCTTGATCCACCTGATTTGGTTCAGATTTGGGTGCGGCCCGGTTGAAAGTTTGAAATGAGTGACCAAAGCCTTTGAAACCAGATTTCTCACAACTACAACCATCAATAACTAAAGTATACACCCTTTGATCAATGGAACATTTGGGTTGAAAAATCTTGTTTCATTGGGAGTCTTCACGAATTTTAGGCGAGAATAAAATCCTCTATATCACACAAATGACCAGTTCGCCATCAACTTCGACATACTCTTCCACACCTTTCGTAATTTTTTCCACGTCGATTTCTTCATCTATTTCATCTTAATAAATCAGTCACAAATGCTTGTCGCTATTTCGGGCATTCATTCAATCGGTGACCCGGTTCCCCGCAGCCGTAGCACTTGGTTCCTATGGTTTAGTGTATGGGTTTTTGGGAGTTTTTGGAGTTTGACGGGAATTGCTAGAACTTTCTCCGAAGTTTCGGTTGGATATTTCGGGGATCCGTTGAGTGGAAACAGGTTTGTGTTGTGTGATAGTTTGAACCGGACTTGATCGGAGGCCTTGACTATCACTTGAACTGACATTGTTTGAAAGTTGTCGAGTGTTATACATGGCTCGGGTTTTTTAGTCTCTGGGCCTTTTTATGGCCATGCTTTGAGCTTGATAAATAGACCAAATGAGTTGAAGACCCAATCGGTCTTGAATAGTAAACTGCAAACTGTTAATACATCTTGTTTGTAGTCGCCAAAATTCTCTAGTGTATTCGGCGATGGAACGATTCCCTTGGGTACTGTAACACCGCGTTTAAAAAACAAACACTTACCGAACCATCATTAAATTAAATTAGTTTCAAAAACCTCAAAATACGAGATAACAATTTACAACCCAAAATACATAATTTAAGGCTTAATAATTACATAATAAACCATAACATAATCATCGGGGACATGTCTATCCGGTGGCTTTGCAACTCTCCGCAACATGTACACGTACTTCATGAGTTCTCGTGAAGACATTTCACTAACACGGTGGAGTTGAGCCATGTTTTTTTAACCAATAGTATCCACAAAGATCTTATGTTTCATTTATTCAAGGAACGACACTCTGATCATAGATTTTTCCCATCTCGGATTATGAGCTTCAATCATTTTCTCCCATCTTAGTTGCTGATGGAGTAATCTTAGAGTAGTAGACGTGCCTAGATGAGAAGGTGATGGTGGAATTGCATTGTTCAACTGGTTGATGTTCTTGTAGTCTTCTTAATCAAGAACTTGAGCATATGGATCTTTGAACCAGCCTCTTACACCATCTTTAAGACTTTGAACATTCACTTGAGTCGACTCATCTTCATGTTTGTCAGTATCGGCAACAACTATATCTCTTTCCATAGTAACCTCAGGCTTTTCAACCATTGGTTCAGTGTGTGAAGCTGTTTGCTGTTTACTTGGAGCTGAAGAGGTACCACATATAGGTTGATCAGGAGTTGTATTGGTGTTTGCGGTAGCAGCATTGGTAATTTCTTGAACTTGTTGGAATTTCTCCCCCTCATGAAGACTAGGATCATCCTCAGTATCATGTTCATCATGTGACCATTTGGAGGAGGGGGAAGCTTGAGATTTGCAGCTTTGTCGGAACTTAGACTTGAGATCGATGATTACGTTCAGGATTGTTTTCTCAGAATTAGAGATATAGTTCTTTATATCGTTCATTTAGAATGGACCTCCTCTTTGAAAAAAGAAAAACTCATGGCGAGATTAGGAGAGAAACTATTTAAAGGCATGATGTCTTCATTTAATTCATAACAACAAATAACACAATTGAGAAACCTGAAAATTTCTCTCCTCCCTCTCTCCTCTCTTGAGATCTATGGCCACACACAACCACAAGGAGAAATCGATTTTCTCCTTGTGTTCTTCGGGAATTCGGGCTAGCAACCGTTCGTGATCTGATTCACATTCGCGTGCATACCGCTCGAAGGAATCTATTTTGATTCATAACGCTCGATCTTGATCAATCAATCCAAACCATTGAGGTATTGTTCTAAACTCTCTACGGTTGTATTTAATCCTTAAAGTTGTTCATAACGGATCCGGGCAATTTAGGGTCGGTTATTGTTTTTCTTTCCGCTGCGCATGTTTATTGTGATCCCGGTTTCAAAACCCTACAGTGGTATCAGAGCCCCGTTACAATGACTTTAGGGTTAGAATCAATAGAAAATTGGTGAACACGTGAAACAGGGAACCACCACAATCACCGTCGTCCCCGCCGTGCACCACCTTCGCCGCCGCCGTGCGCCACTATCGCTGCCGTGTGCGCCACCGGTCGTGCCGACATGCGTCGCCGCGTCGTCGCTGCCGTGCGCCTCCACTGTCGACGGCCACCTTCTGGTGGAGCGTTTCTGGTTTGTTTGGTGGTTTCCCCTTTTTGTTAATTGGGCTTTTAGGGTTTCACGGTTTAGGCCCGTTTGGGCCTAATAAGGTTTTAAGCTATTTTGGTTGATTCGTTGGTCTTGTTAATTATGTTTAATTGGACCCAAGCCCGTTTGGTTGATTTGGTTTTTTTCCATGATGGATTCTATTTAAGCCCAAGACCCGTGGTTGTTTTATTTTTCCTGTTGGTTAAATTAAAATGTATTTAATTCATGAGTTGTAATTTTTGCGATCTGCGTATAGTTAGGTTATGTTAACCTAGTATAGTTTTTGTAAATCGGAAGACCGAAGGAATCAAAGAAGGCGTCCCGTAGTCGACCTCCGTTGGCGGAGCTAGTAGGAGTCGATATGCGGTGTCCTTAGGTTTTGGACCGGGGTTTTCGTGTGGGCTCACGAAAACCTCATAGTTGGGCCTAATCGAATCCATGTTGTGTGTTTGCATGTTTGTGGTTGTTTATTTCCGTATTATTGCGTTTAATTATATGTTATAATTATTGCAACGGGTTTTTAAAATTGGAAATTTTATCACTGTCATTAATATCGGTAAATTATAAATGGTTTTACAAATTAATTTGAT
Source organism: Silybum marianum (assembly GCA_036898165.1). Taxonomy (NCBI): domain Eukaryota; kingdom Viridiplantae; phylum Streptophyta; class Magnoliopsida; order Asterales; family Asteraceae; genus Silybum; species Silybum marianum. The sequence goes on along the minus strand of CM072536.1, from coordinate 17,161,513 downwards.
AAGCTATCAAATTAATACCGATTGGATAAATTGTAAATGTTTTTACAAATAAATTTGATAAGTTATCAAATAATGAATTTTAATAAATAAATTGTTACCGACTCAAAATAGTTTTAAAATTAATTAAAACGTAAAATTGGAATGAGATCGGTAAAACCCTTAATGATAAAAATGTGAGTTTTTCACCACCCATTTAAAATGGTTATTGAGCGCATAACTAGTCGATTTCGGATGAGCATTGGCGAATCCAGGTCGGAAAAGTATGTGGTAAGATAAAGTGCCGACTCACGGGATAATTGCACGTTGTGTATTGCCCGCCAGTAATGATAGTCGTGACCCGGACGATCAATTTTCGAGTTGTTACTCGAAATATAAATTGTGACGTTTTACTATGGTCAACCTCACTTGAGATATTTGTACATTGTGTATTGCCGGTCTATAAATGATCTCAAGGTGAAGAAGTGAGATTAAACATGTCTTTAAATTTAAAGAGTTGTGATGATCCCAATTGGAAGTTGCCTACCTAAAGAATTAGTTTTCACCAATTGCGTATTCCCCAATCGTGAAAATTAATGAAATATAAATTTTAGCTAAAATATTTGAATTTTAAGGGTTATTCAAAATTTTAAACTAATACTGAAATCGAACTTTAATTTTTATAGATGTCTGCTAATCAAGAAAACCCAAACACCAATCTCTCCCAGTACATTTTTCAACCCATCCTCAACATTGGAATTCTGGATGAATAAAACTTCTTGGAATGGTTCCAATTGTTAAGTGTTGTCCTCAGATTCGGAATGAAACTCTATATAATCGAGAATCTTCCTCCTAATCTCCCAGCACGGAACGCCCCTTAAAGTGTTCACGTTGCTTATGATAAGTACTAAAGAGACTCTGTAAGTGTGTCCTATCTTATATTAGCCTTCATGACTCCTGAACTTCGGAAGGAGCATGAGGAGTAGTCAGCTTGGGAAATTATGAACAACCTGAAGGCCATGTTTGGACTATAGGTAAGACTTGAAAATTTTAGAACTTTACAATCACTACATGCTTGTGTGATGAAGGAGGGAACATCAATCAGTACCCATGTCTCTAGGATGAAAGGGTACATTGATCGATTATCTCGATTAGGATGTCCTCTTGATCAAAAGTTAGGGGTCGATTATGTCCTCAACTCTTTGACAAAATCATATGATAGTTTTGTGCTCAAATATCACATGAATGGCTTGGACGTATCTCTTCCTAAACTGCATAGTATGCTGAAAACTTTTGAAAAAGAGAACCGCTCTAAGTTAGAGAAAGCCAAAAATGTCTTGATGATCAAAACACAAAGAGGAATAAGAAAGAAAAGGGATGGAAAAGTTATGACTAGAAAAGGAAAGGCAAAGACTAGAAGTTCCAGTCGAACCAAGAAGAATGAGGGAATGATTCCCCTAGACTCAGTTTCATCCAAAAGGAACTATCCAGTTCTTCAGGCAAATAAGGAGAAAGCTATGATAGTCGGACCTTCAGGTATGTTTACTATCGATTTATTCACTTCTGATTACGATTCCTGGGTATTGGATACCGGATGTGGAGCTCACATATGTGCTTCTCCACAGGGATTAAGAAGTGAAAGGCAACTGCGACCATGCCAGTTGGAGGTCAAGATAGGCAACGGGGCAAGAGTTGATGTTGTGTCCCAAGGGAAATATGATATGACCCTTCCAAATGGTCTAGTCTTGAAACTAAATGATTGTATTTTCGTTCCTAGTATTGTTAGAAACATTGTTTTAGTTGCATGTTTGAGACAAGATGGATTTATGTTTAAATTCCTTGATGATGGATCTATTTCTGCATGTTTGCATGGTATATTATATTTTATTTCCAAGCCAGTTAATGGCATTTATGAAATAGATATTCATGGTAATCTTAATTCTAAATCGATATATAATGTCAATGCTAAAACACTTTAGAAAGAATTAAGTGAAACATATTTGTGGCACTGTCGTCTTGGCCATATAAACAAGAAGCGGATTGCCAAGCTCCAAGTGGACGGGATCTTGGAATCAACGGATGATTCTTTTGATAAATGCGAATCATGTTTATTAGGGAAAATGACTAAAGCTCTTTTTAAAGGGAAGCCCGAAAGGGAAAATGAGTTGTTGGGAGTGATACATACTGTTGTGTATGGACCCTTCAACCTAGCCACAAGAAAAGATTGTTACTACTTCATTATATTTACTGATGATTACAGTAGATATGGATATATTTATCCAATGAAGCACAAGTCTGAAAGCTTTGAAGTTTTCAAAGAGTTTTGAGAAAGAAGTAGAGAACCAACTAGCAAGAAGATAAAAGCTCTTCGATTTGATCGAGGTGGTGAATATCTAAGCCATGAATTCACTGAGCATCTTAGCAAGTGTGGGATAGTATCCCAACTTAATCCGCTAAGAATACCACAACATAAGGGTGTGTCCGAAAGGAGGAACCGTACCTTGTTAGAGATGGTTTGATCTATGACGAGTCATACCAAGTTGCCTATGAGTTTTTGGGGATATGCTTTGCAAGCAGCCGCCAAAATACTAAACAATGTACCAACCAAGAAGGTCGACAAGACTCCGTATGAGATGTGGACTAGGAAGATCCCGAATCTATCTTACATGAGATTTTGGGGCTGTGATGCTTATGTTAAGCGAGAAACTTATAGGAAGTTGGAGCCCAGATCTGAAAAGTGCATCTTTGTAGGATATCCCAAGGAGACTATTAGGTATTATTTCTACAACCCCGAAGAGAACTAGGTGTTCATTTCGCGGAAGGCTGAGTTCCTAGAAAATTATTTTCTAACTAAGCCAAGGGATAGGGATAGGGTGGAACTTGAGGATGTTTAGGAAACCCCTAACGCACAGGTTGACACTAGCACTCAACAAGATGTTGAACCTCAACAAGATGCTGAGGATACCAACGAGAGACAAACGATCCGAAGGTCGGGGAGGATTCGTCAAGAGTCGGATAGATACCTAGGGCTTCTAATAGGGTGTGACGATACGGTTGATGACGAACCGTCAAACTACCAACATGCTATATGAGGTTTAGAATCTGACAAATGGCGTGATGCTATGAAATCCGAGCTTCAAGCCATGGATGATAACCAGGTCTAGGATCTGGTGGATGCACCCAATGGTTGCAAAGTCGTAGGGAGCAAATGGGTTTTCAAGAAGAAAAGTGACATGGATGGGATCGTGCACACATATAAGGCTAGGTTGGTAGCAAAGGGTTTCACACAAACTCATGATATAGATTGTGATGAAACCTTTTGTCCAGTAGCCATGCTTAAATCCATTAGGATTTTTCTGGGTATAGCTGCATATCACGATTATGAGATATGGTAGATGGATGTCAAAACCGCGTTTCTTAACGAAATGCTAGGCGAGGACGTGTACATGGTACAACCAGAAGGCTTTGAAGGTCCCAAGCATCTAGGAGTTAGAATCTTCGTTTTGACGAGAAAATCAAAGAATTTGGTTTGATCAAAAATGAAGATGAACCTTGTGTATACAAGAAAGCTAGTGGGAGCATTTTTGTCTTCCTAGTTCTGTATGTTGATGACATACTAATCGTTGGAAACGGCATCCCGACACTAAATAGTGTAAAAGTCTGGCTAGGGAAGTGTTTCTCAATGAAAGATCTAGGAGAAGCCGCCTTTATCCTTGGAATTAGGATCTATCGGGATTGATCGAGGCGCTTAATAGAGTACGTATATTGACAAGGTCTTGAAACGCTTCAAGATGGAGGGTTCCAAGAGGGGGAACTTGTCAATGGTACATGGAGTACAACTGAGCAAGTCTCAATGTCCTTCGTCGAAGGAAGATATAGATCGCATGAAGGGTGTTCCCTATGCTTCAACTATTGGATCTATAATGTACGCCAAAATATGTACTCGACCTAACGTATCTTATGCCTTGAGCATGACTAGTAGATACTAGTCGAATCCTGGTGATGCTCACTGGGTAGCAGTAAAGAATATCCTCAAGTACTTGAGAAGAACTAAGGATATGTTCCTGCTATACGTTGGTAAAGAAGGAGATCTGTGTGTCCGAGGATACTCAGATGCTAGCTTCAAAACCGACCGTGACGACTTCAGGTCATAATCGGGTTTTGTGTTTACACTCAATGGTCGTGCTGTAAGTTGGAAGAGCTTCAAGCAAAGCACTATAGCAGACTCAACTACCGAGTTAGAATACCTAGTAGCTTCGGATGCCGGAAAAGAGGCTGTATGGATGAAAAAAGTTCATAACGGACCTAGGAGTAGTTCCTAGCGTGGATGAACCCATCGAGATCTATTGTGATAACGAGGGTGCCATAACACAAGTGAAGGAACGTAGGTCGCATCCAAGCGTATTCTAAGGAAATATCACATAATCCGAGAGATGATCAATCAGGAAGATGTGAAGATTTGTAAAGTTCGTTCGGAAGATAATCCGGCAGATCCATTCAATAAACCTATGAGTCAGAGTAAGCATGATTGCCACACTAGCTCAATAGGTTTGAGCTTTTTAAGTGTTTGAAATGATCTGTAAATTTTGTATGACCTTTTGGAACATCAAGCAATGAAATTCTATCTGTTATTGGCATACTGGGTATTAGTAATTATATTAATTCCATTGTGTTCTATGTTAACATGTTTAGATCCAAAAACTATATGATATGGTTTAAACTATCCATGGTCACTTATCACTAGGGGACTGGTGATAAACTAAGATCATAGTGAAGTTTGGTTAAGGTCAAGTTGGGCCAGCATTTTGCAACCAAAGTCACTTGCACTTATAGGTTCAAGTGTTGGAAGACCCATTTTCAAGATCACTTCATAGATTGGCGTCATAAAGTGATTCTTGAAAATGATAGTTATTCATTTTATCCTTTGACCTGAGATGTATATTGGGACCTCGAGCATAAGGAGTGTTGTACTTTGATATATGTCTAACGTCGCCTTTGACCGGGTGATTATAAGGGCTATGTTAGGTGCAATACGATCTATGTAAGAGTCGTATGCATGCAATATGGAATTTGCTCGTCTCAAGATGAGAGAGAAATCTCTAGGCCCCTTGATGATATTAAAATGAGAAATGTATGGTCGTACATAAGTAGATTGATTGAATCAATAGTACTTGTTCTCTCACTAAATATCGGGATCGAAAAACATAATAATTGAACAATCAAGGATGAGCCAGATCTATGCCTTGAGTTCAATTGAGATATCGTGAAGCAAAGGGATAAAGAATACACTCATCATCATATTGACTGTTGTCAATAGAACCTAAAGCTGAAGAGCGTTCATTCATTTGACTTTGGGGGCAGTGGCGCGTTGCTAGACACATAACCACTGTCTGTGTTATATGTGGCGTGTGCAAGTGGGAGACTGTAGGATCTTATATGCCCACGTCATATGAAAACACTGCTGACATCAGATGAACCTAGAGGGTCACACGCATAAGAGTGTGTAGATCACGAATTAACCAAGTTGGTTATAACCGGCAAAGTTACAAGTTGTAAAGTGTAGAATTGTTATTCTAATAGAATAATAAATAAAGTGTGTGAAATATAATAATGTTAATTATATAATTTAATTATTAAGTTAATAATTAAATTGGGGCTGATTATTATGTTAATAATTATAATTAATTATCCATGGGGCCTAAAATAATGTTTTATTTAAAAGCCCAAAGGGTTAAGTAAAGTTACTTAAGCCCAATTGGTTAATTAATTATTAAGTTAATAATTAATTAATTAATTAGAATATGAAAACTTTTAATTATATCAACTAAGCCTTGTGGACTTAATTGAGCCCGGTTCGAGATTAGGAGAGAAACTATTTAAAGGCATGATGTTTTCATTTAATTAATAACAACACATAACACAATTGAGAAACCTGAAAATTTCTCTCTCCCTCTCTCCTCTCTTGAGATCGACGGCCACACACAACCACAAGGAGAAATCGATTTTCTCCTTGTATTCTTCGAGAATCCGGGCTAGCAACCGTTTGTGATCGGATTCACATTCGCGCGGATACCGCTAGAGGGAATCTATTTTGATTCCTAACGCTCGATCTTGATCAACCAATCCCAACCATTGAGGTATTGTTCTAAACTCTATGTGGTTGTATTTAATCCTTAAAGTTGTTCATAACGGATCCGGGCTATCTAGGGTTTTTACCCGTTATTGTTTTTGTTTCCGCTGCGCATGTTTATTGTGATCCCGGTATCAAAACCCTACACATAGGTCCGCACAAATCCATGTGAATGAGTTGGAGAGTCTGGGTAGTGCCATGCTCTACTTTAGACTTGTGAGAGGCTTTCTTCATGTTTCCCATTTCTCATGCGGCACAAAGCTGACCTTTCTCAAATTCTAGATTGGGTTAGCCCTTGAGCAACCCTCTACTTACGAGCTTGTAAGTTAAGGTAGGAAAGGTGGCGATGCCAAAGCCTGTTTTGCTGCATCGAGGGTTTTGAGAGTAAGGAATTGACTTTCATGGATTTGAGGTTGGAAAGATCTATGGGGTATAGGTTAGAGCGTCGAGTGCCAGCCAACCGTTCTTGTCTGTATTCGTTCTTGATGTTGCCTCGCTTGGCTTTGAAATTGACCTCTAGATCTTTTTCACAGAATTGGCCTATACTGAAAAGATTGTGCCCGGGGCCTTCAACGTAGGATATCTTCGAGATCGTCAAGTTGTCTTGAAAAATATCGTCGTATCCCAAGATAAGTACAAATTGGTTGTTTCTGAACCGTACATTTCCAACATATTTAGCAGTGTATTGGTGATCAACTCCTTTTGTCCAGTCATGTGAGAATATAAGTGCCACAGATGACCGACCTTCAAGAAATCAGGAAGATTCAACTACCCATTCGAAAATGGGTTCTTTGGGGTTAGATGACTTAGTAGACTTTGGTACTAGTGTGAGTTGGACTTAGTTGCATTAGTCATAGGCCTTTTGGGAACCCATTTGGAAACGGGAGGGGAAGCATAATATTGATGATCAATGTTAGCATACGAATTAGAATTGCAATCATAATCACATGAACAGGGATTTAATCTTACGAAGTCATTCACACCACAATTGGAATATTTTATTATGTGCAAAATGTATCAAATGTCGGAATGAATGAATAGTGTAAGGAAAATGAACATTCTATTTTAAACTATGAAAGTTGACATTTGAAAAATGAAACTTGTCTATCTTATTATGCTGAAACGACTTGGTTTGATTAGATCCTTTTTCAATCGAAACTTGCATTACCTTTTGTTGTTGAAGATGATTATTTGAAAAACCAAAAGGACCACAATTAGAAGTGGTATAGTGAAACGCTTTGGTCTTTTGAAAATGCATAGTCCGATTTTGTTCTTGTGAATATCGAGTAGGTTTTATTTTCAAAGTATTCACATGAGCAGGTTCAGAAAACTGGTAGAACATTCGTTTTCAAGAGTCGGATATGAGTTTATTAGTTGTTTGCCTTTGTCTAAGAAATCTTCATGGCTTTGAAGTTTAGGGATAAAGTCAAACTTGGCAATTGAGTAATTTGGACACACATCAGAGTTAAGTATTTGTGAAAAAATTAACCTCTAATGAGCATGTAATTCAACATCGATTTGTTCAGGAGTGAGGGAAGTTAAGTAATGTTGGTTCCAGATTCCTTTAAACCGATTGTTAATTGAGAGTATTGAATCAAAGTGAATTGCGGAAGCAGATCAATTAACAATTTAAATCAATAGAACAGTAAACAGAATGAAGAACAAAGATTATGAAATGAATTACGCACAGTATTCTTCAAAATGTAAATGTATTAATCGACTATTTTTACTAACACAATACAATGCTATTTATACAGATACAAAGACAGAAAGTCAAAATGCTAGCCAATTACAAAGTGCCATGTGTCATAAAGGGAGCGTCTAACAACAATTAGTTATAACAAGAAGTGTGTGTTGACATTTGTAGACATCTCTTCTTTGACTCATACTTTAATATCTAACATTCTCCCCCTAAGTATGAAGTCAAAAATTTTTTTCTTCAGAGAGGATCAACAGCAGCGATGATACTTGAAATATTATTGATAAGCTCTCTGTTCTTCTGAAGTCCATCAAGTCTTTTCTCTATTTTCTTTGCAACTTCTGGATTTGTCGTGTCTAAGCCAGCAAAGCACTTGATGATGTAGACTACCTCAGAAGAGTATTTGTGAGCTTCTTTGATGCGAAAGAAGCTCTTTCCATTTGGTCTTTTGAAGATGATTCCCTCTTTCCGGTTCGGTAAGAAGTCTACCCACTCGAATTTGCTTATCCCTTCAAGTTCCTCATTTGGTGCGAGAGATAGCCGGATTATCCATTTTGAAATTTAATCCAACGGAAGTCGACACCGCCTTTTGTATCTAATGTATGATTTCATACACGGAATAATTCTAGTGTAGGCAACATGGTCTTGTGGATCTTTGCGTTCGAGAAAGCGAGTCTTCATAAATTCTTCCAGAAAAATGAGATCAGCTGGATGGATGGACAACAGATCATTATCACATATGTAATAACTTTTGTTGTTTGATCTGACTATCTCGTAGATTGTGTACCAAATGGGTGTATCTTGAAACTGCTTATGTTTCATGGTACATTATCTTTGTAATTGGAACGAGAGTGAAAACCGTCTTTGTCTTGTTTATGAGCCATGAAGTTATCTTTAACTTCACCGCCGACATTGTATTGGTTGGCGAAGTTAGGCATCATGAGATAAATCTTCTGATCTGTTGGAGCATACATGTGCCTTTTCTCAACTTCAAGTGTTGGAAGTTCAATGTTTCCAACAATGTTTCCAACTTTATTTAATTTTTCTTCAAATTCTCCTCTTCTGATCTCCTTCTGCTTCTGAGCGGCCTCTGCTCTGACTCTTGCTCTTTCTTCAGCTTCAAAATTTTGTCTCTGTAGTTCTTCTTTAAGTCTAGCCTTCTCTCTTTCCAGATTCTCTTTTTCAGCCCTCTCTATCTCTATTTGTTCTTCAACTATTAGCCTCTGGCGTATTATCTCTTCTTCTCTCTCTTTTTCGGCTACGAACACTTCCTCATCCTCCTCTCTGGCCCTTTTAGCTCTTTCCTTTGCAGCTTTAGCTCGTTCTCGTTCTTCGTGAGCTCTGACTACTTCAGCCCTTTCAGCCGGAGAGCTCGGGATTCTGCTTTTTCCCATAAGATCCAGAATGAACTTAGCTAGCTCTGGATCTCTGGGTAGAGGACCAGAATGCGTAGCCAGAGGTGTTGGAGTGAGTGGCACTTGTTTTGAAGAAGAGGGTTCTTTGTGATGGTGTTGGCGTTGAAGAGTCAGCAGTGGTCGTGTTTGTTTCTGGTGGTGTTTGTTTGGCTTGCTTAGGCTCAGAACCTTTCTCCCCCTTCTGAGAATCAGGATCCTGATCCTCAGAACGTTTTCTTTCGGTTCGCCTTTACGCAAGCCCTTTCTTCCTTGGCTTTCTTCTTGGAAGTAAACGCCTCGGCAAGAGAAGAAACCGGAGGCACAAGTTGAGAGATAGTAGTTTCGAGAGCGACAAGTTTACGGTCGGTTGAAGATGTGGAGGGCTTGGAAGAGTACTTTGAAGCGATGGTCGACATTCGCTCAAGAATAATCTTTCGGAAAGAGGCGAGGTCGATTTCTTGACAAGCGTAGACACGGAGGGATCATCGAAGTAATGATGGTCTTGACAATCTTCTGTATATCGGCCACCAGAGAGCTGTAGTCTACAGAGGCACGTAGAGATTCTGGAAGTTGAGATATTGCCTCTGCATTTGCTTGAAGACCATTATTCAAGAGCAAAAGTTGTTCAGCAAGATAGGCCTTCTGATCTTCTTGAGAGGTACTCATTTGGCGCTGAAGATCTGCTAAAAGGGAGTTACGCCTTTCAATTTGAAATTGAAGGCTCGAGAAGAAGAGAATGATTAGTTGTGACGGATAATTTTAGATCTTCCACGGATCTACCGAATTTGATCGGCAAATGCCAAGAACGCCGCATTAGTGACAAAATCGAAGATGTAACCGGTGCATCTCCAACACATGGAGCCCCTTTACCCTCGCGTTCGAGAGGGGCCTTCTACACTGTTTTGACGTTGAGTGTAGAAGGACTTCCAACCCGATCCTTGAGGGTCATTATGCACGAGCTCCTCTTCGGTTGTTCGATTTGTTTCAACGGTATCCTCATCATCAGAGGATGAGGTGCTGAAGACAGTATGCTTACCTTGATGAAGTGTAAACACTCCGGTAAGGGGTGCATTCCTAGGCTGGAACCCCTCTGATGGGAATTCATCAGCATCTATCCTAGGAGAGGATGTGGACGCATCCTCTGTGCGTATTGGTATGTCAGTCACGGAGACATGAACATGTGGTGAAGGAAGTGGCGAGTTAAGGGCGAATGAACTCTTATATTATCATCATCATCCTTTTGGGAGGATGATGAAGTGGAGGTGCTTTCCCCGGATGAATTTGATTCGAAGAAGAAGAAGTATCCTACGAACGGTTTGGTTTTCGGGTGGTTTGAAGCTGGGTTGTTCTAAGTCAATGAGTGGAGACGTGGTGACGTCAACCTCGAAGTTGTGGTTGCCCTTTGGGGAATTGGAGAGGAACACTCATATGTGTCTGCGAGGACATCTTACTGTACCTTCATTTAATAGAAGGTCGGCATGGGTAGAAGCACTCGGATGTTCACTCCTAGTTTTTTCAAGCTCATGCTCACCAGACCCCTGACCACCTACACCTGGCTCTAAGTGCTCTGGGGTAGGAATTCTCTGTTCTGAGAAAACCATAGAGCTTCTATAGATTTGGAGATTAGAAGAGCTAGATGGGATTAGGTTTAGCATGTACCTGGATAGTTCTGCGGGTGCAGAGTAGCCGATGCTGTCAATGGTTGATCGATGGGAGCTCATTGATGCAATTTTGCAGAATGGCTGAATCAGGGGAGCTTCGATTGCCCCAATTGCAGGATGAGTGATGAGAGATAGAAATCGTGGGAACATGAGTGCTGGTAGTGGCTTCCCCTGACTTTGATGGAGCACCTTAGTGTGCACAGCTGCTTTGATCTCTTGGAAGATGAGACTTGCATAGTCCAAGGGTCGATTGAAGAACATCCCATACATAATCGTCAGAATGTTTCGGCTAGCTTGATCCAGAGAACCTATTTTGCAGGTTAGGCTCTTGTTGAGTATGGAGACGAGTAGATTCCACATTGGGGGCAACTTCTTCCTTTTGAATTCGGACAGCCTGGTAAGAGGTTCATTGTAACCCAGAAGATTGATGAAGGCTAGGAGGGCTTCTGTGGAAGGGTTTTCTTCTAGGGCGAGGATTGGGAATGGTTTGCCCGTCGACTTCGATCAACCGATAGGGGAAGATGAAAATATTTGGCGAGTTTTCTTTTGGTGATTGGGATTTGAACAGCAATTTCCACTTGTTCAGGATGGGTGACAGAACCGGCGAGTGTTCATCATTTTTGATGATCATTGTTTGCCACAGTTCTTGGACATAGATTTCAGGGATGTTTGGGTTGGTTAGGGTTAGGGCTCGATTCAACTGGTGCTGTTGTAGAAACTCGAATCATGATGCGAAATTCCGGTTGATAAGTGTTAGGGTTGAGCAGTACCTGCACATTGTTCGCCTTCAATGGCAGTTTTACAATGGGAGTACTATCAGCAGTGGAATCGATGATTCTGTCTTCATCATTGTTGGTAGGATGGGCACAGTTGGAAGCCATTTTGAAATTTTGAATGTTTGACAGTAGAACAGTTTGTCTTTGCAATGAGAATAAACACTGAATTAGGGAATTTTTTGCGAGGAAGAAGATGAAGGTTGAAATTGGGGGTTTTATGTGAGAGAGAAACTGTAGAATGGGAAGGGGTTATTCAGTTTGGGGAGAAACAAAAAAAACGGTTCATTTGAGCTGAGGTAAGCACGCGGGTATACACATGCAAGGTGTCGATTGGAGACACGTGTACGACGGGACACATGTATGATGATGATTTAGTAGCAGATGCGATTTTTCTTAAAAGCAGAAATAAGCAAAAGTAAAAAAAAATCTGTTTAATTAATCAATTAATTTTGAATTAATTGAATAAACACAGAATTTAATCTTAATTTTATTTATTTAAGTTTAAAAATCAGTCAAGTGAGAACAAAAATCACATGAGAGTTTAGTTTCTATAAAAGAATAATAAAGAAGAATTTGCATTAAACATATAGATTTAAACAACCTTGGAGGCAAGAGTTAATTGAATTTATATATTTAATGGAAATTATAAGAATTATCAATATATAGAAAATTTAGTTGAAAAACATGTCGACTTGATTTATATTTAAATTTTTTTTGAAATGAATCAAAAGTCTAAGAGACCTTGGCGGCAAGAGAAACTCAGAGCAGATAGATTCAAATAAAATTTAAGTAAAATAGTAAATCAGAAGACAGCTAACCAGAGTTAGACTTAGACGAATATCCTCTTCATTGTGAAACTCCCCCGTGAATGGTAAACTCCCCCTTGAATGGTAAACTCCCTCTTGAATGGTAAACTCCCCCTTGAATGGTGAACTCCCCCTTGAGTAGTTTCTTTACCTCGTTTCTCAATCTGTACTTTATGATTTATCTTGAAAGAAAAATATTATTATGAAACAGAAAATCAGAGTAATTCAGAGGCTTCTGAAGTGTTCTGAAGAGTTCGAACGACATCGAGACTTCTGATGACTTCTGAAGTATCGTCAGAATAGTTCAGAGGCTTCTGGATGCTTCTGAAGAAATCATTGTTACATATTAAGCATTCCCATCTTGCTAATTAAGAAGTTAAAACGACTCTCATCAAGAGCTTTTGTGAAAATATCAGCAAGTTGATAATCAGTAGAAACAAAATACATTTCGATTGTACCCTTTTCGACATGATCCTTGATGAAATGATACCTGACATCGATATGCTTTGTTTTGGAATGCGAACGAGGATTTTACGTAATGGCGATAGCACTTTTAGAATCACATAGGATGGGAATCTTATCGTATATCAGACCATAATCTCTGAGTTGGGTCTTCATCCAAATAACTTGTGAACAACAACTAGCAGCAGCAACATATTCAGCTTCTGCTGTAGATGTGGATACGCAGTTTTTTTTCTTGGATGTCCAACTTATAAGTCGATTTCCCAGAAGTTGACAGCTACCTGATGTACTTTTTCTGTCAAGCTTACAACCTGCATGATCAGAATCTGTATACGCCATTAAATCAAATCCGAAATTTTTAGGATACCAAAGGCCCAACGATGGTGAACCTTTTAAGTACCTAAAAATTCTTTTTACAAAGACAAATGAGACTCTTTAGGATTGGCTTGATAACGAGCACAAAGACAAGTGGCAAACATAATATCGGGTCTACTTGTCGTTAAATATAAAAGAGAACCAATCATTCCTCTGTAGTGGTAATATCAACGGATTTACCGGAGGAGTCGAGTCCTAATTTCATACCGGGAGAGATGGGTGTTTTCATGGATGATGAGTTTTGAAGATGAAACTTTTTAAGCATGTCGAAACATATTTTGCACGATTTATAAAGATACCGAGGTACTTTGTTTAACTTGAAGTCCTAGGAAGAAAGTTAATTCTCCCATCATACTCATTTCAAATTCGGTTTCCATCAACTTAGAAAACAAATCAACTTGTTTGATGAGTAGAACCAAATATTATGTCATCCACGTAGATTTGAACTATAGTTAACATACCTTTGCCTCTTTTGATGAACGAGTTGTATCGATTTTACCTTTTTCATATCCTTTGCGATCGAAATTTCGATAGTCGTTCATACCGAGCTCTTGGGGCTTGCTTTAGACCATACAAAGCTTTGTCAAGAAGATAAACATATTACGGATATTTTGCATCTTTGAAACCATCGGGTTGTTCGACATACACTTCTTCTTTTAGACATCCATTAAGAAATGCACATTTAACATCCATTTGGTAGACTTTGAAGTTTTTGTATGCGAGAGAAAGCCAAGAATAATCTTATTGCTTCTAGTCTTGCAACAGGAGCAAAAGTTTCATCATAATCGATACCTTCCTCTTGACAGTAGCCTTTAGCCACCAAACGAGCTTTATTTCTGACAACAATTCCATCTTCATCCTTTTTGTTCCTAAATACCCATTTTGTGCCAATAGCAACTTTGCCTTTTGGTAAAGGAACAAGACGCCAAACTTTATTTCTTTCGAATTGAAGTAGTTCTTCCTGCATAGCATCCACCCAGCTTGGTTCAACTAAGGCTTCATGTACACGTTTAGGTTCGATCATACTAAGAAAATTAACAAAGAATGCTTCATTTGCAGTGGCAGATCGTGTTCTGACCCCCTCAGAAGGACTACCAATTATAAGATCTGGTGTGTGAGATTTAGTCCATTTCGTCATTCTGGGTTGAGAAATTGAATGGGTTGTTTCATTTGACGAAATGATTTCATCTGGAAACACAAAATCTTCGTTATTTTCTTCTGTATGTCCTTCTGGTATCTGTTTTGTCACCTGTCCTTGTGTCTCCCCCTCAGATGATGAAACAGAAGTAGCTTCTTGACTGGCAGATGTAGTAGTGGGAACTTCTGGAAAAATAGACGTGATAGAGGAAACAGAAGAAGCAGGACCAGAGAGAGTAATGCCTGAGGCTTGGAGAATATCTGGTATCTGCAAATGTGGAGGTGATATAGCTTCCGACACAACTTCGTCGCCCAGAAAATCATGAAAAATAGCATCAATCTCGGATTCTCTGGAACCTGAAAGATAGTCAGAAGTAACAGTATTAAGCTTGAGTTCTGAAGTAGAGTGTTCAGAAGTCAGTTGAGTGTTATCATCGAAGTCAATGTTGATGCTTTCCATAACAGTTTTTGTTCGTAAGTTAAAAACTCGGAAAGCTCTTGAGTTTAACGAGTAGCCTAAAAATTTAGCTTCATCGGACTTTGGATCAAATTTGCCAAGATTATCTCTGTCGTTTAAGAGAAAACATCTGCAACCAAAGATATGAAAAATTTTTACAGATGGTTTTCTTTTATTAATCAGCTCATAAGAGGTTTTGAGATGCCTCTTGACAATAATTGAACGGTTTTGAGTGAAACAAGCAGTGGCGACAGCTTCGGCCCAGAAGTGGATTGGGAGACCAGAAGCTGCGAGCATCGTTCTGGCTGCTTCAACTAAAGTTCTGTTGCGACGTTCAACTACACCGTTTTGTTGTGGAGTGCGAACAGCAGAGAAGTTTTGAGTAATCCCTTGTTCAACAAGATACGATTCAAGCTTGGCGTTCTTGAATTCTGTACCATTATCACTTCGAAGCTGCTGAATCTTCTGATGTAGAAGAACTTGAATTCTGGTCATCATATTCTGTAGTACCACTGGAACTTCTGACTTTTGACGAACGAAAGCAAGCCAAGTATATCTGGAAAATTCATCAATTAGTACCAGAATATACTTTTTACCAGATAGACTCTGAATTGCAATTGGACCACAGAGATCCACATGTAATAATTGCAGAGGTCTAGTACAAGAATGATCACTTTTTGTTTTATGAGATGCTCGTTTAATTTTGCCCATTTCACATGCAGGGCAGAGGTGATCTTTTTGAAAATGAATATACGGAAGTCCGGATACCGGTTTGTTTTTAACAAGCATCTCAAGATTATTAAAATTTAAGTGAGACATTTTATGATGCCGTAGCCACGCAACCTCACTCTTTTTGGAGATGAGACATAAAGTTTCCTTACCATCCTTAGAGGTAAAATTCATCATATACAAGTTACCTTTCCTGTCTGCTCTCCAAAGTTCTTCACCTGCCTTAGAGAATAAATAACAATGTTTTTCATCAAATACTACTAGTATTTTAGAATCACAAAGTTGACTTACACTAAGGAGATTATGCTTCAAGCCAGAAACATGAGCTACCTTTGATAAGGTGATATTACCTTCTTGTAGAGTTCCGTAGCCTTTTATTTGACCCTTACCATTATCACCAAAAGTTACTACTCCACCTGATTTGTCCTTGAATTGGGATAGTAAATTTTGGGATCCAGTCATGTGCCTCGAGCATCCAGAGTCAAGATACCAGATATGCACGCGCTCGTTTACGCAATCAAAAAGAAATCAGAATTTCTTAGGTACCCATCGCATAATGGGTCCTTTTATGTTAGCTTTTGGAGTATGCTCGTTTTTTGATTTAACAGAAGGTAAAGACTTTATTTTTGGTTTTTGGTTTTTTTGAGTTTTATTCTTTTTGTGACAACCATATTTTGAATTGGAATGATCAGAGATTTGCGAGAAAAATTGTTTTAACTTTAAGAACAGTGAAAAACATTCTAAGACCGAAACATAGAAGATTGAATTGAATTTTCATTGCGAGAATGGTAATTACAATTATTCTTTCTAAAGTCTTTTCTAGTATTAGTTGTTCTAGAGAACCTATCTAGACTAGACTTTTGTTTTAGTTCTGGCGTTTTCTTCTCTGTGTTCTTCCTCTGATCTACTTTTGCAGAAGCTCTGTTATTTACTGAAAAAAGGAACATAAGAATTAGAGGATTTCCATTTGCCTTTTTGAATATTAGTAAACTTCGGAAGAGTAGAGTTTAAAATCTTTTGATTTTGCACTTTGTTTTTGAGTTCTGCCTCTTTCTCAAGTTCAAGACATGTTTTGGCTTTGAGACACATATCGAAGAAGTCTGGATGTATAGATACTAATTTTCTCGGTTCTGGAACAGAGACAGGAAGAATAGGTATACCACTTAAAAGTTTAGTACAATCTCTATCAGAAGCTCTGATTTCTTGAGATTTATCAGTATACAAATAATCATCCTTTTTATCATTAATTTCTGAATTATTGGTGATAACTTTTGATGATTTAAAAGAATTTATTTCTAAATTTGAAATGTAATTTTCAGAATTATCAAAAAATTCTTCATCATTATTGTCATTCTCCCATGGATACGTAATCTCAGCCAAACTTTCTTGAGTTTCAGAAAGATATAAATCTTCAAATGAACAGGGAGAGATCTCTGGATGATTCTCACAAAGAGTTTCATTTCTAAAATACTTGTCCAGAGTAGAGAGAATATCGCTTTCAAACATAAGTCGTAGATCTTCCTCTGCTTGACTTGGAACAAAAATAGCTGCCTCTGGATTCAAAATTGTATGTTTATTTGAACCAAAATTGAAAATATCATCTTTCTTCTGAACTTTATTTAGATCAACATTTGTTTTACAACAATATTCAATATTTTCGAATTGAAGTTTGCTTGTTTTATGATGATTTTCATATCTAGATTTTTTAAAAATAGATTTTTCATACAAAATTGTAAACTTTGGCTTCTGTATTTGTCCAACACAAAAGACAGATTTCAGATCTGACCTTTTCTTACACGTGTAGGGATCTAGGTCCTCGAAACCAAGTCCAGATCTTCCTACTTGTGTGTTAATTTTGTCATGAACCTTCTGTGCATCCAGATATGTTATAATCTGTAGCTTTTTCTGTTGAAGTTCAATGTGTAAAAATTCTCTCTCTTTACGAAAATAGTTTTTAAGTGCTACGAGTTGAGTCTATCACTCTCTTTGTCTACGATTTCTTTCTTTTTTCTTCCGAAGTTTATTGAGATTCAAAATTTCCTTTTTAAGTTTTTCTTCAGAAAGTTTTAAACTCATGGAAATTGTTTCCTTTGCAGTATTTAATTCGAGTTTTTCTTCTGTAAGTAAATCCATTTCTCTTTTAAAAATATCTCTTTCCCTTTTGATTGTAGAAAGAGTTTTCTCAGTACTTTTTCGTAATTTCTTTTCGATTGTGAGTTTCAGTTTTAGTTCCTCAAAATTGTTTGATAACATCACAATCGTTTGTTCAAGCTCAGATGATCCAGAGAAATTACTAACCGGTGACTCGCAAGGGTTGATCCTCCGATTCGTTTGTGTTTGCCATTCCACGAACATGGCTTCATCACCGCCGGATTCATCTTGCACCCGAGTTTTCTTTTTCTGCAAAGTGTGCTCTTTCAGTGACATTGTACTTATATTTGTTTTTGTAATAAGTCTTATCCTTTTCCAGAGCTCCTCTGCAATCTCTCGAGTAATGTCCGGGTTTGCCACATCTGTAGCAGACATCTTTCTTCCTTTTTAATTCTTCTTCTTTCTTTTCTTCTTCTGTTTTCTCTACTCTCTGTACTTCTTGTTTAGGAACATAGGGACGATCAAATCGTTTATTTCCTTTCAAAGACCTATTTCCAAAACGATTAGTAAATTGCTTGGTTATTAAAGCCAGAGAGTCAGCAAACGCTTTAATTTCATCATCTGATTCAGAGTCATCTTCTGGAGCAGTCTCTGATATGAAGGCCTTCGATTTCTTCCTGTCATCACTTCGTCTTCTGATTCCTTTTGTTTCTGAGATCAAAGCCAGAGGACCTCCGATGTTTGTTCTTTTCTGAACAACTTCTTTTTCATGAGCTTGCAGTGTACCGAATACATCATGCAGCGACCATTGTTCAAGATCCTGATTGGCTTGTAGTGACATGGATAGATTTGACCATTCAGGGTTTAACCTTTTGAGAAATAGAACATTGTTGTCTTCCTTTGATCTAACAATGTCACATCTCTTGCAGAGATTAATCAGATTGTTGAATCGATGAAATGTTTGTTCCAGAGTTTCATCAGTCAGTGCTTGAAAGCTATTATATTCATTCAGAGCTTGGGCTCTTGTTCTTTTTCATTTTTGCACCACCTTCTAAGAGATTCTCCGATTGATCCCATAAATCTTTCTTTGTGTCACATGAGTCCAGAGATTGAAAAATCTCATTTGGAATGGCCATTATCAACAGAGACTTAGCTTTCTTAGCTAACTCCACCTTGGCTTTTTCTTCATCAGTCCAGTTATTCCTTGACTTCTGAACCAGTCTTGCTGGTACCTCATCTGAATTTGCAGTGGCTGGAATTCTGGGAATAGTAGTGGTGGGAACAAACGGACCGTTTTGAATAATTGGATATAACTCAGCATCCAATCCCTCATAGAAGTTAACCATTCGAATCTTCCATTGTGGGTATTCATCACGTACAAGAGTTGGAGGTTTAGTCAGGGACCCAGACGTATAAACAGCATTCAAGCTAGAATTTGTCATTTGAGTATGATAGAAGAGAAAATTTGAAGATTTGAAAGAAATTTAGAACAATTAAATCTCAAGAAGAACAGGTCGATAATATCACTGTTTCTTCAGATTTCAAAATGAATAACTCAATTTAAGAGAAGATTGTTAACGATTTAACAAAAATTTCGTAAAACAGAGTGGATTGATAAACAAATTTTGAATCTGAGAAAATACTGTTCGATTGAAAGGAATTTCTTCAATGGAAGAGATCTAATAATCAATAGATTGATTAGAGGGCTCTGATACCAATTGTTGGTTCCAGATTCCTTTAAACCGATTGTTAATTGAGAGTATTGAATCAAAGTGAATTGCGGAAGCAGATCAATTAACAATTTAAATCAATAGAACAGTAAACAGAATGAAGAACAAAGATTATGAAATGAATTATGCACAGTATTCTTCAAAATGTAAATGTATTAATCGACTATTTTTACTAACACAATACAATGCTATTTATACAGATACAAAGACAGAAAGTCAAAATGCTAGCCAATTACAAAGTGCCATGTGTCATAAAGGGAGCGTCTAACAACAATTAGTTATAACAAGAAGTGTGTGTTGACATTTGTAGACATCTCTTCTTTGACTCATACTTTAATATCTAACAAGTAAGTTGAAGGGCGAAAATCACTTGGATCACATTTACAAGATAGAAAATCATCGATTTCACTTGGCGAACTAATGTTTTGATTAGGATTGATTTTTTTTCGAGAACATAGTTTGATTGATGAGTTCCAACAAAAGCTTTACAAAAAGGGACTTCATTAGTGGTATCAACTTCAAGAGTAACTTCTTGCTTGGTCAAAACTGTGTTTTTGTGTTGTTGGATTTTTGTGATCAAAGCATTCTTTTTCTTTTCTAAAGAAGACGTTCCGTTTCCAACACCTTTTCAAGTTGAAAAATTTTCTTTTCTAAAAACAAGGTGGGAATATAAGGTTTGAAAGTAGCATGTTCTGTTTTGAGTTCTTCTTCAGTATAACAAGGAACATAGTTATTTGGAAGATCACTTCTTTGGATTTTGGCAAATTCGAATTTCGAGAAAACTGATTCGTGTTCAGAATGATCAAGTCTTTTAGTGAGATCAGCGATTTGGGTTTAGATTTTCATTTTCAACTTCCAGCTTTGTTTTATCCTTTTGCAAGGAATTCGATCAGCTTTTGGGTTCATCAAGTTCAGATGAAATGGTTAAAAGAAGGTTATGGTTGTTATCTAGTCATTGCTTCTAAAGTGGAAACTAAGGATTTCTCCGTTTTCAGCTTAGAGTTTAAATCTTGTAATTGAACCATCCTATCTTTCATATGAGCAACAAAGTGAGAATAGGCAGAGTAATTTACCACAGATGCGGTGTCAGAAGCGTAGGATTTGGCATCATCATCATTAGAACGATTCACATCCTTGGATATTGCCATTAGGCTGAAATGAGCTTGAGTTTCTTCCTCTTCATCATCAGATCGGTGAAGCCAGTGATCATCTTCAGCCATAAGTACTTTCCTAACTTGTTGTTGCTTTGCAAATATCAGTTTGTAAGTGTAGTAGCTGGAATATTTGACGACTGGCTTCTTGCATTCCCTTTGTAGTGTCTAGATTTGCCACAGTTGTAGCATTCTCTCATCTCTCCTTTAAACTTATCTCCAGACTTCTTGAATGTATGATGTGTTTCTTCGAAAATGTCACTTTCCTTCGCACTTCTCCTTGTGTTCGTGGTGTTTTGACTTGAAGAGTAACGTTGTTTATTAGAGGAGGGTTTGCAATAAAACTTTTTCTGAAAAGCTTGAGTAAGAAGGACCATTGACTGACTAAGTTGTTCGATATCGGGTTCAGAGTCAGAGAGATTTCCTTCTTCTTCGTTAGAATGATCGCTAGGCAGACTATCACGCCTTAAGCTTCTTGATGAGGGTCGATCATAGGTATTATTCTTATCGACAACGAGAGCAAGGGGATCAAGAGATTTGGAGGGTCAATTGTTGACAACCATGGCTTTTAGAACTTCTTCTTCGTCTTGCTTCAACATTTTGAATACTTCGTGAAGGTCTAGTTCAACTAGGAATTAGCTATGCTTGATTTGATTATCAAAGCGTTGTCATTCTGGTTGAAGATTGCTGACTAGTTTCCAGTTGTTCTCTATCTTCATCTTTCGAATCTTGTTCTTGCCGAGCTCATTGAGTATGCTTAAAAACCTCTCATATGTCCGAAAGACTTTTTCCTTCCTTTGCTCTGAATTCTTTATACTAGGACATGTAGTTGGTGATCTTCAGTTGAGCGCCTACTTTCGTGAGCATCAACTTCTCAATTTGCTCCCACATGCCTTTAGCAGTGGTGCGATGGCTATCAATGCTCATATATATATATATATATTTCATTGGTTATGCCTTATACTAGGAACGATTTAGAGAGTTGATCTCCTTTTGTAATGCGATTCTCATTGGGCAGGAAGAGGAGGGATGTTGTTTGGTATGGCAGGAAGGACCTTCATTGATAGAGCGCATGATTTATTCAGCATGGTCGTGACGATCGATGAAGTCTAGGAAGCGATCCTTCCACTGAACATACTCGCCTCAAGAAAGAACGGGAGGACGAGTGTCGGAACTGATAGACATAGCCTCATGGGAAGACATGTTGGATACTTGAATGGTATGCTCCAGATATGGAACTTTGGATAGGTTTTAGGAAAAACATGGAGAAAGTAGACTGGAGAAAAATGCAAAGACTTGACAAGTAGGTGCGAGGAAAGAGGTGCTCGGGTCAATAAGGTGCAAGCAAAGAGGTTCTCGGGTGAGACTGGTGCAAAGAACAAAGAACTCGTGTGAGGCAGATGCAAGGACCAAAGTTCTCGGGTGAGGCATATGCGAGGACCAAAAGAAATCGGGTCACTAGGATTTGATCATCACAGAATTGGGTTTAAGAGATTCGTGAACTTTGAGATTGTCGCATCTTTTTAAGATGCGATAACAGAATTGGGTTTAAGAGATTCGAGAACTTTGAGATTGTCACATCTTTTTAAGAT
This sequence comes from Silybum marianum, assembly GCA_036898165.1. Lineage (NCBI taxonomy): Eukaryota > Viridiplantae > Streptophyta > Magnoliopsida > Asterales > Asteraceae > Silybum > Silybum marianum. The sequence continues at coordinate 17,139,347 of CM072536.1, read as the reverse complement.
GCGATAACAGAGTTATCAAAACACTCAAAAGCTATGAATAACAAAGTTATCGAGTTTCGAGGTATGAGATAATCTGAGTTATCAACTTCTTGAAGATAGCAACATAAATAGACCATAAAGATCACAATTTGTCACGAAAAAGACATAAATAATGTGATTTTAAGAGATGGGATAACAAAGTTTTCTTGACTAGAAAAATCTACCAGGAACAAAGTTCTTGTGTTTTTATATGACAAGAATGGCTAAGTTATCAACTATTCAAAAATCAGTAAAACAAACTTAGAAGGTAGACATATAGGCAAAGATTTTATCAAAGATTAAAGAGCGATTGACAAAGTTTCTTGACCAGAAAAAGCTTCGAGTAACAGAGTTCTCGAGTTTTTCTATGACAAGAAGATCTGAGTAATCAACCTTTGAACTTGTCAAAATTGATGTTATCGGGTGTATATGATGCGATAAAGTTACTGTTTATAGTCAAAAGGATGCGATAAGCAAGTTTATCGGGACAAACATATGCGATGACTTTGAAGGTTGATTCTATAACAGAGACCCAACCCAGTAAAGCAATCTAAAGTTATATAACTGATCGCAAGCCAAAACTAAACAATATTAATAAGAGCACCTAGTGAAATTTAACTAAAGAGCAGGGCGAAAAAATTGTATTTGACAGAAAAACCATAAACCTTTAGAATGCGATAAACGTAATATGAATAGAAGTAAGAATCAATGATACTGACAAAAGGGAAAACACCATATTCGAAGTTTTTGAGGATGTCGCACCCAACAACAATTACTTTTCTCTAAGAAATCGATTAAAAAATGGTCCAAAGCTTTGATCTATGGCTTTGATACCAATTGTGGAACCCAGATTCAAGTAATATCAAGAATATTTTATTAAGAATACGAATAGATCAAAGGAAAACTGTATGTCATATATGTATATCTCACTTGTATAATCGTGGTTACAAAGGATATTGATGACAAAGCTTTACCTTACGATTTTTCTCAATTTTTCTCTAACCTTCTATGACATACCATGTATTCCTATTTATATGGCTAACAAGATATCGCCTAAGCCAATAAGGAAATAAGACATTATACACCTTGCCTTATTTACATGATATCTTCTACTTTGATACAATTTTCATATTAGCCTAACACACACATAACATCAAACCCCAAACTAAATTGGATTAACTCCATCTAATGCATCCCAATAATACCCAAAAGATGAACCCCAACTAGAAACTATTGATTAAAATATTGGAACCCAAGAAGAAAGTGAGTTTTTTGTAACAACCACAATTCTAAATTAAGGACAATTCATGCCATCGCTCTAAAAGTAGCAATTATAAAGCCAATTGGTCCCAAAGTATAACTTAATCTCATAAGTTTGCAGCGGAATAAAAGAATAGCTAATGAGATTTATTACAATCCGACTATAAAACTAGACAACTATCTAACGAAATAGCGCCTCACTTTTATCCTCCCAAGCTCACAGCTTTCCCTTGTCCTAATCGAGCTCTCAACCATGTGCTTCCCCGAAAAGGTTTTCAGTTTTGTAAAAGAGAGGGTTAGACCATAAAGCCTAGTGAATTCCCCCAAAAATCACAGTTAAATATGCATGACATTTATAAGATAAAATGGTTAGTCATGAGTATTAACTCACACATGCACACACTTTACCTGTTGCAACAGTAATTCACATTGATCGTCACCTAGACAGTGACTATTAAACAAGCCCACACTTGCCCAAAGGTCGGGTACACACTTCCGGTATGATCTAAACATTGTGCAAATTAAAAATATTCATTTAAAATTGAAGCACACGAAGGGAACTCACCTGATCATGCCACCTAGCCTCAATGCCCAAATGGGAGAATTTTCCCAAAACGAACACCTAAATGTGCCAACACAAAAAATGGTTTTAACCCAAATTAATACTCCCAAAAGTCTTCTAATAAAGTCCTAAGCCAAACCTCTAGCTCAAAGGTCCAAGTGTTGACTCAAAACAGCGAGTTTGCACTCAAAATAGTAGCTCACGTGACTTTTCCTGGGGGCAAGTCGTGTGGCTACCCGCGTCAGCCACTGATTATGCTAGTTCGTCCCTACAGCTCACAAGCAACCATTCCCCAAAACTTAACCGCTAAAATACTGATTTCCACTCCTAAACCATTATTAATGGTTGAGAACAATCCTAAAACATCCCCAAAACTATTCTAAACAACCCATGAAGATTCAACCATCAAATCAATCCAAAAGAAGCTTAGAGATTCAATAACAATGGAGTTTCAATCTCAACTTCTCTCAATAGATGAAAACCAAAAGGATTCAATAAAATCAGTCCCCAAGCTATGAAATACCTCAAAGATGAACATTTGAATCATCAATTTCTTAATCTCTTACACCATACAACTCAAGGGTTTAAAACCCTTGGCTAATCTTGATTCCAACATCAATAATGAAGAAGATGATGCAATAGAAGACAGATTCATATCTGAAATCAGCTACTCCACTTGATTTCTTTCCCAATGTTGGATGATTCTTTCCTCCCTCTCCCCCTTCTTCACGCTTTCTTGAGAGCGTGCACACACGCACCTTCTTTGTTTGAGCAAAAAAGAAATAACCTGGTCAAAACCCTCTCATCCATTCCTTTTGTACCATGGGCTTGGTGGAAATCAAAGCCCTAGCCCGATCATTCAAGAGAGCCCATTCCATAATTAACCCATAAATTTCTGGGTTATTACAACCTCTCCTCCTTAAAAAAAATTCGTTCTGGAATTCATTCGCGCATCCATTGCGAGTAACCAACCATCAAACTAAGCTATTCAAATTCCATACTACTTCTTACCCTTTTAGGAGACTTCCAACGGACCACCACCATACTAACCTCTTAATTCTTGATATGTCTCCTTTGTTCCTTCTCGAAACAATTTCTCAAACCACAGCCCGATTACCAACAGATTTTTACACTTTCACTATATAACTCTGGTTACATTTACAGACACACGTTATCCCTCATAAACAAAAATCGATTACACACCACTTTCTTTTACCGGAGTACTTCTCAACAAATCACGTCGTCATCAAGATTCAATTTCAACTTTCTCCACTCAAAATTTATACCACGAAACAGATATCAACTACTTTCTATAACATCCCAGGACAACCATACCTGTTATTGTCTGCTCTGTCCACACACCGGACTCATGGTTTTTAAAACGCGCCAAATTTGGACTTCATAATGAACTTCATTTCTTCAAAATAAAGAACTTTTAATGAAGTTCACCCCTCAACAAACATGAACCCCGACTAATCATTACATCCATCAAATTTGTCAACATAACAGCAAGTCATCCTTGCACCTCCTACTTAGATTTTTCAATTAAGAGTTGCTTAACAAATAACATGCAATCCTCCAGAACACCTATCGCCAAAAATTAAATCCAACCCGATTAATATTGCACCTCTACTACAATATTGAACATCAATTCATCAACACTACTCTTCTCTTCCGAACTTATAATGCATCATCCACAACTTTATTTCCACATTTACACGTAAGAAAATGCCTTTATAAAATTTCACAGTATAACATCCGAATAATGTACCAATCAGAATTGAACCAATCCTGAAAACACCTTTCAAAAATTCTATCAAGTCAACCAATAACCCAAGACTTCCACCAAAATAAATTTCGACTTTAATTTCCTCACAGAAGGAAGAACCACTCACTATGAATCATTCCAACTAGCACAACATCAAACACAAGGTTCACGCAAAATACATGTCACTCCAATACTAATTCAACTTCAATAGGCTGTCTCTCAAAACACCACTTCCAACTACTTTTACTTGCCTACTCGAAATTAGAAGGCACACACTTTCAATATAAGACATGTTAGCAATGCAATCTTTACACAATCTCCTGACTTAATTTACCAAGCATCAACACCCTTATCGTCTTGAAGAATTTATGTAAATATACTCAACAAATGACATGCTTAGACATTCTTTTTATCACCCGATCAACTTCTTACCTTCATCCAAATAACTTATTCCCACATGCCCTTTCCTCCTTACACTAGTCTGAATTACCAATGTCTAACCAATATCACTCAATCAAATATTCCACAAAATCAATTACCAAAACCACCCATCCACAATTGCGAGACTACGTCTAGCTAAACGATTTCACCATAATTCCCAATCAAGAGAATTAGCTATAATTCCACACTTGGCCCTCAAACAATCATAATTATCACTCTTGAATACCTCTACATTAGATATCTAAACAATGATTCACACCGACGCTTAAATCAATTCACTCTACGACTTGCATACTCACTAAGAATATTCCAACTGGCATTCATATAACATGACACACTCTGCAAAAAGAAAACAACCTAATGCTAACGCTTAGTTAACGATAAGCTCGATATCAAATTAATAACTTATACATCAAAATTGATATACCACGCCCTTTTTCGAACCACACCTATTGATAACATCTCAAAGTCCACACCTGGTAATGATGCACTATCTCATTACCTCGTAACCCAACTGCAGGTCTACTTTAACACTCTATGAACAACTTCGATTTATGATCCTTTTTTACTCCTTTTACAGCTAATGCCTCATCAAAACGATGTACCACTACATTTCAGCACGCTTCAGCTTAAGATATCCCATTCTCGCGACTTATTCCAAATGTAAACATTCATTGTCAACCACCCCATTAACAACATCAAGACAAGATTAAAAAAACCTCTACCACATGGATCAATACTTACTTTATCACCTTGCATGGTTATTATGCGTTGACCATCCACATACTAGATACCAAGATCATAAGTCACTCTCGGATGACTCAACCATCATATCCTGATTCTCAAAACTTTTTCCATTCTCCCACTCACATCATCCCTCTAAAGGAAAGTTAAGCCCAACAGCCCGACAAGTTTATAGTATCATGCATGTCGACACACGCATACGTGCACACTCACATGTGTATATAAACTCGCTTTATCCTTTGGAAATTATAACAAAAATTAACCAGCGTGGAACCACCCTGCACATGCATAACACAATGCTAACACGACATAGATAATACAGGTACATTGATTCCCATTAACCCTCACACATGACAAATGATATAACCAGGATCTATTGATCCAAATCGATGTCAACAATAAATGAAATGCTTGTAATGAACTCATCTCTCCATTTGGACTATTAACGTTCTCACATTTTAACCACACTGTTGCATCAACAAACTCTCATTCTAACCATTACAATGTCTACAACATCCTGAGTACGTTGATGATAAACTCAACATTCTCACTCAAACTCATAAACCCACTTTAAAACATAAACAACAAGATGCATGAAACTCGTCTTAGAATTGAGGACAACTACCTCTAACCGCATCGCAACTTGGCAACAACTTCTCATTTGTTTACATTCAAAGACCGAAGAACGAGTCTTCTACACTCCTAGGAAACTCTTCAACAATTTTTATCAACATTCTCGATTTCTCGGACCATACCATGTCCAAGCTCATCACGGATTGTTAAATACCCGATTTCAGCAACTTTGACTTTCTTAGATCATTTGTTGATCTCTTCATTTCCTTTGCAACTTGCCTTCATTTCCCGAATAACAATCCTATCTTTTCAAAAATCTTATCCCATACATCGATAACTATAAGTTAAGGGATTCATTAATATTACCCGCTTTCCTACGGAAGACTTCAAAATCCAAGCACAATTGTCCAATCTATAACATTCGACTGATATGGTCAACCCTACAATTGGGAACTTACCCAAGATTTAAAAGTACACACTTGTTCAATTCTCACGGACTCTATCTTGATGAATCACCAACACTCTCGGACTAAACTTCATCTTAAAGGCCCAACAACTACCCTCTATAGATCCTCATATAACACACCAAAACTCCCGATCAATCTTTGCAACACTAGTCTTTATTCAGACTACCACATCCATCGGTTTCCTCAACAATAGCAATCAAGCACACCCATTCACTAGAAAAGTTCAAATTCTACACTCTCAACCTCTTTTTAACATTAAGCTCTCATCCCCTGATCCCCAACTGACACCACAGTCCCACATAGTTCACTATCTTTCGACTTCCTTAATCACGGGCGTTGGCAACACCCTCAGGGTCCACTCTTTCTATTGGTACAACCTCAAGAAAAGAATTTTCTCCTTTAGAAGTCACAAATACGGTCCTCACTAATCGGCAAGAAAAAATCTACATTTTTGAAATTATATGAACAACTAAATGACAACCAATTAGATCATGACAAGGTATATAAGCACACACATGCACCTGTAAATTCATAATAACATTGGCCAGATGTGATTTTGAATTTACCTTACACGATAGTCCTTTCTACCCCATCATTACTCTTAACGGTTAAATCACACTCTACCCTTTCTACTTAATTCTCAGTCCCCCTCACTCCTCAATTTAAGTCTAGATGGTCCTCGAACACCTAAATCTCTTAAAACTATGGGCTCTGATACCACTTATAACAACCATAATTCTAAAATAAGGACAATTCATCCTATTGCTCTAAAAGTAGCAATTACAAAGCCCATCGGTCCCAAAGTATTACTTAATCTCATAAGTTTGCAGCGGAAAAAAAGAATAACTATTGAGATTTATTACAATCCGACTATAAAACTAGGCAACTATCTAACGAAATAGCACCTCACTTTTATCCTCCCAAGCTCACAATTTTCCCTTGCCCTTAATCGAGCTCTTAACCATGTGCTTCCCTGAAAAGGTTTTCAATTTTATAAAAGAGAAGGTTAGACCATAAGGGCCTAGTGAATTCCCCCAAAACCACGGTTAAATATGCATGACATTTATAAGATAAAATGGTTAGTCATGAATATTAACTCACACGAAGGGAGCTCACATGATTATGCCACATAGCCTCAATGCCCAAACGGGAGAATTTTCCCAAACCGAACACCTAAATGTGCCAACACAAAAATGGTGTTAACCAAAAGCAATACTCCCAAAAGACTTCTAATAACGTCCTAAGACAAACCCCTAGCTCAATGGTCCAAGTGTTGACACAAAACAGTGAGCTTGCACTCAAAACAGGAGCTCACATGACTTTTCCCTTGGGCAAGTCGCTTGGCTACCCGCGTCAGCCACTGATTTTGCTGGTTCATCCCTATAGCTCACAACCAGCCATTCCCCAAAACTTAACCATTAAAATACTGATTTCCAGCCTCCCAACCATTTTGAGAACAATTCTAAAACATCCTCAAAACTATTCTAAACAACCCATGAAGATTCAATCATCAAATCAATCCAAAAGAAGCTTGGAGATTCAATAACAATGAAGTTTCAATCTCAACTCCTCACAACAGATGAAAACCCAAAGGATTCAATAGAATCAGTCCCCAAGCTATTAAATATTTTAAAAATGAACAATTGGATCCTCAAGTTCTCAATCCTTTACACCACACAACTCAAGGGTTTAAAACCTTTGGCTAAACTTGATTCCAACATCAATAATGAAGAAGATGATGCAATAGAAGACAGATTAATACCTGTAATCAGCTACTCCACTTGATTTCTTTCCCAATGCTAGATGATTCTTTCCTCCCTCTCCCCCTTCTTCATGTTTTCTTCCGAGCACACACACACACACACCCCTTTTTTGTTTGAGCATAAAAGAAATAATTTGGTAAAAACCCTCTCATCCATTCATTTTATACCATGGGCTTGGTGGAAATCAAAGCCCTAGCCCAATCATTCAATTAGAGCCCATTCCATAATTAACCCATAAACTTTTGGGTTATTGCATTTTTCTCAAGAGGTTTATTGATTGAATAACAAGAACCAATAAAACTATTACCTATGAAGATTTCTTACTTTTAAACTCAAAATATTAAATCCCCAAAGCTAAAGAGAAAACAAAGCTCCATTAATGGAGGATATTAAAGAATGAAGTTCATACCTTGAGGAAGATGATGATGCGCTACTAAATTTCTGGCACAAGATGAATCAATGCATCAATCCTCCATTTCTTCCTTTGTTTTCTCTCTAAGAACACACACATGACACCAGTGAGTGGTTCTTGCGAATGAGAGAAAAGAGTGAAACCCTTCTAGTTATCTCTAAAAATCTGATTTGGGTCCTCCTAAAATCAAATTAATAAGCCCATCCAAAACTAAGCCTAAAGTTAGACAATAAGGTATAGTTTGGGCTATTACAAAAACCTTCATTAACTAGGAAAAAGATAAATATAGTTCTCTAATAAGATTAATTCATAACAATAAATTAATCTTAATCCTAGAAAAGTAAAATAATTTAATACTAAAAAAAAATTAATAAGGAAGCAAAATAAAAAAAATTGACTACTTTCTTCATTATTACATGGCGAATCTATCTAATTGATCTGTATATATCCCTATAGGTATATATGTATTTATATATATACATATAGGGTGAGATTCAGGGTGAAAAGTAAAAAAGTAGAAAACTGATGAATACCCAAGGAGCTTTCCATTTGGATGGTATGCACAAATGCATACTGGTACTTTATAACACACATTTGTATACATGCACTAATGCATATATATATGTACTGGTGAATAGATAAAAAAATCTTCAATCGCTTGTATTATTTCTGCATACCGTCCGGATGGAGGCTCCTAGGATGTTCTTCAGTTTTCACTTTTTTTTAGTGTTTTTCCCTGAACATTCCTCTATGTATTGAGTACTAGTTAAATAGAGTTTTTAAGAAAGTATTTAAGTTAGTTAAATGAGTCGATGATCACGCTTTTATATTAAATTAATAAGAATCAATATTATCCTTCGCATATGAATCCACCTTATCATTATTGGTTGTTCTTATATATATATATATATATGTATATATATAGGGAAGGGTTCAAACGAGAACACCTTTATTTTATGAGAACGCGAGAACGCCCTTTTACTATAGAAAGTCGCATGTGATACTATTATTCAATCACGTATGATGCACATGTGATACTAAATCAGAGACCCGAACAACTTTTGACGCGATCTAGGTTGCGGGCCAAGTCGCCGTTACACCTTTAAGATTCGTCACGTGTATTATCACACGTGATAAGGGTGTTCTTGATGTATTACTATAATCCATCAAGTGTGATAGTAAATCATAGACACAAACGACCTTTGGCACGACCTAAGTCGCAAGACATGTCGTCTGCACACCACCAAGTCTTCTCACGTGTATTATCACATGTGATAAGAGCGTTCTCGCGTTCTCGTAAAATGGAGGTGTTCTCGTTTGAACCTCCACCTATATATATATATAGGGGTGGGTTCAAATGAGAACTCAAATTTGGTTGTGAACATGAGGACAAATGAGAGTGCGACACGTGTCATATTCAAAGAAATATTATAGCATATATTCAGTCTGAATATGCAAAGGAATATTCAGTCTGAATATTCCTTTGTATATTCAGACTGAATATATACTAGACTGAATATTTCTTTGTATATTCAGACTGAATATATACTATATTCAGTCTGAATATTCCTTTGTATATTCAGTCTGAATATTGCTTATTTTGACACGTGTCACGCTCTCATTTGTTCTCACGTTCACAACCAAATTTGAGTTCGCATTTGAACTTTTCTCTCTCTCTATATATATATATACACACATACACACACACAAAATTAGTTGATAAATCATATATCAAATTTTGTATATCATACTTTGTAATTGACTCAAAACCATAAAAACGTCTGTGACACTGTTGACTGTAGTCATGAGGTATATAATGATATTTGTTTTGTCATAATAGATCCCTTATATATTATTCTCTATATGTTAGAATATTTCTTTATGTAAAAGTATGTAATCAGAAATCTTAAGTGTTTTTGTAAACGCTTATCCAGAAGATGCCAGAGCCGTGAATTTCTCTAAGTATTAAGAACACAGATGCTCCCAGAGGCTTGGACAACCTCTGTGGACCTCTGTGAATCAGTGGTTATTTCCAGCTCACGCGCTTGCTGACGTGGACAGTCATGCGACTTATGCTCAACAGAATTTGTTATAATATTCCCTGACGTGTCTATTCCTCATTAGCTGATGCATTGACTTTCTGTCTCACTGTAGTATAAATAGATTTCATTTCTTGTATTGTAAGGAAGGGTTTTTGAGAGAAGAGAGGTGAGAATTCTTATTTTGAGAGAGAAATTGTTCTTCAGTATTGTAATCGTCAGCTTATTGAATACATTGGATCTTCAACATCTTTCTTCATTGAATTGAATTGGTTAATGTTTATTGTTGTTGATTATCTTATTGTTGAATACAGTAGATTGTTCTTCCGCTTACTCTGCTAATTTTCGTAATTAAATCTACTGAATATAGAGTAATTGGGGATCTGGGTTCCAACAATTGGTATCAGAGGCTTCTAATCAAGCTTTTGATTAGTCGATCTCATCCGATTTTGGAGAATTCCTACTCTATTTTATTTGTTTCTCGCGATTTAGATTACTGTTCTTCACTCTACCCTGTTTTTCGAGATTTTGTGAAATTCAGTACAAAATTCTCAAATCAGTGGTTATCTTAGATCTAAATCATCTCATAAACATTTTTGATTACTCTCCAGTTTTTTTTTAAACGTTTTCGATTTCAGTTTAAACTCCTTCATCCAAATTTCTGCTGAAAATGGCTAATCAAGGTATGACCTCCATGTTCTCTGCTGGTTCTTTAACCAAGCCCCCAACGTTGATCAGGGAAGAATACCCTCAATGGAAAGTGAGGATGGTGAATTTTTTGGAAGGGATGGACACTGATCTATATGACACCATCTTAAACGGTCCTTATGTACCCATGGTCAAACTCCCAAGGATCCCAGCAACCACTGAAAGTGATGAAGTTCCTGAAAAAAAAGTTCCCAAAGAAAGGGGAAAGTGGAACGATGACGACAAGGAGAAAATCGAGGTTGCTAACAAAGCAAAAAGGCTACTGATCATGGCTCTTCCAAATGACATCTTCATATCCCTTGATTCCTGCGAGACTGCTAAGGAATTATGGGATCGGCTAGCAAATCAATTCGAAGGAGGCTCTAAGATGAAAAAGAATAGACGAGCACAAGCCCTAAACGAGTATAACGCATTTCAAGCACTACCTGACGAAACTCTTGAGCAAACCTATCATAGGTTTAATACCCTGATTAACATGTGCAAGAGATGTGAAATTGCTCGCTCAAATGAAGAGAACAATGTTCTGTTTCTAAAAAGGCTCAATCCAAAATGGTCAAATTTAACCATGTCTCTTCAAGCCAATCAAGATCTTAAGGAATGGTTATTGCATGATGTGTATGGTACTCTGCAAGCCCATGAGAAGGAGGTTCTACTGAAGAAAACAATTGTTGGAGGTCCTCTGGCCCTGTTGTCAGAAACCAAAGGATCTGTGAAGAAAAACAGAGAAAATGCAAAGAAAGGAAAGAAGGCATTTGTCTCAGAGATCAACTCAGAACCATCTGACTCAGAAGATGAAGATATAAGTGCCTTCGCTAAATCTTTGGCACTTATAACCAGACAGTTTAACAGAAGATTTGGAAGCAAATCATTTCAAGGGAACAGAGGAAACAACAGGACATACACCCCATATGCGCCAAGGACTGAGAACAACCAGAGGCTGGAAGCTCAGAAGGCAGAGAAGGTAGAAGGAAAGAAGGAAGAGGAAGGAAAGAAGAACGTGTGTTACAGATGTGGAAAACCGGGGCATTTTGCAAAAGAATGCAAGGGCACAATAGTAAAAGATAAGGCTTATTACAAAAATAAGTACAAATACAATCGCATAGAAAGGGCAAAGTTTGCTGAGCAAGAGAAGTGGATATCTGACAAATCCAGTGGAGAAGAAGACATCCTCTGTGGAATGGCTATGACAGACTCAGAAGATCAGCCCTCTGAGACTCCGGTTTGCATCACCTCTACTTCCTCTGAACTTGAAAACACAGTTTTAAACTTAACTTTTGAATTTGAAAAACTAAAACAGAAGCTTGTAGATGAAAAGAGAGTTCGAAAAGAGCTTGAAATCTCTCTTTCCAAAACAGAAAGGGCAAGAGATATTTACCAGAAAGAAATGAACATAGCAATAAAAGAAAAACAAGAACTCTTTGTGGATATTGAAAACATTTTACAAAAACACAAATCCACAGAGACTCTGTTCAAAGAAGAGATTGCAAATTTTAAAAAACTTCTGAAAGAAAAGGACAGAGAAATTAAAGATAAAGAAAGTGATAGATTAAACTTTGTCTCTATTTCTAATTACTGGGTAAAAGAAAGGGAGGTCATGCACATAGAACTTGAGAAAAACAAGCTTCAAATTAAAAATTATTTAGAAGCTCAAAAAGTGCATGATAAGATCAATACACAAGTAGGGAAAATAGGCCTTGGTTTCGAGGATCTGGATCCCTACACGTGTAAAAAGAGATCCACATTAACTTCTGTATTTTGCATGGGTAAGGAACAAAAATCTGATTTTCCCATCATATACCAAAAATCAGCTTTTAAACGCTCCAAGTATGAGAATGGACATAGTCCCAGAAGGTTAAAATTCAAAAACATAAGATACTCCTCTGGACCAAAAGCTCAAGTCAATCTACAGCATGTCCAGAAGAAGAACAATATCTTTATGTTTGGACCCTTCTCTCAATTAACTTTAAACCCGTGCCGATGCATTTATACCTGTGCATGCGTAAGAGAATTTAAGATCTATGTTTGAAAAAGACATCATTGAAACTCTGGAAAATAGCATGTTGTCAGAATTTGCATCAATCTTTGAACAAGACATTCTTCAAACAATGAATGAATGCTTCCTCAATGAAAATGCAAAAACTGATGCTATCCTTTCAAAACCTCCAGAGATAACTCCCTGTCTCTTCATTGACCTAAATCTTTCAGAAAGTCAAGACAAGGATAAACACGAATTCTATCCCTAGGAAAACAATGATCAGGACTCTGATTTCTTTGAATCTTCTGAAGCTCTCTTGCTGAAATTTGTAAATCAAGAGATCAAAACTTCTGAAAAAGAATTCACGATTCAAAATAATTTTTTTTCAAAACCATGTGAATTCACAGAAGTCAGAGCTGCGGGCCCAGAAGCTTCTAAACTTTCTAATGGGATACCAAATTCTTCTGTACCCCTAAAGATACAAAGAAAAAAGTTTCCTATTCATCCAGATTTCCTTGGGATGTGTATTCAAGCTAAAACAAGTCTTGAGCTTGAAAAAGAAAAGGCAAAAAGAGCACCCGTTTTCAAGCAAAACTCCAACTTCAAGTTCTCTGGTCAAACTTCTCAGAAGCCAAAGTTCTCAACCGAACAAAAAGCTAAATGGAATTCTAATTCATCTACCTCTCATGTTTCAGTGAATCATTCGAAAGCTCAAGTTAAAGAGAATCAGAGAAAGCCAACGGAGATACATTCAAGAGTTCAGAGAAATAAATCTAGACTAGATAAGGAATTTAAAAATTTCGATGCTAGAATAGATTCAAATAAGAACTATTGTAATTATCATTCCAGAAATGAAAATTCCATGAATTCTTTTTTGTCTCAAAACTCTGAATGCTTTTATTTGTTCTTAAAGTTAAAACAATTCTTCTCTAAATCATATAGCTATTTCTCTGATAAGCCCAAGAAAAGTTACCATAATAACAAGTAGCAAAGATTTCAAAAACCAGAAACCTCTGAAACAAAAGCCAGAGGATCTGAACATTTTAGAAAACCATCGTTTCCACAGAGAAACTCTGCAATGAATCCAATAGCTAACATTAAGGTACCCATTATGAAATGGGTTCCTAAATCTCTCTGATTCTATGTGCAGACCCAGCGTGTGCACATCTGGTATCTTGACTCTGGATGCTCGAGGCACATGACTGGAACCCGAAACTTACTCTCCAAATTCAAAGACAAATCTGGTGGAGCTGTAACTTTTGGAGATGATGGTAAGGGTCAAATTAAGGGATATGGAACACTACAGGAAGGTAATGTTACTTTATCAAGAGTGGCCGATGTCTACGGTCTTAAACATAATTTACTAAGTGTCGATCAACTACGTGATGCAAAAATGTTAGTTCTGTTTGATGAAAAACATTGCTACTTGTTATCTAAGGCAGGTGAAGAACTGTGGAGAGCAGACAGGAAAGGTAACTTATACATGATGAACTTTACCTCCAAGGATGGAAAAGAAACTCTATGTCTTGGTTGTGGCATCATAAATTGTCTCATCTAAATTTTCAGAACCTTGAACTTCTTGTCAAACATGGTCTAGTTGAAGGGCTCCCAAACATTCGCTTTCAAAAAGATCATCTCTGTCCTGCTTGTGAAATGGGAAAAATCAAAAGAGCTTCCTACAAAACAAAGAGTGATCATTCTTGCATAAGACCCTTACAACTACTCCATGTGGATCTCTGTGGTCCAATTTCTGTACAATCTCTATCTGGGAAAAAGTATATCCTTGTGCTAATTGATGAATTTTCCAGGTATACTTGGCTCGCTTTCATTCGGTTAAAATCTGATGTGCCAATTATCCTAATTAACAGGATGAAAAGACTTCAAGTCAGACTTGATTGCAAAATTCAGAACCTCAGAAGTGACAATGGCACAGAATTCAAAAATGCTAAACTGGAAGAGTTCATGATACACCAAGGAATCTCCCAAAACTTCTCTGTAGTTAGAACTCCTCAACAAAATGGAGTTGTAGAGAGAAGAAATCGCACCTTGGTGGAGGCAGCCAGAACAATGCTGGCAGCATCAGAAATGCCCACTCACTTCGGCGGCGTAGCTACAGCATGTTTCACCCAAAACAGATCTATCATAGTAAAGAGGCATATGAAAACATCATATGAGTTGATTAACAACAGAAAACCAACAATAGATTTTTTGCATGTTTTTGGATGTAAATGCTTTCTTCTAAATGACCGTGATAAACTTGGCAAGTTTGATAAGAAATCTGATGAAGCTAAATTTTTAGGATATTCTTTAAATTCAAGAGCTTTCAGAGTTTTCAACTTAAGAACAAAAATGGTCATGGAAAGCATAAATGTTGATTTTGATGATCAACTGTCTTCTGATTTCTCCAACTCAGAACTCAATCTTAACAATGTTACCTCTGACTATCTTTCAGGTAGCAGAGAAACAAAGATCAATACAATATTCAACGATTTCCTCGGAGAAGAAATCCCATTAGAATCTCTTACCAGAAGAACAACATTAAATATTCCAGAAGTCCTTCAAACCTCTGGGGTAATTAATTCTGGTCCAGCCACTCCTGAATCTCAAGACACAGAAGAAGTATCATCTGCACTAACTTCTGATCTTCAAGAGAAACGAATCCAAGATTCTGTGCAAATAGATGAACCCGAACAAATCCCAGAAGCTGAATCTTACACAGAATCATCAACCTCAAGTTCAACAGAAATACCAAGTTCAATTCCAGAGGAAGCTCAACCAGAAACTGAGATTCAAGCCACTCAAATTCCACAGACAAGAATGACGAAGTGGACAAGTGATCATCCTCCATCACAAATCATTGGTGATCCCTCTGGAGGAGTAAAAACAAGATCTGCAACGGCAAATGAATCTTTTTTTGTAAACTTTCTAAGAATGATAGAACCCAAGAAGATTGATGAAGCATTAGGAGATCCAAGATGGATTGATGCAATACAAGAGGAGTTGCTCCAGTTTGAGAAAAATAAAGTTTGGAAACTCGTGCCATTACCAGAGAATGTGACAGCAATTGGCACAAAGTGGGTTTTCAGAAACAAAAGAGATGAAGACGGGATAGTGATTAGAAACAAGGCAAGTGTTAGGATCCAAAGAATCCTATGAATTTGGATCCTATGTTTGAAATGTTTTGTAAAGAAAAGAACTTCATAATCTGAAGATGAATAGTTCAGAAGTTTTGAACTAGTGCTAGAAAGATAAACAAAGTCATCTTCAGAAGTGCAAAATATATATTCAGAAGTTCTGAATAAGTTCTGAATAGGTTCTGAAGAGCAAAAGTTCAGAATTCTGAAGACAGTTCAGAAGTTCTGAAGAACTTCTGAATAGAGTTTTTGATGACGTATCTCATTGTTATTTGGCTGTGATTTAAATACATGTAACTGTAGCTTTACATTTGTAGTATAAATAGAATGTTTGTTAGACGGTTAGTTGTTGAACATTAATAGAACACCACACATGAGAGTCGTTTAAAGGTGTAAGTGTGTGTTTCTCTGTAAAGCTTTCTACAGTTCTAATAAAATGAGGATTCATTGAGCATTCTATATCAGATCTGTTGAAATATGGGACTATCAGCAAGATTGGTGGCAAAAGGATACTGCTAAGAAGAGGGAATTGATTATGATGAGACATTTGCTCCAGTTGCAAGATTGGAGGCAATTAGGTTATTTTTGGCATTCTCAGCATACAGGGATTTCAAAGTATATCAAATGGATGTAAAGTGTGCCTTTCTTAATGGAAATCTCAAAGAAGAGGTGTATGTGCAACAACCTCCAGACTTTGAAAATGCACGACATCCAGACTACGTTTACCTTCTGGACAAGGCTCTGTATGGTCTGAAACAAGCCCCAGAGCATGGTATGAACGTCTGTCAAAATTTCTGATCACACACAACTATGAAAAAGGTAAAGTTGACACCACCCTGTTCATCAAAAGAGGCAAAGGTACGTTAACTGTTGTACAATTCTATGTGGATGATATCATATTTGGTTCCACTGATCAATCAGAAGTAAAGTTGTTTTCAAAACTAATGGAAAGTGAATTTGAAATGAGCATGATGGGGGAGTTAAACTATTTTCTAGGACTTCAAGTAAAACAGACCCCATCTGGAATTTTCATAAATCAAGCCAAATATGTTTCTGATATGCTCAAAAAGTTTAAATTCCAAAATGTCACTTCCATGAAAACTCCAATCTCCCCCAGCACCAAACTAGATTCTGATCTCTCTTGGAAACCAGTAGATGTTAAGAGTTATAGAGGAATGATTGGTTCACTTCTGTACTTGACAGCTAGTATACCAGATATTATGTTTGCCACTTGTCTCTATGCTAGGTTTCAGGCCAATCCAAAAGAATCTCACTTGGCTGCAGTAAAAAGAATCTTCAGATACCTCAAAGGATCACCCTCTTTGGGTCTCTGGTATCCAAAGACTTCGTCATTTGATCTTATTGCATACACTGACTCAGATCATGCAGGATGTAAGTTGGACAGAAAAAGCACCTCTGGTAGCTGTCAACTTCTGGGAAATCGTCTAATAAGTTGGACTTCCAGAAAGCAGAACTGTGTCTCAACCTCTACAGCAGAAGCAGAGTATTAGCCGCTGCAAGTTGTTGCTCACAGGTGATCTGGATGAAAACCCAACTTAGAGACTATGGCTTGTTATATGATAAGATTCCCATCCTCTGTGACTCAGAGAGTGCCATAGCAATAACTGAAAACTCAGTGATGCACTCAAAAACCAAGCACATAGATGTCAGGTATCACTTTATAAAGGATCATGTGGAGAAAGGGACTATTGAAATGTATTTTGTCTCCACTGATTACCAACTTGCTGATCTGTTTACAAAAGCTCTGGATGAGAAGAGATTTAATTTTCTAATCAGCAAGTTGGGCATGTTAAATATATAACTACTTCAAATCTTCAAGATTTGCATGGTTATATGTTTCACATGTCTTTACTTTTCTATCCTTGTCTTTATTTTCAATAACCCAGAATCACCCAGAGGTCTCTGATAGGCTCTGATTGCCCCATCCAGAACCCCACAGAAGCCTCTGTGTGCCTCTGTGCAGACAGAATGCTCGATATTCTTACTTTTTGATCCAAGCATAGTTCTAGGGGGAGCTTATCCTTGCAGAACTCAAGGGGGAGCAACAAAATAAACCATCATTCAAGGGGGAGCTCTGATCTATGAGATTCAAAGTCTCCAAATATCCAGAGCTCAAATACTTTTCAAACTCTGTGATAGGGAGCTATTTCTTAAGTTCTTTTTAACTTAGAAATTTTCTTGACTCAAGAATTTATGAATTAACTCTTGCCTTCAAGGTTCATCATAATATCTTGAATCAGTTAAATTTGTTCTTTAAAAATTACTTATTAAATACAAAACCCTCATTTAGTCACTTACACATCTTTTATCCTGACTAAATGATCGATTTTAATTAAAACTTTTAATTGATTTATTTTAATATTTCAATTGATCGATTTTAATTCTTTTTGAAAACCCAATCGATTAACACCATCGAGAAAACCTTTGAGAAACCTACCTTCCATGCGTCATTTATCTCCTGTCACACGTCCAATCGCCTTTCCACGTGTCCATAATCTATCCATCGCATGACTGCGAAATTAAAGTTGCTCACGTCACATCCCACGCCTAATCCCAATGACGTCAGCTAATTATGCCGTTAATTTGATTTAATCGAGCATAAACCCTTCGCATTCAAAACCTTCCATATAACACCAAAATTTCAAACCGCCAAACCTTCTACTCTCATCATCTTCTCAAACTCTCCTGGCAAAATCAAACCTGCAACTTCTTACCAAAATCGAAACCTCATCAAATGGCCGATCAAATTCTTAGTGCAAACCAAGAAGCCAACGACAATGATCATCAGATTGTCGAATCCACCGCCAAAAATTTCGTTTTCACTCGTCTTCCAATCAAACCAAACAATGCCCAAGTTCTATTGGATTCGGTTACTTATCCAGCCGCCTACAGGGTTATGATCGAGTTCCTGCAACATCATCCCATCAACAAAGCCCTAACTCTAGCAGACCCAAATATCCCCGAGTTATACATTCAAGAAATATGGCATACCCTGTGCATCAACGACGAAACCCAGGAAATGATTGGAAGTTTTGGCCACCCCACTAACACGGATGACGCTGTGGCAATACCTTTTACCAAGCGCAAGTTCGCTCAATTTTTTAGCCTTCCTCCTCCAGAGATCAAAATCAACGGCGAAGTTGTTCCAAACCCTAACCTAACTGCTCTTCCCTCAACGGACGCTCTCTTAGCGTTTATCTCATTTTTGGGTTACAATACACCCATTTCAGCCCTGTCCACATTCAAGAGGAAACATATTCCTCCAATGTGGAATGTGCTTGTGTCCATCCTGAACCGAAGCCTTACTTGCAAAACCACCTCTATGGACCAAACAAACAGGAACATTCTCACAATCATGTATGGGTTGTATTTTAACCTCAATATCGACTACGTTTCTCTCCTCTACAATGAGTTCAAAGCCGCAGTGTTAAAGAAGGTACAAGCCCAAGAAGCAGGAAATGATCTCACTCACCTATGCTATCCAAGATTTCTATCAGTTTTTGCACATGCTGCAGTTCTAAAGCTTCAAGCACCAATCGTCCCTCCTCTGTGCAAAATTCACACTATAAATACCCACAAACCAACTGTGGATCCTGCTGGTTACCCACATCATCGCGAACTATCAAGGTACATGCAAGACCTTATTCCTTCTACCCTCCCCAATCTAATCTCTTATAGAAGCTCACTGGTATACTCAGAACCGAGAATACCTACCCCTGAGCATTTAGAGCCAGAAGTAGGAAGTGAGGGGTCTGGTGAGGATGAGCTTGAAAAGAATTCGAGTGACAACCAGAGAGATTCTACCCATCCGGATGCTCTTCTAAGAGCAGCCACAGAAGATGTCCACAGAGACACATTTGTGAGAACCTCTCCGAGTCCAACCAGGGTAACCACAACTGCTGAAGTCGATGCCAACACATCGACATTCATTGAAAAAGGACAACCCAGTCCAAACCGCC
Organism: Silybum marianum; assembly: GCA_036898165.1. NCBI lineage: Eukaryota > Viridiplantae > Streptophyta > Magnoliopsida > Asterales > Asteraceae > Silybum > Silybum marianum. The sequence goes on along the minus strand of CM072536.1, from coordinate 17,119,503 downwards.
CAGAACCTAACCGAGTAGAGGGTCTTATAATCTCTGTCTCAAGCACTTCCGGGGAATCCCTTCCATCTTCATCCTCTCAAAAGGATGATGATGAAGTAATAAGAGATCCATTGCCCCAGATCTCGTCCAGAACTACACATGTTGAAGCCTTCGTGGCCAACACAGATATAGGGATCCCATACGGTACGTCCATACACTTTGGTAGTATAGAGGCTCATGAAATCCCATCAGAGGGGTTACAGCCAGAGGATGCACCACTTACCGGTTTTTTCGCCATTGCTCAAGGTAAGCACACTACTTTCGACTCCTCAACCTCTGATGAGGACGAAGCCGAAGTAGTCAGAGCACCCGAAGAGAGTTCCTCTAACCAGGGCTCTCGAGGACAGGGTGGAAGTCCTTCCACGCTAAACGTCAAAACAGGCGTGAATGAAGGCCCCTCTGGACGCGAGGGAAACGGGGCTCCATGTGTTGGAGATGCACCGGTTACCACCCAAGACTATGTGACAAATGCTGTGTTCCAAGCATTTGTTGATAATGTCAAGGGATCTGTGACGGATCTAAAAGAAGCCTTTGTTACTCATGAACAGAAGGTTAACACAGAGCTTAAAGCCCAAAGCTCCTTAATCTCATCTCTGCAGGCTACTTTAACGGAGCAAGTCACAATGACCACAAAATTCAGAAATTTGGTCCAAACTCAGAGTGATGATCAAGCTAAAGCTCTGGTTGAAATAAAGAGATTCGTCAAGGAGAACACAGAGGAAAGCTCAAAGAAAATAGAGGAGGAGCTGCAGAAGATAGCACGAAATCTTCAATCCAATACTGAGGCTCTGAGCAACATTCCTACAGAGAATCCTACTCCAGAGGTAACCATCTCTGCATCTGATTTTACGTCTTTGCAGAAGGATATACAGAAGCTCTGCCAATCCCTCCTCCCAGAATCACAATCTCAAGCTCTGGTTCGACAGTCAGATGTTGCTGCCTTACAACGTTCGTTAATTGAAAAACTAACGTTCATAAGTGCAAAGTTCGCTGCTAAAACCAACAAGACAAATACTACATTTTCCCAGAAGGTATCAGATCTTGATACCTCTGTGTCCAAACTTACCAACGTTGCCGAACAAATCTCAATTGTTCAAGCCCAGAGGAATAAGAGTAAAGAGGAAAGAGCTTGCAAACAGGCCGAGCTTAAGCGAAAAAGGTCTGAGGATCAGAATCCTGATTCTCAGAAGGGGGAGAATTCAAAGAAACAGAAGCCAGAAGTCCCTACATCCACCTCTGCCCCACAAGATCCAGTCTCTGAGCCCCCTGTGCAAGAAAAAGGAAAGGAATCTGCGAAAGAAGTCCCTCTGAATCCAACACCACTTGCCCAATTCAAAGGACCCTTGCCCAAGGACCCAGATATGGCAAAGTTTTTACTTAACCTGATGAGTAATACAGTTGAACAAGGTGAAAGAGTTCTGCAAGAAAAATCGGTCTCAAACTCGAAAGCTTACAGAAGATGAGGAAGCTAATGGATATTTTTCAAAAGATTATAAAGCTTCATCCAGATGCTCCTTTTTGATTTCATTTCTGTAATTTTATTGTAATTTCTTTTGTTTTCTGATTCATACTTAGGGGGAGATTGTTAGAATATTTCTTTATGTAAAAGTATGTAATCAGAAATCTTAAGTGTTTTTGTAAAAGCTTATCCAGAAGATGCCAGAGCCGTGAATTTCTCTAAGTATTAAGAACACAGATGCTCCCAGAGGCTTGGACAACCTCTGTGGACCTCTGTGAATCAGCGGTTATTTCCAGCTCACGCGCTTGCTGACGTGGACAGTCATGCGACTTATGCTCAACAGAATTTGTTATAATATTCCCTGACGTGTCTATTCCTCATTAGCTGATGCATTGACTTTCTCTCTCACTGTAGTATAAATAGATTTCATTTCTTGTATTGTAAGGAAGGGTTTTTGAGAGAAGAGAGGTGAGAATTCCTATTTTGAGAGAGAAATTGTTCTTCAGTATTGTAATCATCAGCTTATTGAATACATTGGATCTTCAACATCTTTCTTCATTGAATTGAATTGGTTAATGTTTATTGTTGTTGATTATCTTATTGTTGAATACAGTAGATTGTTCTTCCGCTTACTCTGTTAATTTTCGTAATTAAATCCACTGAATATAGAGTAATTGGGGATCTGGGTTCCAACACTATAAAATATTTGTATTCATCAAAAAAACACGATTCTGTTAAATTATGTAAAATAATATATATATATATATATATATATAGAGAGAGAGAGAGAGAGATACTAATTGTGTACCCGCGCGATGCAGCGCGGGTGAATCACAATTGTGATGCAATACTTAGCCCTCAATCGTGTTTCTTTGTCCATCTCGATTTTATTTTATGAGTTTACATGGATTACTTGAGATGCTAAAAATGGTAACAATTCACAAGAGAGATTGCAACAGTGATTAGTAGTTATTGCATATCACCTTACTTAATATCTACGATCATCGAATCCACTGGTTGTGTATCCGTGTAATGCAGCATGGGTGAATCACATTTTTGAAGCAAATAACTTAGCTCTTAATCGTGTTTCTTGTTTTGTTCAACTCTTCATGTTTCGCTATTTTATTTCATGGATGTTCATTGCTTATTTGCAAGTCAACTGCTTACTTCAGAAAGTGTTGGGTTTTAAAGAACCAATGAAGAAATCAACGCATGTTGTTAGATTTAGCTGCAAAATCTAAATTGAATTGATAATTATTTTATTATTTGTGCCGTTGTGAATCTTATTCTTTTGGTATGCTAGGTGTTCTTCATGCCATTTTAAACTTAATATTCGTAGATCAGATACATGAAATTGTGATATTTATGTGAATCTTGAATGTATGGTGACAAAAACCAGAAATATTGACTCACTCCTTGAATTAAACATGTTAAGAAGTACAACACCACCACCATCACTACAAGAAAATTGTTGTATAGGATGCCTAGATTGTCCAAGTGTTCTAATAGGGTACTTTATAAACATAGGTTTATAGGACAAAACTATGAACATTCACACTATCTATATAATTTTATAAATTAAATTGTTTTTAAAATTGAAGTTACACTTTACACCCATATAATTAGTTATTTAATATCTTTTATGTCCCTTACTTTTTAATTTTTAATTTTATACATTTTATCATATTAACCTAAATAATCGTATATGAATCAGAAGACAACTAAAAAATAAGTTTCTATTTTTACAAATTATATCATTATAATCGTGTCGTTGATATCTTCAAAGTGAGCTCCATATTGAATATTTTTAGATTTAATCATATTATTATATACATGAATACGTAACGAGTTATTTTTTTTTAAAAAATTACATTTTATGCCCTGTAGTTATTTCTTTAATTCATTTATTTTTTCATTTTACACCCTTACTAATACTATTATTATTTTTTAAATTTCATTCATATCTCTAAAACTTCAACTCTTCAAGCTATAGAGGAGATCACTTCAAACACATAGAAAGAATCAAGTACAAAAGCAGTGCCCACTCCCAAGTAATTAAGCTATAATCCCTTTACGACCCACAAATCTAAAACGAAAACTCATATGAAAAATTCTCAAAAAAAAAGAACACGAAAGTTGAAGAGAATAATCAAAACTCAAGAATATTAGCCAAACGCCTGGTTTCTTTTTATCCAACTGAGTTTGAACCCTTTCCCTAGCCTTCAACTTCTTCTTCCAATCACGTCTTCTTCAACATTGAAAGTGGAAATAGCAGACCTAGACATATATTCGTCTTCTTTACTCATCGATCCATTCAAGCTTAAGCTCCAGGAGATTTGACCAGCTTCTGTCAGTGTTTGAATATGCTCACTTGTTGGGGAAAAATTCATAAATCATGTGGATGAGTAAAACGACATAAACCAAAAGGCAGTAAAAATTATAAATCAAGCACAATAAGGTTTTGGAGAAAAACATACCTCATTTAAGAATGGATGGAAACTCACCTCCTTTTGGAGAGAGGAGATAAAATATATAGGGTATTAAATGGAGAAATTCCAATTGGAGCGGGAGATAGACAAACTCAAATTTGTGCTTTGGAGAAGGTCTTTGAAATTTGAATGTAGAGTTTTTTCAAGGAAGAGAAAGGCATAAAGCTTGAACATGAAAATAGAAGGCTATAAGTCTTCGTTGATAAGATTCATTAACTAGAGCTGGAAATGGAAACAACCATATTTGAATCTCGTAAAGAAAACTCTGAAGCATCCTAAATTTGTTGGTGTCTGGACAAAAACATAAGGAAGGTAAGGTATGCATGAACAAGTTGTACATTATGCCTTTTAAGTTGTAATTCATAGTTTTTCAAAATTGGTGCATAAAATGGTAGTACTTCATGCCTTATTACTTGTATTTAAGAGTTTTGGTATAAATGCATTATAAGGTAGTATAGATATTATCGATTCTAGTGTTAATTATATAGATAGTTTGATTTTAGCTTAAGGAAAAATTTGATTGAATACGTATATGCTTTTATCTTTTATACATACTTTTATATTGATTGTAATAAGTTTATAGTTATATATTGATTCTAGTTTTAATTTTACATATTGATTGTCATAATTTTTTATTTTACGTGTCGATTATAATTATATATATTATATTGATTTTAATAAGTATTTTATATATGTGTTATGTTTATTTATTTTAATTAATTACTTAAGTGATATTAAATGTAATAAATATTTCATTTATTAATAAGTATTGAATTATGTACATTGATTATAATCTTATTTACATATTAATTTTAATTCCATTTCTATCTATATGTTGATTTTAACTGATTAGTATTTTTTTGATAAATATTTCATTTATTAATAAGTATTGAATTATGTACATTGATTATAATCTTATTTACATATTAATTTTAATTCCATTTCTATCTATATGTTGATTTTAACTGATTAGCACTTTTTTACTTTAATTTTTGTATATTAATTCTAATATTATATATTTTATTTTAATTGAAAATAGTAAATCAATATGTATGGTGTATAAAAAAAATTAATTAAAACCTAGCTGGTTATCCCTTTGTGGCTAAATCTCTCTAAGTAAAAGCTTCTCTTCGATTGTTTTATAACCCTTACTAGGGGTGGAAATGATGCGAATCGACCTCGAGTATCATTATACTCGACTCGAGCTCGAAAGCCAATTTCCAAGCTCGAACTCGACTCGAAAGCTCACGAGTAGTGAAAATTCAAGCTCGACTTGAACTCATTTCTCAAACTCGAGCTCGAACTCGTTTTAAGCTCGACCTCGAACTCGAACTTGTTTCAAGCTCGAACCAAGCTCGAACTCAAACTCGAATTAAGATCGAACTCGTTTAATGCATACCAATATTAACAAACATAAATCCACAAAATACCAACAACATAGATCCACAAAATTAAGAGTTCACAAATCACAATTGTTGATCCAAACTTCTTTCAGTTATTTGAATATGATTCCTTTTATACTTAGTGAAAATTCCAATCATACGATAATGTTCAGATTCAACGATAGCACACACTGACTGTGCTCAGTGATCGTTGAAGATCAAGATCAACATCCTATCCCTGAAGATCTGAAGAACAACACTCATACCATAAAGTCATTCAGCGACTGTCGAAGGCATAACTGAAGAAAGAGATGGATACGTCATGGTCTGAAGCGGTTCAGTGATAGCAATGTTTATCTATCTGAAGTGTGAGATCTTGCAAAGCCTCAGAGATACCCGAAGACTTCATCCTTGGATATTCTGGTTCAATGATCAAGTGGGGCCTACTCAGAAAGATCAATGTTGATCTTATCCTTGATGCACAAAAGTAAAAACCCCATACCTTGCCATAAAAGGACGTACGAATTGTCTCTTATGTCCCCATCAGATCTGATTTGTTTACTATTCATATTCGGCCAAAAGCATGGTTGCTTTATGAATAAAGGACAAGTCTCAAATAGAAACTTGACACGTACATATACCTTTTGGTTTGCATTTAATGCAACGGGTATAAATAGATGAAGAACCCTTCTTCATCTTCATGCATACTAATTCTCTTCTCAAACCTCTTCTTCTATTTCTTATCTTTTCTTGTGCATTAAACTATGTGATTTCTTAAGTTGTAATAGAATAGGTTTTTGTTAGGATCCAAAGAATCTTATGAATTTGGATCCTATGTTTGGAATGTTTTGTAAAGTCATTATTCAGATATTCTGAAGTTCAGAATAGAAGTTCTGAAGTTCAGAATAAAAGTTCTGAAGTTCTGAAGATAACTTCTGAAGACAGAAAAGTTCTGAAAGACAAATTCTGAAGAAGTTCTGAAGAATTCAGAAGTGGTTCTGAAGACAATTCAGAAGTTCTGAAGAACTTCTGAATAGAGTTTTTGATGACGTGTCTTAATGTCATTGGGCTGTGATTTAAATACATGTAACTATAGCTTTACCTTTTTAGTATATATAGAGATTCTGTTGGACAGTTAGAGTGTTGAACATAAATAGAACACCACACATAAGAGTCGTTTAAAGGTATAAGTGTGTGTTTTTCTGTAAAGCTTTCTACAGTTCTAATAAAATGAGGATTCATTGAGCATTCTATATCAGATCTGTTGTAATATGGGACTAACAGTTTTAATATTTGTTTTTATTCCGCTTACAACTGTAAATTTGTTTATTCAATATAAACTCATTTAAAAGCCTAAAAAGCTTGTGTTTGTATTCAACCCCCCCCCCCCCCCCCCCCATTCTACAAACTATTTCTATATCCTTGAACTCTTGTAGACTCCTTTGGGATCACACAATAATCAAATACAAAATAAAGTCGAAACCATTTGTATCTTGCAATCAAAATCAAAACAAAGTCGAAAACTTACAATACTAAAACCAAACACATTATAAATCCATTAAAAACTAATTAGAAGAAGTCAATGATGGCTAAAACAATAAGTAAAATTAGACCAAATCCAAAAAACAATAAGTAATCTTTAAGGTTTGTCAATGTTAAAATACGAATATACAAATTTAAAATAGGCGTACCATTTGGTTACTGTATAATGTCAGGAGATTTTCAAAATTTAACAATTACCTCCTTTTATTTTATATTTTAAGTTTTAGTTTTTTTATTATCTTACTATTTATTTAATATATTAACTGTTATTAATTTTTTACATTATAGTTTATAAATTATATTCGAGTATCTCACAAGCTTATCGAGTCGAGTTTCAGGTAGCTCGACTCGACTTGTTAGTATGTCTAGTCGAGTTCGAGTTCGAGTCGAGCCTATTCGAATCGAGTTTTGACCGAGTCGCTCTCAAGTAGCTCACGAGTTGTCTCGTCTCATTTACACCCCTAACCCTTACCCAGGCAACTTCTCTCTTCCATTGTTCCGACGCACTTACTCTGGTGACTTCCTTGAACCTTGTTGGCTCCAGGTTGACCCGCCCGTTTGAACACCATGAATCCCTCGGATGCTTCCATTGAAGATATCACGACACTCATCCCCAAACTCTACGTCTCCTATGAATCTGCTACTGCAGATGCCATAGATGCCACTGACGTTGCTCTCGCTGATGAGGTCGAGATCCTTAACCTGGATGACTTCTCGGTGACGTCAATGGTGGTACGTGTTTTTTCAAGGAAGGGGTGTACCACCTCCTTTCTAAAACAAATCTTCAGTCGTGTTTTTTCAAGTTGGTAGTTATTCAAGGGCCAAATGAAGAACCTGTTCAATTGTATGGGCCTTGGCTCCATAACGATTATGTGGGCACTTCCTTCACACCCATGATGGAGAAGAAAGATTGGAAGGTGGAGGATACTAGAAAATCAGTCTCCGGTCAACCAACTGAAAAAAAATTCCTCGTTCCAGCCACCGGAAAACCAGGCGGAAATATTATCAGGTGAACCGCCCTCAATTACCAATAGAAACAAAATCACTTTTTACTTTGGTAAAAGTGAAATTCAGAAAAAATGCTAGTTGAACCACCCTCAATTACCCGAGTCTATCTACTTCTTAAACCATGATTCAAATGCTAGTTGAACAAGAGGCGGGACCTGCTTTCCAGGCCTGCCTAAGACAATGGTCGGTATCAGTTGGAACTGCCAGGGTCTTGCCAATCCCTGGGCAGTTCCGGTCTTACGAGAGCTCATTCGGGTCTCCTTCCCCGATGTTCTTTTCCTTTTTGAAACTCTTGTTCCGAAAATTAGAGTAGAGAATCAAAAATGTCGTTTGGGTTTTGAGTATTGTGTCGTGATCGATTGTAACGGGCATGGTGCCGGCATTGCTGTTTTTTGGAATAATAAAATGAATTATATTCTTTTATCGTACTCTCTAAATCATATTGATCTGCTTGTTGAAGACAAAACTTCTGGACCTTGGCAAATCACTGGTTTTAACGGTTACCCAGATCATCCCCGTCGGCGTGATTCTTCGAACCTTCTTGTGCCCTTAGGGATCACGCCAATGACCCTTGGGTTGTCATGGGATATTTCAACGATCTTCTCACCCGAAGCGAAAAATAGGGCCTTAGTGAGCATCCAGATTGGTATATAAACGGCTTCCTTGAAGCCTTCTCTAATTGGCGATTGCTTAACGTGCCTAAACACGGTTTCCCCTTCACTTGGTGCAAACATAAAGGGAAACTGAACGAAGTCTATGAAAAACATGATCATCTGATGTGTAACCAAGATTGGATTGATCTCTTTCCAGACCATTGGGTAGACACTTGATCACCCAAATCTCCAATCACTCTCCGATTGCTCTCCATACTGAGGTACATCAGCCCTAACCCCCTAACCGCTTATTTCGTTTTGAGAATAAGTAGCTGCAAGAAACCACATTCATCACTGTCTTTAAGAATAGTTGGAACAAGCCCGGGAACACTGATATCATCTCTAAATTATCAAGACATTCGACAGCCCTCCGGAAATAGGGAAGAAATTTGAATATGTCGTTTAAAAAAGAAGTCAAGGAGGCTTACTCGAAACTGGAAACACTCAGGAACTCTCCTACTGCTATTGCCAACGCCGCCTATGCGGAAGAGAGACGCCTTAGCACCCTTTTGAAAGGAGAAGAACATTGGTGCCAAAGAGCAAATGTGTATTGGCTTAAAAAGGGCGACCAAAATACCAAATTTTTCCATGCCTATGCGAACAGTCTGCATAAAGCTAATAGGATCTCAAAACTTAAAGATGAAAATGGAAGATGGCTTGAGAAGAGTACCGAAATTCACAACTTTGTAACAAAGTACTTTAAAAGACTCTTATCGGCAGGCTCGGGAAATCCGGATTTGATTACTAGCTTGGTCCAAAAAAGAATCTTCGAAAGCGATATCGCTCGCCTCGAGACTCCTTTTTACAAATGAGGAATTTTGCATATCGCTTTCCCAAATGCACCCATACAAATCTCCAGGACTGGATGGTTTCAATCTCCGATTCTACCAGATGCTTTGGAATTATATGGGGGATGACATTTTCCTCGCGGGAAAGACGTGGATCGAAAATGAATCTATTCCGATTGGCTTTAATACGCTTATTCTGAATATTGAGTCACCTTCGTTACTTAAAGACTATCGACCCATTGCCCTTTGTAATGTCATCATGAAGATTATCTTGAAAGTCTTAGCCAACCGTATCAAACCGCTTCTCCCCTCGATCACATATGATGGTTTTGATTGATTATAGTATCACATCTAAGACACCCTTATCACATGTGATAATATATATGATGTAGCTTAATGGTGTAATAACGACTTGGCCGGTAACCTAGATCGCGCCAAAAGTCATCCGCATCTCTAATTTAGTATCACATGTGTATGATATGTGATGGAATTGTTGATCATAACTCCTCTCAATGATTTTAATATGATTCCTTTTATATACTTTGTGAAATTCCATAGTATAAGTTTTTGTTCATATCAGCGATAGCATACGCTGATTACCATCACCGATCTCTGAAGATCAAGGAACAACAAACTTATCTCTGAAGAACTGAATATCAGCTATCACACCATAAGACCACTCAGCGAAAGTCAAAGACCTTAGCTGAAGAAAGAGATAATCAGCTAAGTGAACTGAAGCGGTTCAGCGATAGCAAAGTGTGAAGTCTTGTGAAGCCTCAGCGATACTGAAGTTCATCCTTGAAGATTCAGTATTAGCGATCAAATGAAGCTTCCTTTACAAGATTAAAGATTGATCTTATCCTCGATGCACAAAAGTCAAACCTAATACCTTGTCAGAAAAGGACGTACGAATTGTCTCTTATATCCCCATCATATCTGATATGGTACTGTTCATATTCGGCCAAAAGCATGGCTGTCTTATTAGCAAGGACAAGCTTCCTATCCAAGCTTGACACGTGGCATATACCTTTTGTCTTGCATTAAATGCAAACGGGTATAAATAAGATGAAGATATCTTCTTCATCTTAATGCATGCTTCTTTCTAACCTAAACCCTCTTTATTCTTTCTTCCTTCCTCTTGTGCATCAAACTTAGTGTTTCATAGTTACAATAGAATAGGTTTAAATCTTGTTCTTATTCCGCTTGTAACTGTAAATTTTTTTATGATATATAAACTAATTTAAAAACCAAAATCTGTGTGTTTGTATTCAACCCCCCCCCCTTCTACAAACTGTTTACTTATTATTGAACTCTTGTAGACCCTTTAGGGACCAACAAGTGGTATTAGAGCGGTGTTTGTTTCTTTTATCTTTAAAATAATTTTCTTATAAACTATTTTAAAATGTCAAACCCTAATACGAACTATAATGATAATAGATCTTTAGCTAAACCTCCAAGATTTAGCCATGATAATTTTTCATTATGGAAGGAAAGAATGTCTCTGTTTCTAGAAGGATCAGACCCAAAGATCCCTTACTATCTAGAAAACGGACAATTTGTTCCTACAACTATTGTAGCTGGTTTTCCTGCCACCACTACTACTCCATCCATCCCTGAAAGGAGTATCATTAAAACTCCTAATCGATGGACCGAATAAGATAAGAAAAAAATTGCTATTGATTCAAAAGCTAGATCTATAACAGCAATGTCTTTACCAGATGAAGTCTATCATTCTGTTATGAAAATGAGGACTTCTAAGGCCATGTGGGATACTCTATGTATCCAATATGAAGGAACCTCTGAAGTTCAAGTCACTAGGTGCATAAACCTTGTAAGACAATATGAGAGTTTTATGTATCATAAAGGTGAATCTCTTTCTCAAATTCACCAGCGTTTCAACTGTTTGTTGATTGATCTTAAAACAGTCAACAGAGTGTACTCTAACGCTGAAATACTGACCAAATTCATGGAGGCACTACCCGATCAATGGGCAGTGTACACTACATGTTTAAAGTTGTCAAAGAATCTTGAAACTCCGTCCTTGAGTACATTATATAGAATGTTGTTAAATGAGGAACAATCTCAACTTCTGAGGAAGAACCTCATAAATGAACTCAAAGGTACCAAAAGTACTTCTTTGGCACTTGTGACTTCAGAGGCAACTCCCCTTAAAAATATTTCTTCTTCTACTATTACCTCCATCACTGAATTAGGTCAAACTGATTCAGAAGATCAACTCACTGATGCTGACATCTCTGAGTTTGATAACTCTCTAGCTCTCTTAACAAATAATTTTAAAAGATTCGCTAGAAAGAGAAACTTCCGAAACCTTCAAATCTCTCTGACTCTGAAAAGCAAAAGACAACGCCCGCTGAGAAAGCCTCACCTATATGCTTCAACTGTCAGCGAAAGGGTCACTTCGCAAGTGAATGTAGATCAAAGAAAGTTGCAGCTCCTACCACCTCCCAGACCTCTGAGAAAAAGGAGAAGTATTTGAAATTGAAAAACAAATACAAGGATCTGAAGAAATACCAGCAAAAAGGCAAAGGCCTTATCGCTGAAGAAGTTGATTGGGACGCTGAAGACGACTGGGCCAAGACCTCTGAAGAGTCTGGCTCTGATGAAGAAGATCTTGCCTTCTTGTGTCTAATGGCAAGAATAGAGGACGCTGAAGAAGCTATTGAAACTTCTTCCTCTGAGTCCCCTTCTACTCAGGTAACCATTCCCTCTATCTCTTTACTCTCTGAAAGTGATAACTTCTCAGCTCTCGATGCTATGACTGTTGATTTTTATAATGCTTTAAATGGAAAGATTAATGCCGAGAAAATTAACACTGATTTATCTGAGCAATTGAAAAATTGCCATCTAAAAATCAAAGAACTTTCTAAAATTGAGGAAACTCTCAAGGACCAAGTCTTTGCAAATCAAACCATAAGCATCGAGAAGCAGCAAGCTATTGCTGATAGGGAAAAGGCTATCGCTGATCTTAAGTTTGAAAAGGCAACCATCGAAGGATGGTGTAAGGCTTCTGAAAAAGTCAATAAGATCATCAACGCCCAAATACCTATAAAAGTAAGAAGTGAGTTAGGCTTTAACCCTGAAAAGGAAGAATCAGAGAATGATCGTTCCATGCTCAAATTTGGAATGTTTGTCTCTTCTATCCCTGATCCTTCTTCTTCAACTTCTTCCTCTTCTATTAAAGAGAAGATTCATGTGATAAATTCTAAGAAGATGATAAAGAACGAGTTTCTTGACCAAGTTCCTAAGAATAAGATCGCTCAGAATAGGAACAAGAAATCCTTAGAGAGAAATTCTAAATCTGGGAAGAAGGTCTCTGACTTTTCTCAGAGACCAACCCCCAGAATTAAGATCGATCTCACTCCTACCCCTGAAAAAGGTTGTTATACCTCCAAAGACTATGAATAAAGGAATTCTTGGTCCTATCCCTGAAAAAGTTCCTGCTTTCTCTCTGAATTCCAAACCCTTTAAATATAGGAGGTGCTATCACTATGGTGAAACTACCCACATTGCAAGTAAATGTCCTAACGCTACTAGAGCTGATAAACTAGCTCATGGAAAGAAAGTAGCTCAAGCTGATAAATCAGCGAGAGTGAAATCCACCAAGGTTGTAAAACCAACAAAGGTGAAGATATCCACTGAAGAGAGTTCTTCAGCTGGTAGCTCCTCCGCCAATCCTTTAACTAACCAAGCAGGACCCATAGTAATATGGGTACCTTCAAACAGTTAATCCTTTTGCTGTATGCAGAGTGCCAAAGGTATCTGGTATCTTGATAGCGGATGCTCAAGTCATATGATTGGCAGAAAATCTCTGCTCCCTGATTACAAAGAAGAAGCTAGTCCATCAGTGACCTTTGGTGGAAATGGCAAAGGATACACTAAAGGTTATGGAATTCTATCCAACGGAGCAACATCGTTTACTCGTGTTGCTTACGTTGAGGGACTAAAGCACAATCTTTTGAGCGTTAGTCAGTTATGTGACAAAGACTTCAAAGTTCTATTCTTAAAAAATAGATGTGTTGTCACTAACGGTAATGATAAGCTTGCCCTAACAGGCAAAAGAGTGGAGAATGTGTATGTCATAAATATGAATAGTTCTCACTCTGAGAACATGTGCTTTATCTCTAGAGCATCCACTGATATAAACTGGTTATGGCATAAAAGACTCTCTCACTTCAACTTTAAGACAATAAATGAATTGTCTCAAATAGATCTAGTCAGAGACCTTCCAAATCATACCTTTACAAAGGAATCTCTTTGTTGAGCGTGTTAAAAGGGAAAGCTGACAAAAGCCTCCTTCAGGCCAAAGCAAATTTCTTCAGTGACCGCTCCTCTTCAGCTACTCCATATGGATCTATTTGGACCTGTTAATGTTCAATCTATCTCTGGAAAGAAATATACTTTGGTGATTGTTGATGAATACTCCAGATACACATGGGTGTTCTTTCTTCGATCCAAAAGTGATACCCCTGAAATGATAATTTCTTTTATCAAAAGGATGGAAGTTCTGAACAATCTGATTGTTCGTTCCATAAGAAGTGATCATGGTACTGAATTCAAAAACAACATTCTGGTGAACTTCTTTGAAGAAAAAGGCATCTCTCACAACTTTTCCTCAGTGAGAACTCCTCAGCAAAACGGTGTTGCTGAAAGAAGAAATTGAACTATCATTGAAGCGGCTCGCTCAATGCTCAGCGAATCGCATCTACCAACTCAGTTCTGGGCTGAAGTAGTCAACACAGCGTGCTTCACTCAGAATCGATCCCTGATAGTTAAGCGATTTAAGAAGACCCCCTACGAATTGTTTCATGGGAGAAGACCCACTTTGAAATATTTCCATATTTTTGGATGTAGATGTTACATTCTGAATGACAGAGATCATTTGGGTAAGTTTGATCCAAAGGCTGACGATGGTATATTTCTTGGATACTCCTCTGTATCTAAGTCTTTTGAGTCTTCAACAAAAGAAGACAACATGTTGAAGAATCCTTGCACGTCAACTTTGATGAATCTCGTCCCATTCATACTTCTCATACTCATGATGATGATGAAGAATTGAATGCTTGGATGAGATCTCATTATGGGGAATCTGAAACGTATTTCAGCAATCAACCTCCTGCTGAAGCAAGTGATGTCGAATTCCCTATAAATCCTTCAAGTGACAATCATCCATCTTTAGGGATGAATGTTACTCCTCTTAATCAGATTCCTATTGCTGATTCCTCTCTTTGAAATTCCTCTGTGAACAACCAAACTACATCTAAAAATCAATCCCCTGAATTGATTTTAAATGAAGTACATGTTCCTGAAAGAACAAGTCCTATTCCAGAAACTAAAGAACAAGTCGTTGAATCTGCTGTTGATCTCTCTCCTCAACCACCAGCTCAGCGATGGACTGCAAATCATCCAATAAATCAAATTATTGGTGATCCCAATGCAGGTATCAAGACACGTAGAGGTACAGGTAATATCTGTCTTTATGTTAACTTCATTTCTCTCTCTGAACCTAAGAAGATAGATCAAGCTATCTCTGATCCGAGCTGGATCTCAGCGATGCAAGAAGAACTAACTGAATTTCATAGAAATAAAGTTTGGAATCTTGTTCCTAGACCCTCTGATAAAACTGTCATAGGAACCAAATGGGTTTTCAGAAACAAGCTAGATGAAAACGGGACTGTAATTCGCAATAAGGCTCGACTTGTTGCTCAAGGTTATAGACAGGAAGAAGGGATTGACTATGATGAGACCTTTGCACCTATAGCTCGTTTAGAAGCCATAAGACTCTTTTTAGCTTATGCTGCCCATAAAGACTTCAAAGTGTTTCAAATGGATGTTAAAAGTGCTTTTCTAAATGGAAAACTCAGCGAGGATGTTTATGTTGAACAACACCGTGGCTTCTCAGACTCTAACCATCCTGGTTATGTTTTTAAACTAGAAAAAGCCCTTTACGGGTTAAAACAAGATCCTAGAGCTTGGTATGATACCCTTTCTAAATTTCTTCTTAAATAAAATTTTGTTCGTGGAAAAATTGACAAAACCCAGTTTTTAAGAAAACATATAGGTCATACTATACTCGCTCAGATATATGTTGATGACATTATATTTGGTTCCACAAGACCTGAACTTTGTACTCGTTTTGCTGAAAGAATGAAGAAACTATAAAATGAGTATGATGGGTGAACTAACATATTTTCTAGGTTTGCAGATAAAGCAATCTGACAAAGGAATCTTTATTTGTCAAAGCAAATATGTTAAAGACATGGTGAATAAATTCGACATGAATCAATGCTCAGCGATGAAGACCCTTATGGCACCTCCTCTGACTTTGAACAAGGATCCCAATGGGAAACCAGTCAATGTCACTGCCTATCGAGGGATGATTGGATCTCTGTAGTATCTTACAGCGAGTAGATCTGACATCATGTATTCTACATGTCTCTGCGCTCGGTACCAAGCTGAACCGAAGGAATCCCATCTAATCACTGTAAAGCGAATCTTCAGATACCTGAAAGGAACTCCAAATCTAGGTCTTTGGTATCCCAAAGGCTCAGGATTTGATCATATTGGTTATTCTGATATTGACTTTGCAGGTTGTAAGATAAATAGAAAGAGCACCACTGGTGGGTGTCAGCTACTAGGTGGAAAGTTAATTAGTTGGACAAGCAAAAAGCAAAACTCAGTGTCCACCTCCACCGCTGAAGCTGAATATGTAGCCGCTGGTAGTTGTTGTGCTCAAATCCTTTGGATGAGAAATCAACTCAGAGACTACGATCTCAAACTCTCTAAAATTCCTATTTATTGTGATAGTACTAGTGCTATTGCCATTGCCATCAATCCTGTACTTCACTTCAAAACCAAGCACATTGAGATCCGATATCACTTTATCAGAGATCATGTGATGAATGGTGAAGTTGAGCTTCATTTTGTACACACTGAATATCAGCTCGCTGATCTTTTCACCAAGCCTCTTGATGAAACTAGATTCAATCTACTCATCAGCGAACTTGGTATGTTGAACGCTGAATAATTTCTTATTCAGTGACTTACAACAAGTGATACAAATTAAGCCTTCAAACTTTCCATTCGCTGAACTCTGGTTCAGCGATATCTGGGCCATCTCCTCAGGTATTATCTTCTAATCTTTATCACTTTTTGATATCTTTTCTCATTAAAGAATGAATTTCTGAAAATAAAACTCCTCACTGACAATCCTTTATTGTCATTGATGAAGATTTTAAATTAATAATGATAAACTTTCCTTATAGATAGTTATCATTATAATCTTTAAAAAAAAAGGACACGTCAGACCTTTTTTTTTACACACGACAGCCCGCGACGTTTCCTTGCCAACTCCTTTCTTGGAACGTGCGCCAGGTCATCATTTCTTTTTCAAAAAGCTAAAACCGTCGTTTAGCACTCCTTTCTTTCTCTCTCCTCATGCTATTTAAGCAATTATTTTGCCTCATTTTTCTCTTTACGCTTTGATAACTCTCCAAAGGCAAAAGAACATTCGAATCTTCAAGCTTTCTCAAGAACACCAAGTACACGCACTTGTGCATTTTTCTTCTCAAACTCACCTAAGGTTTGATCTAAACCTTTACTTAAAACTGGAAACATCTTGTTTCACATCTTCTTAAGTTCAATAAAAACATATTTTAGGAAGAAAATAAATTTAAACTGGATTAAAACTCAAAAATCTTCTATTTTCAAAACCCTGTTCTAAGTTCTTTCCTTAGAACAGAGGACCTTCTTCTTAAGTTTTATCCATTTTTAATTATCTTCTACTTTTTCAAAAATAATCTTTTATGTTATTGTTTTTACCACAAGCATTTTGATCTTGTTCATCAAAATACTTGTTTCTTTGAATCTTACATTTGGTATTCTTTATACGAACTCTGGTTTATACATTTATGTATAAAACCATGACTTATCTCTTCGGGGTTCCCATTTTTCCTACAAAAATGGCCTCTGCAAGCAAGACTGCTGAAACCGTTGCTACTACAACTGTTGACAACACCTTGTTCGCTGCACCAACATGCCATTTCCCTATGGAGAAAGCTATCTTCAAATCATGCAATTATATTGCATTAGTCGAGATACCCGCTGATCGCCCTCACTTCAACGAAGCAGCTACCTTCATAAAGGCGTGCCTGCCGATGTACGCGTGTGTCCACAATCCAGTGGGCATCTCCTCTCACCTTCAGGCTCTCTAGTACACGGCTCACTGTACCACGCTCACCACTCACAAAGGGACCGTGCTCCCTGCGATTGGCTTCACGATTCCCAACCTTGGATACTTCTCCTTCACTGCTGGTTTCGTGAGGAAGGCTCTTCGCCTCCCTGCACGCGCCAAGAATGAGCAATGGGGCGCTGTACCAACCAAGATGCAGATCGACGCCTTCTTGGACTCTATCGGCTATGCCTGGGAGAATCCGTCGCTGAAAACGGTGGGCTCAAAGCTGGAAAAGAAGAGATTTCCTGCTCACTGGCAATACATCTTTACCCAGGTAATCCAATGCCTTGGGTCAAAGATTGGCTCGCATGACCAAGCGAGGAAGCATTTTCAGGATCTCGCCTTCTCTCTCTGCACCGGCCACAACCTCAACTACGCTGATTATATCTTCAGCGATATGGTCAGTCGTATCAATGCTGCTAGCAGACACCCGGTCATCCCTTAACCGCGGTTCTTTGCAACAATCATGGAAGTTGCCTTCGGGGAGGACTACCCGAAGGTTGGTGACCACACCTTCTCCATGGTGGGGAAGAAGTCCCTGGACATAGAGGAACGTCCAGGTGATGCTCCTTCACGCCTTATATGCTGAAAATGATTGGAGCCCCTCTTTTAGTGTCTACCTCGCTGCCCATCCCAACAGCGAGCATCCCGGACACTGCTGCTGCTAATAGGAAACAACCAACCGATGGTCATCAAAAAACAATCGCAACCAAAAACAAGAAGCCAAAGAAGATGGTCTCTCAACAGACCACTCTCTCTGCTTTCGGTTTTCTCCTCCGTTGTTGCTTCTTCAGCACTACAACCGCATTCAGCGACCACGGTCACTGAAAGCGTATTAGTCAGCTCCGCTGAAGCTGTCTCAGGTAATACATTCACAGCCTTCTACTCTTCTTCTATCCCCTCTTCTTTGGTCCTCACATCAACATATGATTCAGAGATAGTTGTCCCTATCTCTGATGATGCTGAAACGCACGTAGTCCAAGCCTCAGTGTTGTTTAGGCACTCTGAGTTTTGGAAAGCCAGTAACACAGGACCTCAGAATGTCTCTCACAAGCATTCTAAGACACTAGCTAGTGATCCTCATGACACTACCTCTGCACCAGTGGTCCCTGAGATTAATCCTCATGATGCTCTCAAGGGTTATAACATGCCTACTCATCCATCATCTAACACAGAGCTCTTCTTGGCTATTCTGTCTATGTTGTCAACAGGTGCCCCTCCTCTCTTCGCCTCAGCGATGACAACCATCACCCCAAGGCTGCTGCTGTTGGGAAATCCCCTCAGCAACCATGGTCCCCTGCCAAGCTCATGGAGGTCAAGACTGAAAAGGCTGCCCCTAAGCTTTCTCCCTTCACAGCTGAACATCCACCAATTGTTCTTCCCAGCCCAACATTCCCTGCAATTGACTTTTTAGTCAAGGAATGTGCTCACACCAGGGCGAAGGTTGAGCACCTACAAAAGTCTGCTGAGTTCATCTTCCGGATAGTGGTTGCAACTCCAGGGATCAAGACCGCTGTCAACAACATTCACAGCGACATCCAGTCCCTGAAGGAAGACAATCGGGCCCATGGTCTGTCCATTGCCCGTCTGGAGAAGAAGATGGATGATCAAGATCAAGTGCTTGAGTCTATTCAGAAGACTCAATCTGATATGATGCAGTTACTGACAAAGCTCCTTGAGAGCAGCTCCTCTTTCTCCACTGCTAATCGGACATCCCTGCACATGAATTCAGTCCTTGCACACCAAGAGCGCCATGAAGAAAAGCTGAAGGACGTTCAGGGGAACGTACGTCTGCTGATGGTGCACTGTCTCCCTGCTGACAACATCGAGGGGGATAGATGCGCCAAAGAATTCGCTGACGACATCATCGCGGATCACAATGCGACCTTCCCTGATGAGGTTTTCTCTCCCTACATCAAGCAGGTAGGACCTTCCCTCACTGAAGGTGTAGTGGAAGAAGAACAAGAACATGATGATGATGATGATGATGATGATGGTGATGAGGATGAAGAGTATGAAGAAGCCTTCCCTCACTATGGGGGAGGAAATGATGATGATGAAGACGATGACATAGGAAGTGCTCTGAAGCACTTCAAGATGTCAAGGCCAGAAGTCTATCATCAGGAGCCTTTGCGGGACGGACAACATCCCTCTCAGGGACAGTCCGGTCCCTCATGCAAAGGAAATAATGTGGCAGAAGCTGATGCCACCATCTCTTTAACCGAGGGGAAGACTACTGTCGAGGTATCTCTTCCTCTCATTCTCTTCTCTGCTCCAATCTCTGAACCTCCCACATATCCCTCTTTCTCTCCACCAAATTTTGGCTCTGATAAAACTCCTTCTACCTCTCCTTCTCTCAGTGAGCCCAGTCCCCCAAAGGACTCCACTTCTTGGAAGGAACCTTCTTCTGAAGAGCAGTTTATGTACATAGTAGAAACTGACTCTGAAGAAGAAGAAGGCCTTATTCCCAGGCGTCGCGTTCAAAATTCGATCGTAAGCGAGCCTGAAGAAGAAGAAAGACGAATTAAATTCCATAGGGAATCCGAAGCAAGAAGAATAAGGGTGCCTCAAGCTGAACCCATAGACGCTGTACCAATAAGGATGGTAGATGAATTCTACTTTCTGTCTAAGGAAGAGAAAGAACAAGCATTGGAAGCACAACGTATCAGGGATGAGAAGACAAAGCAAACTGAGAATGATCTTGCTTTAGCAAGGAAATTACTCAGGGAAGACTCTGCTAGAGACAAGGCGGCCAAGGAACAACTGAAAAAGAGTGAAAGGGTCGCTGAACCTCTTGCACAGAAAGAACTTGCACAGGAAAACTTGAACGTAGATCCGATCCTCGCTCAAGAAAAGATCCTAAGTGCACTATCCGCTATAGCCACAATTCAGAGAGACAAAGAGCTTGACTGGTGCACTGATAGACTGAATTTTCGAAGATCTGAAGCAAAAATCATTCATGCAACTATTCAAGGGCGATACTCCAACAGAGGTGGTCCAAAGGTATATGTAAGAATGACAAGGACAAGCATAACTGAGAGAGAAGAAGCCAAGTTCTTAAGGATTTATGGATACACTGAATGGTTAGAAATCACAGATGTCATTCAGAGTTCCAAATCCAAATTCAAAGATGTGGTGGAAAGAGCACTGGATCAGTTGCTGCAAAGGATGTCACAACACGTGCAAGTTCCCCCTCTCCCTAAGTGATCAAATAAGAGAAGATCAACAGCTGAAGGAGGTTCAAGCTCTAAAAATGAGCATGAAACCAAATTCGATTATCATAGCATTCTTGGTCATCTTGAAATCCCTAATATTTCAATGCTACATACCTCTCTCCCTCAAGATCGAAGATACGAAGAAGATGAAATCATCTGACTACCTGAACCTGGTATGATATTCTTGGATAATGAAGGGTTCTTAGGACTCTTCATAAACCAAGAAATTCGCAAGGCCCCATCCTCTCTCATAAAAATAATGCTATGGCGCTGCTGGTCAGATACCCCTCTGATGAATCGACAGAAAATGCTTTATGAGAATGAACTACAAAGAAGAAACGAGAACATCTTTGATTAGTCATAGGTTTTCTATTTCCTTTGTAATAA
The DNA here is from genome assembly GCA_036898165.1 of Silybum marianum. NCBI lineage: Eukaryota > Viridiplantae > Streptophyta > Magnoliopsida > Asterales > Asteraceae > Silybum > Silybum marianum. The sequence goes on along the minus strand of CM072536.1, from coordinate 17,098,290 downwards.
TTCTTCAGTGTACAAGTACTTTACTTTTATTGTTGTAATTTCATTTCCTTGTAATTTCTTCAGATTATATGTAATGAAATTCAATCAGAGTACTTCACTCCATCTATGTACTGAAAAGATCCCTAAAAAAGTAAAAGGGACAATGAACATAAGAGTTCAATTTTCTTTAAACTTTATTTTACTCACTGATTTTTCACTCTGAAAATTTAATCAGTGAATGTAATTTATGCTTATTTACTTGTAAAAATTGTGCTTTCATATCCTTATAAATGAAACTTAATTCAGATAGTAGACTAGCTAAAAAAAAGATTGTACAGATTAGTACTTAAAAAATTTACTTCAAATTTTTCTGAAGTCTTTACTAGTCTCTTAAAACAATTTTCCTATGTTGCTTAATTATAATCAAATAGGGGGAGATTGTTGATCATAACTCCTCTCAATGATTTGAATATGATTCCTTTTGTATACTTAGTGAAATTCCATAGTATAAGTTTCTGTTCATATTCGGCGATAGCATATGATGATTACCATCAGCGATCTCTGAAGATCAAGGAACAACAAGCTTATCTCTGAAGACTTGAAGATCAGCTATCACACCATAAGACCACTCAGCGAAAGTCAAAGACCCTAGCTGAAGAAAGAGATAATCAGCTAATTGAACTGAAGCGGTTCAACGATAGCAGCGATTATCTAATCAAAGTGTGAAGTCTTGTGAAGCCTCAACGATACTGAAGTTCATCCTTGAAGATTCAGTATCAGCGATCAAATGAGGCTTCCTTTACAAGATTAAAGATTGATCTTATCCTCGATGCACAAAAATCAAACCTAATACCTTGTCAGAAAAGGACGTACGAATTGTTCTTATGTCCCCATCATATCTGATATGGTATTGTTCATATTCGGCCAAAAGCATGGTTGTCTTATTAGCAAGGACAAACTTCCTATCCAAGCTTGACACGTGGCATATACCTTTTGTCTTGCATTAAATGCAAACGGGTATAAATAAGATGAAGATATCTTCTTCATCTTAATGCATGCTTCTTTCTAACCTAAACCCTCTTTATCATTTCTTCCTTCCTCTTCTGCATCAAACTTAGTGTTTCATAGTTACAATAGAATAAGTTTTAAACTTATTCTTATTCCGCTTGTAACTGTAAATTTATTTATGATATATAAACTAATTTAAAAACCAAAATCTGTGTGTTTGTATTCAACCCCCCCTCCCCCCTTCTACAAACTGATTACTTATTATTGAACTCTTTTAGACCCTTTAGGGACCAACAGGAATAATAGTATTATATGTGATTTTCTATAGTAAAAGGGTATTCTTGCGTTCTCGTAAAATGAAGGTGTTCTCGTTTGAACCCTTCCCTATATGTGTGTGTGTGTATATATATATATATATGTAAAGGGTGTTATGAAAAATAAAAAATATTTTATTATGGTCATTAATTATAATAAAATATAAGAAACAAAATATAACAAAATCGAGAAAGCAACCATTTTTGGGAAACAAAATTGAGCAACTCGGTTGTGAAATCGATCATACATGGAAAGAAAACCGAGCATCCATTTTTAGGAAACAAAATCGAGAGCAGGGAGAGATCAATAGTTGTGAAATCAACAGAGAGATCAACAGTTGTGAAATCGACAGAGAGATCAAACTTACTATCAGTGTTCGTCGATGGAGATGGAGAAGCAGATCGAGAATGTGTAGAATGAGGAGTCGAGTGATGTATTAAGAGATTAGGTTATTGTTGGGTGTGGGTATATTGGATATTATGAAATTAAGGAATTCCATTCCATTGAAATACCATGTCTTAACTAAGGAATGTTAAAATGCTCTGTCTATGGAATTCATAGGAATCTGAAGATTCCTTCCGTTGAAAAAAATGAACCAATTGATGGAATGGAATCTGGTAAAAGGAATTCAACATTCCAATTCCACCAGATTCCACAGAAAAGTATTGTATAATAATTAATTATAATTGATAATAGTCATTTAATTATATTAAACTATATAATGAGTGGTGCTTAAATAATAGTTAATGCTAATAACTATTCACTTATAGATAAAAATATATCTGTTTACGTAAATAATAATAAATCATAAATCATAAATTATATTATATGAAATTTGTATAAGTATTTTATTTATGTATATATTAATTGCAATGAGGTTTTTTACATGTAAAGTAAAAGGTATTAGATTAATATGATTAATCATCATCGTCATCTTCATTTTAATTTATATATATATATATATATATCTCGATTATAATAAAAAATTTATTATACTCAATTGTTATGTAAATAAACCATGCATATTATATATTCAAGTGGCATGTCAATAAGATGATCAGTAAAATTTAAAATTTAAGAAACATATACGAGATGAGAATAATAAGAAGTAGATCCAAAATCTCAACAAAAGTCGAAAGAGTATTATCAAAGCAAACTTAAAAAAAGTCTTGTTGAAAAACAATCTTGTTGATTAATAATAGTTAGAATACATCAAATGATAAAAAGGAAGAAGAAGAGATTTATTGATGACAAAACATGGAGGATCATATGGAAGGATTTGGAGGTTTCACCTCCCAAAAGTGAAGATGAAAAGGTTGGAGATTAAACATGTTAAAATTAGCACAACAACCCTATTCTAATGAAGTTTATGCTCTAAATATAATGACAAAAAGGTATTTTACATATCAATGTTTCAAAAAAAAATCTAAGAAAAAAAAATAGGCTTCTAATTTTAGAGGACATCTCAATGTGTTTGGTTTCTCCTTTAATATATACTAGTGTGTGGCAGCACGCAATGCGCGGTGACGAAATAATTTTGATTATAAATTGTGTAAGTAAATTAGAATGAAACACAATTTGTTAGTTGACAACAAAGGAAATACAATTAAAATGTAAACGATTGTAAATATAAAAAAACAATATATTATATTTTGCTTTTAAATATGGTCCATATATAGCCATAGCAACTCTATTGATGAGACGTGTAATCTGAATAAAATAGGTTATATAGTTCAATTTGTACTACAATTAAGCAAAATAAAATAAAATAAGAATATCTTATTAATTACTTTGTGAAATTGTAGTATACATCAAGTATAGTGTAATTTTAAGATGCAACGTATATAAACTATCTCCTGAGCTATATTGGAAGAGACAATATGGTTTGTTTGCCTTGTAAATGAGAATATAAAATAATTATCAACTAATTGTTATAAGCATCGACCTTGAAATATTAAAAATGTTAGATTGACTCAACTGTAGGAAAGAGAAATGTTGTTAGAAATCTCATGTAAATGATATTTCTACAAAGATTCCTATTTCACCCATATTTTTCTCTAAATGTATGTGTCGCCTCATAACAGATTATCAAGAATTTGACCAATTAAACAACTTAATTTAAAAAGGCAGAAAAACATAAAACACTTAATTAAAGAAACCCAAAAAACAAAGAAGACAAAGGTAAAATCCCAGAGAAGTGAAATTAGTTATACGTAAAATTTTGTGTACTAAACATTAGTTGGGTTGAATATACACAACAAAACAATAACTAATCAGTTTTATAAGGTATCAACTTCTCATAAAAATACATCAAAATATAAGTTGTAACTGTGGCAAATATTTTGATTCACATGATTTATGTAGAGATTTTCTATCAATGATGTATAGGTTTGTAGCAAGATTGTCATTTTGGATTCATCATTTTATCTATTTCATAGGTTTCTTGTTAGTCTATTACTCTTTGACTATAATTATACTGAAATTATTTCTTACGCTTTAAACTTTCGGTAAACTTCGACTTGTTCATGAGAAAGCCACAGTTGAATCATGTATTCCTCAAATTCTCAAGCCCTAATTTGCAAAAAAAACATGAGTATTGAAGCTTAATTATTGTCATAAGAAACACATGCGAAGAAGTTGACACAAGTTATATAAGAGAAGAATATAAACATGACATACTACTTTGATCCATGGAGCTATATCAAATGAATTAAAAGAACAATATAAACATGGATTGTTTTCGAGGAATTTCACCACACAGTTGGAATGCGTAATGATCACAAAAACCTTAAAGAAACTTCAACTTAAAAATGAAGGCTTGATGGCATGAGAAGGTGAAGTTTCTTTGACGAGTATCGTATGTATCGATGATAAGTTCATACAATCCATAAAACAATGATAAAACAAATTTGTACGTTTTATTTGGTTGACCCATGATTCTAGACAATGAAGTCAGTTATCCTCGGGGTTGTTTAAGGGTATCAAAATGTGACTTTGCCTACTTTCTCTATCGACCTACACAAACATCGAGATTAGTTTTCTTCAATCACAACCAGAACCAAAAAAACATATAAAAAGTAAAAAACCGTCATCATAAGTAAAAGGAAGGGCATGCTATATATTGATAGAATGAGAGAAAAAGATGACATTAAGAGCAAGAAGATGAATGGTTTGAAGTTATAATTTGAAATTAAATATAAGAAAGATATGAGAAGATGAATATACTTGATAATAACTTTGGAGTTAAACATTCAAGTAATGTTACCAAAATACCGGACCCACAGTAAAAGTTATATTTTGTATATAGGGTTAGAAGAGACTTTAGCATATTAAAGATTTAATAAAATACAAAAATCCAAGAAAATTTGAACAAAGATTTCTAACTTACCATTGTGCCACATCATTGGCTATGGTTGTTGCTTTAATATATATAAAGGATATAAATAAATATATATATATATATAAAGAGATTTATGCGAGGACGGTAACAAATTACGAGAATGCGAGGACAATCCTCAGCCAATTATTTTGTACATGAAATTTTTCATGTACAAAATCACATATGATTCATGTACAAAATCATATATGATTAGCCGCAACTTTTCCCGCGACTTAGCCGACGGGAAAAGTCGTCCGTGTCCTTTTTGATGCTAGTACAAAATGATTTTGTACATGAAAAAAATTTCATGTACAAAATTGTTGGTTGAGGATTGTCCTCGTATTCTCGTAAATTGTTACCGTCCTCGTATGAAACCGCCCCTACATATATATAGGTGGAGGTTCAAACGAGAACACCTCCATTTTACGAGAACGCGAGAATATCCTTATCACAAGTGATAATACACGTGCAGAGACATGGCGATGTGCGGACGACGTGCCCTAAGTCTTAGGCTGGGCCAAAGATCGTCTGTGTCTATCATTTAGTATCACATGTGATGGTCTTGATTGATTATAATATCACATCAGGGAAACGCTTATCATATGTGATAATACATGCTTAATGGTGTAAGGGCGACTTGGCTCGCAACCTAGTTCGTGCCAAAAGTCGTCCACATCTTTGATTTAGTATCATATGTGATGGAATAATAGTATCACATATGATTCTCTATAGTAAAAGGGTGTTCTCGCGTTCTTGTAAAATGAAGGTGTTCTCGTTTGAACCCTTCCCTATATATATATATTTGGTATCACGTTAGACCATCTTGTTTTCGTGATACCTGTGAGACCACCTTTTTACACTTGAAACTTCACAACAAAAGCTGTGAAGGTAAAATTCACAGTGTTTTTGCTGTGACGGTTCGGATTTTTTACCTACACAACATTTTTGTTGTAAATTTTCAAGTTTAAAAATGTGGTCTCACGGGTCTCAGAAAAACATGTTGGTCTCACGTGAACCCAACCATATATATATATATATATATGTATTGATTTATTTATGTATATTGATTGCAAGGAAGTATTTTTCATGTAATCTAAAAGGCATTAGATTAATGTGATTAATCGTTCTCTTCATTATATATATATATATATAATTATAGAAAGAGAATAATGCGATGACAGTAACAATTTACGAGATTGCGAGAAGAATCCTCAGCCAATCATTTTAAACATTAAATTTTTCATGCACAAAATCACATATGATCCATGTACAAAATCACATATGATCCATTTACAAAATCACATATCAATAGCATCAAACGACGTCTTAGCTCTGCAAAAGGAAAATGAGTGGAACAGCTTCCGACTGTATTATGGGCCAATCGAACAACACCCAAAACAGCTATCGGGCAAACTCCTTTTCCTCTGGTTTATGGGTGCGAAGCGGTATTGCTAGTCGAGGCTAGGATACCCGTGGCACGACATACGACAGTCGAACAAAATCTAGTCGACCTGAGTTACGACATAGATAGTCTGGAAGGATTAAGAGAAGCCGCACTCATTCGAATGGCATCTCAACAGCAAGTCAGCAAACCATCGCTCGGTTTTTTAACAAGAATGTGAAGGCTAAGACCTTTCAGGAAGGAGATTTTGTCTTACGACGAGTCTTCCAAAATACCCAAGAACTCAATGCCGGTAAATTAGCGGCTAAATGGGAAGGACCCTACAAGATCACCCAAGTCATGGGAAAAGGAGCCTATCGCCTGCAAGGCATGGATGGTCAAGATATCCCACGAAGCTGGAACGCCACTCATCTCAGGAAGTATTTCTTTGAAATTCACAACTTTTTACCGTATTTGTATTTATTTTTATTTATCTATATGATTACTAACATGAGCGTCGGAGGGTCGTTGGTCAAACCAACGACCACCTCTAACGTCTTATTTCGATCGCAGGTACGCCAGAAGTCGCAAGAACCCACGAAGCGGTATGAAATACATATGTAAATAAAAACTCGATTCATAGCAAAAGATGAATATATTAAAAAATAAATGGCCCGACCTAAAAATGTCGTCCATAGCAAAAGTACAAACGAAAAAAGAAAGGAAAATCAAGGGGCAGGAGGGGCGAACTTCGCCAGTTGACCATTGAGGTCGTCAATCTTTGCTTGAGCCTCATTCAGTTGAGACCTGAGACTACCGACCTCAGTAACCTTTCCTATAAGGGCCGTCTCCAACTCAGCCTCCAAAACTCCTATTCTCTCCAGGGCGACCTCCAAGCGTCGTCGGAGATCAGAGCTAACGGTTTGTTCTCGAACAAGGTCCTCTTGAACCTCCTCGAAACAAAAAAATAAAGACAGGTTTGATACCTATTCCTTCTTCCTCCGGTTCTGGAGTCGGATGAGACGCCCCGATAAAGGTAACATCCTCATCCTCCTCATCCACAATATCTTTGCCCTCATCCTTCTCATCCATAAGATCTACGCCCTCTTTGGGGTCGTAGACCTGAAACTCCCGGTGGGGAATCTGCCGGAAGAGCGTAAGTTTGGCCGATGAGTCAGGCAAGGGTGCAAGTTCGCACATCACGCCTGAAAACCAAAACAATAAAAGAGTTAAATAAAAGTCTTGTTTCTACCAAAAAATAAAAGGGACGTCGTTTACCTTGTGTGGGCCACCCATAGACGATCCAATCCTCGGCAGGGGCATAAGACGCCACACTGTAGAACACATAGCGACTTTTCCTGCCGCGATCGTTCACTACAGTACCAGGTATCAATGCCTGGTCCCATAAATCCCTAGAATAAGGACTGAATCGACGACTAGCATCAGCTTTGACCGTATAGGCCAAAAGTAGCTCATGGACGGTGAAAGGGGAAACCCAATCAGCCGTTAATCTCGCTATAGTCAGAACGATCCTCCAGAATTGGGGCATTAACTGCCCTGGGGATATCTTGAATCGACCGAAAAAATCCCTCACAAGAGAGGAGAATCCCCACGTAAACCCAATCTTGAAGGGGTATTCGTAAAGGATAAAGCGGTCAGAGGGACATTCTTCCGCTCCAAGATTACCGAGACTCTCTAACTGAATGTAGTCAGGGAGTCATGCTAAGTTTCTGAAAGCGAGAATATCATCTGGCGACAATATCGTGCTTAGAAAATTCGACATCCTTAGCAAAAAGAAATAGTTTGCTTTGATAAGAAAAGATTGCAGGTTCGATAACAAGCAAAGAAGAAGACCTGGATTTAGAAAGCTAAATCGTTTCCTTTTATATGAAAATAAAGAGACAATTTGATTTCCCCCCGGATCGACAGCTGTTGATCGAAAGTAACGCATGCAACCGCCAGATCCTCGACACATGTCCTTCACCTATGTCATCCGCATATCATGCAGATGATGTCATTATCATCGATATCTCAAAAACCAACCGGGACTAAATCGATTGCTATTCCAAAATGAAAATCGACTGCCACATTAATCAATATAGTTGCCAAAAATTCAAACAGACGACAGAATAAATTCTTGAAATAATTTCCCGCGAAAAATTTCAAAAATTTAGAGGCAAACTGTTATACCCAAAGTTAACGCCGTTTACTTCGTTAAGTTTCGTTATGATTTTGCCGTTAACTCCGTTAAAGATTGTTATAACCTGACTAACGAGGTACTAACCGTGCGACCTAACGTCGTTAATGATGTATCTGTTGCACACTTATCTTTGTATTCATGTCATTTTCAGTTATGAATCAAAGGCTTTATGGCGACATTGAAGACAAATCTTGAAAATTCGTCCGTTATGACCGTTTGACCGTTATCAAGACCATCGTCTAAATTCAAGTATAAAAGGAAGGTTAAACAAGCAGGATAACACGAATAATTAACAAAAGAATACCGGAGAAAGCATTCTGAGAACATTCATACAAGCTCACAACAACGTCATCAACAGTCTCGACAACTGTAGCACGAGTCACGACACCAATCTTAGACTCACGACTGCATATTCACACACTTTTGCTTTGTAACTTTATTCGCTTGTTCCAAAGGCCGACGTCCCTATTTGACGTCCATAGTGCACCGACGATCCTCTTTATAGTCGTCCGCGGTTTTTTCCCTCTGAAGATCCTCTTTGTGTCGATTACATTTTGTTTGTTTGTTTTTCGAAGTGGTTTCCTTTCTTTAGTTGATTAAGGTCTGAATAATCCGGCTACCGTTAAGTCATTTTTTGGCATTAACACGTACAAAATCATATATGATTAGCCGTGACTTTTCCCGCGACTTTGCTCACGGGAAAAGTCGTCCGTGTCCTTTTTGATGCTAGTACAAAATCACATATTATTTTGTACATGAAAAAAAAAATTCATGTACAAAATGATTGGCTGAGGATTGTCCTCCTATTCTCGTAAATTGTTTCCATCCTCACATGAACCCGCCTCTATAATTATATATATATATATATATATATAGGTGGTGGTTCAAATGAGAACACCTCCATTTTACGAGAACGTGAGAACACCCTTATCACATGTGATAATATACGTGAAGGGACCTGATGGTGTACAGACGACGTGTCCTGGGACTTAGGTCACCCCAAAGGTTGTTTGTGCCTATGATTTAGTATCACATGTGATGGTCTTGATGGATTATAGTATCACATCAAGAACATCCTTATCACATGTGATAATATATGTGACGGGGCTTAATGGTGTAAGGTCGACTTGGCCCGCAACATAGATCGCGTCAAAAGTCATCCACGTCTCAGATTTACTATCACATGTGTATCATATGGGATGGAATAATAGTATCACATGTGATTTTATATAGTAAAAAGGTGTTCTCGCGTTGTCGTAAAATTGGGTTGTTCTCGTTTGTAACCATCCCTATATATATATCGAATATAATCAGTTTTTTATATACTCAATTGGTATGTAAATAAAAACGTATATATTATATATTCAAGTGCCATGTAAGTGAAACCTTCAGTAAAATTTTAGATTTAGAAAAAATATAGAAGATGGGAATAAAAAAAGAACTCCAAAATCTGAACAAAAGTCGAAAGAGGATTATGCCAGGATTAGTCTTCTTGAAGTAAATCTGGAAAAAAAAAACAATTTAAAAAGAACATATTGAAGTTTGTTAAGGTTATATCATAGATTTTGATATATACATTCAAAATTCAATTATCGAACCTTTGTTGCCATTAAAACTCCATAACCGCTGCAATGAACAAACACTCTATTCCATTGAAAAAACCTTAGAAAAAAGATAAAAGAAAAAGGAAAATAAAAGTAAACACTAAAATCTAGGAGTGACAATTCTGGACACGACACTAAAGACAACACGAACACGGGTTCAAAATAAATGGGTTTGGGTTGAACTTTCTGACCCGCCAACCTTTTTATTAAGCGGGTCGTGTTCGGGTTGACACGTACAAGTCGCAGGTTGACCCGCCAACCCGCCAAAAATAATAACTTTTATTCTATGTTTCTAAAATAATATTTGTATTAGTATTTAAACTTGGTTGTAGTACTAGTATTTGAATTTGGACGTTTGAACTTGGTTGTATTATTATGTGACCTGCCAACCTACCAACTGACCCGCCAACCCGTTGATGACCCTCCAACATGAGTGTGTACGGGTTAGGGTTGAACATTTCGATACGGTTAGTTAAACGGGTCGTGTCCGGATTGAGCCTTCCTGACGCGCCAACCCGTGACCCGCCAACCGGAACACGACAGGATTGCCATCCCTACTGAAATCACAACAAAAGTCAAGAATAATATATAAATTAGTATTCTCATATTAAAGCTGAAAAACGATCATGTTGAATAATAACACAACAAGAATCTTGAATGCAACGAAATGGAAATTTTGGGTACATCAAGTGTAACACCCCCGTCTCGCATGGTTCAAGGACAGAAGATGCCACAATTGGTTTTAGAATAATTATAAAACAACAACTGGCAAACGCAGAGCAACTAACATAATTTACATAACATAATATTTACATAACCTCTAATGGAGATAACACTATATAATAAAACATGGTTCCAAGGTACAAGTATATAATATCTACATTAATCCTTAAAAGTTTAACAAAAGTAGACAATGGTTAATCTTCAGGCATGTCATCTCCGTAGCCCTCAACCCAAAATCGCTGCTAAGCCATGTACCTGCCGAGGACAAAGAAAATCTCGGCGGAGCTTAATGCTCAATGAACGGATAATAGTAACCAAACAATTAATATGAGATAAGTTGTTCAAAAGAAAGACATAATGTTAGGTGATGACACAAAAGAAAGTTAAACAACAAATGGACCAAAGGCATATCAAGGGTCCGAAGACCAAACCATATGTTGGTCCCAAAGGGGTCTACAAGAGTTCAAAGATATAGAACTCTTTGTAGAAGGGGGGGTTCAATACAAACACACGCCTTTTTTGAATTTATTAAATGAGTTTATATTAAATAAACAAATTTACAGTTACAAGCGTAATAAGAGTAAGTTACTAACCTATTCTATTGTAACTTAAGAAAACACTAAGTTGAAGCACAAGGAAAGAAAGGAATAGTAGTAGAGGTTTTGAGAGAGAAAGTAGCATGCATGCAGATGGAGAAGGGTTTCCCATCAATTTATACCCGTTTGCATTTAATGCAAAGCAAAAGGTATATGCCATGTGTCAAACATGTGAGGGATGTTTGTCCTTTGGTTAATAGGATGGCCATACTTTTAGCCACCTACGAACAGTACCCAATCAGATTTGATGGGGACATAAGAGACAATCCGTACGTCCTTTTCTTACAAGGTATTGAGGTTTTGACTTTTGTGCATCGAGGATAAGATCAACAATAATCTTGCTGAAGGATTCACTTGATCGATGAACCAGTAACTTCAAGGATGAAGTAACTAAGGTATCACTGAGTCCTTGCAAGATTTCACACGTCTAATTAGATAAGCTTTGCTATCACTGAACCACTTCAGATCACTAGTTGTTCATCTTTATCTTCAGCTTGGTCTTCGACTATTACTCAATGGACTTGTGGTGTGAGTGTTGTTCTTCAGATTTTAAGAGATGAAGTCAATGCTCCTGATCTTCAGCGATCGCTGATTTACTATCAACGTATGCTATCGTTGAATATGAATAGTGACTTATTCATGGAATTTTCACTAACTATAATATGGAATCATATTCAAATCATTGTAAGGATTTTGGATCAACATCATATCACGAGGATACGTTGTTCCCAAAGGATGATCAGCCCATTCGGGCGTCAATGAGGAAAGGGGTGCGAGCACAACACAAGCAATCCTCTCCGTCGTTTCAACCACGGCCATAATTATTATCTGATAACGATTCCTTGGATCGATGCATTCGCCCTCTAATTGACCGGTAACTATTCAAGTCCGCTTTTAAAGACTACATACAATGAGGACTCCATGATAGTTTTAGCCACCATGGAAGCATTTCAATACCGATCCTCCTGATGTTGAGTCTATAGAAAAAGGTTACACAATCGATACGATTCACAAGTCAGATAATAAAATGATCCAAGTTCTAAACAAGTAAATTATATTCCAAAAGGAAACAAGAGTTCAATTGTATTTACCAACCATGAAAGGAAATTGGAACCAATATATTCGGATTAGGAAGCCTTATGCAAATGGCTATCCTCGTGTCAAGTAAAGTATGATATATGTACCTTAACCGACTTAATAACTAATGCACGATCAAATTGAGTTCACGATTAAGTTTGCCTCGCCCGTGTGCCTAACGAATACATAAACGGTTTATTATTCGCTAGACATATAAACCATAAAATACTATTCTAATAGAGTTAGGAGTTGTTCGGTAGAAGCTTATTGGGCTGAATAGCCTATATGGCTGATTCGCTCAGCCATATCTTTCTGTTCGTTAGTTGCTTATTCGAGCAGTCGTTAGCTGAATCCCCCAGCTAGTAAAATAAGAATCTCTATGTATTCAGCAAATAAATGTCCATTAATTTCCCAACCTACCCCTCTCCCAACAACTCAAACTCTACAACCACTTCATCAAACTCCAAAATTTTCCTGGGTGCTTCTGCATAAATCGATGGTGTTTCTTCACCCAGATCCATTTAACCCTTCAGTGTGATTCAGAAGCGAGATCCAAAGATGGAGTTCGAAGAGGGTGAAACCACATCCATGGCTACTGCTCTTTTTAGGGTTTTTTTCGTCAACTTTCTCGCCCAAACTACCAGCTAATCTTATCCAATCTCTCTCTACTAATCTTCCCCCAAATCTCGTTTTACTTTTTATTTCTTCCTAAAGTTGATTTGGAATTAGGTTTTCTTGTACCTGTTTTTGAATTTCTGGGTAGGTAACTAGGTTTTGGTATAGCGGTGCTGCAGTGGTATATAAAGTTAGAGGAGAAGAAATTGAAATGGTAGGTGATGAGTTGGGGCAGACAAAAGGGAAAATGATGGGTTTTTGTGTTTTTGATGGTCCCACGACAGTAGGGGATTAAATGGGTTTCAAGAAGAAAAGATTTCAAAAATTATTAATAAAATCATATATACATCAAGGTTTAATCTTATAATTATGATATTCAGATTTAGATCCGATATATTTCGAGATGAAATAGTTTTGAATCGGGTATAATAAACTTTTATATTGACATTTTCTAACATTTGAAGTTTTTCATTCAACTGTTTTTTATCAGATTAAAATACCCCTGAGGGTAAAATTGTCATTTATGACATTCAGTCTATTTATTCAACACAATAACCGAACAACAAGTTATCTCTAATCATACGGACAACTTTATCGATACAGGCAACTTTATCCAAACAGGTCTTAATGCAAAACGAACCGAACAGCCCCTTAGTTAGGTCTTAATGACATTAAACAATTTATACTTCAAGAAAAACAACTAGATACAAATTGGGAACTTAAACGCAACTTTTAGCCTTATGCATCTAACAACTCATATCTCTCTTCTTCTTTTTTTACCATTTTCCCCTTATTTAGAGGTCAATCCAGGTTTTATAATTTAAATGAAAGTTGTAGAATAAGCTCTTATGAGTCTATTGGCTTTGGAATCAACTCATTTGGATCATCCATCTATTATATATGACTTAAACAAAACAACAACTATAACCCATATGCACAACAAACAACCTTATGAACTCACTGTTTTTAGTCACTTAGACTCATAATTGGATTTTCGACTCTTCATAACAGTTGTAGAGTACAGTAAGAGCTTTCCATCTGCAAAATACGAACTTTTTTGCACTTACAGTTCGAGAGTTATGCACCGTCAAACTACTGGACATGAGGATGTCCAAAATTCCAATTTCCATATTCTTCGTCAACTCATTTTTATAATTCAAACTTCATAATTTACAACATTTAAAAGCTCCAAAACATACCTAACATACTAAAAACTACAAAAAAAACTTAATGGTTAAGACCTTAAGCTTAATCATACAATTTTGCTCTTTTAGACATTTAACCAAACACTTAGTGTGCGGTTAATCTTATATACCCAACTTAACTTTATTAAATCCATAATTTAACCCCTCTTCGTTCGGAATCAATGTTATCAAATCCAACCATCCAAAACATGTATTTAACCATAATTTGCAATACATAATCTTATAATAAACATCTAAACAATCATAAACCAATCTCATAATTCCTAACATAAACAAACTTAATAAAAATGAAAGAAAATTATACTTCTAAGAAGGATTTAAAGAGAAGATTCCAAGTTTGTGATTATTATTTCTTTGATTTTCTTAGTAAATTGAGAAAATTTTAGAAATTTAGAATTTTATAGAAGTTGATGAATGAGGCAGTGGTTTGATGTAGAAGATGATGAATAAACAACAATTACTCTATAATTCATTATAATAACTCCTTTTTATAATTATTGAAGGTTTAGATATTTGGCGGTTTTAGCCCTTGAAGTTTAGACTATCTATTTTATGTCCAACTAGGCATAAACTTAACATTTCAAGTTAAGTTAAGTTTCGTTTTGTACGTATGTGACCCTTGTATGATATTACCTCACAATTTAGACCGAGGTACAAGTCGGGCAAGCACAAGGTACAACCACGTTATTCACAATTTGTAAGAGTTAACGGGCACGGATATTATATCAAGCCGCGATCCCGATATTTAAGGAAGCACGACTAACCTAAGCGGGGGCAGAATCAATGACCCAAAGTTGTAGTACATGAATATTCACCTGTTGTCCATCGACTACGCCTTTCGGAACTACCTACCCATTTAAAACTTGCACCCTCGATTAATTCATAAAATGAAAAAGATATCAAGTGATGGAGAGAGGGAAAAAATTACTTGAAAAAAGATTTTGTTGAAAAATAAGGGTTCGTAAAACGAAGAATACATCAAGTGTAGAAAGGAAGAATAATACCGATATACGATGGCATCAAACTGGACATCGTTTGTCGGACTCTATCAGCAATATTAGGCTCACTTCCACCTCCACCCGGGTTGGGGTTTCGGTTCGGATTACCTTCGCGTTGAGTTGTAGATTTGCGTGGGCAGCCACGTCTCGACATTCTAAAATAGAACAATATGAAGATTAGAATTCAAAACAATTATATATCGGAAGACAGTAAATAGAATTAACTTCTAATCTACCCGTTTTAGTGTCTACCCAATCCTGACAGGTTAAGAATTCTTAAGCTACAAGTCGAAACCTAGGCTCTGATACCACATTTGAAACATCCCCGGTCCACGTGGTCCGGACGGGCGGTGTCACTAACGGGACTTATGAAAAGACATAAAGCGCAAGCACTTATAAAGTTAAAATATTAACATCTAAAGCGAGTCTGAAACTCCAAAAGTTGCACTCTCGATCTCAAGCCCCACCCTATCGATCACTTGGAACCTGCCGTGTCAGAAAACAGAAAAACACGGCTGAGAAACAAAGCTCAGTGAACGGATTATAATATACATTCGAAATAATAATTGTAAAATCGATAACAAAGCGGAAGACTTATAATTCAATAATTATAAATTCATAGAAATTTCATACGGTTTGCAATTCTTGATTCAAATAATAATGTAAACAATGTTTATCAAATCATGTTCAATTGTTCGGTTCATAATTCTTCCGTTCGAAAGTTCTTTGTCTTCGTGGGGTGGCCAAACCACACGAACTATCAGGCCGGCGTGCGGGCACACACCTCGAGTCCCCCGTGAATTTAACCACGGTAACATGGTGGGTAAGTCCTAGGATCGATCCATCCGCCTTGGAGCCAATAAAATCGGCCTAGTCCACAAGGTGGGTTCACGTAAGCCACTATTGGGCTTAACCCCGTACCTGCAGGACGCTATGACAACAAAGCCGTCATAGAAGGCATCCCAACTAATGTGCCTATCAATTGGGTAATACTGAAAATCAAGAAAACTAACATATGCCACTACCCGGATGGCTTTCATAAAAGTTAAGTTTCATTTAATAAAATTCACAACTACTTCATAAATGATAATCAAAAGATTAAACTTATGTTTTTAAAAATAACGGTGCAACAGTTTGTATATATATATACGTATTTTCTTGACCACTTTTTAGTAATCAATCACAAGACGGTGAACCACCGATACGAAGGGTCAACGAGAACAACTAATTTCCCGAGTGTCAAAAGAAAGTGAAATCCGTACCTTAGCCAAAGATAAGAAGCAACGCACGAGTAGACGAGATTCACGATACTTTGACTTCTTGCATAACGAATACGTAAATCGATTACTACTTAAACGATGTAAAAACTTATCCTTATTTTTCTAATAATTTACTTAGATCCTACATGTTTATGAACAACTTAAACCTTAAGCGGGACAGCCGGATATACATTAAGAACACTTACGTATATGCAATTTCATTCCGACTTTTAACAACTTCGATACCTCGTTTTCATGAGCATTTTTATCCCACTTAGAGGACAATCAGAGAATACCATCTAAATGAAAGTTATAGTATATTATCTTATGAGTCGGTTGGTTTTAGAATCATCTCCATTGGATCATCCATCAGTTCTATACGGATGCCGGAAAACTGCTAAAAAAATTCGTATATGCTCTAAACAACCCTAAAACGGCATTGTTTTGAGCCACATAGGTCCAGAACTGGGTCTCGGACCCATCATGAGAGTTGTAGTATACATTAAGCTCTTTCTACCTGCAAAATTTGAGCTTAATCCGACATAGGGTTTGTGAGTTATGCACGGTCAAAGTACGGACCTTCACTAATCAGTGTCCGATTTTCACCGTTTTGCCCAATTAACTTTTATAATTCCAACTTCATGAGTTTCTACCTTTAACGGTTCTAAAACATATCTTAACATACTAGACATTACAATATAGCTTAATGGTCATTAAACTAAGATTAATCATGCAATCCTATACTTTCCGACATTTCATCAAACACTTAGGGTGCGGTTAAACAATTACACAAAATCAACCCATATTGAAACCATAATCTATCCTTTATTATTTCTATACAATATTAACCAATCCTAATATTCTAAACATGTAATATAACTCAAATTTAACACTATCAAACCGTAACCTTAACATAAACACCCGATTATAAACCGGTCCCGATAATCCAAACGAAATAGACTTAACGAACACGAAAGAAATTTATACCGTTACGAAGGTTTCGAAGAGTGGATTCCGAATATGCAATTGAATTGTTGATTCTTTTGATAATTGACAAGAACTTTTGGAAAAAAGTGAGTTTAGAGATAGAGAGAATTTCGGTGACGAAGGCGGTGGAAAAAATAAAACAGAGGGACGATATGTAGTTTACTCTAATGAACATATACATATATATTTATTTTAGATTTTAGATTTCTTTTTCTTATATATATATATAATTATTAAGAGTTTGAATGTGTGGCGGGTTTAACCCTTCAACATTTATTTAACGATATTATAACTACGTACAAAACAGGTAAGCTAACGAGGACGTTTTTTTTTAAACTCGGTTATTATAATTCTTCCCCCCCCCCCCCGTTAAAATGAGATTTCGTCCCCGAAATCGAATATAGAAAAGAAACTTACTTTAATTAAAGAAGTCGGGGTACTCCCGCCGCATGTGTTCTTCGGTTTCCCACGTTGCCTCACGTTCAGAGTAATTCTTCCAAAGAACTTTTATAAAAGGAATCACTCTCTTTCGTGTACCTCTCTCATCGCGATCAAGAATTGCTTTTGGCTCCTCAAGATAAGATAGATCGGGTTCTATGCGTTCCAAGGGATATTCAATAACGTGTAGGGGATGATAGTTGTACTCTCGAAACAAAGAGACATGGAACACATTATGGACATGGGACAACTGTGGCGGTAGAGCTAACTAGTAAGCCACAGCTCCAACCCTTTGAGACCAAAACGTCTAATACCACGAGTGGGGGAAACTTTCAGAATACTTTATCGCCCGGTTGAAACTCAAAAGGTCGCCGTCGCTTGTCGGCGTAGCTCTTTTGACGAGCCTGAGCCTCTTTTATCATTTGACGTGCAATCTCGACCTTCTCGGTAGTGACTTGTACCGATTCTGGGCCTTCAAGAACACGTTCCCCAACTTCATTACAACAAGTCGGTGTTTGGTATTTTCGGCCATAAAGAGCTTCGTACGGAGCCATGCCGATACTCGATTGCCAACTATTATTATAGGAGAATTCGATTAGGTATAAGTAGTTATCCTAACTTCCATGCCATTCCAACGCACATCCTTGAAGCATATCCTCCAGTGTTTGAATCGTACGTTTAGATTGCCCATCAGTTTGCGGATGAAAGGTCGTACTAAAATTGAAACGCCTGCCCAAAGCTTTGTGTAAACCGTCCCAAAATCGAGATGTAAAACGTGGGTCTCGATCGGAGGTAATAGATATAGGAGTGCCATGAAGACGCACAATCTCACGTTGGAATAGTTTGGTTAGCTTATCAACTGCCCAAGTTTGCTGGACAAGAAGAAAATGAGCTGATTTCGTTAGTCAGTCAACCACCACCCAAATTGCATCGTGTGTCAAGGTCGTGCGAGGTAATTTGACTACAAAATCTATAGTTATGTGCTCCCACTTCCATACCGGAATTTTCAGCGATTGAAGAACACCACCTGGACGTTGATGTTCAATTTTAACTTGTTGACAAGTGAGACAACGAGATACAAAGTCTGCAATATCTCGTTTCATTCCAATCTACCAGAAATGGTTCCTCAAATAACGATACATTTTTGATGGGCCAGGATGAACCGAAAACATAGAGTTATGAGCTTCAGTTAAAA
This sequence comes from Silybum marianum, assembly GCA_036898165.1. NCBI lineage: Eukaryota > Viridiplantae > Streptophyta > Magnoliopsida > Asterales > Asteraceae > Silybum > Silybum marianum. The sequence goes on along the minus strand of CM072536.1, from coordinate 17,079,331 downwards.
TTAAAGACGATCCTGAAACCACAATACATAATCATCATCGATTCTGAATTCTGAACTAGCATTCTGTTGTGCTTGCTGGAAGTTTGCCCATAATTCACTATCGTCCTGTTGGGCATCTTTGATCCGAGAGATTAAAGTCGATTCTACCATCTGATTAGACAGAATCTCCATTTGGGAACTCGGATAGATTTCCCGTCCGAACCGTTCAATCTCCAAAGCCAACTCTGTAGAACCAATTAAAGAAGAAACTTGTTCCACAACTTTACGGCTTAAGGCGTCGGCGACTACATTAGCTTTGCCCGGATGATACTGTATCCGAACATCGTAATCTTTCAGAAGTTCGAGCCACCTCCGTTGACGCATATTTAAATCTTTTTGAGTAAAGATGTATTTTAGGCTTTTGTGGTTGGTGAAAACTTCACAAGTCTCACCGTACAGATAATGTCGCCAAATCTTGAGTGTGAAGATGACCGCAGCCAATTCGAGGTCAAGAGTCAGATAATTGACCTCATAAGGCTTTAATTGACGAGAAGCATATGCGATCACTCTTCCGTTTTGCATAAGAATGCAACCGAGACCTTTCTTTTAAGCATCGCTGTAAACTTGAAACCCACCAGTGCCAGACGGCAATACAAGAATAGGTGCGATTATCAATCGATGCTTAAGTTCCTCAAAACTAAAATCTTGTTCGGAACCCCAATTGAATTTGACTCCTTTCCGGAGTAACCGGGTCAACGGCAGAGATATTTTATAGAAACCTTCAACGAATTGTCTGTAATAACCAGCCAGACCAAGAAAACCACGAAATTCAGAAACGTTCGTAGGTCGTGGCCATTTAGTGACGGTTTCAATTTTCGCCGGATCGACTTTGACACCTTCGGCGGAGATTACGTGCCCGAGGAAAGACACTTGATCCAGCCAGAACTCACATTTGGAACGTTTTGCATACAACCTTTTCTTTCGAAGAGTCTCCAAAACGATTTGAAGATGTTGAACAAGTTCTTTTCTTGACTTCGAGTAAATCAAGATGTCAGCAATAAACACGATAACAAGTTCATCGAGATAATCTTTGAAAACCCGATTCATAAGGTCCATAAAGACTGCTGGAGCATTTGTTAAGCCGAAAGGCATTACCATGAATTCGTAGTGCCCGTAGCGAGTTCTGAATGCGGTTTTCGGAATATCACAATCTCGGATATGAAGTTGGTGGTATCCGGATCGAAGATAAATCTTGGAAAAGTATCGTGCCCCTTGTAATTGATCGAACAGATCGTCAATTCTCGGCAACAGATACTTGTTACAGATTGTTACTTTATTAAGTTCTCGGTAATCGATATAAAGACGCATCGTACCGTCTTTCTTTTTGACGAAGAGAACCGGAGCTCCCCAGGGTCGAATGAAACCTTTCTTCAATAGATCATCAAGTTGAGTTTTGAGCTCTTTCATTTCAGTTGGAGCCATTCGATAAGAAGCTTTGGAAATAGGAGAAGCTCCCGGAAGTAGATCGATGGTGAATTCGACTTTTCGAACCGGTGGTATACTTGGTAGATCATCGGGAAACACACCAGGATAATCAGAAACAACAGGTACGCATGTCGGGAATGTTACGACTAAAAGTGTATTGTGTCAAAATAAGGAAAGGATATGCTTAAATGTAAAAGGAAGTTTATAATTCCTTAAACTCTTTCCTTCCTTAAATAGGTTAGTCCTATCAATATAAATAGAAGTCTAGGGTTTTATGTGTATTGTAAGTCGATTACATTCAAGCCGATATACTGTCAAATCATATTGTAATCGTTCTAAGTAAGATATCCAACTACGAAATACTTTTAATCATTGTGTTCTTATTTTGTTCATTAATATTCATATTGTGCTTGATAAATTTGGGATCCACAATTGGTATCAGAACAGATCGATCTGAGTTTTGGTTGTTTTCTAAAGTGATCATTGCAAACTGAAGGTACAATCTCGATTTCTGTTTCTTTGATTTTTTCCCGATCCATACTTCATATGCTTTACCCGATAAAAACTCTTATAAATCCATATCTGAATTTTTGTCTATTTTCTTTACCCAATAAAACTTAAAGCGTTCGTTTGCTTAAATTTTTGTTGATTCGTATTAAGATAAACTTGATTACTTTTGAAACTCTTTACATAAGAAAACTCAGGACTAGGGACTCTTGCAGCTTTTTTTACTAAAGAATTCTTAAGTAAAAATCATAAACTCTAGTAATTTTGGTTTTTATTCCTGACGGAACAAATAAGAAACTCGATAACTTAGCTATTCTTGTCCATAAAAAGACTTGTTCTTTTTAGTCAAGAACCCTTTGTTCTTGTTTTCTTGTTTATCAGTTAAAGAAAATTCAGATTAGATATCCTTGAATTTTTATCGAGTCCTTATCAATCGATAAATTTTATTATCGAGTCAACAGTGATCGATATAAACTTTTTATCGATCCGGTTTTTATCCAAGAAAAATTGTTCTCGAGCCCTTATCACCCGACAAGAAAACTTGTTGACCCAGTCTAACACGATAAAAAAAAATTGTCGGCCCTTCATCTATCGAGAAAACCTTCTGTTTTTCAAAGTAAACTCAGAAAGTTACCAAAACTCACTGATCGAGATCATCCATTCAAGTACAATGACTACCCGAGAGGCCATGGCCATTGGTTCGGACACCAAACCCCCAATTTTGTTCCCCGGAGAGTACTCACAGTGGAAAGATCGATTTCTTGACTTCGTGGAGAGGAATGACTATGCTGATGAAATCATGCGGTCAATTAATGAAGGACCACCTCTTGTGTTTTACCAAACACTTCCGGCTATGCCGAATGCTGACCCTCCTCTACCTGCTCGACAAGAAATCAAGCCAAAGTCTGCCTATAATGACATTGAAAAGAAGATTGCAAAAAGCGATTAGCTTGCCAAGTCTTATCTTTTGATGAGTATCCCGAACGAAATCTACATGAGCATCGATAGCCACAAAAGAACTGCCAAAGCCATGTGGGAAGAGATTGAGAAATTCATGCTTGGTACAAAAATCGGGACTCAACTCAAGATCACAAATTGCATTTCGTAATATGAGGACTTCAAGGCCAAAGAAGGGGAATCTCTTTCTGCTACCTACACCAGGTTCGTTCACTTGACAAATGAACTAAGCAAGAATGAAGTTTGTGAGTAATCTACAACCTGAATAGTGTCGCTTTGCCAATCAAATTAAACACAACAGATTTCTTGCTGAACTCGATCTACATGAAGTCTATGAAACCCTCCTTCAAGACGAGGAAGAAGTGCTCGAGGCTATGGGAACTAACAACAAAGTCAAGAAATGTTCTGATCCCATTGCCTTAGTTGCAAAGAAACACAAACTTTTTCCCATAATTCTTCTCAAGAAGCCTTTCCTGAATTGAAGGATGAAGAATTTGATTATGATTTAGAAATTGCTCAATTTCAAAAGCAATTAGTTCTGCTCACTAAAGATTTTCAACAGAAATTCTCTCGTCGTTCCAATCCTAATCAACAACACTATGCTTCGGGAACTAAAAGTTATGAGCGCAAGGCCATGTTTGAATCAAAGCCCAAAAGAGATGAGCACCATCAGCCAGTCAAACCTGAAGACAAATTCAAAGGGGAAATGAGTTTGTGCTACAACTGTGGCAAATCCGGTCATTATACCCGAGAGTGCAAAAAGCCAATAGTCAAAGATTCCAACTACTTCACTTATAAGTTGATGTTGGCTAAACAAAAGGAGTCCGGAAAGGTTTTAATGGCGGAAGATGAGCACTGGCTGAACCATGGCAATAATGATGAAGATCTAGAAACTGAACATCAAGCTCACTTCAGTTTAATGGCTTACTCCGACTCGACTGATGAGTCCACCACCAACGCCTCCGACTACACACCCGAGGTAAGCCATTCTGACTATGATAAATTCGTGAATCAAATGAATGACATGATGATCCAATTACAAGAGTTTATACAAATTGAAAACTGAGAAATTCTTGGTTTCCAAATTAGAAGCACGTCTAGATAATAATCACAACCAACTTTTGATTGCTTCATCAGAAGTTGCTACAACTTTTGATAATAATCACAATCAAGCACTCTCTCTGATTTCGGGATTCTACCTACCGTCTCTACAACAACCCTCCCCACAGCCACGACAACAGCTTATGCTTATGTTGCCGCTTATTCAGCACTACCTCCTTTTTTAGTTACCTCGGTCTCTGAAACTATTATAGTCAACCACGTTGAAGTTTTATCAGGTATCACTTGTACTGCCTTCTCATCCTCTTCTATCTCTTCTTCTTTGGTCCTCACATCAATCTATGATTCAGGTATGGTTGTCCCCATCCCTGATGAGATTGAGCAACATGCTATTCAGACATCAATTTTGTTTTGACAATCTGATCTCTGGAAAGAAACGTGCATAGGACCTGAAAATGCTTCTCTTATGAATTCTCAGAGACACGTCAGTGATCCTCAGGAAACTACCGTAGCATGTAACATCCCTGAGAGTAATCCTTTAGATACTCTCAAGGCACCCATGTGTAACCACTTTACCTACCCCCACTTCTTTCTGCTAACCATGTGCTCTTTTTGGCTCGTCTTTCTTTGTTATCTACAGGTGTCAATGCACCTCTATTCACTTCAGCAACCGCAGTCGGATCCACCACCATCACGACTCGGATCAGCATCCCCACCTCTTCCAAGGTACAAAAGCTGCTGATTCCAAGGAGGTAAAGAAGGAGAAAGCTTTTCCCAACTTTCCTTCTATGCCTATGGATGTGCCCCGGATTACTCTGCCTCCTCCCTCATTCCCAACGATTGATCACCTGGTGAATGAATGTGCACTCACAAGGCGCCGGGTAGACGCTCTGGGGTTTGCCTCGGAAAAGATCTTCAAGCAGGTAGTAGTGGTCCCTGGCATGAAGGCTACTATCAGCAATATCTCCACTAATTTGGCAACGATGAGAGACGACAACGCTGCCATTGAGAGGCTAATAAACCTCTCGCTAAAAGGGCAGAAAAACAAGACAAGGTCACTGCTGAAATACAGCAGAATCAAACTGAAATTTTGTGTCTTTTTAAAGGCATTTCAGAAAAAGCCCCTTCCTTCCCCGACACGGACAGGTCTCAATTGGGTTTGATCGCTCAAACTCAATCTTCTCATACTACAACCCTCTCATCTCTCGATTCAGATGTGCATACTCTCTTAGTGAACACCATACCTATAAGTAACAAAGAGGGGGAGAAGTTCGCCCAAGATCTCATTGAACAACTATAATGAACCAACCACCCCCGCACCCTCATCAACAACCACAACTTCATAAACAACCACCCATCCCTGAAGCTGAAGCAGGTGATGAAGATGATGAAGAAAAAGAAAATGAAGACGACGATGAACCTAAAAAAGTTGCTCATTACTCCCTCAAGGATGATAATGATGACGATGATGACGATGATTTATGGACTATTCATAGACCAAGAATGACACCATCAGGGGGAGTCTCTCTTAGAAGCCCTTTGGGGGACAGGGAAAATCCTGAAAAAGATCAACCTGGACCCTCAGAGAAAGAGAAAGAAGTAGTAGATCTTGATTCTACTCCTTTAAATTCAGAGCGGGAGCTCATTACTGAGGTATGCCTTCCTCTCGTCTCCTATATCCCTCCTCCTGAAGCTCAATCACCTCCACAAACTTCTTTTGTTGATGAACCTCTCTCCTCTTCTCCTCTCAATGATCCCTGTTCCCCAAAGGGTTCTTCATTCCTAAATGAACCTTCTTCTAAAGATCAGTTCCTGTACATATCTGATACTGAATCTAAAGAAGAAGAAGGCCTTGTCCAAAGGCGTGTACATAAACAAATAATAAGGGAGCCTGAAGAAGAAGAAAGAAGAATAAATTTCATCAGAGCCCTGGAAGCAACCAGAGTTAAAATTCCTCCTCATACATCTGAGCTAGAAGCCCCTGTACCAATCAGGATGATTGATGATTTCTCTTTTCTCTCCAATAAAGAAAGAGCAGAGGCCCTCGAAACTCAGAGGGTAAGACATGAGAAGCTAAAACAGACTGAAGAAGACCTAAGGATTGCAAGAGAAATGTTTAGAGAGGAGAGGCTAAAAGATGAAGCGACCAAGAGGCAAAATGAAGAAAGTTTAAAGGTCGCTAAAGCTTTAGCACAAAAGGAACTTACAAGGGACAACCTGAATGTAAATCCGATCACAACTCAAAAGAAAATTCTACATGCTCTAAATAAAGAAACTCGGGAACAATGGAACAATGAACATATATGGTGTACTGAAAGGTTCAAACACTGTATATCTTATTCAACCATCACTCGTGCTACTATCGAAGGATACACTTCCAAAAAGAAGGGTCTGAAGGTATTTTTAAGAAGGAACGGGCATTCAAGGAGTGAACGAGAAGAAGCCAAGTTTCTGAAGTTTTAAGGATACTCTAAATAGCTGGAAATCAGAGATGCCATTCAACAATCAAAGTCCAAATTCAAAGATGTTGTAGAAAGAATTATTGATCAGCTATTGCAAAGGATGTCACAGCACGTCCAAGTTCCTCCTCTCCCTGAGCAGACAAAAAGAAGAAAAAATCAGATGCTGAAGAAGGCCCATCGTCAAGAAGTGACCATGAGACCAAATTCAACTACGAAAGCGTCCTTGGTCATCTTGAAATCCCTGACATCTCAACGCTCAACACCTCTCTTCCTGAAGCCAGAAGATTCATAGAGCATGAAATCATTACGCTCCTTGAAGCAGGTGTTAGAAAATTGGGTAGAAGCAGAAGCTGTTTATTAATATATAATGGAAACGAATTCCTTAGAAACAGTATTTAAAATTATAAATATAGAAGCAGAAGAAGAACAAACAGAATATTTAAAGAAAAACCGAGGCTCGTGTTAGACACGATGCCCTTAAACAGATTCTCAGTCTGTTCCCAGGGTACAATGGTTCGAACAATCGAAACTACCGGAGAAGAAACTTGCCTGAAAAAGTTTTTCGGAAAAGTCGAGAAGTGCAGAGAGATTTTGGAGAATGTCGTTGTGTAAAACTATGTATGAGACTGGACCACAAGGTCCTATTTTATACTCTCAAATCCGCTCCAAGAAACCAACGTTAATAAATGTTAATTATTTCTCAAGATCGAAACTGACAATTACATTTAAAACTGAAACCGAAATTATTTAAAAAATTTTAACGGATTTCAGTTACAAACGTTAAAACTGATCTCGAAAATTTTAGCAAAACCGGTTCGTGTGAGCCCGAGAATTTGGAACTGCATTCGTGTCCGCAGATGCGCACGAACATGAGTTCTGTCGGTTTAGCCTACAAAATCGCCAAACCGCACCCCCCCCTTGCGCGTGTGTAGGTGTTGGAGGTAAAACCTATCAAAGAGCTTGTAACCCCTTTGAAGGTTTTTACTTATAAAATACTCCAAGTTTATCCCTCCCTCCTATGTGGGACACTTTCCAAACCATCAAGAGTTGCTACCATTTCTAACCGAATGCTCTACTTTGAGCATCGATATCCCATTTAACCAATCTCCATTTTGGACACATGATATATGGATTTGAAGCTCTCATATAGGAGAACACAAACCTATAAAAATATTATTATATATAACGCATATACATATAATTAATTGTGTCCAAAGTTAGTTAAAAACCACATTTTAACTAAAATTTCCAACAATCCCCCACATGAATGGAGATCGATCTTTTGCACTCGAAAATTTCCAACAAAATTTTCAATAGTTGAATTCTGTATAAGATAGGTAGGTGATATCCTTTGAACCTTCTCTTGTGAAACACACTTAGTCTCCTAGTTGTTAGTGGACTCGATGTCCTTGAACTGAACTGCTGTTTGTGTTGACGACATTATGTTTCACGCAGAATTCTTCCTAACAAGTTCATATCCTCATAATCGTGTTCATTATGGTCATGAACACTAGCCTGGTTCAGCGAGAGCTTTTAGGAATTGAGCCCCCCACAATTCCCTTGGAAGCGACCCCACTTCTCTCTCACATAGGTGATTTTCCAATAATCATTAAAAGCCATATGCTTATCCTCAATTTTACTGATTATGAAGTTTATTAATTCCTTCACAATTTCCATTTCTATTCATACAACTAGGTTGTCCTTTTGAACCCAAATCTTGGGATCTCCGGTCTTTTGAGTAAGGTTTCCTTTGCAGGAATTATTAATTCAAGGGCTTAAGTCCCATCCCTCTTGAGGACTTATAAACTAAATCTCTACTAAGGCCTTTAGTAAGCGGATCCGCTATGTTATCATTTGACTTCACATAGTCAATAGAGATAACTCCAGTAGAGAGTAGTTGCCTTATTGTATTATGTCTACGTCTAATATGTCTTGATTTCCCATTATACATTGTACTTTAAGCTCTACCAATCGCTGATTGGCTATCACAATGTATACAAATAGCCGTTACCGGTTTAGGCCATCTAGGAATATCCTCTACAAATAGACGCAACCATTCCGCCTCTTCACCACATTTATCCAAGGCGATGAATTCAGATTCCATCGTAGATCTAGCTATAACAGTTTGCTTGGATGATTTCCAAGATATAGCTGCACCTCCAAGTGTAAACACATATCCACTTATAGATCTAGAATCTTTCATGTCGGATATCCAGTTCGCATCACTGTATCCTTCAATTACAACTGGATAACTTTCATAATGAAGTCCATACTCACGTGTATATCTTATTAATCTACTAATACTCTTCCAGTGTTCAGAACTAGGATTACTAGTGTACCTACTTAGCCTACTTACTGCATAAGCTAAGTCAGGTCTTGTACAACTCATAAGATACATCAGACTTCCAATGATTCTTGAGTATTCCACTTGTGCAACACTATATCCTCTATTTTTAAATAGATGTTGACTCATATCAATTGGAGTTCTAGCTATACTAGTATCTCCTTGAATAAATTTCTCAAGAATCTTGTCCACATAATGGGTTTGGCTTAACACTAAACCATTTTGTGTTCTTATGATCTTGATCCCAAGAATCACATCTGCTAAACCCATGTCTTTCATGTCAAACTTAGATTTTAACATGTCTTTCGTGGACCTTATTATTTTGTCATCACTACCGATGATAAACATATCATCAACATATAAACACAGGATGACGTAACCATGAGCGGTGTCTTTCGTATAAACACATTTATCACACTCGTTTATTTTAAAACCGCTTCCTAACATGGCCTTTTTTGATGCCACTGTTTTGGAGCTTGCTTAAGGCCATATAAGGACTTAACAAGTTTACAGACCTTGTTCTCTTGTCCTGGGGCAACAAATCCCTCAGGTTGCTCCATATAAATTTCTTCTTCTAAATCTCCATTTAGAAAAGCAGTTTTCACATCCATTTGGTGAATTTGCAGATTTCTAATAGCTGCAATCGCCAGTACCAATCTAATGGATGTTATTCGCGTTACTGGCGAATACGTGTCAAAGTATTCTAGACCTTCCTTTTGTCTATATCCTTTGATCACTAATCTTGCTTTGTATTTTTCAATACTACCGTTAGTTTTCATCTTTCTTTTAAAGATTCAACGGTACCCTAGTGGTTTACAACCCGGAGGTAAGTCCACTAATTCCTAAGTATGGTTTTGTAAGATAGAATCTACCTCACCTTTAATTTCTTCTTTCCACTGAAATCCTTCAAAAGAAGTAACCGCCTCACGATAGGTTTTTGGAATCATACACAAGAAACCTATATGCACTACTATTATGTGCATATCCAATGAATACACAATTCACTGTTTTAGGTCCTAGCTTTTGTACCTTAGGCGGTGATATAACTACTTTATCTAGACAACCCCACACTCGCAAGTACTTATAAGATGGTTTTCTACCCATCCTAAGTTCATACGGTGTTTCGTCCTTTTCTTGTGGGGTATCTTATTTAGAAGATAGTTAGCCGACAAGATGGCTTCCCCCCACATGTTCTGATTTATACCAAAATTAATCAACATGGCACTTACCATTTCTTTCAAGGTATGATTATTTCTTTCGGTAATATCATTTTGTTGTGGTGAGTAGGGTGCCGTAGATTCATGTCGAATTCCATTTTGTGAACAAAACTCGACAAATGGTGAAACATAATCACCTCCCCTATCACTTCTAACAACTTTAATTTTCTTGTTGAGTTGATTCTCAACTTCATTTTTATACAAGACAAACTTGTCTATTGCTTTATCTTTACTTTAAAGTAAATATATATAACAATATTTTGTATTATCATCGATAAACGTGATAAAATATGTGTTCTCACCACTAGTAGGAATTGATTTTAAATAACACACATCAGTGTGAACTAAATCAAGGGTCTCAGTTTTTTTTTTCAATCATTTGGAAAGATGATCTAGTAAGTTTGGCTTCTACACATGTGGGGAACTTGTGATTTGAGTCAAAATTAAAATTTGGTAAATATTATTTTTTTCTTCCTTTTTAGTTTAATCAAATGATTAATGAAATTAAAATTTACATGTCCTAAACGGCCATGCCAAACATTTGAAGACTCAAGAATATATGCAAAATCAGTACTTGATTTATTCTTCAAATTAATAACGATTACATTTATTTTGAACATGTCATTCACGACATATCCTCTTCCCACATATATACCACGTTTGGACAAAACAAACTCGTCCGACTCAAACACTAGCTTGAAATCAAACTTGTTCACCCAAGGACTCAATCGTATGGATATGTAAAATACAGGATTTCCAATCCTAGCCCAAATGTTTCCATTTTTGGAATGGAATATTTTAACAACCACACCGAAACGAGGTTCTTACGAAGTTCCGGAACATACAAAACATTCTTGAGCTTGATCTCTTTTCCCGAAGTCATCTTCAAGATCATATCTCCAACACCCTTGACATGGGCAGTGGTGGCGTTCCCCATGAAGAACTTTTCCCATCATCAACATCCTTGTAGGTGTTGAAATTGCTTTTGCCATGACACATGTGAAGGGCATCGATTCGGCGAATATAAATTATTATATAAACACAATTAGGGAATTTATTATTTACTCAATTCCTTTCAGCAGCTCTACTCGAACACAACCAGGAAAGACGGTGAGGGTGGTAAGCGCAAAAGCATTTTAAAAACCGGCCTCATTAGAATATAAATTATCCGCCTATATCTTTCCTAGACATTGTATTCAAATAGGTGAGCCTATTTGGAGTGGATTCATAATACCACTCCTTAGAGTTTGTACCAATGGCATCCATATCCGAACACATGTCCGAAGAGTCCACCATCAATCTATTTACACAAAACAGTAAAGAACTTAAATCGAAACTAACTCAATTATCGAATTTGTTAACCCAAATAAGATAAATCGAAACACATTCGATTATGGAATTTGTTTAGACAAAACAGAAAAGTTATTAAATCGAAACGAACTCGATTATGTAATCCATTTACATAAAATGGTAAAATATTTAAATCGAAACAGACTCGATTATCGAATATGTTTATACAAAACAAAAGAAAGATTAATTTAATCAAAGCACACTTGATTATTGAATATGTTTACACAAAACATAAAAATAACTAAATCTCTACAAACTTGATTATAGAATTCGTTTACATAAAACGTAAAATTAAATTGAGACTAAATTGATTGTCTAATATGTTTACACAAAACATAAATTTATCTAATTCGAGACAAACTCGAATATCGACTCGAATATCGACTTGAATATTGAATCTTATTACCTAAAACGTAAAATTAAATCGAGATTAACTCAATTGTGTTTTAATTCGAAACAAACTCGAATCTGTTTACAAAAAACAGAAAGTAATTAAATTCGAAACAAACTCGAATATCGAATAGAAAGTTATTAATTCGAAACGAACTCGAATATCGAATCAGTTTACATAAAACATAAATTATCTATATTCGAAACAAACTCGAATATCGAATTGTTTACAGAAAATAAGAATTTATTTAATTCGAAAGAGACTCGAATATCAAATACAAATTTATTAAATTCGAAACAAACTCGAATAATGAATCTGATTACATACAACGTAAATTAAATTCGAAACAAACCCGAGAATCTGTTTAAGATTGTTAGAAAATTGGCTAGAAGCAGAAGTTGTTTATTAATATATAACGGAAACGAATTCCTTAGAAACAGTATTTAAAATTATAAATGTAGAAGCAGAAGAAGAACAAACAGAATAATTAAAGAAAAACCGAGGCTCGTGTTAGCCACGATACCCTTAAACAGATTCTCGGTCTGTTCCCAGGGTACAATGGTTCAAACAGTCGAAACTGCCGGAGAAGAAACTTGCCTGAAAAAGTTTGCCGGAAAAGTCGAGAAGTGCAGAGAGAACTATGTATGAGACTGGACCCCAAGGTCCTATTTTATACTCTCAAATCCGCTCCAAGAAACCGACGTTAATAAATGCTAATTATTTCTCAAGATCGAAACCGACAATTACATTTAAAACTGAAACCGAAATTATTTGAAAATTTTAAACAGATTTCAGTTACAAACGTTAAAACTGATCTTGAAAATTTTAGCAAAACCGGTTCGTGCGAGCCCGAGAATTTGGAACTGCATTCGTGTCCGCAGATGCGCACGCACATGAGTTCTGTCGGTTTAGCCTACAAAATCGCCAAACCGCACCCCCCCTTGGCGTGTGTAGGTGTTGGAGGAAAAACCTATCAAAGAGCTTGTAAGCCCTTTGAAGGTTTTTACTTATAAACTACTCCAAGTTTATCCCTCCCTCCTATGTGGGACACTTTCCAAACCATCAAGAGCTGCTACCATTTCTCACCGAATGCTCTACTTTGAGCATCGATATCGCATTCAAACAATCTCCATTTTGGACACATAATATGTGGATTCAAAGCTCTCATATTGGAGAACACAAACCCATAAAAATATTATTATATATAACGCATATACATATAATTAATTGTGTCCAAAGTTAGTTAAAAACCACATTTTTAACAAAAATTTCCAACAGCAGGTATGGTCTTTCTTGATAACCAAGGGATATTAAGGTTTCTCAGAAACGAAGTGATCAGGAAGGCTCTATCAAAACTCATCAAGATCATGTACTACAGCTGCTAGTCTACTAAAGACCCTGTACAAATTCAGAAGAAGATCTATGAGAATGAGCTACGAAGAAGAAAAGATGAACTCTCTAACTAGTCATTAGGTTCTTTTCCTTTGTAACATTTTTCAGTGTATTGTACTTTACTCTATTATTGTAATTTTAGTTTCATGTTATTCTTTAGATTATCCTTTAATGAAATTCAATGAAGTACTCTACTCCATCTGTGTACTGAAAAGATCCCTAAAAATAGTAAATGGGACAATGAACATAAGAGTTCTATTTTCTTTAAAACAGACTTTGCTCACTGACATTACACTTTGTAATTAAATTAGTGAATGTACTTTATAGCTTTTAAACTTGTAAAATTTTGATTTCATATCCTTAGAAATGAAACTCAATTCAGAAAGTAGATTAGCGGAAAAAGATCTCACAGATTAGTACTTAGAAATCTTTATCTTAAAAAATTTCTAAGTCCGTACTAATTCTTTCAAGCAATTTTCCTATGTTGGTTAATCATAATCAAATAGGGGGAGATTGTTGATCCAAAACTCCTTTCAGTGATTTGAATATGATTCCTCTCTGTACTTAGTGAAAAATCCATGTATAAATTATTGTTCAGGTTCAGCTATAGCACACGCTGATTACACTCAGCGATCGCTGAACATCAGGAACTCTAATCTTATCTTTGAAGATCTGAAAAACAACAGTCACACCACAAGTCTATTCAGCAACAGTTGAAGACCAAGCTAAAGATAGAGATGAACAGCTAGTGATCTGAAGCGGTTCAATGATAACAAAGCTCATCTACTAAGAAGTGTGAAATCTTGCAAGGCCTCAGCGTTACCTCAGTGACTTCATCCTTGAAGTCCCCGGTTCAGCGATCAAAGGAAGTTTTCAACAAGATTATTGTTGATCTTATCCTCGATGCACAAAAGTCAAAACCTCAACACCTTGTTAGAAAAGGACGTACGGTTTGTCTCTTATGTCCCCATCAAATCTAATTTTCTATTGTTCAAAGGTGGCTAAAAGTATGGCCATCCTATTAACCAAAGAACAAACATTCCTTACATGTTTGACACGAAGCATATACCTTTTGTCTTGCATTAAATGCAAACGGGTATAAATAGATGGGAAATCCTTTTTCATCTTTATGCATGCTACTTTCTCTCTAAAAACCTCTATTGCTATTTTCTTCTTTCCTTGGGCATCAACTTGGTGTTTTCTTTAGTTACAATAGGTTTTATACTTGTTCTTATTCCTCTTGTAACTGTAAATTTGTTTATTTAATATAAACTCATTTAAAAATCAAAAAGACGTGTGTTTGTATTCAACCCCCCCCCCTTCTACAAACTGTTCTATATCTTTGAACTCTTGTAGACCCTTTGGGACCAACAACATGATTATCGATTATCAAGGAAAGGTCGACACACTCGGTTCACTAAATCCATGAGCACCGCCAGTGCATTCGTCAAACCAAATGGCATTACTAATAATTCATAAAGACCATAACGCGTCCTAAAAGCCATCTTCACTACATCATCCTCTCTCACCCTCACTTGGTGATAACCCGAACGAAGGTCGATTTTTGAGAAACAACCCGCCCCTTGAAGTTTATCAAAGAGATCATCGATTCGAGGAAGTGGATACTTGTTCTTCACGATTGCCTTGTTTAATTCTCTATATTCTATGCACGTTCTCATTGTGCCATTTTTCTTCTTTATGAATAAGGACGGAGCTCCCCAAGGTGACGAACTCGGTCTCACAAATCCCTTCTCCATAAGATCTTGTAATTGTGACATCATCCCTTGCATTTCGGATGGTGCCAATCGGTAAGGCGCTCTAGCAATTGGAGCGGCCCCTAGTACCATATCAATCCGGAACTTTACTTGTCGATCGGGTAGCTAACCGGGCAAGTCTTTGGGAAATACGTCGGGGAATTCACTAACAACCCAAACGTCTTCAACTTTCTTCTTCTCTAACTTGCCATCCAACACATAGGCTATAGATGAAGACACCCTTTATCTAGACACTTGTATCTATTTGCCATGGTTAGAAATACTACATCTCCCTTCCTTCTCTCTCCGTAGACTATCATCGTGCCACCATCCACCAAAGGAATTTGAATCAACTTTTTGGAGCATAGGATTTCGGCTTGGTTTTCTGCCAACCAATCCATCCCGATCACAACATAGAAACATCTTATTGCCATAGGTATGAGGTTCATCGGAAACCTCTTCCCTTCGATTTACAAGATACAAACCCTAAGAACATCATGGACTAACACACGATTACAATTGTCTATTTCAACAATATAAGCATCATCTAAGCTACTAATGGGCACATGAAGGCAATGATAGAATGTAGATGAAACAAAAGAATATGTGGCACCTAAATCAGATAAAACACACGCGTGTACGGAGTTAACAAAAAACGTACCTGACACGACGTCTGTCGATGCCTTTGCCTCGTCCTCGATCATCTAAAAGGATCTACCCGCCACTTTCGGAGCACCGCCTTCCTCCCTTGACTTCTTCCCGATCTCAGTTTTGAACAATCGTTCCTAAAATGGCACTCAAAGCACATGGGTCTCTTGACTGGGGATTCACGAACAATGTGGTCGGGTTTCCCGTAGTTGAAACAACTACTTGGAGAGGAGTTCCATGCTCTAAATGCTTGCTTCGGCATTTGGACCACCAACTAGCTTCTTTTCTAGATCGGTCCTCCGATTGTTGTTCTTGAAATGACCCGTTCTCTTGGGAGGCATAGTGTTGCCCTCCCACTTTCTCCTCTCTCCTACCAGCGCCCTTTCTTCTTTGCCTAAATTGTAGGCATCTTCCATGAGTTGTGCTTATTCGATTGACTCTCTAAGGTGGTTTGGTGCATAGAAAGGTCTTGTATGAACAACCTCTCTCCACACGTCTTATGCCACCCACGACCCTCTCTTTAGTGCCAATAACGTTTGCATTCCCTCCAGAACCTCCCACGGCATTCTCAGGAACCGTCTCGTGCCTTCAATTACTAGCATCCCATTCCTTAAACATTTTCATAAATGTCTCGTGTTGTTTTCCCATGGCAGAAGTAACTACTTGCAGCACACTAGCTCTGAATTCCTCTTGAGGGTCTACTTCTTGCATCACTTGGTACACGCTTTACCCGACTCCTAAATCCCCGTGGGATATTAGGGATTGGAGGTAGGTGGGTGACATCCGCCATCTTGATGGCTCGAAGTAAAAGAACTATGTTTCCTCCTTACCATCTACTTCATTCCAAGACCTATTACGCGTATTAACCATTTTGGTCTTCCATAAGAGGACAAGAGTAAGAATAAGTCAAACCTAACATAAATACGTATAATCGAAATTATAGTAAGGTAAGCAGGCTCAAATAACAATATACCCTAAATAGCATTAGCTACGTGATATTTTGAATATATCATACATATAAGGATTCTTATTACCTGTGTTACAAACTCCTTCCAGTGATTTGAATATGATTTATTTAAACACTTAGTGAAATTCCAAGATTATGTTACTGTTCATATTCAGCGATACCATACACTGACTACGATCAGTGGTCGTTGAAGATCGGGAACAATGCCTAATCTCTGATGATCTGAAAAACAACACTCACACCACAAGACCATTCAGCGATAGTCGAAGGCCTAACTAAAGATAGTGATAAACAACTCGTGATCTGAAGCGGTTCAGTGATAGCAACATTAATCTAACTGAAGTGTGAGATCTTGCATAAAGCCTCAGTGATACCTAAAGACTTTATCCTTTAAGGTTTTGCGTTAGTGATCAAGTGGGGCCTACTAGTCAAGATCAATGCTGATCTTATCCTCGATGCATAAATGTAAAACCACTATACCTTGTCAGGGAGGACGTACGGATTGTCCCTTATGTCCTTATCAAATCTGATTGGGTTACTATTCATATTTGGCCAAAAGCATGGTTGCTTTATGAACAAAGGACAAGTTTCCAATAAAAACTTGACACGTGGCATGTACCTTCTGAGTGGCATTAAATATGACGGGTGTAAATAGATAAAGACGTCAATCTTCATCTTCATGCATACTATTATCTTTTCTTGAACCTCTCCTTTTATTTTTTATCTTTCCTTATGCATCAAACTTAGTGATTTCTTAAGTTGTAATAGAATAGGTTTAATTACTTGTTCTTATTCCGCTTGCAACCGTTAGTTTGTTTATTGATATAAGTTCATTTAAAAACCACGAAAAGTTGTGTTTGTATTCAACACCCCTCCCCCCCTCTACAAATTGTTTCTATACTTATAAACTCTTGTAGACTTCTTTGGGACCAACATTACCAACGTCACATTTCATGATTCGCGCACTTTCGTCAACTCTATAGCTCTCCTATCTCAAGATTTTCTACCCACATCTTACAATTCAATACTTAAGAGTCTCAGCTTAAGTCTAGGTGTTAGAATATAATTCTATGTAAATGTATGAACAGAACATCCTCAAAGACAAAGTATGCTTCTCTAGAAGCTCTTTGTCCAGAACGTTGACTACCATCCAGAGGATCACTCTCCAAAAGACAATCCTTTCATCCAGAAGACAGAGTATCTGAGAGAAGATTGACCCTTGGTACACGCTTTACCCGACTCCTAAACCCCCGTGGGTATTAGGGATTGGAGGTAGGTGGGTGACATCTGCCATCTTGATGGCTCGAAGTAAAAGAACTACGTCCCCTCTTTGCCATCTACTTCATTCCCAGACTTATCACGCGTATTAACCATTTTGGTCTTCTATAAGAGGACAAGAGTAAGAATAAGTCAAACCTTACATAAATACGTATAATCGAAACAATAGTAAGGTAAGCATGCTCACATAACAATATACCCAAAATAGCATTAGCTACGTGATATTTTGAATATATCATACATATAGGGATTCTTATTACCTGTTGTTACATACTCCATTCAGTGATTTGAATATGATTCCTTTAGACACTTAGTGAAATTCCAAGATTATGTTACCGTTCATATTCAGCGATAGCATACACTGGCTACGATCAGTGATCATTGAAGATCAGGAACAATGACTAATGTCTGATGATCTAAAAACAACACTCACACCACAAGACCATTCAGCGATAGTCGAAGGCCTAACTAAAGATAGTGATAAATAGCTCGTGATCTGAAGCGGTTCAGTGATAGCAACGCTCATCTAACTGAAGTGTGAGATCTTGCATAAATCCTCACTGTTACCGGAAAACTTTATCCTTTAAGATTTTGGGTCAGTGATCAAGTGGGGCCTACTAATCAAGATCAATGTTGATCTTATCCTCAATGCACAAATGTAAAACCCCTATACCTTGTCAGAAAGGACGTACGTATTGTCCCTTATGTCCTTATCAAATCTGATTGGATTACAATTCATATTTGGCCAAAAGCATGGTTGCTTTATGAACAAAGGACAAGTTTCCAATAGAAACTTGACACGTGGCATGTACCTTCTGAGTTACAATAAATGTGATGGGTGTAAATAGATAAAGACATCAATCTTCATCTTCATGCATACTATTATGTTTTCTTGAACCTCTCCTTTTATTTTTTATCTTTCCTTATGCATCAAACTTAGTGATTTCTTAAGTTGTAAATAGAATAGGTTTAATTACTTGTTCTTATTCCGCTTGCAACCGTTAATTTGTTTATTGATATAAACTCATTTAAAAACCACGAAAAGTTGTGTTTGTATTCAACACCCCCCCCCCCTCTACAAACTGTTTCTATACTTATAAACTCTTGTAGACTTCTTAGGGACCAACATTACCAACGTCACATTTCATGATTCGCGCACTTCCGTCAATTCTGTAGCTCTCCAATCTCAAGATTTTCTACCCACATCTTACAATTCAATACTTAAGAGTCTCAGCTTAAGTCTAGGTGTTAGAATATAATTCTATGTAAAAGTATGAACAAAACATCCTCAAAGACAAAGTATGCTTCTCTAGAAGCTCTTTGTCCAGAAGGTTGACTACCATCCAGAGGATCACTCTCCAAGAGACAATCCTTTCATCCAGAAGACAGAGTATATGAGAGAAGATTGACCCTTGGTACACGCTTTACCCGACTCCTAAACCCCCATGGGTATTAGGGATTGGAGGTAGGTGGGTGGCATCCGCCATCTTGATGGCTCGAAGTAAAAGAACTACGTCCCCTCTTTACCATCTACTTCATTCCAAGACCTATTACACGTATTAACCATTTTGGTCTTCCATAAGAGGACAAGAGTAAAAATAAGTCAAACCTAACATAAATACGTATAATCGAAACTATAGTAAGGTAAGCATGCTCACATAACAATATACCCAAAATAGCATTAGCTACATGATATTTTGAATATATCATACATATAAGAATTCTTATTACCTGTTGTTACATACTCCTTTCAGTGATTTGAATATGATTCTTTTAAAGACTTAGTGAAATTCCAAGATTATGTTACTGTTCATATTCAGCGATAGCATACACTGACTACGATCAGTGATCGTTGAAGATCAGGAACAATGCCTAATCTCTGATGATCTGAAAAAGAACACTAACACCACAAGACCATTCAACGATAGCCGAAGGTCTAACTGAAGATAGAGATAAACAACTCGTGATCTGAAGCGGTTCAGTGATAACAACGTTCATTTAACTGAAGTGTGAGATCTTTCATAAAGCCTCAGTGATACCTGAAGACTTTATCCTTTAAGATTTGGGGTCAGTGATCAAGTGGGGCATACTAAGCAAGATCAATGTTGATCTTATCCTCGATGCACAAATGTAAAACCCCTATACCTTGTCAGAAAGGTCGTACAGATTGTCCCTTATGTCCTTATCAAATCTGATTGGGTTACTATTCATATTTGGCCAAAAGCATGGTTGCTTTATGAACAAATGACAAGTTTCCAATAGAAACTTGACATGTGGCATGTACCTTCTGATTGCATTAAATGTGACGGGTGTAAATAGAAAGACATCAATCTTCATCTTCATGCATACTATTATCTTTTCTTGAACCTCTCCTTTTATTTTTTATCTTTCCTTATGCATCAAACTTAGTGATTTCTTAAGTTGTAATAGAATAGGTTTAATTACTTGTTCTTATTCCGCTTGCAACCGTAAATTTGTTTATTGATATAAACTCATTTAAAAACCACGAAAAGTTGTGTTTGTATTCAACACCCCCCCCCCTCTACAAATTGTTTCTATACTTATAAACTGTTGTATACTTTTTTGGGACCAACATTACCAACGTCACATTTCATGATTCGCGCACTTCCGTCAACTCTATAGCTCTCCTATCTCAAGATTTTCTACCCACATCTTATAATTCAATACTTAAGAGTTCCGGCTTAAGTCTAGGTGTTAGAATATAATTCTATGTAAAAGTATGAACAGAACATCCTCAAAGACAAAGTATGCTTCTCTAGAAGCTCTATGTCCAGAAAGTTGACTATGGGGGTGTAATCGAGCCGAGACAACTCGTGAGATACTCGAGATCGACTCGGACAGTATTTGAAATCGACTCGTGAATTTTCGAGTCGAGCTCGAGCTCGAGCTATCGAGTAGATAATCGAGTCGAGTTCGACCCATAAATTTCTCGGCTCGAGCGGCTCGCGAGCCTTATCGAGCTTCTATAAAATTACAATTATACCCCATATATGTGTATATATTAAATTATCGAGCGAGTCGAGTCGAGCCTTATCGAGCTTGTATAAAATTAAAATTAATATTTATGTTTTTATGTGTTTTTTAAGACACGAGCGAGTCAAGTCGAGTCGAGTCGAGCTCGAAAGTGTTGATACCTGTCATGAGCTCGAGCTTGGCACTGTGTCAGCTCGATTCGGCTCGATTACACCCCTAGGTTGACTACCATCCAGAGATCACTCTCCAAAAGACAGTCCTTTCATCCAGAAGACAGAGTATCTTCTGGATCCAATACAAGTTATAAACACGTGACTAAATGGTGTGGCTTAAATGTGTGACAAACTCTAACAAAGTTTGTTACAGGTTCCTCCTACGTGTCAATGTGTTCTTGGACAGCTCCTTTACTTTCTTATCGCAGTTAGTATAAATAGATAGAGTGTCCCTTGTATTTGAAATCGATTGAATTAGAGAGAACTTGTGAGATATATTGTGATTGTTCATATTGTAATCATTCAACTCACTGAGTGAAATACAAAATATATTTCGTGCAATATACTTAATTATGTTCATCTAATTCAGTTTGTCAATTCTAGTTTGATTGTTGATTATTACTTGCTTCCGCTTACTAACTCTTATTCAAACGGTGATCAACATTTTTTGAATGTAATTGGGATCTGGGTTCCAACACTAGGCATCTTAAATTCATACCTAGTTCACTTAAAGTAAGGCTCTGATATCAACTTATAACACCCTGAAAATAGGAGACAGTTTAAACCGAAATAAAATACGGAAGAAAGCTTAATAACATAAAGATCACCCAATAAATGGGGAAATAGTGATAGAGTTTACATGTATAAATGGATACTAGAAAAACAACCTATTAATTTATACTAATTTGAAACATAGATTATGTTCGGATGTTGCTAACATCCTCAAAATAAATATACTAGCAACTCCAAAATATTCACTTGAAAGTGCAATCCTAAAATATGCCTTAACCAACACTCTCCACTCAAACCTTGAGAGTCCCGCTAACAAGATCATCTGATATACATGTCGTTTGAGAAAAAGTGTTAGGCTTAAAGTCTAGTGAGAACAAACAGTTATATAATTAAAGCCATAAAACTTTTCAAAAGCGTAAACGTAGCTTTAACATATTTTCTTTACTCTTTACTCATGCTTGTTCTTGGGAGAGCATGACATTTTGAAGATAACGGAGGAAACATGATATAGAATTAAGATCAACCACACTAGATCTATAGTTTAATACACTAATAAGCTCAACTACACCAAGTCTTATGCCTACGGGTAACAAGTTCAACCACAGTAGGTCTATACCTTGATATTTATAACCCAACAAGTTCGACCACACTATGTCTATACCTTGCAATAATATAATATGTCCACCTTTATGCCTATGGATCCATTACATTAAAGACATAAATTTTAATATATCAGTTTAGACATATTAATAATTTCCCAACACACTGACTTTGTATAAATATCATTTCTCATCGAATAATAATTTCCCAAAATTAGGTCAAAGTGGTTTTGAGTTCAAAAACCAATAATACTTTTAAATATGTTGACAAGTGTTTAAAACTATTCTTCATACTCGTTTTAACAATATAAGTGAAATCCCCAAATTTGAGTTAATTTGTCAAAATCAACCAAATGTACATATACTATAAATATAAAGTTGCAGGAAGTAAAATGCATCATTTTAACATGTATATAGTTTTATAAAAGAGTCGGATGAACTCACAAAGTTAGGATTTGAGAAAACCCTAGAAAATCCCAAAATTGGTGAAGAAGATGAATATGATGAACAACACCAATAATCTTGAAGCTTGGGTCTTAAATCTTTAGGTTTTATGAAGATTAAATGCTCAAGAAGTGGTAGCTTTGGGGAATAAATGCTCTTAAAATTCGGAGTAAATGGAAGTGGTTGGGAGAGAATTGAGTGAGAAATGAATTTTAAGGGTTTGGGAGCTGAAATCCCGTTTTTAGGTTCATGCAATTGAATTTCCGTACTCCTGCGACTTCAAGTCGCGTGGAAAGTCGCACGCTCTAATGCTGTGTTCTCGAAACTCATTTAACGAAGGAAAGGAAAGGAAAGCGAGGGAAAGCGGAGAAAAGTGAAAAAACTCGTGTTCTCGAAACTTTTTTAGGAAAGAAAGGAAAGGAAAGGAAAGGGAGGGAAACTAAAGGTTATTTTCCTTCCAAACATTTCCTCCCAAATGTGGGAGGAAAGGGAAGGAAAGGAAAGAAAAAAAATTAAAATTATTTAAAAAATTAATAAAATTACAAAACTACCCGATATTTCATCCTATATTATATTAGTTTTAAGGGCATATTAGTAAAAATGACAGTTTTTCTTTCCTTTCTCTCCTCTTCAGGAAAATGAAAATTATTTTCTTTCTTTTCTTTCCTTCCTTTACTTCACTTTCGAGAACACAAATAATTTTTTTATTTTCCTTTCCTTTCTTTTCCTTCCCTTTCTTTTCCATCCCTTTCTTTCCCTTTCCTTTCTCTCCAAATTCGAGAACACAGCGTAAGCGGGGAGAATTGTTCAGTGAGATATGCGACCTATTGCGCAACCACGGCCCACGGGCCAAATTGCGTGAGACCCCGAATTCACCCCTGTTTTCGAGTTTAGCTGCATAGTTCTCAACCCCCCCCCCCCTCCCCCCTCTCTTCTTCCACATAGAAAACTTATCTAACCTCTAAATTTTCAACTTAGGGATTTATAATACATCATTTTCAACCCAAATTTCTAATCCAATCAATATTCCATTGTTTTAATTTTGATTTTTCAAAAATAATTGGATTCTAAAAATTTCCAAATGTTACAAGTCGGATGTGACAAAGTTATATCTTTTAAAAGATTCATGAATGTGGATCCTCCCTGAAAAATAACAACTTACATTTTATTGTTATTTTAATTCATACATGCAATTATGTAGGTGAAAGTCAATTAAGTGTTGTCATTTTTTATTATTACTATTTTTGTGTCTCTAGTTTGACCATCGACCATAGATGTCATTTTCTTCTCCAAATAATATAACTTTTGGTACAAAATGACTTATTAAATGGTATTTAATATTGAAAAATCAAACCAACATAGTATATAAATAAATATTCTTACTTTAAATTTAATGTTTTATTATTCATAACAACATCTTAATGAAAAATTAATGTGTTTATGGAAGGTATTTTATATGAAATACGAAATATAGGTTTCTTGGTGATCTTAGCAAAATATGACCGGGCCCTTTTTTGTCATTGTATGAGATACTTGAAGTCTAATCATTTGCAATTATCTACATTAAAGTCTTTTTGAATAGAGAAAAAGATGTCGGACGCTAGAAAACAAAACATCTTTATTTACAAAGAAAATGCATTAATAATCTATCAGAAAAAAACCATCATTAGTGGGTTACCTGCGGATCTCACGATCAAAAAAAGTTAACCGTGATTGTGATTACCGTCGGACTCAACAATCTACCGTTGATGGTTAGTGCACTGATAATCCGCCAAAAATCTGTTAGAAATTTCTAGTAGTAAAGTGTATTTTTTTAAAGTCTCTTTATTTTATAGTATGAATTAATGGCATTTATGACAATAATTAAACAATAGTGGTGACAATAGTTAATTATTAAGATGAGATGTACTAACATAATGAAAAGAATTCAAATAATCTTTTCTAATACATGTTTCTAACACATTTGTTAATCAAAAGAAAGAATAAGTAAATGTATATTAAATAAAGTTGAATTTGTAAGACATAAAAAATTTATAAATTTTATAAAGACCTGTAATGTAGATTATAGGACCAAACGATTGTTCTTTTTATGTAAAGAAGTTACTATAAGTATAAATAATAATATTAGATAAAAGGTAATAGTATTTGTTAGTCCCCAAAGAGAGATGGCTAAGCAAGTGAGGGTTTTGTAGAAAGGGGGGGGGGGGGGGTTGAATACAAACACACAGAATATACTCTTTTTAAATTTTTTAATATAAATATCAAAAATTTACACACAGAAAGTTTGTTGCGGAAAAGAATAGATACACTATTCTAACAAACTAAACACACAGATAACAGTAATTAACTTGTACACTAAGGAAGTTAAAATAAGACTGTTATAACACACAGGATTGTCGGAGTCAAACAAATAATCACTTTGAAGATTTGTTGAAAGCGTGAGATTTATGGGAAGGACTTCATCTCCTTTTATAGTGCCCGTGCATGGGATGCATGTGGACAGCTGTGAAGGTTTTATTGGCTGGAAGTGTATCTGCTGGACAAAGGAAGAGACCACTCCCTTTGTACTAGAATAATGGATGAACCATTCTTTGTAGCACGTAATGTCAGATAACTTTATCTTCTTTTCTTCATGCTCTGTGAAGTCCCATCAAACCTTTTAGCTAAAAGACAAATACTCCTTTTAAAAGAATAAAAGAGAATGTCTTTATTTAAGGTTTAATGCCCAAGTTCTTGCTGCTCACGTATCTTGCATTTGTTGTGAGTCAAGAACTTATCTCTTGAAAATTGCTAAGTGATACATGAACCTATGTATCACATCGGTGGATACCTTGTAAGGCTGGAATTGATAAGTGTACACATTGCTTAGTGAACCTCAAATCTCACTAAGTGTTGAGAGTGTACACCCTTGTAGTTGTGACTTGATACCACAGCCTTAGAAACTATACCTGCAATTTCGGTGACCAAGGTATATAGTGTCGGTGACCATGAGTACTAATTTGATGACCTCATCTTGTATTGATGACCCAATACTTTGATGACTTAAATGTGTACCATCGGTGACCCACTATGTTGGTGACCCAATCTTGACTTTGGCAATATGATCTGAATATTGAAGTTAGTTGGTACATCCAAAATTCCACTTTTTGATGTACAACCCTTGATTGAATAGTCTTTGACTTTTCAATACTTGAAGCATATTTCAGACCTTCAAAAGAACCTATAATAAATCAATCATACAAAGGAAGGTGGTTCATCACCAAATCATCGGTAACCCAACAATCTCCCCCTATTTGATGATGATACCTGTAAGTTAGAAAATAATTCTTTTTGACCCTTTCTATTTCTTTTGGGTTCTTTTGACTCAGATTTATATGTTTTTTTAACTGAGTATGAGTATATACAGTATAGGTATAAATATGTGCAGAAAAAATAAAAATATGAACAAGAATGTTTGAAGAAGAAAAGTATGAAGTTTTATTAATCAACACACAACATTGTACAACACACAGAGTACATGATTAATAAAGTTCACACTATATGAAGAATATTCAAGGAGTGGGTTCTCTTCTTTTTAGCTCATCCAAGATAAGCCTTGTGATTCCATGGTCTTCAACCGGAGGTACTCCTATAATAGCAGAGAGGAAGGAGCTGTGAGCCCTTGGGATATCAGAGGCTCTAAAGAAACCGATGTTTCCAAAGATGTCCTCAAAGAAAACCCCAAGCTCAGGAGTAGTAAGCATAGTTTGCTCCAGGTAAGCAATAGGAGTAGGAGTGGAAAGATCTATACCCGAGGCATTTATCTTGATGCCTCTTTCATGAAGCATAGCAAAATGTCCCTTCTTTCTATTTTTAGTAGCTGTGATGACCTCTCCTTTAAGACCTTGTTGTATAAGGTACATTTGTGTGCTTCAAGGCAAGTCACAAGAATATCATTCTCCTTTTGGATGTTGAGCATCTTAATGAAGATTTTTCTGAGAATATTAAGTACCAGCTCCTTGTACTTGCTTTTGCTCTTTGAGATGCACTTTCCAACTTCCATCCATTCAGTTATCCCAAGAACTTCCAACCATTCAGCTTCATAAACCTTTGAGAGAGTGTCAGCTCTCTTAAGGGTGACAAGTAACTTGGGAGAATTTTTGGTTGGAGGTAGGATGGTGGCACTGATAATCTTGGACTCATCCTTTCTTGTTTTCAGCCTTCTTTTGAACCACTCCACTTCCTTGGTCTTCTTGGCCTCATCAACCATTTTTGCTGCTTCAGATTTCTTCTTTATGTTTTCAAACTCATCTTTATGAGCTTGAAGTGCATCCTTTACCATTGCATGGGTGGCTTCATCTTGAGCCAACTTGAGTACATTTGTTTGATCATACTCAAGTTGTGCTCTAATGGCTTCTTCTTTTTCAGCTTTAGTCAAAATTACCCCAAGAGGGTCGGTCAGTGCAGAGGCAGGCTGAAGTCTAAGAGTATCTGCTTGGGGACTTCTCATTCTTTTCCTTCTCTTTTTCTCTTCCTGTTGTTCTTCAAAAGAAACGGGCTTCTTTCCTTTGGCCTTCTCTTTTCTCTTCTTTTCTTCTTCAGTTTCAAGGGGTTGAGCACTGATACTCTCCCCCTCAACAGCTGCTTCGGGTAACTCGGTGACCAGGGGTTCAGTGACAGTGGTGACCACGTGAGGAGTCACCTCGGTGACCAGAGGGGTCACGTCGGTGACCGTGGCCACGGTGACCACACCACCATCGGTGGCTGTAACTGCCACGTCGGTGGCTGCCACGTTCGTGGCTGTCTTGCGGGCGTCGGCGGCTGGGACGTCGGCGTCAGCGGCTGGGACGTCGGCGTCGGCGGCTGTCTTGGCGGTTGTGGAGGTGGTAGCATTGGCATTCTTATTTTTCTTCCCCTCAGTGGTTGAACCCTTGAAACCCACTGAAGGGAGAAAAGCCTTGATTCTTTCTAAATCAGAAGCCAGAGTATCAACTTTTCTTTCAATCCGTTGAAGAACGAATCTGTCCTGATCTTGGAAGAAAGAACCATCCATATCAAGTTCAACCGTTGGAGAAGAAATTGGAATCTTGTCAATTTTAGTGATAATAGTGGCAAGAGACTCCATAATGTTCTGTTGAGTAGAGGAAAGAGAGGCCATTCTTTCCATTTCTTTGGCTGCTTGTTCTTCCAAAACTTCCACCCGGCTGACAGTGTCACGAGTGAAACTGGTGAAAGCTTGGAGAAGATCATCTCCCTGTTTAGAGGACATAGGAGCAGACGGTTGAGGCTTTGGTGGTTGATTAGCATCATCATCACTAGAAGAATAATCCACCAAACCTGTAGGTTTACTTGGGGGGGATTTAGCAGATGTGGGGGAGACACGTTTAGGAGAGTGTCTATGAGGGGATTCCTCAGTAATGGGTGCCTCAACACCCTTGGCCTGTACGGGAGACGTACGTGTCCATGGTGTAGTATCGGAAAATAAAAAGTCTGTAAAATGGGATGCTCCATCAAGTGCATCTGGTTGTGATGCACTCTCATGTGGAGTGTGGAAAGGGAGCTGTGAGAGCTCACGGGGTGGTGAAGAGGCCCTTGGATGGGAGACTCCAAGTCTTCTTCATCAACTAAAGAGAAAGTTGATGAAGGAATAATAGGGATATCCCTTTGTACAACCATGTCCTTTTGAGAGGGCATGGAGGAGCTTGGTTGGGTTAACTGCTCCTTGGGTCGGGTAGGAATATTTTCAATACTTACTAACTTTTGGGAGTTAGTAGGTGGATTGTGAGTTGAGACCCTTTGGGTACCTTAGACTTCTTTGAGGAAGTCTTTGGGGGGCTTTTTGAGTGTCTCCGCTTTTGGGTTTTAGATGCTTGGGTAGAAGCCAAGGGTTCTTTTGGCTTCGTAGCATCAGTGGGTGCGGAGGTAGATGTGCCCGACGCATTGGATCTCTTACGAGATTTGGGCACATCAGTTACTCGAGGTGCAGTAGAGATAGAAGACATACCTGAGATCCTTTGAAGACGGGGTTCATTTTCTCCCCAAGAGAGAGTTGCATTTCTTGCAAACTCAACCATAGAAGGTCGGAGAGGGTTGTCGGATGCTAGGACTGCCTTTTTCATAATTTGATTTCCCACTTTATGAAGAGGGAGATCATATAGAATATCATCCCTTTTCTCAAGTTTATCTGCCAACTTTGCATTAATAATAAGTGAGAAAAGGCGCTGGAAAGGTACCTGAGGACGTCGGAGAGTAGAGAAAGAAGAGATCATTTCATTGAAGAAATAGCTTGCAAAGTCTATCCTTCTTTGAAATATCAAAGCATGAGCTAGTTCCGTTATCTGAGATGGTGACTGATCAGGACCTCCCGTCTTTTTGCTTAGGCACAAAATAAGATGAGCAAACAAAAAGTTCCAGATGTTCCCCATATTCTTTCTTAGAAGAGTACCTGGACCCTTTGACTTTTGACCCCTTTTCTCTTCCAAATAGTTCAGGAAAGACACCACTTGTTGTTGTTCATTTCCAAGAGGAAATGTTTCATATGTATCATAAGTGGGAAGCCTCGGAATGTTACGATCATCTTCAACATCAAAAGCCATATCATGTTCATCATTGCTGAGAACAAATGCCAAGATTTGATCTGTAGAAGCATCAAATGTGCATGATAACCAAAAGTTTCCAAGAAGAAACTTACTCATCTTTGGTTTTGCTGTAAGAGCATACTGGAGAGGGCACCTTTGAAGGAACCAGCAGATGTCATTGTACTCAGGATGAGCATTATCAATTCCAATTCGTCCAAAGTAGTTACATGCAGGAAAAGAGAGAGATCCAAAGGTCATTGTTTGTTCTTCTGAGGATTTTGAAGGAGATGCCATTGAAGAGGAATGGGAAGTTGCAGGTTTGTAGGTTGTAAGATGAGAGAGAGAGAGAGAGAGGATGCGAGAAAGGTGGTAAGGAAGTGGGGGAAGTGGTTATATATGAGAGAGAATTTCAATTTTCAAAAACTAATGATGACTTTAGGTGATTGAAAGGTCATAATTCTAAGGGTTTTAGGGTTGAATTCGGCGCATACTCTCTGACATTAATGACGTTGATGATGTCATTAGGGATAAGAACAAAGAATTTTGCTCACCAAGAATGGTAAGTCAAGGGTTATCCTTAAGGGGTTAAGAATATGAAGAGTTTCAACGGTTACCTCAGTGAGTGTGCAACGTCGGTGGATGGTCTGAGTGAGAGAGAGAAACGTCGGTGACTCAAGAAACTTAATAAAAACGTTGGTGGATGAGGATGCGATCGTCGGAAAGTGACATCGTCGGTGACCGTCGGAGGCTAGGGCGACGGCGGGTGTCTTCGTAAAGTGACGTCGGTGGCTCGAAGTACGGTGGAAACGCGTCGACGGATGTCGGAAAGTGAACCGTCGGTGGCTAAGGTGGTTGTCGGTGGTTGGATGATGGTCGTCGGTGTGTCGAAGGATGGTGTCGGTGGGTGACGGCGTCGGAAAGATACGCAGTGGTGATGGTTAACATCGGTGGCTGAGGGTGGCTGGTGGTTCTCGGTGGCTTGACGTCGGTGGATGAGAGATGTGTATGGATTTAGGGTTAGGGTTTAGGTTAAAATATAGAGAGATAGAGAGAGGGTGCCACGTCGGAGCCTTCCCGACTTTTTATATATATATATTTATATTATTATTATTTATATGACTTACATATATATAAATATATAAAATATATAATATACATAAATGTATATAATATATATACATATAATATATATAAATATATATAAAACATATTTTTGTATAAATATATAAAATATATATACATATATAGTATATATAAATGTATATCATATATACATACACATAATTATATGAATATATATATATATATATGTTAGTCTATATTTATCATACCTAATTCACCGATGAAGAACCTGAACCTTGCTTCATCAAGGGGCTTTGTGAAAAGATCAACTAATTGATGATCAGTTGGAATGAAATGAAGTTCCACATCACCTTTAGAGACATGATCTCTTATAAAGTGATACTTGATATCAATGTGCTTAGATCTTGAATGAAGCACAGGGTTGTTGGCAATGGCTATTGCACTTGAGTTGTCACACATTATTGGGATCTTTGAGAAGATCTGATTGTAATCACACAGCTGATTTTTCATCCACAATATCTGTGCACAACAACTTCCAGCAGCCACATATTCTGCTTCAGCAGTAGAAGTAGACACCGAATGTTGTTTCTTACTTGACCAGCTCACAAGCTTTCCACCAAGTAACTGACAACTTCCAGTTGTACTTTTTCTGTCTATTTTTGAACCTGCAAAATCAGAATCAGAGTGCCCGATGAGATCGAAACCTGAGTCTTTGGGATACCAAAGACCCAGATTTATGGTACCCTTGAGATACCGAAAAATCCTTTTCACAGCAGCCAGATGTGACTCTTTTGGATTTGCTTGGTATCGAGCACACAGACAAGTAGCAAACATAATATCAGGTCTACTTGCAGTAAGATAGAGAAGAGATCCTATCATGGCTCTATAATTTGTAATATTAACAGAAATGCCATCAGGATCAGAAAAGAGTCTAAGAGGAGGAGACATAGGAGTTTTCATGGTAGAGCAAGTATCAAATTGAAACTTTTTCAGAAGATCTTTAATGTATTTGCTTTGATTTATGAAAATACCTTCTGGAGACTGTTTTACTTGCAAACCAAGAAAGAAAGTTAACTCCCCCATCATGCTCATTTCATACTCTTTTTGCATGAGGGAGCTAAACTCATTACACAAGGATTCATCGGTGGCTCCAAAAATAATATCATCAACATAGATTTGAACAAGAATGATATTACCTTGTGATTTCTTGAAGAAGAGGGTGTTGTCAACCTTGCCTCGTATATACTTATTTCTAAGTAGATATTCTGAGAGAGTATCATACCAGGCACGAGGAGCTTGCTTTAGTCCATACAAAGCTTTATCCAGCCGATACACATGATATGGATGGACTGGATCTTCAAACCCAGGTGGTTGCTTCACATACACTTCTTCAGCTAGTTCACCATTCAGGAAGGTACTTTTGACATCCATTTGGAATACCCGAAAATTCTTGTAAACTACATGGGCAAGAAATATTCGGATAGCTTCCAATCTGGCAACAGGAGCAAAAGTTTCATCATAATCAATTCTTTCCTCTTGCCGATATCCTTGAGCAACCAGCCTTGCTTTGTTCCTTATGACAGTTCCTTCTTCATCCATCTTGTTTCGAAACACCCACTTTGTTCCAATAATATCTAGGATCAGCTAGGGCTTCATTTATCAGCTTAGACTCAATAATAGAAACAAAGTTGATGTATAAGCACAGATTGCTTATGCCTCTTCTTCTTTTTACACCAACTTGTGGATCACCTATGATTTGATCTATTGGATGATCCATGGTCCACTTTAGTGCAGAAGGTAAGGGAGGAGGTAGAGAAGAGGATGAGGTAGGATTTTGAGATGGTGAAGGTAGGTTAGTGGGAGATATGGAGTTTTGGTGGGTAAGGTCTTCTGTAGAGTTAGTTTCAAGAGGTGGAGAAGAAAGAGAGGGTTCTGAAGATAAGGTGGTGTTTATGGGAGGCTGAGAAGGGTTGCTATCTTGTTGATCTGGAGGATTGGGTTGAGAGGAAGATGGAATTTCACCAACACATGAGTTTATCCATAGGTTTAGTTCTTCTTCATTACAAGATAATGAAGATGTTTCAAACTCATCAAACTTTACATGCATGGATTCATCTATGCATTGCCTTCTTAGTTGTAGATTCTGAAGGCTCTTGAGGAGAGAGAATAGCCCATGAAAATTCCATCATCAGACTTCGGATCAAATTTTCCAAGTTGTTCCCTGTCATTTAGCATGTGACAAGCACAGCCAAATACATGAAAGAAGTCAACTGCAGGTTTCCTACCATGGAAAACTTCATAAGGAGTCTTGTCATGCCTTTTGACTATGATAGACCTATTTTGAGTAAAGAATGCAGTGTTAACTGCTTCTGCTCAAAAATAGGTTGGCAACTTAGATTCACTCAGCATTGATCTTGCAGCTTCACACAGCGTCCGGTTCTTTCTTTCAACAACACCATTTTGTTGAGGAGTACGAACAGCAGAGAAGTTCTGAGAGATTCCTTTTTGGTCAAAGAAATCTTCCAGTGCAGCATTTTTGAATTTTGTGCCATTGTCACTTCTGAAGGACTTCACCAGTTTACCATTCATATTTTCAATCTTTCTTGTAAACCTGATGATTTCTTCAGCAGCATCACTCTTGTGTTTTAGAAAGAACACCCAAGTATATCTAGAGAATTCATCGACGATTACTAGCATATACTTTTTACCACCCAGACTAGGTGTGCTTACTGGACCACACAGATCCATGTGAAGCATTTGAAAAGGTTGAGAGATAGATGAGATTTGTTTTGTTTTAAAGGAAGTTCTGGTGAGTTTTCCTTTTTCACATGCTCCACACAGGTTTTCTTTTTCAAAAACTATTTTTGGCATTCCAACAACCAGCTCTTTGTTGGAAAGTTTGTTCAAGGTTTTAAAGTTTAGATGAGAGAACCTTTTATGCCACAGCCAACTTTGCTTGGCTAGTTCTTGAGAGAGGAGACACACAGCTTCTCCAATTGCACTTTCCTTCATGTTGATTATGTATACATCATTTAGTCGGGTTCCTGCCAGTATAATCTTATTCTGCACATCAAAGACCAAGCACACACATAGCTGAAACATGACCTTATAGCCCAAATCACATATTTGGCTGATGCTTAGAAGATTGTACATTAGCCCTTCAACATGAGCTACTTTAGAGAAAGTGATGGTTCCATTTGATATGGTACCATATCCTTTGGTGATCCCTTTTCCATTTCCTCCAAAGGAAACAGTGGGTCCCTTTTTTTTTGAGAAGTTAGAGAGAAGAAGTTTGTTTCCGATCATGTGTCTTGAACACCCGCTGTCCATGTACCATATGTGATCTTTGTTTGGTACCTGCACCCAGAAACAAATTTAGACTTTTGGTACCCATTTTCAGGTGGGTCCTTTGGGATTAGAAGGCATTTTATTTCTGCGAAGATCCAAATCTTTTGGGTAATTTTTAGCAAGGTGAAGAGTATTGCCACAATTATAGCACTTCTTTAAAGAAAAGGCCCTTTTAAAATCCATATCATCAAAACTTTGAACAGGAGTTGATGACTGAGAAGAGGAGGGGTGACCAACACCTGGTCTTGGTCCAAGAATACCTTTACTAGGATTTCTTGATTTCTTCAAGTTTACTGACCGAGGAATAAGATCAGTAACTATTTG
This sequence comes from Silybum marianum, assembly GCA_036898165.1. NCBI lineage: Eukaryota > Viridiplantae > Streptophyta > Magnoliopsida > Asterales > Asteraceae > Silybum > Silybum marianum. Next base: position 17,045,467 of record CM072536.1, on the reverse strand, counting down.
AGATTTCCTTTTAGATGAAAATTTTGATTTAGAAAAAATTTTCTTTTAAGGAGAAAATCTTTTTGGAGAGGGATACTCAGCAACATTTGATGGTTGCTCCTGGGAGTATCTTGACTCATGAAGACTTACAGAATTTAAAAGTCTTTGAATGGGTTTGGGAGAAGAAGAGGAGAAGCTTGGAAGAATTGAAACTTTTGAAGACTCAGGAGAGGGTTCTTTAGCTTTAACAAACACTCCAAACTTTTTGGCATTGGACTCTACTTTTAGCATATCTAACAAATCTATTGAATGGACAAAAGTAGAATCCTCAGATGAGTAATCTAAAAGATCATCATCGTCATCAGAGAAGAAACCAGCAGAAAAGCCTTGACACTCGGATGATGGAAGTGGAAGGTCGGAAGGTTGAGGATCATCTTTTCCATATCCAAGTCTAGACTTGTCCTTACAAGAGATTTGATGTAGAAGAATCTTTTCTAGATTTTTTGAAGATTTAGTCCACTTGGAAAGAACCTCCTGTTCCTTTTCAAGAGTATTGGAAATCTTTGTTTTCTCTTCAGAAAGACTATCATTTAAATACCTTAGGTTTTCTAGATCAGCTTTCATTTTGTCAAAGTCCTTGAGTTTAGAAAAACAGGAGAGAAGTTGATCATTTAAACATTTAATATGTATGTCAGCCTTTTTCTTTTGATCCTTTAAATTGCAAAAGTCAATAGTTAAAGAATCAAAGTCATCAACCTTTTGATCATCAGAGAGAAAGGTAAAGGGATGTACCTGGGGCTTTGTTCCTAAAGTAGATCCCTCAGCAGATACAAGGGTAGTGTAGAGTGACTTTTCCATGTCTTCCAGCTCATCGATTTTGGCCATGAGGCATTTTGTGACATACTCACTCTCACTCTCAAAGGTTTGCTCATCCTCCCAACAATGAGCCTCAGCAACCAAAGTTTTACTTTTACTTTGTTTTCTTTCTTTTTCCCTCTTGTATTTAGCTTTGTACTTCTTATATCTAGAGGTTTCTTTTGATTCAGAATTTTCTTTAGAGGAGTGGCTATTTCTCTCTTCATGCTTCCTAGAAGCTGATTTTGAGAAGTCATGGTCATAAGAAGAAGAAGGTTTGAGAGTAGAGGAAGCTTTTGATCTGCACTCAGAAGCAAAATGACCTTTCTTTCCGCAATTGAAGCATTCTTCATTTGCTTTATCAGAAGAGGATTTGTGAGAAAAAAGGTTTTCTATTAAATTTAGAGCGGTTTGAAGAAAATATTTTATTCTTAAGGTTTCCAGCAATCATTGCCATACTATCAGAAAGTATGTCAATGGCTGATTCTTCTCCTTCATCATCAGCAGCACTATAGTATGCATCTGATAGATGAGAAGAGTCTTCCTTAATATCGTTTTCAGAATCAGGAGAAGGATAGGTGATTCTAGGAACACAAGAAGAAGATTTTGAATCACCTATCAAAGCAACAGAAGAGGATTTGATATCCTTTATAAGAGATTTTCTCTGGTTCTTAGTTTGTTCATAGTGGAGAAGAGTTCCATAGAGAGCAGTTAATGGCATTATTTCTAAGTCCTTGGTTTGCTTGATGCAAGTACAGATAGTTTCCCAGAAGTCTGGGAGACAATCCATGAACTTGCAGAGAACTTCTTCATTATCATAAACTCGTCCAAGAACTTTGAGATCATTGAGAAGACAGTTAAAACGATTGAATTAAGTAGAGAGAGATTCTCCTTTTTCATGGGGGAAAAGTTCATACTTTCTAACAAGACAGATCCTGTTAGATTTCTTGACTTCTTTGGTCCCTTCGTATAAGACACTCAAAGTATCCCACATTTCTTTAGCAGTGGGGAGGTTAAGAAGAGAGTGATACACTTCATCAGGAAAAGATACAGCAAGAGCGGATTTGACTTTAGTGTCTAGAGCAACTAGTCGTTTATCATCTTCACTAAATTTGTTTGAAGGTTTGATGATACATCTATCAGTTTTCTCACTTCTTTCATCATCTGACTCTATGTCTTTTCCTTCAGCGTCTTTTTGTGGGCCAAAGCGAGCCCATATTTTAGGAACAATAGGTCCCTCACTGAGAATGTTGGGATACCTACAATCGATCCCTTCCAAGAATAATAACATGCAATTTTTCCATAACCCAAACTTACTTGGGTTGAACCTTGGAGGTTTGGCCAAGGATCCTAAATCATATGTATTACTGGAGGAGGTCTGCAAAGTACCATCAACATTTGAAGTAGTAGCCATCACAGATCTGGTTTATTGAATTAAACCAACTGCTCTGATACCACTTGTTAGTCCCCAAAGAGAGATGGCTAAGCAAGTGAGGGTTTTGTAGAAAGAGGGGGGGGGGGGTTGAATACAAACACACAGAATATACTCTTTTTAAATTTTTTAATATAAATATCAAAAATTTACACACAGAAAGTTTGTTGCGGAAAAGAATAGACACATTATTCTAACAAACTAAACACACAGATAACAGTAATTAACTTGTACACAATGGAAGATTCGAATGGTTAACTTCTATGAGGGATTGGATGCTGAGTTATATCCAATTATTCAAAACGGTCCGTTTGTTCCCACCACTACTATTCCCAGAATTCCAGCCACTGCAAATACAGATGAGGTACCAGCAAGACTGGTTCAGAAGTCAAGGAATAACTGGACTGATGAAGAAAAGGCTAAGGTGGAATTAGCTAAGAAAGCTAAGTCTCTGTTGATAATGGCCATTCCAAATGAGATTTTTCAATCTCTGGACTCATGTGACACAAAGAAAGATTTATGGGATCAACCGGAGAATCTCTTAGAAGGTGGTGCGAAAATGAAAAAGAACGAGAAGAGCCCAAGCTCTAAATGAATATAATAGTTTTCAAGCGCCGATCGATGAATCTACGGAACAAACATTTCATCGATTCAACAATCCGATTAATCTGCAAGAGATGTGACATTGTTAGATCAAAGGAAGACAACAATGTTCTATTTCTCAAAAGGTTAAACCCCGAATGGTCAAATCTATCCATGTCACTACAAGCCAATCGGGACCTTGAACAATGGTCGCCGCATGATGTATTCGGTACACCGCAAGCTCATGAAAAAGAAGTTGTTCGTAAAAGAACAAACATCGGAGGTCCTCCGGCTTTGATCTCGAAACAAAAGGAATCGGAAAGACGAAGTGATGACAGGAAGAAATCGAAGGCCTTCATATCGAGAGGCGCTCCGGAAGATGACTACGAATCGGATGATGAAATTAAAGCGTTTGCCGACTCTCTCCGGCTTTAATAACTAAGCAATTTACTAATCGTTTTGGAAATAGGTCTTTGAAAGGAAATAAACGATTTGATCGTCCCTATGTTCCTAAACAAGAAGTACGAGAGAGTAGAGAAAACGAGAAGAAGAGAAGAAAGAAGAAGAATTAAAAAGGAAGAAAGATGTCGCTACGGATGTGGCAAGCCGGACATTACTCGAGAGATTGCGAGGAGCTGCGGAAAAGGATAAGACTTATTACAAAAACAAATATAAGTACAATGTCACCGAAAGAGCACACTTTGCGTAAAAAGAAAACTCGGGTGCAAGATGAATCCGGCGGTGATGAAGCCATGTTACGTGGAATGGCAAACACAAACGAATCAGGAGGATCAACCCTCCGAGTCACCGGTTAGTAATTTCTCTCGGATCATCCGAGCTTGAACAAACGATTGTGATGTTATCAAACAATTTTGAGGAACTAAACTCTGAAACTCACAATCGAAAAGAAATTACGAAAAAGTACTGAGAAAACTCTTTCTACAATCAAAAGGGAAAGAGATATTTTCAAAAGAGAAATGGATTTACTTACAGAAGAAAAACTCGAATTAAATACTGCAAAGGAAACGATTTCCATGAGTTTAAAACTTTCTGAAGAAAAACTTAAAAAGGAAATTTTGAATCTCAATAAACTTCGGAAGGAAAAGAGAAAGAAATCGTAGACAAAGAGAGTGATAGACTCAACTACGTAGCACTTAAAAACTATTTTCGAAAGAGAGAGAATTTTTACACATTGAACTTCAACGAGAAAAAGCTACGATTATAACATATCCGGATGCACGAAGGTTCATGACAAAATTAACACACAAGTAGGAAGATCCGGACTTGGTTTCGAGGACCTAGATCCCTACACGTGTAAGAAAAGGTCGGATACGAAATCGATTTTTTTGTGTTGGACAAATACAGAAGCCAAAGTTTCCAATTTTGTATGAAAAATCTATTTTTAAAAAATCTAGATATGAAAACCATCATAAAAAAAGCAAACTTATATTCGAAAATATTGAATATTATTGTAAAACAAATGTTGATCTAAATAAAGTTCAGAAGAAAGATGATATTTTCAATTTTGGTTCAAATAAACATACAATTTTGAATCCAGAGGCAGATATTTTTGTTCCAAGTCAGGCAGAGGAAGATCTACGACTTATGTGTGAAAACGATATTCTCTCTACTCTGGATAAGTGTTTTAGAAATGAAACTCTTTGTGAGAATCATCCAGAGATCTCTCCCTGTTCATTTGAAGATTTACATCTTTCTGAAACTCAAGAAAGCTTGGCTGAGATTACATATCCATGGGAGAATGACAATAATGATGAAGAATTTTTTGATAACTCTGAAAATTACCTTTCAAATTTAGAAGTAAATTCTTTTAAATCATCAAAAGTTATCACAAATAATTCAGAAATTATTGATAAAAAGGATGATTATTTGTATACTGATAAATCTCAAGAAATCAGAGCTTCTGATAGAGATTGTGCTAAACTTTCAAGTGGTATACCTATTCTTCCTGTTTCTGTTCCAGAACCGAGAAAATCAGTATCTATACATCCAAACTTCTTAGATATGTGTCTCAAAGCCAAAACATGTCTTGAACTTGAGAAAGAGGCAGAACTCAAAAACAAAGTGCAAAATCAAAAGATTTTAAACTCTACTCTTCCGAAGTTTACTAATATTCAAAAAGGCAAATGGAAATCCTCTAATTCTTATGTTCCTTTTTCAGTAAATAACAGAGCTTCTGCAAAAGTAGATCAGAGGAAGAACACAGAAAAGAAAAAGCCAGAACTAAAACAAAAGTCTAGTCTAGATAGGTTCTCTAGAACAACTGATACTAGAAAAGACTTTAGAAAGAATAATTGTAATTACCATTCTCGCAATGAAAATTCAATTCAATCTTCTATGTTTCAGTCTTCTGAATGTTTTTCACTGTTCTTAAAGTTAAAACAATTTTTCTCGCAAACCTCTGATCATTCCAATTCACAGTATGTTTGTCACAAAAAGAATAAAACTCAAAAAAACCAAAAACCAAAAATAAAGTCTTTACCTTCTGTTAAATCAAAAAACGAGCATACTCCAAAAGCTAACATAAAAGGACCCATTATGCGATGGGTACCTAAGAAATTCTGATTTTTGATTGCAGAAACAGCGTGTGCATATCTGGTATCTTGACTCTGGATGCTCGAGGCACATGACTGGATCCCAAAATTTACTATCCCAATTCAAGGACAAATCAGGTGGAGTAGTAACTTTTGGTGATAATGGTAACGGTCAAATAAAAGGCTACGGTACTCTACAAGAAGGTAATATCACCTTATCAAAGGTAGCTCATGTTTCTGGCTTGAAACATAACCTCCTTAGTGTAAGTCAACTTTGTGATTCTAAAATACTAGTAGTATTTGATGAAAAACATTGTTATTTATTCTCTAAAGCAGGTGAAGAACTTTGGAGAGCGGACAGAAAGGTAACTTGTATATGATGAATTTTATCTCTAAGGATGGTAAGGAAACTTTATGTCTCATCTCCAAAAAGAGTGAAGTTGCGTGGCTCTGGCATCATAAAATGTCTCACTTAAATTTTAATAATCTTGAGATGCTTGTTAAAAACAAACTGGTATCTGGACTTCTAGATATTCATTTTCAAAAAGATCACCTCTGCCCTGCATGTGAAATGGGCAAAATTAAACGAGCATCTCATAAAACAAAAAGTGATCATTCTTGTACTAGACCTCTGCAATTATTACATGTGGATCTCTCGTGGTCCAATTGCAATTCGAGTCTATCCGGTAAAAAGTATATTACGGTACTAATTGATGAATTTTCCGGATATACCTGGCTTGCTTTCGTTCGTCAAAAGTCAGAAGTCCCAGTGGTACTACAAAATATGATGACCAGAATTCAAGTTCTTCTACATCAGAAGATTCAGCAGCTTCGAAGTGATAATGGTACAGAATTCAAGAACGCCAAGCTTGAATCGTATCTTGTTGAACAAGGAATTACTCAAAACTTCTCTGCTTTGTTCGCACTCCACAACAAAACGGTGTAGTTGAACGTCGCAACGAGAACCTTGGTTGAAGCAGCCGTAACGATGCTCGCAGCCTTCGGTCTCCCAATTCACTTCTGGGCCGAAGCTGTTGCTACTGCTTGTTTCACTCAAAACCGTTCAATTATTGTCAAGAGGCATCTCAAAACCTCTTATGAGCTGATTAATAAAAGAAAACCATCTGTAAAATTTTTTCATATCTTTGGTTGCAGATGTTTTATCTTAAACGACAGAGATAATCTTGGCAAATTTGATCCGAAGTCCGATGAAGCTAAATTTTTAGGCTACTCGTTAAATTCAAGAGCTTTCCGAGTTTTTAACTTACGAACAAAAACTGTTATGGAAAGCATCAACATTGACTTCGATGATAACACCCAACTGACTTCCGAACACTCTACTTCAGAACTCAAGCTTAATACTGTTACTTCTGACTATCTTTCAGGTTCCAGAGAATCCGAGATTGATGCTATTTTTCAAGATTTTCTGGGCGACGAAGTTGTGTCAGAAGCTATGTCACCTCCACATTTGCAGATACCAGATATTCTCCAAGCCTCCGGCATTACTCTCTCTGGTCCTGCTTCTTCTGTTTCATCTGTCACGTCTATTTGTCCAGAAGTTCCCACTACTCCTACATCTGCCAGTCAAGAAGCTACTTCTGTTCCATCATCTGAGGGGGAGACACAAGGGCAGGTAACAAAACAGATACCAGAAGGACATACAGAAGAAAATAAAGAAGATTTTGTGTTTCCAGATGAAATCATTTCGTCAAATAACACAACCCAATCAATTTCTCAACCCAGAATGACGAAATGGACTAAATCTCACACACCAGATCTTATAATTGGTAGTCCTTCCGAGGGGGTCGAACACGATCTGCTACTGCAAATGAAGCATTCTTTGTTAATTTTCTTAGTATGATCAAACCTAAACGTGTACATGAAGCCTTAGTTGAACCAAGCTGGGTGGATGCTATGCAGGAAGAACTACTTCAATTCGAAAGAAATAAAGTTTGGCGTCTTGTTCCTTTACCAAAAGGCAAAGTTGCTATTGGCACAAAATGGGTATTTAGGAACAAAAAGGATGAAGATGGAATTGTTGTCAGAAATAAAGCTCGTTTGGTGGCTAAAGGTTACTGTCAAGAGGAAGGTATCGATTATGATGAAACCTTTGCTCCTGTTGCAAGACTAGAAGCAATAAGATTATTCTTGGCTTTCTCTCGCATACAAAAACTTCAAAGTCTACCAAATGGATGTTAAATGTGCATTTCTTAATGGATGTCTAAAAGAAGAAGTGTATGTTGAACAACCTGATGGTTTCAAAGATGCAAGATATCCAGAATATGTTTATCTTCTTGACAAAGCTTTGTATGGTCTAAAGCAAGCCCCAAGAGCCTGGTATGAACGACTATCGAAATTTATGATCGCAAAAGATATGAAAAAGGTAAAATCGATACAACTACGTTCATCAAAAGAGGCAAAGGTATGTTAACTATAGTTCAAATTTACGTGGATGACATAATATTTGGTTCTACTCATCAAACGAGAAGTTGATTTGTTTTCTAAGTTGATGGAAACCGAATTTGAAATGAGTATGATGGGAGAATTAACTTTCTTCCTAGGACTTCAAGTTAAACAAAGCACCTACGGTATCTTTATAAATCAGGCAAAATATGTTTCTGACATGCTTAAAAAGTTTCATCTTCAAAACTCATCATCCATGAAAACACCTATCTCTCCTGGTATGAAATTAGGACCTGACTCCTCTGGTAAATCTGTTGATATTACCAGCTACAGAGGAATGATTGGTTCTCTTTTATATTTAACGACAAGAAGTAGACCTGATATTATGTTTGCCACTTGTCTTTGTGCTCGTTATCAAGCAAATCCTAAAGAGTCTCATTTGGCTACTGTAAAAAGAATTTTTAGGTACTTAAAAGGTTCACCATCGTTGGGCCTTTGGTATCCTAAAAATTCTGGATTTGATTTAATGGCGTATACAGATTCTCGATCATGCGGGTTGTAAGCTTGACGGAAAAAGTACATCGTAGCCGTCAACTTCGGGAAATCGACTTATAAGTTGGACATCCAAGAAACAAAGCTGCGTATCCACATCTACGGAAAGCGAATATGTTGCCGTCGCTAGTTGTTGTTCACAAGTTATTTGGATGAAGACCCAACTCAGAGATTATGGTCTGATATACGATAAGATTCCCATCCTCTGTGATTCTGAAAGTGCTATCGCCATTACAGAAAATCCAGTTCAGCATTCCAAAACAAAGCATATCGATGTCAGGTATCATTTCATCAAGGATCATGTCGAAAAGGGTACAATCGAAATGTATTTTGTTTCTACTGATTATCAACTTGCTGATATTTTCACAAAAGCTCTTGATGAGAGACGTTTTAACTTCTTAATTAGCAAGTTGGGAATGCTTAATATGTAACAATGATTTCTTCAGAAGCATCCAGAAGCCTCTGAACTATTCTAACGATACTTCAGAAGTCATCAGAAGTCTCTGATGCTTTCTGAACTCTTCGTAACACTTCGAAGCCTTCCGAGTTACTCGATTTTGTTTCATAATAATATTTTTCTTTCAAGAGAAATCATAAAGTGCAGATTGAGAAACGAGGTAAAGAAGCTACTACAGGGGGAGTTCACCATTCAAGGAGGAGTTTACCATTCAAGGGGGAGTTTCACAATGCAGAAGATATTCGTCTAAGTCTAACTCTGGTTAGCTGTCTTCTGATTTACTATTTCACTTAAATTTTATTTGAATCTATCTGCTCTGAGTTTCTCTTGCCGCCAAGGTCTCTTAGACTTTTGATTCATTTCAAATTTTTTTAAATATAAATCAAGTCGACATGTTTTTCAACTAAATTTTCTATAAATTGATATTTCTTATAATTTCCATTAAATATATAAATTCAATCAACTCTTGCCTCCAAGGTTGTTTAAATCTATATGTTTAATGCAAATTCTTCTTTATTATTCTTTTATAGAAACTAAACTCTCATGTGATTTTTGTTTTCACTTGACTGATTTTTAAACTTAAATAAATAAAATTAAGATTAAAATATGTGTTTATTCAATTAATTCAAAATTAATTGATTAATTAAACAGATTTTCTTTATTACTTTTGTTTATTTCTGCTTTTAAGAAAAACAGCCTCTGCTACTAAATCATCATCATACATGTGTCTCGTCGTACACGTGTCCCCAATCGAAACACTGCATGTGTATACCCGCGTGCTTACATCAGCTCAAATGAACCGTTTTTTTTTCTCCCCAAACTTAATAACCCCTTCCCATTCTACAGTTTCTCTCTCACATAAAACCCCCAATTTCAACCTTCATCTTCTTCCTCGCAAAAATTCCCTAAATCAGTGTTCATTCTCTTTGCAAAGACAAAGTTTTCTATTGTCAAGCATTCGAAATTTCAAAATGGCTTCCAACTGTGCCCGTCCTTCCAACAATGATGAAGAAAGAATCATCGATTCAACTGCGGATAGTACTCCCATTGTGAAACTGCCATTGAAGGCGAACAATGTGCAGGTACTGCTCAACCCTAACACTTATCAACCAGAATTTCGCATCATGATCGAGTTTCTACAACAACACCAGTTGCATCGAGCCCTAACCCTAACCAACCCAAACATCCCTGAAATATATGTCCAAGAACTGTGGCTAACAATGATCATCGAAACCGATGAAACACTCGCCGGTTCTTTCACCCATCCTGAACAAGTGGAAATTGCTGTTCAAATTCCCATCACCAAAAGAAAACTTGCCAAATATTTCCATCTTCCCCTTTCTGTGATCGAAGTGGATGGGCAAACCATTCCCAATCCTTCCCTAGAAGAAAACCCTTCCACAGAAGCCCTCCTAGCCTTCATAAATCTTACGGGTTACAATGAACCTCTTACAAGGTCGTCCGAATTCAAGAGGAAGAAGTTGCCCCCAATGTGGAATCTACTCGTCTCCATTCTCAACAAGAGCCTAACTCGCAAAATAGGTTCTCTCGGATCAAAGCTAGCCGAAACATTCTGACTATAATGTATGGGATGTTCTTCAATCGACCCTTGGACTATGCAAGTCTCATCTTCCAAGAGATCAAAGCAGTTGTGCACACTAAGGTGATCCATCAGAATCAGGGAAAGCCACTACCAGCACTCATGTTCCCAAGATTTCTATCTCTCATCACTCATCCTGCAATTGGGGCAATCGAAGCTCCCCTGATTCAGCCATTCTGCTAAATTGCATCAATGAGCTCCCATAGATCAACCATCGACAGCATCGGCTACTCTGCACCCAGAGAATTATCCAGGTACATGCTAAACCTAATCCCATCTAGCTCTTCTAATCTCCAAATCTATAGAAGCTCTATGGTTTTCTCAGAACAGAGAATTCCTACCCCAGAGCACTTAGAGCCAGGTGTAGGTGGTAAGGGGTCTGGTGAGCATGAGCTTGAAAAAAATAGGAGTGAACATCCGAGTGCTTCTACCTATGCCGACCTTCTATTAAATGAAGGTACAGAAGATGTCCTCAGAGACACATATGAGTGTTCCTCTCCTATTCCCCAAAGGGCAACCACAACTTCTGAGGTTGATGTCACCACGTCTCCACTCATTGACTTAGAACAAATTCAGCTCAAACCACCAAGAAACCGGCCGTTCAGAGGATACTTCTTCTGAATCAAATTCATCTGGGGAAAGCACCTCCACTTCATCATCCTCCCAAAAGGATGATGATGATAATATAAGAGTTCATTCGCCCCAGAACTCGCCACTTCCTTCACCACATGTTCATGTCTCCGTGACTGACATACCAATACGCACGTAGGATGAGTCCACATCCTCTCCTAGGATAGATGCTAATGAATTCCCATCGAGGGGTTACGGCCTAGGAATGCACCTCTTACCGGAGTGTTTACACTTCACCAAGGTAAGCATCTTGTCTTCAAAGACCTCATCCTCTGATGATGAGGATAATGTTGAAACAGTCAGAACAACCGAAGAGGAGCCTGTGAATAACAGCCCTCAAGGACTGGTTGGAAGTCCTTCTACACTCAACGTCAAAACAGGTGTAGAAGGCCCCTCTGAACGCGAGGGTAAAGGGGCTCCATGTGTTGGAGATGCACCGGTTACATCTTCTGATTTAGTCACAAATGCAGCGTTCTTGGCATTTGCTGATCAAATTCAGAGATCTGTGGAAGATCTAAAATTATCCGTGACCACTAACAACTCTCTTCTTCTGAGCCTTCAATTTAAAATTGAAAGTCAGAACTCTCTCTTAGCAGATCTTCAGCGCCAAATGAGTACCTCTCAAGAAGATCAGAAGGCCTATTTTGCTGAACAATTTTTGCTATTGACTAATGGTCTTCAAGCAAATGCAGAGGCAATCTCTCAACTTCCAGAATCTCTACGTGCCTCTGCCTTCCCTATCTCAGACTACAGCTCTCTGGTGGCCGATATACAGAAGATTATCAAGACCATCATTCCTTCTGATAATCCCTCTGGGTCTACGCTCGTCACGAAATCTGATCTCGCCTCTTTCCAGAAGATTATTCTTGAGCGAATGTCTTCCATCGCTTCAAAGTACTCTTCCAAGCCCTCCACATCCTCAACGGACCGTAAAATTGCTGCCATCGAATCTACTCTATCTCAACTCGTGCCTCTGGTTTCTTCTATTGCTGAGGCGTTTAATGCCAAGAAGAAGGCCAAGGAAGAAAGGGCTTGCAAAAAGGCAGAGCTGAAAAGAAAACATTCTGAGGATCAGGATCCTGATCTCAGAAGGGGGAGAAAGGTCCTGAGCCTAAGCAAGCCAAACAAACACCACCAGAACCAAACACGACCACTGCTGACTCTTCAACTCCAAAACCATCACAGCAACCTTCTTCTTCAAAACAAGTGCCAATCACTCCAACACCTCTGGCTACGCATTCTGGGCCTCTACCCAGAGATCCAGATCTAGCTAAGTTCATTCTGGATGTTATGGGAAAAAGCGAGAATCCCAAGCTCTCCTACCGAACGGGCCGAAATAGTCGAGCTCACGAAGAACGAGAACGAGCTAAAGCCGCAAAGGAAAGAGCTAAAGCCGAAAAAGAAGAAAGGGCCGAGAGGAGGATGAGGAAGTGTTCGTAGCCGAAAAAGAAAAAGAAGAAGAGATAATACGCCGAGGCTAATTGTTGAAGAACAAATAGAGATAGAGAGGGTCGAAAGAGAGAATGCGGAAAGAGAGAAGGCTAGACTTGAAGAAGAACTACAGAGACAAAATTTTGAAGCTGAAGAAAGAGCAAGAGTCAGAGCAGAGGCCGCTCAGAAGCAGAAAGAGATCAGAAGAGGAGAATTTGAAGAAAAATTGAACAAAGTTGGAAACATTGAACTTCCAACACTTGAAGTTGAGAAAAGGCACATGTATGCTCCAACAGATCAGAAGATTTATCTCATGATGCCTAACTTCGCAAACCAATACAATGTAAGCAATGAAGTTAAAGATAACTTCATGGCTCATAAACAAGACAGAAAGACGGTTTTCACTACTGCTCCAATTACAAAGATCACAGCCATGAAACATAAGCAGTTTCAAGATACACCCATTTGGTACACAATCTACGAGGTAGTCAGATCAAACAACAAGAGTTATTACATATGTGATAATGATCTGTTGTCCATCCATCCGCCTTATCTCATTTTTACGGAAGAATTTATGAAGACTCAGCTTTCTGAACGCAAAGATCCACAAGACCATGTTGCCTACACTAGAATTATTCTATGTATGAAATCATACATTAGATACAAAAGGCAGGTCGACTTCCAGATTGGCTTAAATTTCAAAATGGATAATCTGGCTATCTCTGCACCAAATGAGGAACTTGAAGGGATAAGCAAATTCGAGTGGGTAGACTTCTCGAACCGGAAGAGGGAATCATCTTCAAAAGACCAAATGGAAAGAGCTTCTTTCGCATCAAAGAAGCTCACAAATACTCTTCCGAGGTAGTCTACATCATCAAGTGCTATCTTTGGCTTAGACACGACAAATCCAGATGTTGCAAAGAAAGTAGAGAAAAGACTTGATGGACTTCAGAAGAACAGAGAGCTTATCGATAATATTTCAAGTATCATTGCTGCTGTTGATCCTCTCTAAAGAAAGTTTTTTTTTGACTTCATACTTAGGGGGAGAATGTTAGAAATTAAAGTATGAGTCAAAGAAGAGAAGTCTACAAAAATCAACACACTCTTCTTGTTATAACTAATTGTTGTTAGACGCTCCCTTTTAGACACATGGCACTTTGTAATTGGCTAGCATTTTGACTTTCTGTTTTTGTATCTGTATAAATAGCATTATATTGTGTTTGTAAAAGTTGTCGATCAATACATTTACATTTTGAAGAATACTGTGCGTAATTCATAACTTTGTCTACTTTGATTCAAAGTTATCATTTCATAATCTTTGTTCTTCATTCTGTTTACTGTTCTATTGATTTAAATTGTTAATTGATCTGCTTCCGCATTTCACTTTGATTCAATACTCTCAATTAACAATCGGTTTAAAGGAATCTGGAACCAACAGTGAGATTTATGGGAAGGACTTCATCTCCTTTTATAGTGCCCGTGCATGGGATGCATGTGGACAGTTGTCAAGGTTTTATTAGCTAGAAGTGTATCTGCTGGACAAAGGAAGAGACCACTCCCTTTGTACTAGAATAATGGATGAACCATTCTTTGTAGCACGTAATGTCAGATAACTTTATCTTCTTTTCTTCATGCTCTGTGAAGTCCCATCAAACCATTTAGCTAAAAGATAAATATTCCTTTTAAAAGAATAAAAGAGAATGTCTTTATTTAAGGTTTAATGCCCAAGTTCTTGCTGCTCACATATCTGGCATTTGTTGTGAGTCAAGAACTTATCTCTTGAAAATTGCTAAGTGATACATGAACTTATGTATCACATCGGTGGATACCTTGTAAGGCTGGAATTGATAAGTGTACACATTGCTTAGTGAACCTCAAATATCACTAAGTGTTGAGAGTGTACACCCTTGTAGTTGTGACTTGATATCACAGCCTTAGAAACTATACCTGCAATTTCGGTGACGAAGGTATGTAGTGTCGGTGACCATGAGTACTAACTTGATGACCTCATCTTGTAATGATGACCCAATACTTTGATGACTTAAATGTGTACCATCGGTGACCCACTATGTTGGTGACCCAATCTTGACTTTGGCAATATGATCTGAATATTGAAGTTAGTTGGTACATCCAAAATTCCACTTTTTGATGTACAACCCTTGATTGAATAGTTTTTGACTTTTCAATACTTGAAGCATATTTCAGACCTTCAAAAGAACCTATAATAAATCAATCATACAAAGGAAGGTAGTTCATCACCAAATCATCGGTGACCCAACAATATTTTTTATTACAAAATTGTCCTAAAATACTTGTATGTTAAGACGTGAAAAAGTGTTGAATCTTATAGATTTAAGTCACAAAACAATCTATTACAACATTTAAACATTTTTTACCTTATATAAATTCGATTTGTTTTGTAGGAGTGAATTGGAAAGGAAGGAAAAGACAAGCTTTCATGTTTTTGAGTGAAAGAGAAATGAAACCAAATAGGAAAAATTGCATTAAAATGGAACCAGATTTCACTTAATTTCTATTTTAGGTAACCAACTTTTAAAGTTATTAGTTTAGGGCTTGAACCAAACTTTTCATTTATTTAAGTGCCCGATTTACCTGATGAGCTTTTAATGCTGACATGTTACAACTTAATGCCAACTAACATGACATGTCATTTTTAAATTTTAAATAATAAAATTAAAATTATGACATGGCTCTAATAACACACAAACTTTCTTTATTTAACAATTAAAATTTAATATTCATATTTATAAAATAATAAATAAATAGAAATTCATTAGTCAAAAGACTTATTCATCTAACATCCATTCTCAGAGGTTTTGATTAAATAATAATACATTCATAAAACCCTAGGAGATCCCTTCATCCCCACAAATGAATCCGCCGCCCTTTAATTCCCTCTGTAACTCCGGCGTCTCTTCATAATCTCGTCGTTCCTCCCTCCCTCCGACAAGATCACTTCTTTTCCATCGTCTCTTCATGTTGTCATTGCCCTCCCGAAGGAACCAAAACCCCATCGCAAGAGGAACCGACAATTGTTCTTGTGATTTTTGGATTTGGGATATGCATCCATGGTGATTTGAGGAAGAAGAACTGGGAGAGTGATAAAATTTTAATATTCATATTTATAAAATAATAAATAAATAGAAATTCATTAGTTTTTGTTCTTGTGATTTTTGAATCTGGGAAGTTAGAAGAAGGTCGGCATCAAGAGAGGTCTGATATGCATCCATGATGATTTGAGGAAGAAGGATTGGGAAAGTGGGTTTTTTTAATGCCTGGACTGGACAAATCATATGTGTTAATTTATTATTTAGTTTGTTTTTTTAATTTCAATCATAGATGACATGGCATTATTATATTCAACGTAATATTTTTTTTAAATAATAAACTTGCCACATCATTGAGGTAACAGGTTACCTGTTAAACCGGTCAAATAGATTCTTAAAGAAATAAAATAGTTTGGTTCAAATCCTAAAATGATAATTTTAAAAGTTGGTCCCTCAAAATAGAAATTAAGTGAAAATTTGATTTCATTAACCAAATATATCATTTTTTACAAATTTATTCTTTACTTATTTTACGTCAAACTGTGAAGGACAGATAGTTTTATAAATGGTTTAAATAGTTTTAAATTAATTCTTTTACTTCCGTTACATTTCCTCCCAAATATGGGTGGATTTTTACAAAAGTAAATTAACATGATGTTTCTTTATTTTCGTTTTTTCCCTCGTTTAACAACACAAGATTATTTTAATTCCCCTCTACTTTCATTATAAAATTATTAATTAAAAATAACATAATTTATAAGTTACTTTATAAGTTAGCTTATTTTTCGAATAATCGTTGCAATATACATAAATTAATTTAAAGTTAGTTTATAAGTTTAACTTATTGATAAAAAAAATCTAGGGATACAAGTTTTTAGGACAAGCTATGCGGCTAGTTTTGTTGTAGTCTGAACTTGTCCCATGTAATTAAAGCGAATCTATACTGTAGTATAAAATATTTGACAAAAACTCTTAAAATCCATTTTTTTCATGCAACAAGTAGTACTGTTTATTGATGTATAACACTTAAAACTCAAAATTACGAGTAAATTTTGTATAAGTACAACTTAGTAAATTACGACTATATTTTTATATTTTAAATATAAAAAATCTAAAATATAAATACGATGGTTATTAAGTTTTAACAGAATACTTAATTATAATTTTTATAAATAAATTATATTATTAAACCAAAAATAAGTTGTTTCATTATTTAACTTAAACATGAAATTATAATAAAAAATTGAATTGAAGAAATTAAACAAAAAAATAGAACATTTAAATACTTAATTTGATATTAATGTCGATATTTTTTTTCAAGTTCTATAGTATCGATCTTTATATTTATATTTTATTCAAACATAAAAATATTATTGTTTTCTTAAAACCAAATAAAGCCGTATTAATAATATTGACAAAGACAAAAATAAAACGAAACATTAAAATCAAGATTTATCTCACCGCATTACGTACGCCAGTACCATTCTAGTAATTAAAAACATATTATTTCATATCCGTTAAAACAAGAAGCAAAGTTCGTATACTGGAAACAATACTACGAATACCAAACGAACGACATGGCCGCCAACCAGTAATTAAATACTGCTAATTTGATACGTTCTCAACTTAACTTTTTTTCTCGCACCATCATTCGCCCCTTTTACTTAGCTAACGACTTGGTGATGGGGACGATTTTCAGATGATTTTTGAGTGATGTCGAAATCCCAGTGACTTCAGTTATATCAACCTCATGGGGTTTCATTCCATTCGGAAGTTTCCAATCAAAATGATACAAGAAATTAGCAAGTGGAAATTCAACCATACTCAACCCAAAACCAAGTCCAGGGCAAATTCTTCTTCCCGCACCAAACGGAATGAACTCGAAATCCGCACCCATATAACTCACCCGACTGTTTTCGAATCTCTCAGGAATGAAGCTTTCCGGGTTTTCCCAACTATCGGGATCCATTCCACATGCCCACGCATTTACGATTATCTTTGTCTTTGCTGGAATATCGTATCCATCGACGTTGCAATCCTGTCGGCATTCTCGGGGTACTAATAATGGTGTTGGAGCATGTAACCTTAGTGTTTCTTTTACTATCATCTTGAGGTAATGCAAGTTTTGTAAATCGGTTTCTGTGATTATATTTCCCTTCACAACTGATCTAACTTCTGTTTGTGCTCTCTTCATCATCTCAGGGTTTCTTATCAGCTCTGTCATTGCCCATTCAAGTGTTGTTGAAGATGTATCAGTTCCAGCTGTCAACATATCCTGGATTCATCCAAATATATGCAGAAGTTTTAATAAGAACACATACAATAGAATCAAGTTTACACGATGCCAACAATTTTTAAATATCATAATAGTCCTGTCTAAAAGTATTGTAATACGGTTAAAAGACGTTTTTAGACATCTTAACAAGTTCTTTAAGATATTTTTAAAATAAAACGTTGTATTAACTATTTTTATAGGATACTATTGTAAAAAGTGTCTATTAAAGATATTTTTTTAGGAAATTTATTTTTATTATAAGAAACTTAATTATTCAGATAGTCTTCTATAAAATAGCTAATACAATTGTTTATTGGACAATCATCTATTTTATACGACATTCTTTGAAAAAATGTCATATGAAAGATGTGCACATTTGTAAGACATTTCTCAAATAGTGTCCTATAAGAACCCCATTTTGTTTCTTTTGTTACCAACTCATCTTCAACTTATCAAATGAAGAACTTTCTTAAAAATCTACAATGGAGGTTTTTATAAAAACCTCATTTTTTGTGGGTTTCATTGATTCTTTCAACTTTTTTCAATAAATATTAATATTAATATATATTAGTAATTATAAAGTTAAAAAAACTAAAATAAAAAAATAAGGACAATATCACTTCTCACAAACTTCACGGTTAAACCCAAGGTTCTTGTTCAAGCACTTAGAAGACATGAGGTTATTATAAAACCCGCTCCACAATGATAGTTCTTAGAAGTCACTACACTTTTACTTATAAGAATCTTGCATTTACTTGTTAAAATAGACCCAAAAGTGTTCTTCTATAAGCCTATAATGTAAGGTTTTGAGATAAGACGCGTTATAGTTTGGTACTTTGGTTCTATATAAAATATTCTATTGGAATGACTAGACATTCTAAACGTCCAGTGAAGTCATTATTGTTATAATAAGACATTCAAAAACGTCTTATAAACTTAACTGCAATAAAACAACCTATTTGGACACTCACATATATTTCCTAATTACTTTCCTAATTTTGTTGCACTGAAATGAAAGCATTAAAAAGATATATACCAGAACAACGGCTTTGACATGGTCATCTGTGATGTCGAAATCCAGTCCACCAGTCTCTTTGACCCTCAATAAAACATCAACTAAATCTTCTTGCTCGTTGTTCTTTCTTCCTTCAGCTCTATGTTCTTTCAACACATCTTCCATTAAGCCATCAAGCTGTTTCTGCATCTTCAACCACCTCGCTTTCTTCCCCGAAACGACATTAAGAAACTGCAAACGAGGATAATAAGACGCCAGATTAAACGCACTCAACGTTTTCAACACATCATACAGCAGTTCAATCAGCTTAGCCTGGTCTTTACAGCTATCGCCTAACGTCGCCTTGCAAATCACATTATTCACCATCTCTATCGTCATCTCCGTGAAATTAATCACCCTTCCAGATTTCGATTCAAGAACCTTACCGATACGAATAAGCTCCTCTTCTCGAATAGAGCTGAATGATCGAACCTTTTTCGCACTGAGAAGCTCCAACGTGCAAATCTTCTTCATCTGCCTCCAGTATTCACCGTAGGGCGCCCACCCGATGTCCTGAGCTTTATAAAAGAATATTTGGGACGTAGTGGTGGTGGGTCTGTCGGCAAAGCTGATATCGTTCGTTTTCATGATCTCACGAGCGAGTCGAGGTGTCGACACGACGATGGTCGAGACTTGACCGAGCTGTAGGTGCATAATGGGTCCATATTTTCTAGCCAGGGTTCTAAGAACTCGGTGTGGGGTTAGGGTTTTGAGTTGGTGGATGTTTCCGATGATGGGTAGCTTTGGTGGTCCTGGTGGCAAGTTTTTGGAAGTCGTCAATGGCGTTAATAGAGCCCAACAGATGAACAGAATTAGAGAAGTTATAAAGAGGGAGACGATGGTATAAAGATCCATGGTTGGTAGGTTGTGGTCATTTGGGTTACGGTGGATATCTCATATATTTATAATGGGACAACATGGATGAGAAGGTAACTTGTGTAAGAAAAACCTTCTATTTTTTATTTGATTCATAGAACGCCATAGCATCTTCAAGACTCCAATAGTTTTTCCCAAAATAGTAAAGAGTGGATTTTTATTATAAAATGTTTGTAACAGTTTTTGTATGTTGTTTGTTAAAATAGAGAATTAGGATTAAAACTTTAAATATAGAAAATCGTTTTTCAAATTTTGAAGTTAGGAAAGAGATAAATAATTAATTGTTTTATTAAATGAGATTGAATTATTTTTTCTTTTTATAAAAAGGTTTTAAAAATGTATTGGGATATAGGGCATTTGTGGCATGCAGGAAGGGTAGTTGCAGCAGGATTTGTAAAAGGAATTGATTGTAATTATGAACCTTTTCTTTCATTGATCTCCAAATTAAAGAATATTATAATAATATAATTTATGTTAAAATTTATATATAAAATTACATCCAGTTCTAACAATTACCTGATTATTTATCTTAATACAATAATTTATATATTTAATAAAATATTATTTATCTTTTTTATACATATAACTTCAATTATTTTAATTGTTTAAATATAATTAAAATATAATTTCTTATATTTTATAAACTTTCAAAGATTTTTTTAAATTTAAATATTTTTACAAAATTTCTCAAAAAAAAATCTAGAGTAAATTACATGATTGGTCCATGTGGTTTACACTTAATAATACTATTTTAAAATAATTATGGATTTAGTCTCTGTGGTTTACACTTTCACACTCATTTGGTCCCTTAACCCTAACACCATTAAATGTATCTGTTAAATATTTTCTATTAAATCTAGAGGGACCAAAAATGAAATTTATTAAACATATAAACCACAAGAACCAATCATATAATTTACTATTTTGTAAACATATAGAACTATTAATTCTATTTTAATTATTTATATACATTAATATTAACTATTTAGAATTATTTATTTACATTAATAAATTAATGTAGATTTTTTAAAATTTGTTGTAACAAGTTTAAATTTTATAATATCTATAATAATTAATTTAATTAACATATTCTATCATTTATTTACTTTTTACTATTTTGTTTATATTGTTAGATATTTTTTTAATTATTTTATGAAATGTTGTAACTATGTTATGAAATATTTTAACCGCCTAATTTTTCAAAAAAAAATGGTCATTTTATATTTTGTATATAGTTTATCAGTTAGTTTTTATCAAACATGATTTATTCATTAGATAGTTTATCGGCTAACAACTAAGTTATCAATTAATTTATAAACATAACTTCTGGAATTTTTTTTGATATAACTAATAGTACTGATCGTTAAAAATTACAATTTTCAATAAAAATTACACTATTTCAATATCAAAAATTTGTTGTAGGTATATGAATTGACGGTTGATATTTATTAAGAAATATAACCTCTTTAACGTTTAATTTTTTACCATTAATTGATTTTGTTCTGTTTGATAAATTTTTATTTACTGTTCATAGATATTTAACTAACCCTTGATCAGGTAAACGACCATTAGGTTTGGGTAAAAAATAAGCACTTGCATGCCTCAAGCAAAATGCATATTTTATTTGGTAATTTATTTAAAAAATAATCAAGGGTTGGATAAACATCTATTAACAATAAATAAAAATTTATCATACAAAACAAAAAATCAATTAATAAGACGTATAATCAATAATGATAAAAAGTTGAACATAAAAAAGTTATATTTCTTAATAAATACCAACTCTTATTTATATACCTACAACAAATTTTTAATATTGAAACAGTGTAATTTTTATTGGAAATGGTAATTTTTAGCGATCAGTGCTATTTGTTATATCAATTAAAATTCTATAAGTTATGTTTATAAATTAATTGATAAATTAGTTGTTAGTTGATAAACTAACTCATGAATAAGTCATGTTTGATAAAAACTAGCTGATAAACCATATGTAAAATATAAAATAACCAAAAAAAATATCTTGAAAAATTAATCGGTTAAAATATTTCATAATATAATTATAACATTTCATAAAATAATTTAAAAAAAATTAACCAATAATATAATATGTTAATTAAAATAAACAAAATAGTAAAAAAAAAAAAATCGGGGAGAACCAGCTAGCTCTGGGTTCGAGTGGCATTTCACCCCTAACCACAACTCGATAACCATCTTTCGGCTAACCTAGCCTCCTCCGTCCCACGATAGAATATGTTAATTAAATTAATTATTATATATATTATAAAATTTAAATTTGTTACAACAAACTTAAAAAAATCTACATTGATTTATAATATGATTAATAATAATTCTAAATAGTTAATATTAATGTATATGTATAATTAAAATAAAATTAATAGTTACACATGCTTACAAAATAGTAAATTACATGATTGGTCCCTGTGGTTTATATGTTTAATAGATTACATTTTTGGGCCCTCTAGATTTAATAGAAAACATTTAACAGATGTATTTAACGGTGCTAGGCTTAAGGGACCAAATGAGTGTAAAAGTATAAACCACAAGGATCAAATCCATAAATATTTCAAAATAGGGATGTATAATGTTATTAAGTGTAAACCACATGAACCAATCATGTAATTTACTCAAATTTCTATGTCATAATCGTTCTAGACTAAAATCCGCCTTTTTTTTCAACATAAAGAAGTTTAGAATATAACTTGGGTAAGAAAACCTTATATATTTTTATCTTTTTTTATTTGATTCATAGAACGCCATCTTAGGGTTTCAATTTTGCAGCAATAAATATTTTAAAAGTAGTATTAACTTTTTTAAATATGAAAGTAGTATTAATTAAATATCGTAAATAATCATTGTTTGATTAATAACAAATAAATATTAAATAAACGGTTTTACTTTTAAAATTTTACAACAAAACACAATGAAAATAAAAAATATCCGAACTTTCGTTGCAAAAACACTGCGAAAATAACTTTCATAGTGTTTTTGCTGTGAAGTTTCAGGTGTAAAAAACTGGTCTCACATGTCTCACGAACACTGATCTCATGTAATCCCAAGTCCTATTATTAGTATAAATAAATGCCTCAAAAATCATATATTCCGTTCGAGTCCCACCAATTTTCACTAAGGGGTCACTATAACAAAATCAAGTTTATATAGGACGCCCAAAAATGTTAAGTGTTCAATAGGCTGCTTTATAGGATTTAATTTTTAGGACGCTGTATAAAAACAAGTGTCCTATAAAAAATGAGTTTATAGGACACTTCGTCAAAAGTATCTTATAAAATTTGTTAATGCGACGCTTTATATTAAAGGTGTCATGTAAAACTTGTTAAAACATCCAAAACCTTCTATCAACTTATTATGATGCTTTTAGATAAGACGTTTTATATTTTGATCCTAAAAATTATGTTCTATAAAATGGTCTATAAGGACACTTAGAAATTGATAGCGTCCTATTAACACAAGTTGTTGTAGTGGGCTTTTGGTTCAAACAAGGGATTAAAAAAGGAATGAGAATTTTCAATTAATTAGGAATGAAAATTTGACTTTCGCATTATATTATATAAAAATAAACAATTTTTTTATATTCTTAGCTTTTTTTCCGAACGGCAAAGACGTACTTTTATTAACCACAAAAACAGTTACAATCAGTTACAAACACGCACCAAAGCGTCGAACATCACGTACAAACAAAAGATCGACAGTTCTCGCCTACCATTCATATCATGCTAAACTGTTCTACACATACCATCACAACTGAGAATTGGTTTATGAGAGGTAAACTGTATCCCCGCGACTGAGATTAAATAGCTGCAGCGGCAACCCAGTTTGGCCAAAACAGACCCCCGATCTTATTCTTACTAATTCCTGCTTAATTCCCTCAATCAAACACCCTTAAGATTCACTAAATTCTTTGAATGTGATGGAATGGTTTTGGAAAAAGGGGGAATTAAGTGAGGGATGTAACACATCTTTTTTGTCTTTAATCCCAAAGAACTCAAGCCCATTGGGTCTAAATGATTATAGACCAATAAGCCTTATTGGGGTACTTTACAAAGTGATTTTGAAAGTTCTTGCGGAAAGGATGGAAGGAGTCATGGAGAAGATCATAAGCAAGGAACAAAGCACGTTCTTAAATGGAATATCCATCTTGGATGGGATTTTAGTAGTTAATCAAGTGGTGGAATTCGTAAAAAGTAAAAAGAAAAAGAGTTTGATTTTCAAAGTGGACTTTGAAAAGGCATACGATACGGTAAGATGGCCATTCCTCTTGGAAGAGTTGGAAAACATGGGGTTCGGTAAGAAATAGAGGAGGTGGATAGAGACACGCTTGAAATCTTCAAGAATATCAGTCCTTGTTAACGGAGCACCAACAAAAGAATTTCCAATGGAAAAGGGACTTTGACAAGGTGATCCGCTAGCACCTTTTCCATTTTTGATAGTGACCGAAGGACTACATTTAATTGTGGTAATGGCGCATTACCGTTCATCTACCTTGGGCTCCCGGTGAGAGCAAATATGAATAGAACATCAAGTGGAAACCAGTAATAGAGAAGACGAGAAAGAAATTATCAAATTGGAAAGCTAAAATGCTTTCTTTCGGTGGAAGATGGACTTTGGTGAAATCATTACTCGGTAGTGTGTCGCTCTATTACCTCTCTTTGTTTAGGACCCTGGTTAGTGTGAGTTTAAAGTAGGCATGTGAATGACACCTGTCCCATTGGGGAACCCGGTGTACCCGCCCCGACGGGGATAGGGATTCCCTGCAAAATCGGGGATCAGGGATGGGGACAGGATCCCTGAAAGTTAAAAACCAGGGATGGGGACGGAGCCGGGTAATGTGGTCCCTGCCCCGCCCCGTCCTCGAACACTAAATATATTATATATTTTTATTATTAAATATATTATTTATAAAGCATTAGAAGTATTATATTTTTAGGTTTATATATTTTTGTTATTTATATTATTTTATACATTTTAGTCGTCTTACTATTTTTTAGATAAAAAAACGTTGAAAAAATCTAAAGCTTTTGATCAAACAATTACTTATGATGTTGTGATTTTATTCGCATATGAAATATTTTATAATCTACAAAAGTAAAATTTGAAAATGTGTGAGACTTAAACATAAACCATTATCGATTAAGTGTAGTTTTTTATATATTTGATTTAAAATATTTTAAATTAACGGGGAAAAACTCCCCGATTCCCCGTTGGGATTCCCGTTACCCGTCGACGACGGCGATGGGGATGTGATCATATTCCCCGATGGGGATGGGGAAGGGGATGGGGATGAAGATTGGAGTTGGTGACGGGGATGTGGATGGGGATTGAGGTCCCCTCCCCATCCCCGCCCCATTACCATCCCTAGTTCAAAGTTAGAAAAAATACGTAGCATCTTCTTTTGGGGTGGGGGGATGGGGGAGGAGGAAAATATTGTGAGGAAAGGTAGAGCGTGGGTAAGATGGGAAAAAGTTTTGGGCCACTTTAATAGGGGGGTTTAAACATTGGGGGTCTTAAAGACCTTAATTTGGGGCTTCTTGGGAAGTGGTGGTGGAGGTTTCATGTGGAGAGGGAGAGTTTGTGGAAGTCATGGTAGTAAGTATTTATGGTAGGGAGGGTGGGCTTAGAGAGGGGGAAATGAGAAGAAGGGGAGGTACGACGGTGTGGTCAAACATAATTAAGATTGGTATGGAGATTGATAAGATGGGTATAGGGTTTTCGGGCTCGTTCGGTAAGCAACTAGGGGATGGGTCGAGTATCAATTTTTGGGAAGATTGTTGGATACCATTAGGAAAGCTTAAGGAGCGATTCAAAAGACTTTATCAACTTTAAGCAAATAAGGAGGTTATGGTAGCGGAGAGAGGAGAATTCCATAGGGAAGAGTAGGAGTGGAAATAGGGTTGGAGGAGGGAGCTGAGGGGAAGGAGAGAGGAGAGTTAGAGGAGTTGTTGAGGATGATGGGAGACAACAAACCGACGGGAGAAGGATTAGAAAAGGTGATTTGGAGATTGGACTTACAAGGGGGATACACGGTCAAGGGCTTGAGAGGATTGATAGAGGAGAAGAGGAGGGAGGTACGAGGAAGCAATACGGTCACAACATGGGTAAGTTCGATTCCAAAAAATATATGTATATTTATATGGAGAATGAATATAGGGAGATTACCCATAAGAGTCGTTTTGGACAAGATAGGGGTGGACTTGGATTTGATTCTTTGTCCGAGATGTGGTTTGGAGATAGAAACCATTGATCATACCTTAGCTAAATGTGAAAAGGTTAAGAATTTTTGGAATGAAGTGGGAAATTGGTGGGGTTTGGATCTAACAGCAGTGGAATCGAATTCCATTAATGGCCTCTTAGAGGCTGGATTTCAGTGGGGAAACAGTGACAAAAGGACAAGAAGATGGTCGGCGACGGTGTGGTGCCTCCTATATCTCATTTGGGCAAATAGAAACATCGGTGTGTGTGTATGTGTGTGTGTGTTGAGAATTGCAACGAACCAATAGCCGGTGTTTTTTAACTTCCAGATTAAAGTGTTTGAATGGATGACAAATAAAAAAAGTGATCTAAAAATTGAGTGGTCAACGTGGCTCGCGGACCCATATGGGTTCTGAAAAATCGGAAAATTGTTGGTTGGTCATGGAAGAGTCAGAACAGAAACGGGCAGGAGATAGGGTGGGGGAAGGAAGATAGTGCTGGAAAAGATCTCGAACATAGCGGTGATATAAGTTTACTGCGCGTAAACAGATACTGTTGGAACCCAAATCCCTTTCTAATAATCAAATCAACAGATCGTATAACAAAATATGAGCGGAAGCAATGTCGATCTATGATTGATACTGAACAGTAATAATAAGCAGTAAGAACAGTAAGAACAGACTTGAAGAACAATTGAGAAATCGTACTAATAACCTTGAACTTGATTACAATACGTATGAATGAACAACGTAATTTCTCCCAAAGATCGTCAACTATTACAGTGAAGAATGAATCTATGTATACTATTACAAAGTAAAAGTCAACGATCTAGCCTCTCAGGAATTGACACGTCAGCTATACTAGTTAACAGAATTAGTTACGTATAGGGACGCACGGAAAGTGTGATCGCCACGTCATTACAAGCCCGTATGAGTTAACAGTTAGAGTCCAGAGGTTCTTCAAGTCTCTGGGCGCCTCTGAGATGACTTAAGTCAGAAGATGAGCTTCTGACTTAACTTCTGATCTTCGATGCTTGTGATATTCTGGTTCATACTTTTCACAGAATGAAGTCTAACAATCTCCCCCTAAGTATGAATTCCAGAATGTGGAAATAATAACTTTGTTCAAGTAATTTCAAATTCGTTGCTGTTTCCTTAGGCAATTTCAAATCTGTTGCTGTTTCCTTAAGCAATTTCAAATCTGTTGCTGTTTCCTTAGGCAATTTCAAATATGTTGTTGTTTCCTTAGGCAATTTCAGATTCTCAAAGCAAGGCCATCTTCAAATTTCTTTTTCCATTCGTTATATCGCTCTTTGGCAAGTGCTTCAACAGGAGCGATGTACACAACACGCATGACGCTATCAGACCCTTTCTAATGGTTCTGTAAAATTGAAAATTATGCACATATAGTCTTCCCACTTCCAGTTGGTGCAACATCTAATACTTTGTCAATAGTGTTTGAATTCTTGATAAAGGTCTTCGTATAAGTGTTTGAATTCTTGATAAAGGGCTTTGTATAATGGATTAGAAGGGAGCATCAGGATGAAAAGTGACAATCTTGTGAAACAGATCAGTAATTTCTCTGACCGTTAAGATTTTGTCGAGTTGCTTATCCATCCTTTTAGCTATGTCTCTATCTCTTCTATCTTTTCTTCTGTCATCAATCTGGAGAGATGCATAACTCTTGACAATTTGCACAATTCTTGTAGAGTATTTATGTGCCTCTGAGATTCTGAAGAAACTTCTTCTGGCTGGTCCTTTAAACACGATACCATCTTCAGGTGCTGTCAACACTTCTCCAACAGGCAGATGATTGAGGCCCTCTCTGTCTTCGTTGGGAGCAGAGATGCTCAAGTTTAATATCTTGTGATCTAGGCCCGTTTGAAAGTCTACCTGTCTTCTATACCTGATGAAGGCTTTCATGCAGTCAATGATTCGGAAGAAGGCAACTTTGTTCTGATCATCAGTTCTTTGATTCATTTTATTTTTCATATTCCTTGCCAGAGGTATGAGATTAGAAGGATTGATGGATAATAGATCATTATCACAGAAGTAGTACTTGTTGTTGTCTTCTCTGATCACATCATAGATTGTGTACATAATCTCTGTGTTTTCGAATTTGACATGCTTGATCCTAGAGATATTCTTGATTGGTACTTTTGAGTAAGTCTCTTTCCTTACTTGCCTATGACTCATGAATCTGTTTTTGACTTCATCGCTTATATGATAGTCATTGGCAAAGTTAGGAAGCATTAAGAAGACTTTCTGATATGTGACTGCGTACATGTGCCTGTACTTAATTTCCAAAGTTGGAAGTTCAAACCTCCACAACTTATCTTTCTTCTCTTGGATCTCAGCCTTTCCTTTGATTAACTCTTCTCTCTTGATCTTTTCAATTTCAGCCTTAGCTTTATCAACTTCAGCCTTAATTCTTCTTCAGCTTCTTGAACAGTGGATTGTTCAGAGACAGAGTCAGAGGGTTTTGGATTTTGACTGGCTGACTGTGATTGTGAAGGTTGAGGTTGTGGCTTTCTTGTGTTTCCCAAAAGCTCAAGAATGAACTTAGCCATATCAAGATCTTTGGGAAGTGGGCCAGAGTTTACGGCTAGTGGAGTTGGTGTAAGAGGAATTTTTTTGGATGGTGGTGGTTCAGAGGGTGTAGAGGCAGGAGCTTTACCTTTATCCTGAGGTTTAGCCATTTCAACACAATCAACTTTTGCCTTTTTGGATGTATTCTCTCCCTTCTGAGAATCAGGATCCTTATCCTCAGACTTCTTTCGCTTCAACTCTGCCTTTTTCATGCTCTAGCCTCTTTGGCTTTCTTCTTTTCTTCATAATCTGCAGACAGAGAGCTGACCAGAGATGACAATTTTGAAACAGAGGTTTCTAAGGTAGATACCTTCTGATCCAAATTCGTGGAACTGGAATTGGTCTTAGAAACATATTTGGCAGTCAGTGCATTGAACCTGTCCATCATAGGTTTCTGGAAGATAGCCATATCAGATTTGCGAACCAAGGACGATGTTGAGACAGAGGTTTCTGATGGGATCACTGCATCAATGAGTTTCTTGATGTCAACAACGAAAGAGCCATACTCATTTTCAGATATAGTGACCTCTGGAGTTGGGATGTCATTAGGAATGTGAAAGATTGCCTCTGCATTTGCCTTGATTCCTGGGTCTAGTTTATCGAAGTAGTCAGAGGCAGAGCTCCTCTAAGACTCGGCAGTATCAGAAATTAACTTCTGGATAGCTTCCAAAGCCTGAGTCTGGCAAGTTGAGCATTCTTAAGATCGTTGAGCGTTGTTTAGTGGGACTCAAGGGAAAGTTTTAGATCCTCCACAGATCTCTGAACTTTATCACCAAATGCCTGGAACGATGCATCAGTGACGAATTCAGAAGTGGTAACAAGTGCATCCCCAACACATGGGGCCCCTTGTCTCTCGCGTTCAAAGAGGCCGTCGTTCACGCCTATTTTGACGTTGAGCGTGGAGGGACTTCCAACCTGTCTTCGAGGGCTATAATTGATAAACACCTCTTCGGTTGTTCTGATTGGATCAACTTTTTCCCTATCATCAGAGGATGGGGAGCTGAACACAATGTGCTTACCTTTTGGGAGTAGAAAAACTCCGGTAAGTGGTGCATCCTGATGCTGTAACCCCTCTAATGGGAATTCTTCAGCTTCTACACTATCAAAGGGTATGGACGTACCCTCTGCGTTCCCTAAGGCTTCATTGATCACAGAGACATCAACGAAATGTGTAGGTTGTGGAGAGTTCTAGGGCAATAGAACTCTTATATTTTCATCACCACCTTTTTGAGAGGATGATATGTGGTTTCCCCGGCTGTGCTTGATTCAGAGGATTGAAGGATATCCTCTAATCGGTTGGTTTTAGGGTGGTTTGGACTGGGCTGTCCTGTTTCAATGAGAGTAGATGTGTTGGCATCTACCTCAGCAGTTGTGGTTACCCTTGTTGGACTCGGTGAGGTTCACACATATGTGTCTCTATGGACATCTTCTGTAGCTTCTTGCATTAATCTATCAGGATGGGCAGAATCACTCGGTAGTTCACTCTCATTCTTTTCAGCCTCATTCTCACTTGACCCCTCACCTCCTACAAAGGGTCTAAATGCTCTAGGGTAGGTATTCTCGGTTCTGAGTATACCAAAGAGCGTCTATAAGAGATAAGATAAAGAGAGGTTTGAGGAATAAGGTTAAGCATATACCTGGATAGTTCTCTCGGAGAAGAATAGCCTTTTCTGTCAATGGTGGGCTTGTGAGAGCCCATTGTGGCTATCTTGCAGAATGGCTGAAGGAAGGGTGCTTTCAGAGCACCTATGGCTGGATAAGTGAAGAGAGAGAGGAATCTTGGGAACATCAGCGCTGGAAGAGCTTTGCCCTAGCTCTGGTGTGTACAGCAACTTTGATTTCTTGAAAGATCAGACTTGCATAATACAATGGCCTGTTGAAGTACATTCCATACATTATGGTAAGAATGTTCTTCTTGGCTTGGTCTTGAGAGCCGATTTTGCAAGTGAGACTCTTGTTGACAATGGAGACTAGCACATTCCACATGGGAGGCAGCTGCTTCCTTTTGAATTTAGACAGCTTGGTGAGTGTTTCATTGTATCCCAAGAACTTTATGAATGACAGCAAAGCTTCAGGTGTAGGGTTCTGTTCAAGATCTGGATTTGGTACTTTTTATCCTTCAACTTCAATAACAGGTAGGGGCAAATGGAAGTACTTGGCAATTTTCTTCTTTATGATAGGGATTTCGACGCCGTTCTCAGGTTCTGTGGGATGGCTGAAATTTCCTAGGAGGGTTTCTTCGTCCGCGACAAACATTGATTGCCAGACCTCTTGAACATAGATTTCCAGGACGTTGGGGTTAGTTAGGGTTAGGGTTCAGTTCAGTGAATGATATTGCAAGAAATCGATCACTACTTTATTGTCTTCTTGATACGTATTTGAATCGAGGAGAACTTGTACATTGTTGGCTTTGAGTGGTAGCTTCACTATTGGGGCACTTTCCGCCGTTGAATTGATTAGTCGGCCTTCTTCTTCTTGCACATTGACATTTACAGTTGGGTTTACCATCGGTGATTTGGGGTTTTTGAGAGCTTGAGAGTGCAGGGTAGCAAATAGAAATGGTAGCCGGAGGAGGAAGACGATGAGCAGTAGAGTGATGAGTTTCTATTTTCGAGTTTATATAATGAGAGATAAATAGAACTCGAGTGATTTTTGCGATCGAGGTTTTTTTTTTTATTTGGGGAAAAGCAAGCGGTTTATAGGTATTGACATAAGCAAGCAGGCGTGCACTCACGCAGTCGGAGATTAATGACAAGTGGAGGAATCTTTTGCCTGTATTAATTGATGACAGACGCATGTAGGAGTTTGATGAGGCACTGAAAGGTTTTTGGACGGCTTGCTATGATAACCGGTGCTGCTTTAAATATTTTGAATATTCCCTCTAAAATTAAAAAGAAATTAATAAGAAAAATTATTAATTAATCAACAAAAAATTGTGGATTAAAAGAATAATTTTTGATATTAATTATTCCCTTTAAGAAATTAAAATCAGACATTTGGAGAAATAAATCAGTTTTGTACCAACTGAAAGTTTTTAAATTCTATAAATAGCATTTCTTAAGAAATTTAATAAAATAAGAAAATTCTAATTAACCTTGAAGGCAAGAGTTAAATTTAGAAGTAACTTATTAAAAACAAATTTCAAGAGAAAGACATAATCAGAGAATAGTTTTTTGGTCATATAAAACATTTTGAGATCAAGAGTTTTTTCATGAGAACGTCTTTTCAGAAGAGTTTTAGTTGAATTTGAAATTTCTTATTAACCTTGACGGCAAGAGTTATTCAGAAGTAACCAATTCGCAAAAACTTTTTAGGTAAAGATATGTTCAGAAGACAACTAAAATCTGTTAGACTTGTTTTGATGAGATTCCCTTAAGATATAGCACAAGTCTGTGTTTCCCCCTCAAAAACTGCACTGTGTGCTCCTCCTTGAAGTTTGAGTTTGTTGCTCCCCCCTTGCTTTTTCAAATCATGCTGCCCTTTCTGTCTATACTTGGATCAAAAAGTGAAAAGAATTGTTCATTTAAGAACAGAGGTGTTCAGAGGCTTTTTGAGCGCTTCTGAGTTAATCATCAGAAGTGACCAGAAGCTTCTGGGTGGTTCTGACTTATTGTTTGACATACAAAGAATGACTTGGTAAAGAAAATTGAGATATACAGAACAAGTAAATTAACTTAATCCTTTTAAGACCATAGAAGTTAAGGTAATTACATGTTTAGCATACCCAACTTGCTGATCAGAAAATTGAATCGCTTTTCATCCAGAGCTTTTGTAAAGATATCAGCAAGTTGATAATCAGTGGAGACAAAGTACATTTCAATTGTCCCCTTTCCACATGATCCTTAATGAAATGATACCTTACATCAATGTGCTTGGTCTCTGAGTGCTGAACTGGATTTTCAGTGATGGCAATAGCACTTTCTGAGTCACATAGGATGGGTATCTTGTCATACACCAGACCATAGTCTCTGAGTTGAGTTTTCATCCAGATGACTTGTGAACAACAACTAGCAGCCAGGGCCGGCCCTGGCCACGTGCAGCACGTGCGACCGCACAGGGCATCAAAGCCCAAGGGGGCATCAAATTGCCATCAACATTTGCATAGGGTTGTAAATGAATAGAACATTAAATCAAAAATTAACGAAATATAACAAAAATTGGAGCAAAATGAATTGCACGAAAAACGATCACTTTATTATCTATAACTTGACATCCATTTTGATATAATTTTTCATCCGTTTTTTCGTGGTTATCTGGGTTTTTTATGTTCTCTCTTAATCTTTTCCCTTGACATTAATATGTAAAATCAGTAATTAAATTAAATTTTTTAGAATTCTTTCTTTGTTCCCCCTAAATTTTACCTGATTTTACATTTTGTTATGTAATCTTATAGGCATGAAATGATAAGTAACAGTGGTTGTTTCTTGTTCATTTGTTCTGTTTGTTTATGCTCACTTGTGTTTATTTAAGTTCGTTCATTTTTGTTCGTTTAGCACCTTAATTAACGAACATTAACGAACACATTTTTTTATGAACGAAAAAGGATACAAAAAATTCCGTTTGTTTATCGTTCGTGCTCGTTCGTTTGTTCAGTTAAGTTAAACGAACGAACACAACAAGCCTTCGTTCTGTTCGTTTGAAACCCTAGTCTTGCATATTTGAATTTTAAAGTTGAAGTTTGTAATGCATATGAGCACATCACTGTATCAGCACAAGCACAGTTGGAGCATGTTGCACAACAATAACAACATATTGTGATATTACATTATTGGACTCTTGTTTTTTTGGCAATGCATAGTAGATTAAGTTATGAGTTTTACAATTTATCCTTGTTCTTTTGACCTTTGTTTACTTCGAGATTTGACATTACCGCATTAGATTTAGACTTTCGTCTTTGGACTAACTAACTTGTAATTTATAACTGTTTTAGTTAAGTCTAATTATAATTAACCACTTGTCCTTTAAGTTCGATATATTGAAGTAAAGATTCTATTGTGATAATTTCAATGTGGAAAAGGGAAAACTGGAAAAAGAAGGAAGCACGATCTTAAATCAAGGTTTTATCCTTTTATCACGCACCTAATTGACTAGGTTCCAAACCCTTTAAAAACCCGTATGTTTCGTCATTTCGCTTCAAAAAATTAAATATAGGGGCATTATTTCAGCATTTTCGCACAGGGCATCAAAAACCCTAGGAACGGCCCTGCTAGCAGCAACAACATATTCGGCTTCTGCTGGAGATGTTGAAACGCAATTTTGTTTCTTGGATGTCTAACTTATTAGTTTGTTTCCTAGAAGTTGACAGCTACCAGAGGTACTTTTTCTGTCTAACTTACATCCTGCATGATCAGAGTCAGTGTACGCAATTAAATCAAATCCAGAATTCCTAGGATACTAGAGACCAGTGATGGAGTTCCTTTTAGGTATCTAAAAATTCTTTTTACAGCAGCCAAATGAGATTCTTTTGGATTGGCTTGAGAACTCGCACAGAGACAAGTGCCAAACATGATATCTGGCCTACTTGCAGTTAAGTATAAAAGTGATCCGATCATACCTCTATAACTTGTAACATCAACTAATTTCCCTGAGGGATGAGGATCAAGTTTCGTGCTAGGAGAGATAGGAGTTTTCATAGGGGTGGAATTTTGAAGTTTGAATTTCTTTAACATGTCAGAAACATACTTGGCTTGATTTATGAAAATGCCAGAAGTAGTTTGCTTGACTTGGAGTCCCAAGAAGAACGTTAATTCTCCCGACATGCTCATTTCAAATTCTTTTTCCATCAGTTTTGAAAACAGATCAACTTCTGACTGATGAGTAGAACCAAATATGATGTCGTCCACATATATTTGAACTATGGTTAACACAACTTGCCTTTTTTGATGAATAACGTGGTATCAATCTTACCTTTCTCATAAGAATGACTGATCAAATATTGATAATCGTTCATACCAGGCTCTTGGTGCTTGCTTTAACCCGTATAGAGCTTTATCCAGAAGATAGATATATTCTGGGTGTCTAGCATCTTCAAATTCAAGAGGTTGTTCAACATACACTTCTTCTTTGAGATTCCCATTCAAAAATGCACATTTAACATCCATCTGATATACTTTAAAGTTTTTGTATGCTGAGAAACCTAGAAAAGGTATTATAGCTTCAAGTCTTGCAACAGGGGCAAATGTCTCATCGTAGTCTATCCCTTCTTCTTGACAATATCCCTTAGCCACTAATCTTGCCTTGTTTCTAATCACAATACCATCTTCGTCCTTCTTGTTCCTGAATACCCACTTAGTACCAATAGCAATTTCGTCTTTAGGCAGAGGTACTAAGTTCCATACTTTGTTTATGTCAAATTGAAACAGTTCTTCTTGCATAGCTTCCACCCAACTTGGTTCTTGTAAAGCTTCATGAACCTTCTTTGGCTCGATCATGCTCAGAAAATTTACAAAGAAGGCTTCATTGGCAGTTGCAGATCTAGTTTTAACCCCTTCGGATGGACTTCGAATAATTAGATCTGGAGTGTGAGACTTTGTCCATCTTTTCATTCTTGTTTGAGGTATCTACTGAGCTTGAACTTCTGTATCCGAAGATTGAATAACCTCATCTGATATTGGATTAGGTCCTGGATCTGGAGAAGCACCTAAAGTCTCCCCCTCAAATGAAGGCTCAGAGGTTACCTCTGGACTCTCATTTGATGATAAAGGAGGCGCAGAAGGTACCGTTGGACTCTCATTTGATGATACAGGACCAGAGAGAGTGATTCCAGAAGATTGAAGTACTTTAGGAATATTCAAGGGTGGGTTAATGGGTGCTTGCTCTGAAAGTATTTCTTCGCCCAGAAAATCATCAAATAGAGCATCAATCTCGGATTCTCTGGAACCTGAAAGATAATCAAAGGTAACAGTATTAATTTTGAGTTCAGAATTGGAATATTCAGAAGTCAATTGAATTTGATCATCAAAATCGACATTTATGCTTTCCATCACAGTCTTAGTTCGCAAACTAAAAACCCTAAAAGCTCTTGAATTTAACGAATATCCCAAGAATTTGGCTTCATCAGATTTCTTGTCAAACTTGCCAAGTTTTTCTCTATCATTCAGAATGAAACATCTGCAGCCAAAAATGTGGAAAAATTTGATAGAGGGTTTTCTCTAATTTATTAGCTCATAAGAGGTTTTGATGCCTCTTGATTATGATGGATCGATTCTGAGTGAAACATGCTGTGGCTACAACTTCTGTCCAAAAATGGATAGGAAGTCCAGAAGCTGCAAGCATTGTTCTGGCTGCTTCCACTAAAGTTCTGTTGCGTCTTTCTACTACACCGTTTTGCTGAGGAGTGCGTACAACAGAGAAGTTTTGGGTAATACCATTTGCAACAAGGTATTCTCCAAGCTTGACATTCTTGAATTCAGTACCATTATCACTTCCCAGCTGCTGTATTTTCTGGTGTAGAAGAACTTATATTCTAGTCATCATATTCTTTAATACAATTGGCACTTCTGATTTTTGACGTAGAAAAGCAAGCCATGTATACCTGCAAAATTCATCTATTAGCACCAAGATATACTTTTTGCTAGACAAGCTCTGAATTGCAATGGGTCCACAGAGGTCAACATGTAGCAGTTGCAGAGGTCTAGTGCACAAATGATCACTTTTGGTTTTGTGAGATGCTCAATTTATTTTTTATTTTTGAGCGGGAAACCCAGGCACTTCCATTAAAAACAAGACAAAGTTACAAAAGCAGAACTGGTTACATCAAAGAAAATTAAGAAAACAGCCCGACTTGGAAATACAAAACCAAGCCACGAGCAACCAGAACAAACACAGACTAATAATAAAGACAAAACAACAAGCAAAGCCTCCGTTGCACCGCCAAAGAGACCACTCAACCAGCACCTTAACTTGTATCTCCATGAGCAATTCTGCACCTACTTTTCCACTTCCAGGTCATTCTCTGGAGTATCACTCCTCTAGTTTCATTGAACAGCTTCTCAATGCTCCTACTACAATTATCAAACAGCCTCTTATTCCGCTCCTGCCAAATATAATAGACAGTTGCAGAAAAAGCAACCTTTTGCACGGTTGACCAAGCAGTATATTGGCCATTGTTGATACGGTCCATAATATCAGCCCATGTCTCTGGAATATGCTGCAAGGACACTTCCCTCTTCATCAAGTTCCAAACCCCTTTTGAAAAGTCACACTGGAAGAATAAGTGATTATGGGTTTCCAGGCATTGGTGACACAAGAGACATTTCATGTCCGGGGGGTTTTGTTTCCAGTTCAGAATACGATCTTGAGTTGGAAGCCGCAACCTACAAGCCAACCAAGTACATAAAGCATGTTTGGGAATATAGGCTTTATTCCACACCATCTTTGGCCACAAGAGAATATCATAATCTGGGGCCATAGAGGTCCAAGCATTATGGATAGAGAACTCCAAAAGCACATTTTGACGGTCACTCCACATCATTTTATCCTCCCCATCCGAGAGGGCAGGGACAGGAATATTAGCCAGCTGCGGGATCCTAGAAAGGAATTCAATTGGCGAGGCATTGACAATCTTCTGAATGAACTCCCTGATAGAGTCATTTGCATGAAAGCCCTGGGCATGGATGTGTCGGTAGGAAATAAGAGAGCTCAAATGGCCAACGGGAAGCCATTTATCCTCCCACGCATTGGTTGACAAGCCGTCACCAATATGAACGATGAAGAAACGCCTGATGTGGTCCCGAATCTTTAACAAGCTTCGGAATATCCACGACCACCAGTCCTTCTTCTTCAGGTTCCAGAAATTAATTCCCTGGATATAGTGGGTACTTACCCATCTTACCCAAAGAGAATTCCTTTTCCTCAGAATGTCCCAGACCTGCTTCGTGACCAAACACCGATTCCACAAAGTAAGTTTTTGAGACCGAGGCCTCCATTTCTTTCCGGTTGCAGATCTCCTCCCAAGAAACTTTGCATTTACCACGAGAACTTTCCCCTCGGGCCTATAAGAAATCCCTAAAGAGAGATTCAAGAGCATAAATGACTCCAGCACGGAGGACAAAGACCGACATCCAATAAACCTGAAGCGACTGAAGAACATATAGGATAAGTTGCCGTCTTCCACCATATGATAGAAATTTATTCTTCCAATTATTCAAACGGCCTTTAACCCTTTCCACAAGACCATTAAAATCAGCCGTAGGCAGCCGCACAGAAGAGAG
This sequence comes from Silybum marianum, assembly GCA_036898165.1. Taxonomy (NCBI): domain Eukaryota; kingdom Viridiplantae; phylum Streptophyta; class Magnoliopsida; order Asterales; family Asteraceae; genus Silybum; species Silybum marianum. Next base: position 17,007,696 of record CM072536.1, on the reverse strand, counting down.
AGGCACACCGAGGTACCAGATAGGAAACACTCCTTGCCGAAATGGCAATGTATTGCGGATCGTCACCTTAACATCTTCTGGGACATTGCCAAAAAAGATATCACTCTTTTCGAGATTGGGTGCCAGGCCAGACTTCAACTGGAATAAGTGAAGAGCCCTCTTAATGACTTCAACCGACAGAAGATCGCCATTGGTAAAGACAAAGAGGTCATCAGCAAAGCATAAGTGAGTAATCTGGAAGTCCGCACACCCCTTATGGTACCGGAAATCAGCAGCCTCTTCAATACAGCGCTTAAGAATAAGAGATAAGCCTTCCATAATTATCGTGAAGAGGTATGGAGACATAGGATCCCCTTGTCTTATTCCCCGCTTACCTGTAAAAAAACCATGTGTTTCTCCTTGAAAAGCAACAGAGTAAGAGGGAGTGGCAATCATTACCTGGATCCATTTAATCAGAGCCGGATGGAACCCAAGGCCTTTAAGCATGCAAATTACAAACTCCTAGTTCACCATATCATAGGCCTTCCGAATATCAATCTTAAAGGCGCATCTTGGAGGACCCGAGCTAAGGTGGTATCCGGCTACAAGCTCATGTGCCATCAGTATATTATCCGAAATCCTCCTCCCAGGAATGAAGGCCGACTGCGCAGGATTTATTAAGTAATCCAGTTTCGACTTCATTCTATTAGAGATAATCTTACTGATACACTTGTACAAAACGGAACAACAGGCAATCGGTCGGAAATCCGAAACTCTACTAGCATTTGGAGTCTTTGGGATAAGGCATAAGAGCGTGTGGTTTAATTCCCTGTCCAGCCGACCAGAATAGAAAAAGTTATGAATAGCCCTCATAACCTCATTACCAATCACAGGCCAGGCCGCTTTATAGAATTTGGACGAAAACCCATCTGACACAGGAGCTTTATCATTCCTAATCTTTTTAAAAGCAGCAAGAATATCTCCATCTTCTATATGCCGAATCATAAACAAGGATTCAGATAAGGTAAGCTTACGATCAAATAAGTCATCCTCCATAAAAGGCTGCAGGCTGGTATCCATTTCTCCAAGGATTGAGGCAAAATAGTCAATGAACGTCTTTGGGACCTCCTCATCATATGTACAAACCCCTTGAGCATTGATAACCATACACACTCTAGCTGAAGCCTTCCTTTCCCGAACCGCATGATGGAAGAACTTAGTGTTGCCATCGCCCTCATTCAACCATTTTACTTTAGCTCTCTGTTTCAACAGCTCCTCCTCCATACGGAGGGCTTGCTGATAGGCTAGGTGGATATGAGCAAGATCCTCGTGAAGCTCTGAGTTTGAAGGATCCGATTCACATGCCATTTGAATTATGTCCAATTCCTCTTTCAGGGCCTTCAAATGCTTCCCAAGGTCACCCATCCTAGATCGCAGCTTTCTTAAATGCGGCTTTAACAGTTTCTGCTTTTTCAAGACCTGATACATAAAGGATCCCTGAACAGGGACATTCCAAGTGTCGACCACTACCTGGATAAAAGAGGGATGAGAAGCAACAACATTATCAAACTTGTAACCCTTAACCTGCCTCCTGCTGCCCCCTTTGAAACTAACAACACCCGGGCAATGATCAGAAAGACCTTTAGGAAGAAATAGAGCTGAGGAATCCTGGAACGTATGTGTAAAGGAATTGTTTACGAGAATTCAATCCAGTTTTCTCATAATGCCCCCTTCACCCTTTGTCTTTTGATACCAAGTATATTGACATCCCGTATAAGGCAAGTCATACAAGTCTACATCCTCCATGGAAGAATTAAAATCATCCATCTCACCATTCCTTTTAGAAGCCCCTCCATAGCCGTCATGAGGGAATAACATAGAGTTGAAGTCTCCCATTAGCAGCCATGGCTTGTCTCCCATAAGGACCTTGAACTTACGAATACCTGACCATAGCATTTTTCTACTAGACCCACTAGTGGCTCCATACGAAATAGTAAGGAAAATCGGTTCACTTTCTCCCCGAATAAGTAGCTCACAATGCATAAATTGGAGGTGAGATTCAAGCACCATAACATTCAAGATATTGGGGTCCCAAGCACAGACAATTCTTGTGACATTGTCACAATTGCTAGTGTTAGACACCCAATACCAACGTCCGAAAACTTTAGAACACACATCTGATACGTTTTTCCGAATTAAGTGAGTTTCTAGAATAGAGCAAAAGACTAACCCATTAGTGTGGACCATAGATTTTTCCTCCCGTTGTTTTGCCGAGGCATTGAGGCCCCGGACGTTCCAGCAGGCCATCTTAATCATGGGAAATAGAAATCACACCCCTACGGGCTTTGTAACCACTTTCCGTTGACCCGAGACCGACACTCCTTGTACCTTGTTACCCATAGGACCTTCCTCTCCAACTACCTTTTCATCACCGGTAGCAGATTTACTAGCCAGAGCAGAGAATCGGTTGGAGGAGTTTGGATTCTTTAGAATACCTTTGATTTGTTTAGGAGGGTTTGTGGAATTCACAGTTGTAAGAACTGGCTTTTTTCCGCGGTCCGAACCTCCTGTGTTGTTCTTCATTGCTTGTACCACTGAGTCAATTATTCCCACGTGAGGGGTCCTTTGACTCTCACCCTTATCAGGCTGTTGTTTCATCACATTAGGATCCTCCAATGTTTCAGCTTCAGTCGTCCCAAGTACCTGATCAGGTACTAGCACAGGCTCAGCAGGCTGAGTTTCAACAACTTCTTCCACTGGATTCTCCTTATCAACCACCTTTTCTTGACTCTGGGTTTGGGATTGATTCGAGCTTTGTCCCAAATCCTTGGTGCTGGTGTTATGTGGATTCACCTTTCCCTGCCCCTTTGGCTTCCATTGTTTCCTTTCTACCCTAATCCAACCCCCTTCATCCACCTTTCTCTTCTCCTTCTGATTGGAATTTCTTTCAAGCGCAGCCTTGGAACAAGAAGAGATTTTGTGGCCAAAAATTTTGCATTTTTCACACTGAGTTGGCTCCCATAAGTATTCAATCTGAACCTTAACTGATTCAGCCTTGCTCCCCGTCAGGCTCGGAATTCTAACTTCAATCTCCTTTTTCAACTTTCCGACTGCCCAAACATCCACAAGGACCTTAGCAAAGCTAGGTCTGCCCCAGGCCTTTTCACACATATCTGCAGTGCACGCATCCATCCTCTTTGGTACCCCCAACACACTAGCAATTCTACTAATACCTTCCCTGTTAAATGCGAAGAGAAATATTGTGGATTTTAACCCATAGAGGACATGTGGTATGTTCCGGTTTGTGGAATCCCTTGGATGGTTCCCATGGTTTAACGAACATCAGAACCCCTCGCACCATCAATGGTCCCCCTTCCACAACACTAGAGCACCCTCCTTCATCATTAAACCGAAAAAAATAAAGCCCATTATTGTGCATCATAGCATCCTTGAATCCAAATTTTCCCCAGGCTTGGGAAACAGCACGTTGCACTATAGGGAAGTGCACCCGAGGACCTAGGAAATACCCACACAGCGTGGACTTGTAAGTTTGCACCATAGGTTCAGTAACAGATAACGACATATCAAGTTCCATTAGATCCTTGTTTTCCAAAGGAAAGAAATCCAGTTCCGGAGTGTTTGCCTTTCCTACAACTGAGGCCCAATTTTTCTTGCCAGGCTCAACCACCTGTGATTGCAAATGCAAAGATGAACTTTCCAAAGCCGCAACTTTCAAAATTGTCGCATCTACTTGAGGGGTGACGTCAGCCCCAGGGGCGCTGACGTCAGCAGATACGCCCTCCCCATGCACATGCATGGCTACAGGGTAACCCGAGAACCACCCAGGAGCACCACCCGACAAAAGTCACCCGAGAACCCCCTGAGACTATAAGACCCGAGAACACCTACCACCAGCTAGGCCCGACATCCGAAGCACGTGCCACTCGATAAGGCCCGAGAAATGGCCCGACCACTTGGCCCGACAACACTCGAGAACCCACGCGAGGAGGACTCGATAACCAGGGCACCCGAGAACCCACGACAAGTTATCACCCGACAAAAAATGCCAAGTGGCACCCAAAAAGATCTCACGTGGCAACCCTAATCACCCGATAAAAACCCACGCGCTTCCCTTGGCCCGATAAAAACACAAAATCCTACCCGATGGCCACCTGGAACCCTATAGTGGACTTGACAGTTTTCCGAAGCTTTGATGTTGCTGGTTACACTAGGAAATCGAGGATCCCTAACAGCCGTAGGGTGAGCAACGAAGTTCTCAATAAATCGAGAAGCTGAAGCCCTAAGTCGATCACTAATGAACCAACGAAGATCAAAGAAACACGAAAAACCAAAGAACACCAAGGATCCCACAGAAAGACGCCAATCGGGAACGCTTCCGATCAACGAACAAGAACTAAAACAAAGAAAACAACAAAGCAAAACTTACGAAAGCAATCACGATCTGGACACCAACCACGATCCACGACAGCAGCCCCGATCCTCAAGCTTCACGATCAAAACCCTAATCGCCTCCTAGAGAGCATTCTATCTCCGTACATACAATGGTCCTGTATAATTTCTTATTTATGCTCTTTTTATTTTTCCCGTTTCACATGCAGGGTAGAGGTGATCCTTCTGGAAGTGTACCTCTAGGAGGCCATTCACCAAATTATGTTTTCCCAGCATCTCAAGATTGTCAAAGTTCAAGTGAGACATTTTATGATGCCATAACCAAGCTATTTCACTCTTTTTGGAGATTAGACAGAGAGTTTTCTTACCATGCTTGGATGTAAAATTCATCATGTATAGATTACCTTTTCTGTCAGCTCTCCATAGTTCTTCACCTGCCTTAGAGAATAAGTAACAGTGTTTTTCATCAAATACAAGTAGTATCTTAGAATCACATAGTTGATTTACACTTAACAAGTTATGTTTCAAACCAGAAACATGAGCTACTTTGGATAAGGTAATATTACCTTCTTGTAGAGTACCGTAACCTTTTATTTGACCCTTACCATTATCACCAAACGTTACTGCTCCTCTACTTTTATTTTTGAATTTGGAGAGTAAGTTTCTCGTTCCAGTTAAGTGCCTCGAGCATCCAGAGTCAAGATACCAGATATGCACACGCTGTTTCTGCAATCAGAATCAGAGAGATTTAGGTACCCATTTCATAATGGGTCCTTTAATGTTAGGTTTGAATGATTGATCCTTTTTAACATAGGCTTGATTGGGTTTTGCAGAGGTTATTGGTTTGCCCTTTTTATTTTCATTGTTCCTTTTGGTTTGATTCCTGAAGTCGGAATACTTTTGATGTTTAGAGAAGTAACCAAAGCGCCTTGAGAAAAATTGCTTAAGTTTTAAGAACAAGGAGAAACATTCAGAATTCTGAAACATAAAAGATTGCTTGAAATTTTCATTAGTAGAATGATAATTACAATTTTTCTTATTTCTGTCTATTCTAGCATCAGTAGTTCTATCGAACTTCTTATCTAGGCTAGACTTAGGCTTAGAAGTAAATGTGTTCTTCTGTGGAGGCTTCCTCTGATGAGACTTCTCAGGAACCTTGGATTTTACTGAAACAGGAGTAGAAGAATTAGATTTCCATTTTCTTTTTTGTGCATAAGTAAACTTCTAAGGTTTTGAATGCTGAGATTGTTGCTAAGTATTGAATTTCCTTTTGAGACTCTCTTCTTTTTCGAGTTCAAGACAAGTTTTAGCTTTAAGACACATCCCAAGAAAGTCTGGGTGAATATAAACCGCTTTTCTCTGTTCTTTTGGAGGAACTGAGAGTATTGGTATTCCACTCGAATGTTTTTCAACATTAGGTCCAGAGGCTCTGATTTCCAGAGGTTCATTAGTGTATAAGAAAGGTGCATCCTTATTTTTAGTTACCTCTGGGCCTTTGAGTATTCTTGTGGCAAGAGAGTTTCAAAAGTTGAAATATATTTCTCTGAATTGTCAAAGAAATCATCATCATCTTGATCATCAGTTTCCCAGGGGTAAGTAATAAAGTCCAAATTATCTTGGGTTTCCGAAAGATTTAAGTCAACAAAAGAACACGGAGAGATCTCTGGATGGTTTTCAATAGAGTTTTGATCATCCATATGTTCAAGTTTAAAACACTCATCCAGAGTTGAGAGAATTTCATTTTGAAAAGTAAGTCTTAGCTCCTCTTCTGCTTGTATAGGTATAAATTCATCAGCTTCTGGCAAAGTTGTATGAGTAATCGATCCAAACTTGAAAATATCACTTTTCTTTTGGACTAAATTTAGATCGTGAGTTGTTTTTTCAGAATAATACTTGATATTTTTGTACTTGAGTTTTCTCACATGATGACCATTTTCGTATTTTGATTTTTTGAAAATAGATTGCTCATATAAGATAGGAAACACATGCTTTTGTTCTTTTCCTAAACAGAATACAGATTCCAGAGTAGACCGCTTTTTACACGTGTGGGGATCCAAATCCTCAAAACCAAGTCCGGTTTTCCCTACTCGTTTATTGATTTTATCATGCATTTTCTGAGCATCCAGATATTTTTTGATCTGTAGCTCTTTGTTTTGAAGTTCTATGTGCAAAAATTCTCTTTCCTTTAGAAAATAATTTTTGAGTGCTACAGAATTCAATCTGTCACTTTCTTTAGCCTTAATCTCTTTGTCTTTGCCTTCCAGAAGTTTAATGAAGTTCTGTTTCTCTTCCTTGAGTTTAACTTCTGTATTTTTCGAAAGTTTGGAAATCTTTTCATTTTCAACATATATTTCCATCTTTTCATCAGTTAAAATATCCATTTCTCTTTTGTAAATATCTCTTTCTCTTTGAATTGTAGAAAGAGTTTGTTCAAGATTTTTCCTCAATTTCTTTTCTATAATAAGCTTTTGTTTTAGATTTTCAAAATCATTGGTTAAAATCATGATGATGTTTTTGAGTTCAGAGGATTCAGATAGAGTACATACCGGAGTTTCAAAAGGCTGATCTTCTGACTCATCCACCTTAGCCATTCCACAAAACATGGCTTCATCTCCGCTTGACTCATCATCCAGCCAGTTCTCTTTTTCAACATAATGAGCTCTTTTGACAACGTTGTACTTGTAGTACAGTTTGTCTTTTACAAGCGCACCTTTTTTTGCATTCTTTGGAATAGTGACCTGGCTTTCCGCATCTGTAACACACATCCTTTTTTTTCAGCTCTTCTTCTTTCTTTTCTTCTTTTGATTTTTCAGCTCTCTGGATCTCTTGCCTTGGAGCATAAGTTGGAGTGGGGCGATCAAATCTTTTGTTCACTTGAAAGGATCTATTACCAAACTTTTTGGTGAATTGTTTGGTAATAAGCACTAACGATTCTGCAAAAGATTTGATATCATCATCAGAATCAGAAGCACCTTCTAGACTTGCTTCTAAGATGAATGCCTTGCTCTTTCCTTTCCTCTCATTTCTCTTTACTCCTTCTGTCTGACCCTCTAGATTCAAAGATTAGGGCCAGAGGTCCAACAATTGAAGTTTTCTTTTGGACAACATCCTTTTCATGAGCCTGAAGAGTGCCAAAAACATCGTGTAGAGACCATATTTCTAAGTCTTGGTTAGCTTGAAGAGACATAGAGAGATTAGACCATTCCGAATTCAGTCGTTTAAGGAATAGAACATTGTTGTCTTCCTTGGATCTTAGTATATCACATCTTTTGCACAGATTTATCAGAGTGTTAAATCTGTGAAAGGTCTGCTCCAGAGTCTCTTCTGGAATAGCTTGAAAACTATTATATTCATTCAGAGCTTGAGCTCTTTTGTTTTTCTTCATCTTTGCTCCTCCTTCGAGAATATTTTCAAGCTGATCCCACAAATCTTTTGCAGTCTCGCATGAATCCAGAGATTGGAAAATCTCATTTGGAATATCCATAATCAAAAGACTCTTTGCCCTTTTGGCTATTTCCACCTTCGCCTTTTCTTCATCAGACCAATTTCCTCTAATCTTTGGAACTTGTCGAGCAGGAATTTCATCAGTAATAGTAGTAGCAGGAATCCTTGGAATGGTGGTCGTTGGTATAAATGGACCATTCAAAACAGTAGGATAGAGTTCAACATCTAATCCTTCATAGAAATTGATCATTCGGATCTTCCATTGAGGATATTCATCACAGATTAGAGTTAGAGGTTTGGCCAAGGATCCGGAGGTGTATATGGCGTTCATGTTTTGATTTGCCATATTTTTTTAAAAACAGAGATTAAGAGAAATGCAGGAAATGTTGAAATTTGGATCAAATAAACTTCAAATGAGTTGAAACGAGACGATATTCTTACCGATTTCCATATTAAAACTAAAATTACCACTGATTTAGAGAGAATTGTATGAAATTAACAAAATCTTGAAAAACAGGGTAGAATTGAGAACGGTAGTTCAAAAATGAAATTAACTGCAGGTAGAATAGGGATTTCTCCAAACCGGAACAGATCTAATAATCAATAGATTGATTATCAGGCTCTGGTACCAATTGCTGGAACCCATATCCCTTTCTAATAATCAAATCAACAAATCGTATAAAAAATATGAGCAGAAGCAATGTCGATCTATGATTGATACTGAACAGTAATAATAAGCAGTAAGAACAGATTTGAAGAACAATCAGGAAATCGTATTAATAACCTTGAACTTGATTACAATACGTATGAATGAACAACGTGATTTCTCTCCAAGATCGTCGTGTATTACAGTGAAGAATGAATCTATTTATACTATTACAAAGTAAAAGTCAACGATCTAGCCTATCAGGAATTGACACGTCAGCTATACTGGTTAACAGAATCAGTTACGTATAAGGACGCACGGAAAGTGTGATCGCCACGTCATTACAAGCGCGTATGAGTTAACAGTTAGAGTCCAGAGGTTCTTCAAGTCTCTGGGCGCCTCTGAGATGACTTAAGTCAGAAGATGAGCTTCTGACTTAACTTCTGATCTTCGATACTTTTGATATTCTGGTTCATACTTTTCACAGAATGAAGTCTAACAGATACCCCACACAGCAGCTTCAGAAACTGATCGCAAGAAATCTGCTTTCGTACTGCAACTTTGTTGATAGAGTGTGTGTATTTTATTTAGTTTTGTATCTCTGATTGGTCTGAATGGTGGTTTTGTTAGAGGCTACTGTGGTTGTATTCTTTGTACTGCATGTGCTTATTTTTGGCCTACAAGTTTGGTATTAATATAAAGATTCCTTTTGCTGAGAAACAAAAAATATTTTTTCCTTTAAATTTGTTTATATTAGTTCTCATTTTTTTCTTTAAGAGTGAATTGTGGATTTGGTCATGTGGTTTGATAGTTTCTTTTACTAGGGTCACTATAATATGTTTACTGTAGTATTCAATTTTGGTCACGGTCCCTCTAACTAATGTATTTGTTAACTCTGTTAAATCAAGTGTCATTTTAGCCTTTTACTGATTCTTTTGTCTTTTAATATAAAAACAATATTTTTATGTACATAAATATAATATATATATATATGGAAAGTTATTATTATAACCATTTCAGAAAATTGTATACCTAAAATAACCAAAATCTCTCCCAACTTATCAAAATAACCAAAATTTTGAAAAAACATTTAGTATCATACGAAATCACTTTTGATTTGTTATTTCTTACAACTCACATCCTTTATCATACGAAATCCAAAAAAAAAAAAACACACACATTCATTTAGTATGATACTAAATGGGTTTGCATACACACACATTCATTTAGTATGATACTAAATGCATGAATACTAAAGGAGTTTTCACACACACACATTCATTTAGTATGATACTAAATGGGTTTGCATACACACACATTCATTTAGTATGATACTAAATGCATGAATACTAAAGGAGTTTTCACACACACACATTCATTTAGTATGATACTAAATGAGTTTGCATACACACATTCATTTCGTATCTTACAACTCACACACACATGCATACTAAATCCATAAACACATACTTACACAACATACTAAATCCATAACAACACACACAGACACAACATACTAAATGCATAGCAACACACACACACATACTAAATCCATAAAAAAATACACATACAACATACTAAATCCATAAACACATTTAGTGTATGTTTATGGATTTAGTATGTTGTGTGTGTGTGTTTATGGATTTAGTATGCATGTGTGTGTGAGTTGTAAGATACGAAATGAATGTGTGTATGCAAACCCATTTAGTATCATACTAAATGAATGTGTGTGTGTATGAAAACTCATTTAGTATTCATGCATTTAGTATCCTACTAAATGAATGTGTCTGTATCCAAATCCATCCTCTGGCAAAAGCTTGACTTTATTACCGCCTATTTATTATTATATACATATCGCCTACGCCAGTTTGAGCCTGCCACTCGTACTAAACTTGAAAGTATCTTTTTTCTGGGAACATGGTCAACCAGAAATTCTTATGTTCGCGATTATTCATCCACCAATGCAGAAAATGCTCGAATCGGCTTCCATCTAAAAAAAAGATGATTAGTTTCATCTATATAAATGGATCATTCTCAACTGGCCGAAGGCAAACAACCTAATGAACCCAACTACTTCTTCATTCAGGGGGGGAGACTAGCCTCATTACTCCCCACTGGGCGAGAGGTGCACCTAACCCACCTACCCACTCATCAATCACGGTGTTCAGCTGACTTGCACAGATAGACCCCTATTGTATTGGAATTAGGCGCCCATCTTTTATAGTATCATACTAAATGAATGTGTGTGTTTTTTTTTGGATTTCGTATGATAAAGTGTGTGAGTTGTAAGAAATACCAAATCAAAAGTGATTTCGTATGATACTAAATGCTTTATTCAAACTTTTGGTTATTTTAGTAAGTTAGGAGAGATTTTTGGTTATTTTGGGTATACAATTTTCTGAAATTGTTATAATAATAATTTTCCCATATATATATATATATATATATATAGGGGCGGGTTCATACGAGGACGGTACCAATTTACGAGAATGCGAGGAATGATTTTGCATGTGAATCATATGTGATTTTTTCATACGAGGACGGTACCAATTTACGAGAATGCGAGGAATGATTTTGCATGTGAATCATATGTGATTTTGTACATTAAAAATTTCATGTACAAAATGAATGGTTGAGGATTGTTCTCGCATTCTCGTAAATTGTTAAGTCCTCGCATGAGCTTCTTTATATGTATATATATAATATGGTATCAGAATAAATAAAATAAGATATTATTGTAAATTTGTTTAATTTTTAAAAAAATTAACGATATTAAATACGATTTAATTATATAATTTTTTAAAATAATTATATTAAAATTTAAAAAAAATTAATGATATAAAATAGGTTTCATTGTTTTAATGCAATTAAAATTTTAAAGTAAAAAATGAATCAAATCATAAAACCATGTCTTAATTTATTTAAAGCGTATAAAATAAGATATATATTTATAAGTGATTTGTTTAGATTAAAAAATTAATTATGTTAAATGCGTTTTAATTTTTTTTTCTATTATTACAATAAACAAGCTTATTATCGATATTTTAACACCAAAATCATTAAAACCACTAGGAAATGAACTCCAATTTTATCATTTTAAAAATAAGGTTTCCGGTTTTCATATTATTTTTTATTCAAAAACTCAAGATCATCTGTTTAGATTTTAACGAAATGAAATATTCATAGATACTCTCATCTTTGTAACTTAAAATTAAACAAATCCCTATACAAATACAACCAGGTTTTCATACCGAAATAGGCAAAAACATCATAACAATAAAATTAAATCGCATTTAATGTAATTAATTTTTTAATTTAAACAAATCAAATCATAAAATAGTATCTTATTTTATTTTGTTTATTTTTATATCGCTGTATATATGTGTGTCCATAAAAACATTGTTTTTATTTTTTATAGGAAAAAGATAAGAATAAGTAAAAGACAAAAATGGTCATTTATTTAATATGTTAACGGAGGCGTTAGTAAGAGGGACCATAATAAAAACAAATTGAATACCACAATGACCAAATCCACAATAAAATATTATAGGGACCATAATAAAAAAAACTATTAAACCAGATGACTAAATTCACAATTCACTCTTTTCTTAAGGTAAAAGTTCAAGAAAGCCTAATGGACTTTAGTGTTTGAAGTGATTAGTCCATGGACAATTTTTTGAAACAAATAAGTCCTTGGAGATTTTAAAACCTATTAAATAAACTTTTGAACTTTTAGAAACCTGTTAAATACATCCTTATTAGTTAAAAATGTAACCTGTAACCTATATAGCAGATAAAACTACAAATTAGTTAAAAAAATCCTAAAAACTATATTAATTCTAATCGCCGCTCACCCATGTTTCGACGTCTCAATCCTGTCACTACACTGCCATGGCCACCGCCCTCAGCCCAACCCGTTCTTCGACTGATGGAAAAAAGAACACTTAACCGTGGTCAAGACTGATGAAGATGCATCATCATCAGAGCAATTTAGACCTCGCATAAATAAACACGTTTGTATTGATCCAAAGAAAGACCATAATTCTTCATTCCATGGCTACCCTCACTGTTCTTAGTTTCTTAAACATATTCAAATGCTTTATTAAATCCGTTAATTTATTCTCCCACCTTTTTCTTATATATAAATATCAATTTCAAATCCCAATTTGATAATTTTTGGTGGAAATTAATATATATATATATATAGCAGAAAAAATAAATACCCTCATATCAAAAACTTGACAACATTAAATAGCAGGCCACATACCCATCCATCAAGACAAATACTGATAGCCTATACGAATTAGAAAGATAAGAAAACTAACCAGCTGCTGCTATGGTGAACTGAATTCATCAGCTCGCAGAAAATGAAGAAAGAGGAAAAACACAATTAGGTGGTGTCATTTTTCATTTACGACGTCTATTAATAACCGTCTTTGGGTTGCCATTCCTTATCATAGTTGTAAATTGTTCTTAATTTTTAACTAATAAGGATATATGTAGAAAGTTTCTATAAGTCAAAAGATTTATTTAATAGGTTATTAAATGTCGAAGGATTTATTTGTTTCAAAAAATTGTCCAAGGATTTAATCAATCCAAACACTAAAGTCCATCGGTTTTTTGACTTTTCCTTTTCTTTAATTATATAAAATTGAGTGATTGGTACTAAGGATTGGAAGTTGGAACGTATGATTTAGGTACAATAATTTTTATATAAAAGACATAAATTGAATGATGAATCATTGATGTAATTTGCATTCGAGATTACAATGTTTGAAAACATGGAAGGTCAAAACTGAAAGTCAACATGGAGCTTAGATTGTAGTTGACTTCTTGTATAGTCAATTGTATAAATACCTCGTTGGTGTTAGTTAGTAGTAAGAACTAGAAAGTGCTTACATTGAGAATCTTGTGATAAATGTAGAGAGCGAAACATGTATCAATATACATATGACTTAAGATTCTTGATTGTGTTTTTGTTAGGTCATTGACCAACATCTTCTTAAAACGACCCATGAGGCTGGCTGCTAGTCAATATATAAGACAGGGGTAGTGCCTTGACCACCAGGAATTCCTTTTGGCCTAGTGGTAAGCGCCTTGATCCAAGAATTGATATCAGAGCAAGTCATGGGTTTGAATCCCATCGAAGGCATTTGGGCGCAAATTGTTGGGGGGTGGGGGGTGGATGGATGAGTCATTGGCCGCTATCTTCCTAAATCCGCTAGTAGTTTGTGACGAGTTTGAATCCCATAGGCTAAAGGCATTTGCGGTAGATGCTGGGGCGGGGGATTGTTGGGTCATTGACCAACATCTTACTAAATCGATCCGTGAGGCTTTCTGCTACTCAATATATAAGAAAGGGGTAGCGCCTTGACCACCAAGAATTCCTTTTAGCCTAGTGGTAAGCACCTCGATCCAACAGTTCTTGATTGAATTCGTTGTAACTTGATAGAAATGAGATTATCAATTGGTATAAGGGCATAAGATTAGATTGATTTGGGTTAATTCGGAAGATTTGTTGAAGAAAAAATGTGAAACCGGCTGTGATTTCGATTTTGGTGAAATTGAGTGTTTTTGATCAACTTACTTGGTCTATTCTAATCGTTTTTTATAAAGAATCATCTCTGTTTGATTTTATTCCGCTGTCAAGAGTTTTGATCAAGAATTTTTGGCTTTGAAGAGTTTTTGGTTTGAAGTTTTCTTGCTATAGTTCCATCAATTTTTTCACAAGTTTTGAAGTTCTTTGACCAAAACTTCAAGTTTTAATTGTGTTTGTGATTGTGCTGCGAACACTATGTTAAAATTTCATGAAAATTGGACAAGTTTTAAGTTGATCTTTTCAAGAACATCATGGTTATCTCACAAGTGCATAGTCAAAGTAATCGCACGACCTTTGTGCGACAAAGTTGGTTTATCACACGAATAGTGTGCGACAATATCAAGTTATCGAACGCTTGTTTAATGAATAGTAAGTTGTCGCATGTGTATTGGGTGACAACTTGGGTTTATCGCATAAGGTTTGACCGAAAAACTTGTTCATTGCACAATTCTTTCTCGACAAAAGGGAGTCATTGCATAGTAGTGTGCGATAATCTTCAGTCCTCGATCCGAGTGGTGCGACAAAGTTTTCTGTGTGACAAAAGAGTTATGCAAAAAATATTACTATGTGACAAAGAGTTTTGTTCGACAAAGTACTTTTTAAGAATTAATTCAAATTGTTGATCTATGATCATTTGTCCAGGAAACAATTTGTTCATATTTTTTGGCACATTCAAGAGCGGATTTGGTATATTTGATTTATACAAGATTATATCAAGATATCTAAAGACCCATAAGTAATAGATTGAAATTCTTTTGAATTTGAATAATATACTAAAGCTTAGAGATTTAAAAGAAAAGTACGAAGTTTTGGAAAAAAAGAATCTCGAGCTTAAATGAATGATTTCAACATATTCAGAAAAGAGTTTTTAAAGATGAAACATCTGTTTTGGGAAAAAAATTGAATCTTACAAAAAGAATTTCTGATAGTGAGAAGGAATTTGAGACAGAGAAAAACATTTTTACTGATGAGAAAAAACAAGTTTGATTCTGAAAGGAAAGGTTTTGAAACCAAAATCAAATCTTGTGAGATGATAAATGTTAAACTTTCAAAACAAGTTTCTGATTGAAAAGGTTGTTGTGCTTGAAAGACATAAGTTTGAGCTGGAAAGAAAAGAGTTTGAAAAGAAGAATTTGGAGCTTACTAAGCAAATTTCAGATCTTCAGAAATATTTTGAAAAAAGAAGAAGATCTTACGACTAAATTGTCCTAAGCATTTAGAATGTTTTGTAAAGTAATCTTGTTGACTTTATAGCTTAGTTGAATAGTGTATAAATAACATGCTTTGTATTCATTTGTTAGTTGACTAGTCACAATGTAAAACTCTAGAGTGAGAAAGTTAGAGACATATTGAGAGAGAAATTGTATGGAGCATATTGAAAATCTAATATGAGGATGGCAAATTCAATCTCAATCTCATATGTTCATGATTTTAACAAGCCTTATGTGAAGGCAAGGGTGAACAGTAACCCTCACCTTGATTGGCTTCGCATAGGCTTATGCGAGCCTTGCATGGCCTCGGATGAAAGGCTGACACGTCTCGTTGGCTAAGCCCTCACTTAGAATGAGTCATGCGGGACGCCTTGAAAGATAATTCCCACCGCTTTGCCTGTGGCCTCGCATATCCATTGTGTAAAGGTCTTATCACCTTCGCATATGTGTTGTGCGAAGGAGACTGTGCATCCTTGCAATCAATAAAATTGTGCCATGTATCATTGTCAGACACGAACCGACTTTCTCTCTCCTCGTGCATATAAATAGAATCTTCTGTTTATTAGTCATTTCACACATTCAAGTTTATTTTCCCCCTTCTGATTTTCTCTTTGTGATAACTCATAATCATCGAAGTGTTTGAACAAATCTGTGGTTTCCTCATTTTAGACTTAATTCAAGGTTGGTTAATCAATGTTAGTTTAATCCTTTATGCATAAATTCATTTGGGTTTGTTTCCTTGATCAATATTGGAGTATATGAATAGTTTTCATTTCACTTGGACTAAATCTGAATTTGAACAATTTGAGTTCTTTTTAGGGACTATTTGTGAGTGTATTAATAGAACAAAATGGTTAAACGGGATAAAAATCATTTGGGTATTAAGGATTTTTAAGCATACAGTTCAAATTTTAATCGAAAACCTAGAAATGGGCTTTAAGTGTTCAAAGCTTCATAAGCCTCGGACAACTCATGTCTTCAAAAACTCATAGGCCTTGCACGAAGCTATAACTCATAAGCCTCTGATGAGCTTTGTTGGAACCTTGTTTCCTTTGCACAAGCTTCATCCGAGCCATACTTCACATAACTTCATGCGAAGGATCGTTTGAAGTGTCATCGAAGGCTACAGTGTTAGGAAAATTTTCAAATTTTATCAAAAAAATTTCCAAAGTGTGTGCTGACATTTTCTTTACAGGATCACAATGACATTTCAACACGATGCTTCCGATGACGAAAATCCTTTGGTTTCCCACCGTTCTTTTGTTCCATCAATGAATGATGCAAATCCTGATGATGACCTTATGCTGAAAGCAGACAAACTGGACCATCAAAACAATAATAACCATCTCGATTTTCACATGGTTTGTTAGTTTCTTGTAATCATGGAGATACTTCGTTATCATCCATTGAACACCCTATTAACTTGAGATGCCAAAGTTCCACTGATATACCTTCAACAATTTTGGTATGCATTGAGATAACATCCATCTAATGATGATCCACATTTCACATCAATGATTGATCACTGTCAGACCAAACTTACACTAAACAAGATGCGTCATCTTCTTAGTTTTCCAAGACGTCATTAGGTTCCAAACCAAGTGGAATTTGAAGAACTAATTTGTGAAGAAGATCTATGCAATGATATTAGAGCTTTGGGATATGTTGTTGCTTTACCAAAATCTTTAGTGTTCAAACGGAATAATCTGCCACTTGTCTGATATACCTTTTTCTCTATCCTTAACCGGTGCATAACGGGGTAATCAACTGGAATGGATAGGTGCAGTGTTGGTTTTCTTAGAATCTTCCATGTTGTTGCATATCACAGATATGTAGGGCGCAGTAATCTGGCAAGAAATCATTGAAGCAAGAACGTCAACTAAAGCTTGCAAGTTTATTCCATTTCAGAGATACATACAGATTATTGTTGCTAGTATGATGGAAGGCAACCAGTACATTCCCCATCGGGTAAATCACGTGATGGCTCATTCAAATGTCATGAGATCACGTGGAATCTCAATGGGTCATTTTCCAAATGCAAGGCCTATTCTAGAAGCAGTGTTAGCTTACGCCGATCAGAGTGCACATTGCGTTATAGATTATAGGCGTGAGAATGTACTGATGGACCAACCAGGACCGGTTGGCCCTGCGCACAATGCCCCCCTAGAGGAATGAGGGTTTAGATCTTGGAGAGTAGGGTCAAGGACTTGGGGTCCTTGATCGGGCTGAGTAGAGGGAAAATGTAAACAAGAGGGGAATGGAAGGGGGTGCATCTGATTGTGCGGCTGACATAGTTGTTACATCTGCAGCTGTTACACCTGAAATTCCTCTAATTCTTACAACGGTTGAGATGAATATTCCTACTTCGGAACCACCAGCAACCTATGTTGGTGACTTTACTGATTTTCCTGCCCATGATACTGCTGCAGATCATGGTGCAGGTGATGATGATGAAGATGGTGATGATCACTCACTAGTTCATAGAATTCCAACGAGGATTGGCCGACAACCACCTCCACTTGATGATGTCACATCAAATACCGAGTCTGAACCTATTGCGGACCAAATGGAAATGGAAGTGCCCGAAACTACAGTGATCAGTTCTGGATCTCCAACATCTATTATTTAGAATGTTATTTCTTCTATACAGGCATCGGGAGATATAAGGATGGGCGAGGTAGATTTACTTGAAACAGAAAATGTCAGCATGAGTGCAAGGGAAGCAAAAGAACATGGTGAGAGTGAGAAAAAGAAATACCGGACCTTCCCTTAACCATTTCTAGCCGGGTAGCCACATATACTACTGTAACACATCCGTTGCGATACAGTATTGAACCAGACATTGTTCGTCCAACAATACAAATACACACCCTCCCTAGCCACTCAGTAGCTTCTCAATAAGCAACTGTTTCATTTGTACACGGACAGTTAGCACATACTCTATCGATAACTCATTCGGAGTTTTCGGCCGTCGACTTCATATAAGCACTTATCGAGTCTAGTGCCTGGTTCTCAACCAATTAGGACATAGTCTATTCAGAATACATCTGTTTGGAGTCTTAATGTCTCAACCGAACATCCATAGTGTTTGTTAGAATTTATTTCTATGTAAAAGTATGAATCAGAACTTTCTTGTGAGAATAAAGTGTAACTCTCTAGAAGATGACTATATCAAAATATTGTCTTTTCTAGAAGATCAATTCAGAAGACATGCTGATATTCCAGAGAAGATAGGATATCTTCTAGATACAATACAAGGATCTTCATGTGTGTTATCTGACGTGGCAAGTCACGCTCCTCATATGTAGCATATTCTGTTAGCGATTTTGCTTATGTGTCTATATTTGATAGTCTAGCTCTTTGACTTTTACCTTTTCTTTTATATAAATAGAGAGATATATCCCTGTATACAGTGTCAATTGTTGTGGAGAGATTGTGAGTGATAGATTTGTATTTCCTATGATTTGGCACTCTGAGTGAAATACAAATTATCCTTCATCAATATGAATATGTTCATCCATTACAGTTTACCAATTCTAGTTTGATTGTTGATCTTATTTGGTTCCGCTTATTGTTTATTTTATATCTGTGATCAACATTCTGTGAGTGATTAAGGGATCTGGATTCCAACAATTGGTATCAGAGCCGAATAATCAATCTATTGATTATTCGATCTAATCCAATTTGAATAAATCCCCACTCAACTAGAATTTTCTTAGAGTTTAAACTACTGTTTTTTACTCTACTCTGTTTTACGAGTTTTTGTTATTCCCATACAAATTTTCTCTAATACAGTGGTAATTCAAGTTTAAATATGAGATTTGATTAAAACATCATCCCTTGTTTCAAGTTCAGTGAAATCGATCACATCTAATTGCCCATTTCTTCTCAAATTTCCATACTCTATTTCTTTGTAAAAATAGCAAATCAGAATTTTTAATGTCATGTACACCTCAGGCTCTCTTACGAAACCTCCCACTCTTGTCAGAGACGAATATCCTTAATCAAAAATTCGCATGATAAATTTCTATGAAGGATTAGACCTAGATCTATATCAAACAATACTAAATGGTCCATTTGTCCCTTTCACAACTATTCCACGAGTACCAGCTGCAGTTTATATTACAGAAGTGCCTGGTAGACAGGTTCCAAAAGAGAGAAAGGATTGAAATGACGATAACAAAGGAAAGGTGGAAATTGCCAACAAAGCAAAAAGACTACTCATCATGGCAATTCCATATAAAAGCAGGTTTAGGATATAATGATAGTCAAATATTGAAAATGGCACCTGCAAACTTGTATGATTATTCTAAAGTGAAAATTTTCAATGAATCAAATACATGTGTCATTTCTAAACCTGTGAACTATTCTTTGTCTGAAAGAATACCGTTTGTAAAATCAGAGACTTTGTTTTCAGAAGAAACACCTCTTAAAACTGGTGAAACAGAGATAATCTCTGAAACAGAAGAAATAAATATAATTTCAAATATTTGTGAATCTTCTGAATCAAATATTATTTCTGAAGAAAAATCTGAAGTAACTGTTAAGTCTGAAATAATTTCTGAAGTTACTTCTGAGATAACTTCTGAATTCAATTCTGAAGTAATTTCAGAAGATACTTCTGATAATAAATCAGAACATGAAGAAATATATGATGAATTCTCAGAAATTGAATCTTTAGAAGATGTTGATGAGAATCCCAATATATTTTTTGATAATTCTGATGATGAGTCTACGACAACAAAAAATTCAAATATTGTTGCAACTAGTATGACTCAAAATAAGATTTCAGATCTATTAAATGCTTCTGATTCAGAAGATGATGATGATCATATGGTGCAAGTGATTGACAAAAATGGCTATTTGGTTTACAAATCACAATCTTGTATGACTGAAGGAGAAATACTAAAATCTGAAGCTTCAAAAATACCTTCAGAAATGTTTGGTCCTGTGTTTTTAAAAACAGAATATCAGAATTCAGATTTTTCTCCTACTAATACAAACACTTCATTGACTTCAACACCATGTTCAGTAACATCTTCTGTTACACATTGAAAGTATGAATCATAAAGATGAAGAACATGACGTGGCACATACATCCAGCTTGTTTACCCTTCTACAACTGATTAGTTTGTAATATGTTAGGATGTTGACTTTTACATTCTGTTCAGTGTATAAATAGATCTTTTCTTTAATGTAAAAGGTTGTCGATTTTGAAGCTCATTACTGAAGAATAGTTTTCCGCACAATTCCTAATTACTTGTAATCGATCCTCAGGTTATTCAAAGTTGATCTGTTCTTCAATTCTTCTACTATTCTTATTACTGTTGATTAGTCAATATTAATTGCTTCCGCTTACTTTCTGATATATGAATTGTTGATTAATCATTGAAGAAGAAATCTGGAACCAACAATTGGTATCAGAGCCATCTAATCAATCTGTTGATTATTAGATCTCCTTAATTTGGAAATTTCTCTCTTTATTTCTGCAGTAATTTCTTGTTTTAACTACTATTCATAATTCTATCCTGTTTTATGAGATTTTATTAATTCATAACAATTTTCTGCAAAAACAGTGGTAATTGTAGTTAAAATTTTGAAGATTTAGTAAGACGATCTCTGTGTTATTCAATTCAATTGAAGTTTAATCGTTCTAAATTTCAAATCAATTCTTCCTCTCGATTCTCTGCTTTTTACGAACAAAATGGCAAATTCAAATCTCAATTCTGTTTATACTTCTGGATCGTTGACGAAACCTCCTACTCTCATACGTGATGAATATCCTCAATGGAAAATTCGAATGGTGAATTTCTACGAGGGACTGGATGCTGATCTATTTCCAATCATTCAAAATGGTCCTCTGGTTCCTATGTCTATTATTCCACGAATTCCAACAACGACCAATACTGATGAAATTCCTGCCAGACAAGTTTCAAAGCTAAAGGGAAGCTGGTCTGATGAAGAAAAAGCCAAAGTTGAACTAGCCAAAAAGGCTAAAACTCTTCTTATCATGGCCATTCCAAATGAGATTTTTCAATCTTTGGATTCCTGTGATACTGCTAAGGAATTATGGGATCAACTAGAAAATCTTCTGGAAGGTGGTGCTAAAATGAAAAAAAATCGAAAAGCTCAGGCTCTGAATGAATACAACAGCTTCCAGGCCATTGCTGATGAATCTCTGGAACAAACTTTTCATAGATTTAACAATCTGATAAATCTATGCAAAAGATGTGATATTGTTCATTCAAAAGAAGACAATAATGTCTTATTTTTAATGAGATTAAATCCAGAGTGGTCAAACCTCTCCATGTCTTTACAAGCCAATCAAGATCTTGAGCAATGGTCTCTACATGACGTATTTGGAACTCTTCAAGCCCATGAGAAGGAGGTTGTACAAAAGAAAACAACTATAGGTGGACCTCTGGCTTTGATTTCTGATTCAAAGGGAACAACCAGAAGAAGAAGTGAAGATAGAAGAGTGAAAAGCAAGGCTTTCATGTCAGAAGCTGTTCCAGAATAAGATTCTGATTCTGATGATGATATAAAGGCATTTGCTGATTCCTTGGCTCTTATAACCAAACAGTTTACAAACCGTTTTGGAAATAGGGTGTTTGAAGGAAATAAAAGGATTGATCGTTCTTCTGTCTATACTCCTAAGCAAGAGGTTCAGAGATCTGAAAAGACTGAAACAGAGAAGAAGGAAGAGGAAATGAAGAAAAAGAAAGATGTGGCAAGCCGGGTCATTACTCGAAAGATTGCAGAGGGGCTCTGGATAAAGACAAAACATATTACAAAAATAAATACAAGTATAATGTCACTGAAAGAGCCCACTATGCTGAGAAAGAAAATTGGCTCGGAGAAGAGTCCAGCAGTGATGAGGCCATGTTCTGTGGGATGGCAAATACAAATGAGTCAGAAGAACAGCCTTCTGAATCACCGGTTAGTACTCTTTCTGAATCATCTGAACTTGAGAATACAATTTTGCTTTTATCAAATAATTTTGAGGAATTTAAACAAAAGCTTACAATTGAAAAGAAGTTACGAAAAGACGTTGAGAAAACTCTTTCCACAATACAAAGGGAAAGAGATATTTACAAAAGAGAGATGGATATCTTAACAGAAGAGAAACTGGAACTTGACACTGAAAAAGAAAAGATTTCTAAAATCTTGAAAGACACAGACGTTTTGTTAAAAAAGGAGCACTTAAGTTGTAAGAAACTCCTGGAAGAAAAGGATAAGGAAATTCAAGTTAAGGAAAGTGACAGATTAAATGCTATAGCACTTAAAAACTACTTTAAAAAAGAAAGAGAATTTCTATACATTGAACTTCAAAACAAAACGCACCAGATCAAAACATATCTGGATGCTCAAAAAGTTCATGAGAAAATAAGTACACAAGTAGGAAGATCTGGAATCAGTTTTGAAGATTTAGATCCCTATAGGTGTGAAAATAAGTCTTGTTTAAACTCTGTTTTTCGTATGGGACAACAACAGAAGCTTGTGTTTCCAATTATTTATGTACAATCATGCTTTAAACGATCTAAATTTGAAAATGGTCATCATCAACGAAAACTCAAGTTTAAGAATATTATATATTCTTCTGAAAAGACTAACATTGATCTAAATAAAATTCAGAAGAAGGATGATATTTTCAAGTTTGGTTCAAGTGTTCTTATAAAATTGAATCCAGAGGCTGATGCGTTTATTCCTATTCAGGCAGAGGAAGAATTAAGACTTAGTTTTGAAAATGATCTTCTCTTGACTTTGGATAATTGTTTTAAACATGAGAATGACAAACAAAAGGAGTTAGAAAATAATCCAGAGATATCTCCTTGTTCCATAATTGATTTAAATCTATCTGAAGTTCAAGAAGAATTAGAAGAAGTCACATATCCCTGGGAAAATGATGATCAGAGTGATGATTTCTTTGACAATTCAGAAACATATCTTTCTTACTTTGAACACCAATCTCCTATCTATGCTAAAATTCCTGAGGTTATCAAAAATAAAGATGCCCCATTTTTATTTACAAATGAATCTCTAGAGATACGAGCATCTGGAATGAACGTTCAGAAACATTCAAATGGAATTCCAATTTTTCCTGTACCTTCTGAAAAAAACGAAAAACTCTTATACATCCAGACTTTATAGGAATGTGTCTGAAAGCTAAAACTTGTCTTGAACTTGAAGAAAAACTTAAAAAGAAGATCATTATCCAAACTCCTAAATCTTCTACTCCAAAATATTCTTATGTCCAGAAAGGTAAATGGAAATCTAATCTTTTTGTTCCTGTTTCAGTAAATCCAAAAGCTTCTGTGAAGGAAAATCCGAAGAAATCTCAATTGAAGAATATCTAAGATTCTAAACATATGTCTAGTCTAGATAGGAAGTTCTTTAGAACAACTGATACTAGAAAAGACAGTCGAAAGAATAATTGTAATTATCATTATCCTAATGAAAATTCAATACAATCTTCTATGTTTCAGAATTCTGAATGTTTTTCCCTATTCTTAAAATTACAAAAAAATTTCTCACGAACTTCAAATTCATTCACTGCCAACCATTCATACTTCAATAAGAATAAAACAAAGAAAAACAGAAAAACAAAAAAACAAAAAATCCACACAATCCATCTTTACCTTCTGTTAAATCAAATCAAAAGCAAATACAAAAGGCTGATAAAACAAAAACTAACGTTAAAGGACCCATAATGGTACGGGTACCTAAGAAACTCTGATTTTGATTGCAGAAACAGCGTGTGCATATCTAGTATCTTGACTTTGGATGCTCGAGGCACATGACTGGTTCACGAAACTTACTCTCCAAATTTAAAGACAAAAGTGGTGGAGCTGTAACGTTTGGTGATAATGGTAAGGGTCAGATTAAGGGCTATGGTACTTTACAGGAAGGTAACATTACCTTATCTAAAGTAGCTCATGTTTCTGGTTTGAAACATAACCTCCTAAGTGTAAGTCAACTCTTTGATTCTAAGATACTTGTCGTATTTGATGAAAAACATTGTTAGTTATTTTCTAAGGCAGATGAGGAACTTTGGAGAGCAGACAGAAAAGGTAATCTCTACATGATGAATTTTACTTCCAAGGATGGTAAGGAAACCTTAGGTCTTATTTCCAAAAAGAGTGAAGTTGCATGGCTCTGGCATCATAAAATGTCTCACTTAAACTTTGATAATCTTGAGATGCTTGTAAAACATAATTTGGTATCTAGACTTCCAGAAATTCATTTTCAAAAAGATCACCTCTGCCCTGCATGTGAAATGGGCAAGATCAAACGAGCATCCCATAAAACAAAAAGTGATCATTCATGCATTAGACCTCTGCAATTGTTACATGTTGACCTCTGTGGTCCCATTGCTATTCAGAGTCTTTCTGGTAAAAAGTATATACTGGTACTTATTGATGAATTTTCCAGATATACTTGGCTTGCTTTTGTTCGACAGAAGTCAGAAGTACCTATTGTACTTCAGAATATGATGACCAGAATTCAAGTTCTTCTTCACCAAAAGATTCAACAGCTGAGAAGCAACAATGGTACAGAGTTCAAGAATGCCAAGCTTGAAACATACTTTGTTGCAAATGGAATTACTCAGAACTTTTCTGCCGTACGCACCCCCCAACAGAATGGTACGTTGAACGTCGCAACAGAACACTGATCGAAGCAGCCAGAACGATGCTTGCAGCCTCTGGTCTTCCAATACACTTTTGGGCAGAAGCTGTAGCCACTGCTTGTTTTACTCAAAATCGTTCAATAATTGTCAAGAGGCATCTCAAAACCTCTTATGAGCTTATTAACCAAAGAAAACCATCTGTTAAATTCTTCATATCTTTGGTTGCAGGTGTTTTATCTTAAATGACAGAGATAAACTTGGCAAGTTTGATCCAAAGTCCGATGAAGCTAAATTTTTAGGATATTCATTAAATTCCAGAGCTTTTCATGTTTTTAACTTAAGAACAAAAACTGTTATGGAAAGCATTAATGTTGATTTTGATGATCAAACACAACTGACTTCTGAATATTTCTCTTCACAACTCAAATTTAATATTGTCACTTCTGACTATCTTTCAGGATCCAGAGAATCAGAAATCGATGCTATTTTTCAAGATTTTCTGGGCGAATAAATATTGTCAGAACCAACTCCATCCTTAAGCATACCTGACGTTCTTCATACCTCTGGCATAACTCTTTCTGGTCCTACTTCTTTTGAACCAAACTCTTTCTTTCCTTCTGTTCCATCTGATTGTCCTGAAGTTTCTTCTGGTCCATCATCTGAGGGGGAGATAGAAGCAAGAAACTCAGAATTAGTATCTCCAGAAGATGTTATTTCATCTTCTGACACAGAAGTTCAGGCTCAACCAATACCACAAACAAGGATGAAGAAATGGACTAAATCACACACTACAAATCTTATCATTGGTAATCCTTCTGAGGTTGTCAAAACACGATCTGCTACAACAAATGAAGCTTTCTATGTCAACTTTCTTAGTATGATCGAACCCAAGCAAGTTCATGAAGCCTTAGTTGAACCAAGTTGGGTAGAAGCAATGTAGGAGGAGTTACTTCAATTTGAACGAAACAAAGTTTGGAACTTAGTACGATTAGCAAAAGGCAAAGTTGCAATTGGTACTAAGTGGGTATTCAGAAATAAAAAGGATGAAGACGGAATTGTAATCAGAAACAAGGCTCGTCTGGTGGCAAAAGGTTATTGTCAAGAAGAAGGCATTGATTACGATGAAACCTTTGCTCTTGTTGCAAGACTGGAGGCGATTCGACTTTTTCTGGCATTCTCTGCTTACAAAAACTTTAAAGTCTATCAAATGGATGTTAAATGTGCATTTCTAAATGGAAATCTCAAAGAAGAAGTGTATGTTGAACAACCAGCTGGCTTTAAAGATTCAAGACATCCAAAATACGTCTATCTCCTTGACAAAGCTCTGTATGGCTTAAAGCAAGCACCCAGAGCCTTGTATGAACGGTTATCCAAGTATCTGATCAGCAAAGGTTATGAAAAAGGTAAAATTGATACCACGCTTTTCATCAAAAGAGGCAAAGGTATGTTAACTATTATTCAAATTTATGTGGATGACATAATTTTTGGTTCTACTCATCAAACAGAAGTTTATTTGTTTTCTAAACTGGTGGAAACTGAATTTGAAATGAGTATGATGGGAGAACTAACATTCTTTCTAGGACTCCAGGTTAAGCAAAGTACCTCTGGTATTTTTATTAATCAAGCAAAATATGTCTCAGAAATGTTAAAGAAATTTCATTTTCAGAATTCTTCACCTATGAAAACACCTATCTCTCCTAGTATGAAACTAGGTCCTGATCCTTCTTGGAAACCAGTAGATGTTACGGGATACAGAGGTATGATAGGATCTCTTCTGTATTTAGCTGCTAGTAGGCCTGATTTTATGTTTGCCACCTATCTTTATGCTCGTTATCAAGCCAATCCAAAAAAATCTCATTTGGCCGCTGTTAAAAGAATTTTTCGGTACTTAAAGGGAACTCCTTCATTGGGTCTCTGGTATCCTAAAAATTATGGGTTTGATTTAATGGCATATACAGATTCTGATCATGCAGGTTGTAAACTGGACAAAAAAAGTACTTCTGGTAGCTGTCAACTTCTGGGTAATCGACTTATCAGCTGGACATCCAAGAAACAAAATTGTGTTTCAACATCTACCGCAGAAGCTGAATATGTTGCTGCTGCTAACTGTTGTTCTCAAGTTATTTGGATGAAGACCCAACTCAGAGACTACGGTCTGATCTGTGATAAGATTCCCATACTCTGTGATTCTGAAAGTGCAATTGCCATTACTGAAAATCCAGTCCAGCATTCAAAAACGAAGCACATTGATGTCAGGTATCACTTTATCAAAGATCACGTAGAGAAGGGAACAATAGAAATGTACTTTGTCTCTACTGATTACCAACTAGCTGATATTTTTACAAAAGCTCTGGATGAGAAGCGTTTTAATTTTTTTATCAGCAAGTTAGGGATGATAAATATGTAACTCTTATTCAGAAGCACTTAGAGACCTCTGATCGTTTCTGGGTTTTATCCAGAAGTACTCAGAGACCTCTGATCGCCTCTGATATAAGTTTTATTCTATTTCTTGCGCTCTTTACTCCTTTATATCCAAGTAATACTAGAAAGGAGGCAATTGTTAAAAAAAAAGGGGGAAGCTCATCTCTCAAAAGGGAGTTTATCATTCAAGGGGGTGCTCATCTCTCAAAAGGGAGTTTATCATTCAAAGGGGAGCTCATCTCTCAAAAGGGAGTTTATCTTTCAAGGGGGAGTTCACTTCTCAAGAGGGAGTTTTACCATTCCAGGTGGAGTTGATTTATTAAAAAGGGTTTTTCAAAGTCTAACGCTGGTTAGCTGTCTTCTGAATTTTTCATCTGCTTAAGTTTCTTCTGAATCTTCTTATTCTGTGTTTCTCTTGCCGTCAAGGTCTCTCAGAATTTGTATGATTCATTTCAAACTCACCTTAGATGTTGATTCTAAGTTGACATTGGTTTTTCAAAATACTTTTCTATGAATCAATATATTCTAAAATTTCTATTGAATATGTATATATTATTAACTCTTGCCGTCAAGGTTATTCAACATCTATATATTCAATTTTAAATTTTTTTATTATTCTTTTCATGGAAAATTAAAACTTTCATTTGGATTAATTTTTTTTTTCAAATGTCTGATTTTAAATTTATTAGAAAGGATTAATAACAAAATTGATTTAATCAAATTAAATTTAATTTTCTTATTATTTTCTTTCAAAATTTTTTTGGGATAATCAAACGGTTTATCTTTGATAAACCTTTCAGTGACTCATCACACGATTTATGCTTTACATGTGTCTTTCAACGTGTGACTGCATGTATCCACGCCTGCGTGCTTACATCATCCCTCCTGAACCGTTTTCTCCTATTCCCAACACTTAAACCTCTTCCCATTCCTAATAGGTCACATTCTCTCTCATATAAAATCCCCAAATTTCAGAAACTCATCTTCTTCTTCACAACTGTTCCTGCTCCAACTCTCCTACTCACGAATTTACTCTTCAGGTTACCCAACTCTCATCAATGGCTTCTCGTCTTGCAAATCCAATTGTCAACGATGACGAAGGACGTCTCGTTGATTCCACTGCAGATAGTGCTCCTTTTGTCAAACTGCCATTAAAAGCAAACAATGTGCAGGTTCTTCTTGATCCTACAACCTACCAGGCTAAGTTCAGAATCATGGTCGAATTCCTCGAAAAGCATCCACTAAACCAAGCCCTAACTCTGACAAACCCAAATGTTCCTGAAATTTATGTTCAAGAAGTGTGGCAGTCGATGTATATTCGTGATGACGAAACTTTGCTTGGAAACTTCAGCCATCCAGATCAACCTGATAATGCTGTGGAAATACCCATTACCAAGAAAAAATTAGCCAGGTATTTTCATTTATCCCTATCACAGGTACAAATTGATGGTGATTTTGTGCCAAATCCAGCCCTAGAATCTAATCCATCTGCTGAAGCTTTGCTCTCCTTCATTCATTTCCTTGGATACAATGAACCCCTAACCAAACTATCAGAATTTAAGAGAAAGCAATTACCCCCAATGTGGAAACTCCTTGTTTCCATTCTGAACAAGAGTCTTACTTGTAAAATTGGGTCCTTCGATCAAGCTAGCAGAAACATTCTGACCATCATGTATGGTATGTATTTCAACCGCCCTTTGGACTATGCAAGCCTCATTTTCCAAGAAATCAAAGCTGCCGTGCACACTAAGGTAACTCATCAAACCCAAGGAAAATCTCTCCCAGCATTAATGTTTCCTCAATTTTATCTCTGGTTACCTACCCTGCAATTGGTGCACTCAAGGCTCCATTAATTCAACCTTTCTGCAAAATCGCTTCAATGAGCTCTCATCGTCCAACCATCGACCGCAACGGCTATCCCTCTCCAAGGGAGCTTTCCAGGTACATGCTAAACCTAATTCCATCTAGCTCTTCTTATCTCCAATCTTATAGAAGCTCTATGATTTTCTCAGAACAGAGAATTTCTACCCCAGAGCATTTAGAGCCAGTTTTAGGAAGTGAGGGGTCAGGTGAGGCTGAGATTGAAAAGAATACGAGTGCAAATCCAAGTGTTTCTACCCATGCCAACCTCTTAATGCAAGAGGGTACTGAAGATGTCCATAGAGACACCTTTGAGCGTACCTCTCCTTCTATCCAAAGGGATCCCACATTTGCTGAGGTGGATGTCAACACATCTACTTTCATTGACCAAGGACCACCCAGAAACCATCCGATTAGAGGATAATTCTTCATCATCTGCATCTAGCACAATCGGGGAAACCTCTTCTTCATCATTCTCTCAACAGAATGATGATATAAATATAAGCGTTCATTTGCCCCAGAACTCGCCACCCTCCCCACACAATGTTGCTGTCTCTGTGACCAACAAAGTCATAGGAGCCTCAGAAGATAAGTCCATATCTTCTGATAGTTTAGAGGCTGAGGAAATCCCATCAGAGGGGTAACAGCCATAGGACGCACCACTTACCGGAGTGTTTACACTTCATCAAGGTAAGCACATTGTCTTCAGCACCTCATCCTCTGATGATGAGGACTCTGTTGAGACAATCAGAACAACCGAAGAGGTGCCTGTTAATCCCAACCCTCGAAGACAGGTTGGAAGTCCCTCCACACTCAACGTCAAAATAGGTGTGAATGAGGGCCTCTCTAAACGCGAGAGTAAAGGGGCTCCATGTGTTGGAGAAACACCGGTTACACATTCTGAATATGTCACCAATGCAGCGTTTTAGGCATTTGGTAATAAAATTCAGAGATCTGTGGAGGATCTAAAACTTTCCTTGGATTCTCAAAATGCCATTCTTCTGGCTATTCAAAACGAACAAAGACAGCATACGCAAACTCTGGAGGCACTCAAAGAACTTATTTCTACAACTACAGAAACTCACCAAAGCCAAGCTTCTGCTCATTTCTCCTCTCTGCATAAAGGCATCCAGGCTAACTCTGAGGCCATCTTTTTTATACCTGATGCAATCCCAACTCCAGAGGTCACTATCTCGGTTGATGAATATAGTTCTTTAGTGGCAGATCTCAACAAAATTATCAAAGCTGTTCAGTTCATCCTTCTGAAGACATTTCTGATTCCTCTCTGGTAAAGAAATCAGACATGGCTGTTTTCCAGAAGGCCATGCTTGACAGAATCAATTCTCTCTTTTCTAAATATGTCTCCAAAACAACTGCAAGCACTTCAAATGTGGATTTAAAGCTATCATCTATGGAAACCTCTCATCTCTCAAATGTGGATTTAAAGCTATCATCTGGTAAGTTCTCTCTCTGATTCATTTAACGCCAGGAAAAAGGCTAAAGAGGAGCGTGCTTGCAGAAAAGCAGAACTTAAACGAAAAAGGTCTGAGGATCAGGATCCTGATTCTCAGAAGGGCGAGAAAGCACAAGAAGCCAAG
The DNA here is from genome assembly GCA_036898165.1 of Silybum marianum. Lineage (NCBI taxonomy): Eukaryota > Viridiplantae > Streptophyta > Magnoliopsida > Asterales > Asteraceae > Silybum > Silybum marianum. Next base: position 16,976,900 of record CM072536.1, on the reverse strand, counting down.
AAAGCCAAACCCACTACCAATGCTGAAAGCTCAAATCCAACGAAGTCTCCATCTACTTCTGACAAACCCTAATCATCTTCAAAGCAGCAAACTCATTCTGCTCAACCCTCACACACACAAACTCCTCTGACTCCAACTCCATTAGCCACTCACTCTGGGCCTCTACCAAAAGATCCAGAAATAGCCAAATTTATTCTAGAAGTAATTGGCAATACAAGGAAAGAGCCATACTCATCATCTACTCACGCAGCAATAGCCAAGGAAAAGAATGCTAAGGCAAGAGCTGATGCATCAAAAGCTAGAGTCGAAACCCTAAATAAAGAGAGGAGAGAAGCCGAGTTAAAAGCTAAAGCAGAAGAAGACCGAGCTATTTCTGAAGCAGAAGAAGCCAGAAGACGAGCTGATTTTGAAAAAGAAAGGATTGTAAAAGAAAAGGCAAAAGCAGAAGAAGAGAGAGAAAGAGAAAATGAAGCCAGAGAAAAGTCTAAACAAGAAAAAGCACGGAGAAGGGCTATCCGTGAAGAAGCAGCCCATAGATTGGGAAATCTTGATCTTCCAAACCTTGAAATTATCAGAAACAACATGTATGCTCCAAACGATCAAAAGATTTATTTAATGCTGCCCAATTTCTCTAATGCCTATAACGTAAGTGATGCTATAAAAGACAAATTCATGGCACACAGACAAGCAAGAAAGGATGCCTACACTTCTGTGCCTATCAAACGGATCTCTGCCATAAAGCACTCACAATTTGAAGATACAGAGATCTGGTACACGATCTATGAAGTAATTAGAGACGATAATCAAACCAGGTACTTCTGTGATAATGATTTATTATCTGTTCATCCTTCTGATCTCCTGTTTCTGGAAAGCTTTATGAAAGCCCAAGTTGCCAGAGGTATTGATAGCCAAGACAAAGTTGCCTATTCAAGAATCATTGAATGCATGAAGTCTTTGTTAAGATACAAGAGGCAAGTCGACTTCCAGATAGGGCTAAACTTCAACGTTGATAATCTTGCCATCTCTGAACCAAATGAAGAATTAGAAAACATAAATTCGTTCAGAGTTGGTAAGTTCTTACTACAACCAGAAGAAGGGGTCATCTTTAGAAGCCCAGACAGAAGAAGCTTTTTCAGAATAAAAGATGCACATTGATACTACTCAGAAGTTGTATACATTGCAAAATGTTACATATCTACCAGTGCAAATGAACACGATCCAGAAGTACTTGAAAAGACAATCAAAAGGCTTGACAACCTATTATCAATCAGAGAGGTCATCAACAAAATTGCAAAGATCGTATCTGAAGTTGCTCCTTTCTGAACAAACTCCATCCTTCTGATTTCATACTTAGGGGGAGATTGTTACACATTGAAAGTATGAATCATAAAGATGAAGAACATGACGTGGCACATACATCCAACATGTCTACCCTTCTACAACTGATTAGTTTGTTACACGCTCCCATCTCTTACGTGTCAGTTTGTAATAGGTTAGGATGTTGACTTTTACATTCTGTTAAGTATATAAATAGATCTTTTCTTTAACGTAAAAGGTTGTCGATTTTGAAGCTCATTAATGAATAATAGTTTTGCGCACAATTCCTAATTACTTGTAATCGATCCTCAGGTTATTCAAAGTTGATCTGTTCTTCAATTCTTCTACTGTTCTTATTACTGTTGATTAGTCAATATTAATTGCTTCCGCTTACTTTCTGATATATGAATTGTTGATTAATCATTGAAGAAGAAATCTGGAACCAACATCTTCTGACTTCAACACCAGAGTTAAAAATTTGGAACAAGGACAATCCTCTAATTCTCACTCTGAAATTCAGAAAATTAACTCAAATTCTGGAGATAAACCTAAAGTGAACAAAATATATTCTTATACTAATCCTCATTTTTTATCTTTTACAGAGCTATCCACTTTAATATGGAGAAAGAAAGATGAAAGACTGTCAAAGAATGACAAATTAGATTGTTTTTCATTTTCAAAGAAGAATGATGTACCTAAATCAAAGAAAGTGAATAAAAGAATTTTTGTTGAAGAATCAAATGTTATTGATTCTTATATGTCTAATGCTGTTCAAAATACGTTAAAGAATCATATTCACTGTATTAATTGTGGTCATCATAATTTTCATCTTAATTTCAAAACAAACAAGAAACATTTGATGAAATCTATTCAGAAATGTTCAGCTATATTGACAAATTTAATTAAAATAAAAAATAAAAATAAAAATAAAACTAAGAAAAATAAATCTCAAAGTTCTGAACAAACTTCTGAATTGAAAAATCTGAAGAAAAAGTTCAGAACTTCAAATTTTATTACTAATCTCAAAGGACCCATTCTAACATGGGTACCTAAAACTCAATAATCTATTTTGCAGATATGTCATGTGTGGGTCTTAGATTCTGGATGTTCAAGACACATGACACCTTTCAAAGAACTACTAACTGATTATCATGAAAGATATGGAGGAACAGTTAGCTTTGGAAACAATGTAAAGGGATATGTAAGAGGATATGGCACTTTCATTAAAGGAGATGTGAAACTAATGAAAGTTTTCTATGTTGAGGGACTAAGACATAATCTTTTCAGTATTAGTCAATTCTGTGACAAGTACTGGAAGGTTAACTTTGACATAGATCACTGTCAGGTTCTGAGTACAGCAAACAAAAATGAATTAACTGCTTATAGAGATGGAGATATCTACACAGCAACATTCACTGCAACTGGTCAATTACAAGGTGTATGTTATATGTCTACATCAATGAAAAATGATAGTTGGCTTTGGCACAGAAGAATGTCACATCTGAACTTCAAAGCCATTTCTGAACTAGGCAAACATCAATCTGTAAGAGGACTATCAAAGATCAGATTTGAAAAGAACTCTCTTTGTTATGCATGTGAACTAGGGAAGATCAAAAGAAGTTCTCATCATCTGAAAATGCTATCTTCATGCAAAGCTCCACTAGAAATGCTACATATGGATTTGTGTGGACCAATGAAGACTCAAAGCATGGGGGGAAAGAAATACATCCTTGTCATAGTAGATGAATATACAAGATACACTTGGATTGAATTTCTGAGACTTCTGAACGACTTATACCTTTTCTGAAGAAAATTCAAGTTCTTCTTCAACTCCCAATTCAAAAGATCAGAAGTGACAATGGAACAGAATTCGCAAATTCTATACTTCAGAACTTTTTGGAATCTGTTGGCATTTCACATAATTTTTCCGCTGCAAGAACTCCTCAACAGAATGGGGTGGTTGAAAGAAAGAATAGAACTTTGGTAGAGGCTGCAAAAGAACCATGCTTGCATATTCAGAACTTCCTCTTTCTCTTTGGCAGAAGCTATTGCTACTGCATGTTTTACTTAGAACAGGACTATTCTAAACAGAAATTTCTTAAAACTCCTTATGAAATGCTAAAACAAAGAAAACCCTCTATTGATTATTTTAAAATCTTTGGTTGTAGGTGTTTTCTAAAGAATGATACTCAGCATCTTGACAAATTTGCACCAAAAGGTGTAGCTGGTATCTTTGTTGGCTATTCTCAAAGATCCAAAGCTTATAGAGTACTACTTAAAGGAACTCAAATGATCATTGAGACTACAAATGTCAGATTTCATGAGCCAACATTGACTTCTGAACAAAACAGTTCAGAACTCGCACATAAACCAACTTCTGAAAGTTTGGACTCAGAACATAATCAGACGAACTCTACTTCTGAATCTCACACTTTACTTAAAACAAATTTAGACAATTCATGTCAAGACTTATTTGATATTTCTGTAAATGTTTCTGCAGATTATCAAAATCCTTCTCTCATCAGAAGCACAAATGATCAAAACATTTCAGAAATACAAATTACAAATACATCAGCACCACAAATCTCAACCTCAAATTCAGAACTTCTACTTTCTGAAACTGTACATCCCCTTTCTGAACCAGTTCAAGTTATTACTGAACCAGTTCAAGATACTTCTGAAAATGTTCATCAAAGTTCTGAACAAAGTCAAAATGTTCCATTTGAGGGGGAGATTTCAGATATACATTCAGTTATCAATCATGATACTGAAACTCAAGCAATTGTTGATGATTTTGATTCTCTGAACAATGTTTCATCTGTTCAACCATTGCCAAATGTGAACAAATGGACATCAAGTCATCCAGTGCATCAAATTATTGGAGATGAATCAAAAGGTGTTCAAACAAGATCTGCAACAGCAAATGAGTGTCTGTATGTTAATTTTTTAAGCAGTATGGAACCCAAAAAGCCATGTGAAGCACTTCAACATCCAGACTGGATTTTAGCCATGTAAGATGAGTTAAATCAATTTGAAAGAAACAAAGTCTGGAGATTGGTACCAAAACCAAAAGGAAAATCTATCATTGGCACAAAATGGGTATTTAGAAATAAAAAGGATGAAAATGGTATTGTTGTAAGAAACAAGGCAAGGCTTGTAGCTAAGGGGTATTGTCAACAAGAAGGAATTGATTAAGATGAAACCTTTGCTCCTGTTGCTAGATTAGAAGCCATTAGAATATTTCTTGCATATGCTGCTTACAAAAACATGAAGGTGTTTCAAATGGATGTGAAATATGCATTTCCGAATGGTATTTTACATGAAGAAGTGTATGTTGAACAACCAGACGGCTTTGTAAACAAAGAATTTCCAGATCATGTCTACATTTTAGACAAAGCCTTATATGGACTTAAACAAGCACAAAGAGCATGGTATGATACTCTTACAACTTTTCTTCTGAATTCTAAAAAAGGAAGGTGATGATATGATATTGATACAAATGTATGTAGATGACATTATATTTGCCTCTACTAATCCAAAATTTTGTAGAAATTTTGAGAAAATCATGCAAACTGAATTTGAAACGAGTATGATGGGAGAGTTGACATTTTTCCTTGGTCTTCAAGTTAAACAAATTCCCACTGGCATATTCATCAATCAATCTAAATATGTCTCAGATTTACTTAAGAAGTTTGACATGACTGATTGTTCAAGTATTCAAACTCCAATGACCACTGCAACTAAGTTAGAACCTGATCTAAATGGAAAATCTGTTGATCAGAAAAAGTACAGAGGTATAATTGGATCTTTGCTTTACTTAACTGCTAGTAGACCAGATATAATGTTTGCTACATGTATTTGTGCTAGATATCAAGCAAATCCTAAGGAATCACACCTTTTAGCTGCAAAAAGAATCCTTAGATATCTCAAAGGTTCACCTTCATTGGGACTTTGGTATTCTAAGGATTCTAGTTTTGAAATAACAGCATTTACAGATGCAGATCATGGTGGTTGCAAATTAGACAGGAAAAGCACTTCTGGATCATGTCAGTTTCTGGGTGATAGACTGGTTAGCTGGTCTTCAAAGAAACAAAATTGGGTTTCTACTTCTACAGCAGAAGCTGAGTATGTAGAAGCTGCAATATGTTGCTCACAAGTGATCTGGATGCAAATTCAACTCAAAGACTATGGTTACACTTTCAAAAAGATTCCTTTGTATTGTGATTCAAAGAGTGCCATAGCCATCACTGGCAATCCTGTTCAGCATTCAAAGACCAAGCACATTGATGTAAGATATCATTTTATCAAAGATCATGTGGAAAAAGGTAATATTGAAATGTTTTTTGTTCAGACAGATTATCAGTTAGCTGATTTATTTACCAAAGCTCTTGATGAAAAACGTTTTAACTTCTTGGTAAGTAAATTGGGCATGATGAATATGTCTATGTAAGTATTAAGCATCAACCAAAATTTAGAAGTTATATTATGAGATTTCTTAGTTCAAATTCTGAATAATTTGTTCTTCAGAAATCTTCTGAAGTTCTATATTCAGAAAGTTATTTTTTAAAAACTCAGAATATACTCCTTCTTTATCTAACTTGATTGTCTTTCAATACTTTTCAAAAAAAAATTCTTCTCATTTCTTTAATATTTTCTAATTTCTTTGATATATATTGCACTGTTTTAAGTGGGAGAATCATAGTTCCTAATGATTCAAGGGGGAGTGGTATTAATGTCAAATTTTTGAACTATTCTTTTCTACTAAACAGATCTGAATTGCTGATTCCAAGTCTTACACTTCATATCTAAGAAGTATGAACAAACTTCCTTAGATAAAATATTTTACAATTGTTCAAACCTACTTCTGAATTCTTAAAATGATTTATATTTTTCAGAAGTTTGTATTTTAAAATGATTTTTAGTGTTCTAAAGTCATACAAATTTAGTTCTGAACTAAACTTAAAAGTTCTGAAGTTCCTCTGAATTTTTTCTTTCAGACTTCTGAACTTCTTCTCAGAAGTTCTGAACTATTTCTGAAGTTTTGGAACTTGTTCTCAGAACTTAACTTCTCGTTGATATTTCTTAAGTATCACTTAAGCGTGTGCCACGTGTTTTAATTTCATTGGATATTTCTTAAGCACGTCGTCTAAATGGTTCATGTATCCCACTTAATGATGATTACTACTCTGATGACATTTACTTTTTGGCCACGTGTCCATCAGCGATTATCCAGTAATATAAATCAATGGATTCTTCATCGTCTTCATTTTTTAGCAATTTTTCACTGAGAAATCTATCTGTGTTCATTGATCTTCTTTCTATTACCACTCCTTGTTCTTCAAACATCATGTCTACTTCAAATGCAATGGTTTCTGCTTCCTCGAGCTTCAATGACAGCAATGGATCATCGAGTGATGGTTCATTCAAGATCGTGCCTTAAAAATTAGTGGTTGGAACAATGGAAATCCCACTGAATAATGATCAAATGGTTCAAGACACAGCCACAACTGCTATGAATCAAGCCGGACCTTCAAACCCTAACCCTAACCCAAGAACTGATAAAATTGGGGAAACACAAATTGAACCTATTGAAGTTGTTTCTGAATCAAATGCTGGTGATAGTGAATCCCAGACTCGTGTTGCAAGTAGCGATATGTCCAAACTTTATGTTCCTGCTGAGAAACTGCTTGAAATAAAGAAAAATAACTGTGCTTTGAACTTCAAATCGACAAACTTTGCTGATGATCAAATGATTTCGATCGAAATTCTGAAGAAACATCCACTTCGTACTCTACTCTCTAGGAAATTCTCTATTCCTACTTCTTACCTTCAACAATGGTGGTACCATGCTGAAGTTGATGAATCTGAAGATGAAATTGTGTTCTATGTCCATGCTTACAAGGTATGTATCTCTGTGGATGATATTAGGAGTCTTCACTATCTGTCAAAACCAGATGAGGTTCTTGGGAAGACTTGTTATGATCCAATTCCATCTTCATCAGAAATGATATCAGATTTCATGAGTTTGGGATACTCTAAAAATCTAAGTGCCTTAAGCTCTTTTAGAAGAAAATGTTTACCTCCGATATGGTACTGTTTATTCTCAATTCTGAATACTTGTTTATCTGGGAAAAGTTCAAGTTTGGATCAAGCTTCATCAAATGGGAGGGTCATCTTTCATGGCGTTGCATTCAACAAGCATTATGATTATGCTTCCCTTATTTTTGAAGAACTCAAATCTGCTGTTTGAAGAAGTCCACATTCAACTACATACCATTTCAGAGATTCTTTCAAACACTCATCAAAGGAGCAATGAAAGCAGTGCCAAAAATCCCTGTTCTAGCACATGAGGCACATGTTCCTATCTTTACTATGGACAGTTGAAGACCATGCAATACTCACATTTCCAAATGTAGTTCCACTTCCTTCTCACTTACTTGATCTTGTAAGTACACCAAATAGGATTATGAGTGAGTATTTAGAATCTATGGGATTACCTCAACCAGTAGTCCCTTCCCCTGATTCAAACCAGTAGTCCCTTCCCCTGATTCAAACCAGACTTGTTAATGGAGAGGGGAGGCTGTTCAAGGGGGAGAATAACCTCAAAGAGTAAAGAGGAAAAATGAAAATGAGAGAATGGGTAGAAGATTTAGAAAAAGAATTGAAGAGGGGAGAACACAGGTAAAAGAAAAACGAACCTGTGAACCACCTGTTACTAGCCGGGCACCCACATCTTCTATCATTCCACATTCTTTGGTGGATGATATTGAAAAAGCCAGTGAGCCCATGGCAAATTTGGTTATCCCCCCAGCCATTCACCCATCTCTCAACAGAAGGGTGTTTATCAACACATATGGGGCAAGCAGCTTATAATCCATTAGGACCCCAATTGGAGGTTCCTTTTGTTGAAAATGAAGGATATATGTCCCCCCTTCACCATTTTGAGCACATTGAGTCTGAGGGTCCCCTCAACTTTAAGCCTATTGAAGCACTTAATGTGGAATCCATTCACACTAGCACACATCTTCCAGATGTCACTAAGCAAAGTGTTTGTTACATTGCATCAACAACTATAGATATTCCTATTTCTGGCTATCAAGGATTAGTTGGAAGACCTGGTGTGGTGAACATCACAAAAGCCCCATTCACAGAATCAAATGTGGTTCATGATGTCTCTGTGGCACATACAGGCCAGCCTTCTTCTGAAGGACTGCAAACAAGACCATCTGTTGGTCTTGGAATCTTACCCACATCTTCTGAATTCACAAAATTCAAAGATTTCTGTACTTCTGAATTTGAAAAGATTCAAAAGGACATCAAGGAATTGACGGATACAACCAAAAAGGTGACGGAGGATAGGTTGGATCAACAAGGGGAAAGTATGGTAAATAAGTTGACTGCTTTTCAACTTCAATCATCTAATGATCTAAATTCTTTTAAACAAGCACTTCTGACTGCTTTTTCTGAAGTGGCTTCATCTGTTTCTTCTCTAAAATCTTCTCAGCCTTCTTCTTCATCTGCTCAACCAGCTTTTGCAACAATGGATGATATTACTCAGATTTTGAATCAACTTTCTTCTATTCAGAGTTCTCAGACAGATTTAAGCACAATATTGTCTGCTCTAGAGTGCAGGGTTCAATCAGATACTTCAAAAAGGGTTCTTGATGATCAGGATTCTGATAATCAAGAGGGGGAGAAAAGACAGAAAGTATCTGAACCAGAAAATGCTGAAAATGTTCAAGTTCAAAGTTCTGAGAAAACTTCTGAAGATGCTCAGAATGTTGGTGAAGCATCAAATAGAGTTTCAGAAGCTATAGAAGATATCTTATCAGCAGAACATGAGGGACAAGAGGTAAATGATCATACTTCTGAAGAAATGATAGAAGAAGGGTATGAAACAGAGAAGTTATCCTTTGATTCTGAAGGTAACTTAAGCTCACATAATACAGACATAATTCCAGACTCAAATGAAGAAATGCCAAGGGAATACCTTGCATTTGAAGATGTCATTGGAGAGCCAAGTGACTTTCTGATGTTATTATGTTCGAAGAAGACAGGTCTGGAGCAAATATGGGAGAAAGCTCAGAAAAGATAAAAGACTTAGTAATTTGGAAGCCTCAACAACTTCTGAGTGAAGAATTCAGAAGAGCTTCTGAAGGATTGTGGAATATTCTAAATCAATTTTGTTGGGTACATCTGTTTCTGAATAAACCAAGAAGTCTGGAGTGTAGACTTTTGGATAACAGATTTTCAGTCTTCAGAGATTTTCTTAATCAACTAAATGAATATGTTGAACTTGAAGTTGATCTGAGTCACATTGGAGGAACTGAACTTGCGGATGAAATTCTGATGGTCTACTATGGAAAATTTGAAGTAAGAGTCAGATCCTGCATTACAATTCTCAAAATTGATATTACTCTTCTTGAAGAACCTATTCTAGATCAAATCTATGAAAAGGAAGATATGTTTCTTTGTGGAGAAATAAGTTTAGAGTTTCCTGAAGTTATTCACTTTCATATGTATAAAACCAGTTTGCAGTTTGCAAAGCTGGAAGATTTTGTAAATGATGAGTGGTCTAAAAAACAAGTATCTCAAGTTAGAAACTTTGTTCAGAAGCATGGTGTTCAGAATTTTAATGATTCCACTCTTATCAAGAAAATTGGATGTCTGACAAAGACTGTTGAAGATGATTTTGTAATATACAGATTCGGAGCAGAGAGAAGAAATGGATATCTGTGTGAATTTACTCAAGATGATCTGTACAAATTAAGATTGCAAGACAAGTTGACAGTTCTTCAGTTTTGTGTTGCCAGAACTGAAGTTGAACTTGTTTTTGAAGTTAGAAGAATTCTGGGAATCTACATAAGGAACATAATCAAGCATGACTTTCAATTAACTCTGGAATTTGGTTTATCTAAAGTAAATTTGTTGGAACCTGTAAACCTTGAAAATAAAATAACTAGAGTGTTCACTAGTCCAGATCTTGGGTTCAGATACACAGCAGATGGAAATAAAACTTTTTTGATTTCAGATATTCCAAAATACTCTAACTCAACTCTGAATTGGTTTCTTACTTATGCAAAGGATTATATTGAAGATTTAGATGTCAAAGAAGAAATCATATATCTGATCAAAGAAAGAGTTCATTTAAGAGAAATTGTAAGGAAAAGTCATCCAGCTGGTCACAAAAGAGAAAACAAGATCAGAGGAGCTGATTATATGCTTAGTGATACTTATGATTTCCAAATTCACTCAAAGAACCAAGACTTGGAGGAAATTCTGAAGTTTTCTCTGAACATTGAAAGTTCAGAACCAAGTCTGAAGGATAAAGAGAAAGGGAAAGAAGTAATTTCTGAAGCTATTTCTGAACAGTTGGTTCCTGTAGAGCAAATATCTGAAGAGGAACAACTGCAAGTTCAAAGAATAGAAGAAAGTGCTTTCACCATGTTTCTTGAATATTTCCATCCAGAAATGTTCATGGAATATGAACAAAAGTTCAACTATATTGATTGCTGGATTCAAAAGTCCTTTGGTTGGAAACAATGGTACTCAGAAATCATTAGAAAGATAACGATCCCAATTAATGAAGCAAGAAAGGAAAGTCCAGTGGTTAAGGTAATTAATGCTGACTTGAAGACAAGACAAAATTACAAGTATGCATTCTTTATAGTTGAAAGACAAAATGGTGAGATTTCTACCTTTTCTGAAGCTGATTTCCAGAATGTGAATCTCAGATATCTACTCAGAGTTTACAGAAGTCTTTATCCTTTTCATGATTCAATCACCAAGTTCAGAAAATCATTTCCAATCCTCAGAGATGGCTTCTACAGAGAATTTATATGGGCTGCAAAGACTGATTTTCAGGTTGCTTATGTTCTGAACAAGAAACAAGTACACTTGAGCAAACCAAATCTGAGCTTACCAGATATTCAGAATCTGAAGAAGAGTACTTTAGTAATTCAACCTCTAGGTTTCGTTTTCAAATGCTTTGAAGAATTATTATTTGTGAGATTTGAAGAACTCCACAAGTGTTGCAATGGAACTCTCATGGCAATCAGAGATCGTTTGGTAAAAAGACAAAATAGAAGACCAAAGAATCTGAGCAATGAAGATTGGGAGAAGCACAAGAAGCTTGCAAAAGAGATGGTGAGATTTGCTGAATCATTACTTGAATACAGAAGCTTAATTCTGAAAGATGTTAGAGAAATTCTGAACTTCTGGAAGTCTGATATGAACTTTTGAAGCTAAGGGGGAGATTGATAGAGATATCATAATAGCTTCAAAAGGCACTGGGTTCTGAGGATATAAAGTTCTGAAGAATGAAGAAAAGACAAAAGCCTAAGGCATAACTTCTGAAGTGTCAACTTCAGAAGTTCTGAAGATATTCTGAAGAGGTTCTGAAGATTCTTCTGAAGAAGATCTGAAGGAGTTCAGAACCTGTTCTGAACTTGTCTGTCATATATGTACTGTTACTGTAGTCTTTCTATTTCTTGTATAAATAGATAGTTTGTTAGATAGTTAGAACTAACGTTTCCCATAAGCCTTGTAAAGACATATTTTGTAATACTGGTCTTCCTATCTATACATACGACATTTGGCTATCATATTACTATTCTAATCTTTCCATATATTATCTTGATTGTTTGGGTCCTAACATAACCTATTCTATTATAACTAAGAAACCACTACGATTGATGCACAAGAAGGAAGTAATATAGAATACATAAGGTTTAAGAGAGAAATAAGCAAACTTCTTGATGAAGAAGATATCTTCATCTTATTTATACCCGTTTGCATTTAATGCCAGACAAAAGGTATATGCCATGTGTCAAACTTCTATAGGAAGCTTGTTCTTTGTTAATAATACATCCATTCTTTTAGCCGCGTATGAACAGTACTATATCAGTTGTGATGTGGACATAAGAGACAATCCGTACGTCCTTCTCTGACACAGTATAGGGTTTGTCTTTTGTGCATCGAGGATAAGGTCAACGTTAATCTTGTATGAGAAGCTTCATTTGATCGCAGAGACTATATCATCAAGGATGAACTTTCAGTACCACTGAGGCTTCACAAGACTTCACACTTTGGATGGATAATCTTTGCTATCGTTGAACCGCTTCAGGTCACTTAGCTGATTATCTCTTTCTTCAGCTTGGTCTTCGACTTTTGCTGAATGGTCATTTGGCTGTGATCGCTGATCTTCAGATCTTCAGAGATAAGCTTAAGGTTCCTTGATCTTCAGCGATCGCTGATGGTAGTCAGCGTATGCTATCGCTGAATTTGAACTTCAGCTTATGCAAGGGAATTTCACTAAGTGTAAAAGGAATCATATTCAAATCATCGAGAGGAGTTATGATCAACAATCTCCCCCTATTTAATTATGATTAAGCAACATAGGAAATTTGCTTTTAAGTGACTAGTAAGGACTTAAGAAATATTCAAAATAAAATTTCCAAGTACTAATCTGTAAAGTCCCTTTTAGCTAGTCTACTATCTGAATTGAGTTTCATTTATAAGGATATGAAAGCACAATTTTTTTACAAGTAAATAAGCATAAAGTACATTCACTGATTAAATTTTCAGAGTGAAAGATCATAGAGTAAAAGTAGTTAAAGAAAATAGAACTCTTATGTTCATTGTCCCATTTACTGTTTTCAGGGGTCTTTTCAGTACATAGATGGAGTAAAGTACTTTGTTGAATTTCATTAATAATCAATTTGAAGAATTTACATAGCATGAAATTACAACAATAAGGTAAAGTACTTATAGATTGAAGAACTATTACAAAGGAAATGAAAGCTAATGACTAGTCAATCTAGACTTTCGTGTCTTCTTTGTAACTCCTCTTCATAGATAATCTTCTGTCTGATCATCAGCGGATCATTCGACCAGTAGTCACAATACATGATCTTGATGAAAGAAGACGGGGCTTTGTGTACCTCTTGGTTTCTGAAGAATCCAAAGAGTCTTTCGTTATCCATGAAGATCGTGCCTGGTTCAGGGAAAGAGATGACGTCATTTTCTTTATATACGCGATCTTCAGGGAGAGAGGTGTTCAACATTGAAATATCAGGGATCTGCATGTGACGGAGAATGCTTTCAAGATCGAATTTGGTTTCATATTCGTTCTTAGAACCTGGACTTCCTTTGGCAGTTGATCTTCTTTTAGTGATTGGCTCAGGGAGAGGAGGAACCTGTACGTATTGAGACATCCTTTAAAGCAGCTGATCCAACATTCTTTCCACCACGTCCTTGAACTTAGATTTGGAACCCTGAATGGCATCTCTGATTTCTAGCCATTCAGTGTATCCATAAATCTTTAAGGACTTGGCTTCTTCTTTCTCAGTTATGGTGTTTCTAGTCATTCGTACATATACCTTCAGACCTCTTCTTTTGGAAGGACGTCCTTCGATAGTTGCATGAATGATCTTAGAGTCAGATCTTTGAAATTTGAATTTTTCAGTACACCAGCGAAGCTCTTCTTCTCTCTGACGTGTGGCTTCGGTGGATAGTGCACTTAGGATTTTTTCTTGGGCACAAATTGGATCTACGTTCAGGTTTTCTTCTGCAAGTTCTCTCTGTGCTAAAGCTTCAGCGACCCTTTCACTTTTCTCTAGTTGTTTCTTGGTCCCTTTGTCTTTTGCAGCATCTTCCCTGAGTAGTTTTCTTGCAAGAGCAAGATCACTCTCTGTCTACTTGATCTTCTCGTCCCTGATCCTTTGAGCTTCAAGTGCCTGAGCTCTCTCTTCCTTTGACAGAAAATAAAATTCATCTACCATACTTATTGGTACGGGGTTCTCTGGTTCAGTGTGTGGCACTCTAATTCTGTTTGCTTCGAGTTCCCTCAAGAAGCTTATTTGCCTTTCTTCCTCTTCAGGTTCGCTTATGATAGGTCTCTGATCGCAATGCCTTCTAGTAATGAGGTCTTCTTCATTTTCAAAGTCAGATTCAAAAATGTACATAAACTTCTCTTTAGAGGAAGGTTCCTTCACAAAATTGTAGTCCTTTCGGGGACTGGACTCACTCTGTAGTGGTCTCCCCCTTTGGTATTGGGATGGTGGCATCTAGATCTACCACCTGTTTTCCTTTGCCTGCTTGGCTGAACGGCTCCTGAGAAGCAGTTGATCCGTCCCCCAAAGGCTCAGCGTAGTAGACTTCAGGGTTGAAGATGTCTGGTCTACTACTCTTAAAGTGCTCAAAGGCACCTGGAGAAATATCATCGTCATCATCCTCATCATCATCATCATCATCTCCTCCATAGTGAGGGATGATGTCTTCTTCTTCATCCTCTTCCTCCTCTTCTTCCTCATCTTCAGCGATGGAGGGTTCTTGTTGTTGTTGTTGTTGTTGCTGAAAGTAAGGAGATATCAGTGTGCCAGGTATTCTTTCATTGGCCTGACTGATGATGTCATCAACTATTTCTTTGGCGCATCTCTCCCCCTCGATGTTGTCATGGGGGAGAACATGAACCACCAAGGTCCGGACATTGGACCCGATATCTCTGAGAGACTCAGAGTGCAGAGATTGGTTGACGAGGACATTTGCCAGCAATGTCCTGTCTTCAGCAGTGAAAGAGGGGCCCACACTACAAAGCTGGTTGATCTTTGTCAACATTTCAACTTGAGTCTTTTGAATTCACTCAAGCACCTGGCCTTGCGCCTTCACCTCTGTTTCAACATGGCGGATGGCCTGAGCATTTGCCAGAGTGTCTGCTTTGATGGCCTGAATGTCAGTGAAGACTTTGTTTATTGTGGCCTTCATCCCTGGAGTTCCAGCGATGGTCTGAAAAATATACTCAGCAGACCTCTGAAGGTTGTCCACCCGTACCCTGGTCAGAGCACATTCATTGACTATGAAGTCAATGGCAGGGAAGGTAGGGTGTGGAAGAACGATCTTTGGACCCTCCATCTGGAAGGCAGGCAGTTTGGCAGCAGCCTTTTCTTGCTTCACCTGAGAATCTCCTCAGCGGTCATTGGTCACTGAGAGCTCTTTCCTTTGCTTCTGGGAGAAAGAGAAGCAACAATGGGAAAGGTGTTGATGGTGGTCGCTGTTGATGGTGGTGCGTTTCCTGTTGACAACAGAGACAAAGCAGCCAAAAATAGCTTTGGGTGGGATGATAAGACATGTTATGCATCCTAAAATTATCGTGAGGATTGCTCTTAGAAACAGCGAGTGCAATGGAAATGTCCTGAGAATCATTAGCCTGTGTCTCAGCATGTCTGTATGAGACATGCTGAGGTTCTGTGGTACTGGCTTTCTAAAATTCAGAGTGTCGAAACAATACTGAAGTTTGAACATCGTGCATTTCAACATCATCAGAGACAGGGACAACTATATCTGAATCACGCGTTGTTGTGAGGACCAAAGAAGAGATGGTGGAAGAAGAAGAGAGGGCTATGATTGTATTACCTAGTGCAGCTTCCGCGGAGCTGGCTCTAACACTTTTAGTGACCGGAGTCGTTGAAAGTGAGGGTAGTGCTGAAGAAGCGGCAACGGGATCAGAGACTGTTGTCGTGGCAGAGGTTGACTGAGGCGTTGGTAGTACACAAAAATTTGAGAGGGTAGTCTGTTGAGAGACCACCTTCCTTGGCCTCATTGATTTGGTTGCGATGGTCTTTTTATGACCATCAGCTGGTTGTTTTCTTTTGGGGCCGGTGGTGTCTGGGATACTCACTGATGGGTTTGTCAGTGAGGTAGACACTAAAGCAGGGGCTCCAATTACCTTCAACATGTACGGGGTGAAGGGAGCATCACCTGGACGTCCCTAAATGTCTAGGGATTTCTTTCCCACCATTGAGAAAGAATGGTTAGCCACCTTAGAGTATGCATCACCAAAGGCATACTCCAAGATGGTTGCAAAGAATCTTGGGTAAGGGATGACAGGGTGCCTGTTTGCAGCATTCACCCTGTTGACCATGTCGTTGAAGATGTAGTCAGTGAAGTTGAGCTTGTACCCCGTGCAGAGAGCAAAGCCCATGTCTTGGAAGTGTTTGCTTGCTGGATCGTGCGAGCCAGTCTTGGATCCCAAGCACTGAATAAACTGGGTGAAGATATATTGCCAGCGAGCAGGCAGGCGTTTCTTCTCCAGCTTGGAGCCGACGGTCTTCAACGAGGGGTTTTGCCATGCATATCCTATGGAGTCCAGGAAAGCGTCGATTTGCTGCTTGGAGGGTTCAGCGACCCACTTCTCATTCTTGCCACGTGCAGGGAGGCGAAGAACATGCCTCAAGAATCCAGCAGTGAAGGCGAAGGAGCCAAGAGTGGGAATGGTGAAGCCAATTGCAGGGAGTTCAGTTCCCTTGTCAGTGGTGCAGGTGGTGCAGTGAGCCGTATACCATAATGCTTGCAAATGCGAGGAAATGCCCACAGGGTTGTGGACGAAGGCATACATCAGCGGACATGCCTTGATGAAGGTTGCACCCTCCACAAACTGAGGACGCTCTGCATGGATATCTACCAAAGCAAGGTAGTTGTAGGGCTTGAACGTGGCCATTTCAAGGGGAAAGTGGCACACTAAAGCAACGACCAAGGTGTCAACGACGGTGGTTGCTTCAGCGACAGTTTCAGTTACTTTGCTGGAGGAGGCCATTTCTGTAGCATAAATGGGAACAACAAATAGAAAAATCATGGTTTAATACATAAATGTATAAACCAGAGTTTGGTATAATGAATACCAAAAGTAAGGAGAAAAGAAACAAGTGTTTTGATGAACAAGGTCAAAATACTAGTGAAAAAAATAAAATACCAAATGTATTAAAGTAGTTTGGTATATAATTTTTTTTTGTCGGTATAGAATATAAAAGATGGATTAAACTTAAGAAAATAGTCTTCTGTTCTTAAGGAAAAACTTAGAACAGGGTTTTGATGAAATAAATAGTTGGCTTTCGAAATTTAATCCAGATTCTTATTTTATTACCCTAGTTTTTTTTTTGATTTGGATTTGATTAAGAAAAGTAAAGAGAAGTGAAACAAGATGTTTCCAGTTTAATGTGCAAGGTTAGATCAAACCTTTGTAGACTTTGGGAAGAAAAACGCACAAGTGCATGTTATTGGTGTTCTTGAGAAAACTTGAGAATCGAGAGAAAAATCCTTGCCTTTTGAGAAGTTATGAGAGCGTAAAGAGAGAAATGAAGCAATGATTTGCTTAAATAGCATGAGGAGAGAGAGAGAAAGGGATAGCTAAACGACGGTTTTAGCTTTTTGAAAAGTAATGATGGCCTGTCGCATGTCTCTAGAAAGGAGTTGGAAGGGAAACGTCGTGGTCCGTCTTGTGTCAGAAAAGGTCTGACCTGTCCTTTTCTTATTAAAAAATATAATGATCATTATCTTTTAAAATCTTCATCAAGAACAATAAAGGATTGTCAGTGATGAGTTTTATCCTTTTAGATTCATTCCCTGATCAAAGAAAAAATCAGGGAGCAAAAAGGTTTAGAAGACACTACCTGAGTGAGAAAATATAGATATCGCTGAATCAGAGTTTCAGCGAATGGAGAGTTTGAAAGCTTTGTTTGTATCAATATTTATTGTTCGCTGAGTAAAAATTATTCAGCGTTCAACATACCAAGTTCGCTGATGAGTAGATTGAATCTAGTTTCATCAAGAGGCTTGGTGAAAAGATCAGCGAGCTGATATTCAGTGGGTACAAAATGAATCTCAATTTCACCATTCATCACATGATCTCTGATAAAGTGATATCGAATCTCAATGTGCTTGGTGTTAGAATGAAGTACAGGATTGTTTGCAATTGCAATGGCACTAGTTCTATCACAATAAATAGTGATCTTGGGGAGCATGAGATCGTAGTCTCTGAGCTGATTTCTCATCCAAAGGATTTGAGCACAACAACTTCCAGCGGCTACGCATTCAGCTTCAGCGGTGGAGGTGGGCACAAAGTTTTTCTTTTTACTTGTCCAACTAATCAATTTACCACCTAGTAGCTGACACCC
The DNA here is from genome assembly GCA_036898165.1 of Silybum marianum. Classification (NCBI taxonomy): domain Eukaryota; kingdom Viridiplantae; phylum Streptophyta; class Magnoliopsida; order Asterales; family Asteraceae; genus Silybum; species Silybum marianum. The sequence goes on along the minus strand of CM072536.1, from coordinate 16,958,634 downwards.
ACCAGTGGTGCTCTTTCTATCTATCTTGCAACCTGCAAAATCACTAGCAGAATAACCAATTAGATCGACTCCTGAGCCTTTGGGATACCAAAGACCCAGATTAGGAGTTCCTTTCAGGTATCTGAAGATTCGCTTTACAGCGATGAGATGTGATTCCTTCGGTTCAACTAGATACCGAGCACAGAGACATGTAGAGTACATGATATCAGGTCTACTCGCTGTAAGATATAGCAGAGACCCAATCATCCCTCGGTAGGCAGTGACATTGACAGGTTTCCCATTTGGGTCCTTGTTCAGAGTCAGAGGAGGTGCCATAGGGGTCTTCATCGCTGAGCATTGATTCATATCAAACTTGTTCAACATGTCTTTAATGTATTTACTTTGACAAATAAAAATTCCTTTGTCAGATTGCTTTATTTGCAAACCTAGAAAATACGTTAGTTCATCCATCATACTCATTTTATATTGTTTTTGCATTCTATCAGCGAAACGAGTACATAATTTGGGTCTTGTGGAACCAAAGATAATGTCATCGACATATATTTTAGCGAGTATAGTATGTCCTTTATATATTCTTAAAAAGAGAGTTTGATCAATTTTTCCACCAATGAATTTTTCTTTAAGAAGAAATTTAGAAAGAGTATCATACCAAGCTCTAGGAGCTTGTTTCAACCCGTAAAGAGCTTTTTCAAGTTTGAAAACATAACCAGGGTGGTTAGGGTCTGAAAAACCAGGGGGTTGTTCAACATAAACTTCCTCGCTGAGTTTTCCATTTAGAAAAGCACTTTTAACATCTATTTGAAAAACTTTGAAGTCTTTATGGGCAGCATAAGCTAAGAAAAGTCTTATAGCTTCTAAAAGAGCTACAGGTACAAAGGTCTCATCATAGTCAATACCTTCTTCCTGTCTGTATTCTTGAGCGACAAGTCTAGCCTTATTGCGAATAACAGTCCCGTTTTCATCTAGCTTATTTCTAAACACCCATTTGGTTCCAATCACTGTTTTACCAGAGGGTCTAGGAACAATATTCCAAACTTTGTTTCTACGAAACTCGGTTAGTTCTTCTTGCATCACTAAAATCCAGCTAGGATCAGAGATAGCTTGATCTATCTTTTTAGGTTCAGAGAGAGAAATGAAGTTAACATAGAGACATATATTACCTGTACCTCTACGTGTTTTGATACCTGCATTAGGATCACCAATAATCTGATTTATTGGATAAGTTGCAGTTCATCACTGAGCTGGTGGTTGAGGAGATAGATCAACCTCAGATTCAGCGAATTGTTCTTCTTCTTCTTCAGGGACAATATTGTTGTTTCAGCAAAGGTTACTTCATCATTTAAAATCAATTGAGGAGACTCAGGGTATTGATTTACAGAGGATGAAGCTTGATTATTCACTGAGGAATTTCCAAGAGAGGCATCAGAAGGAGGAATCTGATTGAGAGGAGTAACATTGTTCCCTGAGGATGGATCATTGCTAGTAGGTATTTTAGAGATTTCATCATCACTTGTTTCAGCAGGAGGCTGACTGACTGTTGAAATAAGTTTCAAGTTCCCCATAGTGAGATTTCAACCATGCATTCAATTCTTCATCTTCTTCAGGGATAGGAGAAGTATGGGTAGTACGAGATTCATCAAAGTTGACGTGCATGGATTCTTCAACGTGTTGTCTTCTGTTATTGAAGATTATGAAAGATTTAGATACTGAGGAGTATCCAAGAAATATTCCTTCATCAGCTTTTGGATCAAACTTACCCAAATGATCTCTGTCATTCAGAATGTAGCATTTACATCCAAAAATGTGAAGATATTTCAGAGTTGGTCTTATTCCATGAAATAAATCATAAGGGGTTTTCTTGAATCGCTTCACAATCAGGGATCGATTTTGGGTGAAACATGCTGTGTTGACTGCTTCAGCCTAGAATTGAGTTAGTAGACGTGATTCGCTGAGCATTGAGCGAACTGCTTCAATGATAGTTCGGTTTCTTCTTTCAGCAACACCATTTTGCTGAGGAGTTCTCATTGAAGAGAAGTTGTGAGAGATACATTTTCCTTCAAATAAATTTAACAGAGTACTGTTTTTGAATTCAGTACCATGATCACTTCTCATGGAACGAACAATTAGATTGTTCAGAACTTCCACCTTTTGATAAAAGAGATTATCATATCAGGGGTGTCACTTTTGGATCGAAGAAAGAATACCCAAGTGTATCTGGAATATTCATCAACAATCACAAGAGTGTATTTCTTTCCAGATAAACATTGGACATTGACAGGTCCAAAAAGATCCATATGGAGTAGCTGAAGAGGTGAGGTCACTGAAGAAACTTGTTTCGACCTGAAAGATGCTTTTGTTAGCTTTCCCTTTTCACACGCTGAGCAAAGAGATTCCTTTACAAAGCTATGATTTGGGAGGTCTCTGACAAGTTCCTTTTGAGACAATTCATTAATTGTCTTAAAGTTGAGATGAGAGAGTCTTTTATGCCATAACCAATTGACGTCAGAGGATGCTTTAGAGATAAAGCACATGTTCTCAGGGTGAGAACTATTCATATTGATGACATATAAATTTTCAACTCTTTTGCCTGTTAAGGCAAGCTTATCATTGCAGTCAGTGACAATACATCTATTCCTTAGGAATAGAACTTTGAAATCTTTGTCACATAGCTGGCTAACGCTTAATAGATTGTGCTTTAGTCCTTCAACGTAGGCAACTCGACTGATAGTCCCATATTACAACAGATCTGATATAGAATGCTCAATGAATCCTCATTTTATTAGAACTATAGAAAGCTTTACAGAGAAACACACACTTACACCTTTAAACGACTCTCATGTGTGGTGTTCTATTTTTCGAGAATGCATACTTCTCCCCTTACCCAGCTGTATCAATTCTGAACAACTTTTGAAGTATCTGAGCACACTTCTGAAGTATCTGAGCACACTTCTGAAGGTTCTGAGCTAACTTCTGAAGTTTCTGAACTAACTTCTGAAGGTTCTGAACTAATTTCTGAAGGTTCTGAACTAATTTATGAAGGTTCTGAACTAACTTCTGAAGTTTCTGAATTCACTTCTGAAGTATGATACACAAATTCTGAACTGTATAGTTAAACTTGAATTTGATATAGATCCTGGTATCTACTTAACGAACCTCCAGATTGGTGATTGTTCCTTGTTCATAAACATATATCGAGTATTCCTCTTGAACAAATTGGATTGAATCATGCCAATTCACCAACAATTCATAAAATTTGTCAAGAACAGTTCATTCGAACAAGAACCCTAGAAACTGTACAGATTTGTCAAACTAGCTCAATAATCCTTGAAATTGATGACTGAGATTGATTCCATATGAATATATAACGATCATAGAATTAATTTGTCATGAAAGAACATCCAATTTCTCATCAATTCATCAAATTTCAATCAAAATACTTACTGTTCATCGTAAAGAGAAAAACTTCACTAATTTCATCAAGTTCTTCAAATCTGCTGCAATCGATTGATCGTATCGAAGATAAATTGTTTCGATCAAGCTCTGATACCAATTGTTAGTCCCATATTACAACAGATCTGATATAGAATGCTCAATAAATCCTCATTTTATTAGAACTGTAGAAATCTTTACAGAGAAACAAACACTTACACCTTTAAAGGACTTTCATGTGTGGTGTTCTATTAATGTTCAACAACTAACCGTCTAACAGACATTCTATTTATACTACAAATGTAAAGCTACAGTTACATGTATTTAAATCACAGCCCAATAACAATGAGACACGTCATCAAAAACTCTATTCAGAAGTTCTTCAAAACTTCTGAACTGTCTTCAGAATTCTGAACTTTGCTCTTCAGAACCACTTCTGAATTGTCTTCAGAACTTCTGACTTTTCACTTCAGAACCTATTCAGAACTTCTTCAGAACTTCTGAATATATATTTTGCACTTCTAAAGATGACTTTGTTTATCTTTCTAGCACTAGTTCAGAACTTCTGAACTATTCATCTTCAGATTCTGAAGTTCTTTTCTTTACAAAACATTTCAAACATAGGATCCAAATTCATAGGATTCTTTTGATCCTAACATCGACTAAACGAAGTGGCTCCGTTGGACATAATTCCATAGCCTTTAGTGTGTCCTTTGCCATTTCCACCAAAGGTCACTGATGGACCAGCTTCTTCTTTGTACTCAGAGAGCAGAGATTTTCTGCCAGTCATGTGCCTTGAGCATCCGCTATCAAGATACCAGATACCTTTAGCACTCTACATACAACAAAGAGATTAATTGTTTGAAGGTACCCATATTACTATGGGTCCTGCTGTGTTAGTGAGAGGATTGGCGGAAGAGCTACTTGCTGAAGAACTCTCTTCAGTGGATATCTTCACTTTTGATGGTTTTACAACCTTGATGGATTTCACTCTTGCTGTTTTATCAGCTTGAGCTACTTTCTTTCCATGAGCTAGTTTATCAGCTCTAGTAGCATTTGGACACTTACTAGCAATGTGGGTATTTTCACCACAGTGATAGCACATCCTATATTTATATGGTTTGGAATTTAACGTTTTCAGGGAGACAAAAATCATTTTGTCAGGGATAGGACCTAGAATTCCATTATCCATTGTTCTTGGAGGTATGACAACCTTTTCAGGGACAGGATGAGGTCAATCTTAATTCTGGGGGTTGACCTCTGAAAAGATTCAGAGATTTTCCTCCCAAATTTAGGATTGTTCTCTGAGGAAGCAGAGGAATTCTTGTTCTTCTTCTGAACGTTCTTATTTCTAGGAAATTGGTTAAGAAACTCGTTCTTAATCACTTTCTTAGATCTGAGCGATTTTAACATAGGTATCTTCTCATTTAAATGAGGTCTCTGAGAAGAAGAAGGATCAGGGATACAAGAGACAAACATTCCAAATTTAAGCATGGAACGGTCTTTCTCTGATTCTTCCTTTTTAGAGTTAAAGCCTAATCCACTTTTTACTTTCATGGGGATCTGGGCATTGATGATCTCATTGACCTTATCAGAAGCGTTGCACCATCCTTCGATGGTAGCCTTCTCAGATTTGAGATCAGCGATGGCCTTTTCTCTTCCAGCGATAGCTTGCTGTTTCTCGATGCTAATCGTTTGATTTACAAAGACTTGGTCCTTTAAGGTTTCCTCAATCTTTGAAAGTTCTTTGATTTTTAGATGACAATTTTTTAATTGTTCACATAATCAGTGTTAATTTTCTCAGCTTTGATTTTTCCATTAAGAGCATTATAAAAATCAATAGTCATAGCTTCTAAAGAAGATAAGTTATCACTTTCAGATATTAAGGAGGTAGAAGGGATGGTTACCTGAGTAGAAGGAGACTCAGAGGAAGAAGTTTCAGATACTTCTTCAGCGTCTTCTATTCTTGCCATAAGACATAGGAAGGCAAGATCTTCTTCATCTGTGCCTGACTCATCAGAGGTCTTGGCCCAGTCATCTTCTGCATCCCAATCAACTTCTTCACCGATAAGACCATTGCCTTTTGGCTGGTTTTTCTTCAGATCTTTGTATTTTTTTTTAATTTCAAATACTTCTCTTTCTTATCAGAGGTCTGGGAGGTGGTAGGAACTGCAACTTTCTTGGATCTACACTCACTAGCAAAGTGACCCTTTCGCTGACAATTGTAGCATATGACTGAGGCTTTTTCAGCGGGCATAATCTTTGATTTATCAGAGTCAGCGAGAGTAGATGTTCTTCGAAAGTTGCTCTTTTTGGCGAATCTTTTAAAGTTATTAGTTAAAAGAGCCAGAGAATTGTCGAACTCAAAGATGTCAGCATCAGTGAGTTGATCTTCTGAATCAGTTTGACCTAATTCAGTGATAGAAGTAATAGTGGAAGAGGAAGTATTTTTTAAAGGATCTACCTCTGAAGACATAAGTGCCAAAGAAGTACTTTTGGCACCCTTGAGATTGATGAGGTTTTTCCTCAAAACTTGGGATTGCTCTTCATTTAAAAGCATTCCATACAAAGCACTTAAAGAAAAGGTTTCAAGCTTATTTGACAGTTTCAGATATGTAGTGTACACTGCCCATTGTTCGGGTAGTGCCTCCATGAACTTTGTCAGAATTTTAGCATTTGAGTAGTCTCTGTTGACCGTTTTTAGATCAATCAACAGGCAGTTAAAACATTGGTGAAGTTGGGAAAGAGTTTCACCTTTATGATGCATTAAGCTTTCATACTGTCTTACTAGATTAATACTTCTAGTGATTTGTACTTCAGAAGTTCCTTCATATTGAATACATAATGTATCCCACATGGCTTTAGAACTCCTCATTTTCATTACAGAGTGATAGACTTCATCAAGGAGGGACATTGCTATTATAGATCTGGCTTTTGAGTCAATAGCAACTTCTTTCTTTTCTTCTTCAGTCTATCGATCAAGAGTTTTAATGATCCTCCGTTCAACGATGCCTGGTGTAGTAGTGGTGGCAGGAACACCAGCTACCAGAGTTGTAGGAACAAATGGTCCGTTTTGTATATAGTAAGGGATCTTTGGATCTGATTCTTCTAGAAACAGAGTCATTCTTTCCTTCCACAATGGGAAATTATCACGGCTAAATCTTGGAGGTTTAGCTAAAGACCCATTGTCATTATAGTTTGTATTAGAATTTGACATTTTTTAAAATAGTTTTGAAAAAATATTTTAAACGTAGAAATGACACTGCTCTGATACCACTTGTTGGTCCCTAAGGAGTCTACAAGAGTTCTTGGATATAGAAACAGTTTGTAGAAGGGGGGGGGGGGGTTGAATACAAACACACATATTTTTAGTTTTGAAATAAGTTTCTATTGCATAAACAAATTTACAGTTACAAGCGGAATTAAAACAAGTTTTAACCTATTCTATTGTAACTAAGAAACCACTAAGATTGATGCACAAGAAGGAAGTAATATAGAATACAGAAGGTTTAAGAGAGAAAGAAGCATACTTCTTGATGAAGAAGATATCTTCATATTATTTATACTAATTTGCATTTAATGCAAGACAACAGGTATATGCCACGTGTGAAACTTATATAGGAAGCTTGTCCTTTGTTAATAAGACAACCGTTCTTTTAGCTGCATATGAACAATACTATATCAGTTATGATGGGGACATAAAAGAGACAATCTGTACGTCCTTCTCTGAGATAGTATAGGGTTTGTCTTTTGTGCATCGAGGATAAGGTCAACATTAATCTTGTATGAGAAGCTTCATTTGATCGCTGAGACTGAATATTCAAGGATGAACTTTCAGTACCGCTGAGGCTTCACAAGACTTCACACTTTGGATGGATAATCTTTGCTATCGCTGAACCGCTTCATGTCACTTAGCTGATTATCTCTTTCTTCAGCTTGGTCTTCGACTTTTGATGAATGGTCATTTGGTGTGATCGCTGATCTTCAGATCTTCATAGATAAGCTTAAGGTTCCTTGATCTTCAGCTTAAGGTTCCTGAATGGTCATGTCGATTTGAAGATCATTAATGAAGAATAGTTTTGCGCACAATTCTCAATTACTTGTAATCAATCCTCAGGTTATTATTCAAAGTTGATATGTTCTTCAATTCTTCTACTGTTCTTATTACTGTTAATTAGTCAATATTAATTGCTTCCGCTTACTTTCTGATATACGAATTTGTTGATTAATCATTGAAGAAGAAATCTGGAACCAACAGAAGTCCTCCTCAGGTCGCCAGAAACAAATCCGTGCGGCTTAGGCCAAAACGGACAATATTGTGTCGTGGTCAGGCGGGGTGTTACATTAGCAATCACAATCAAACATAAACACGAATAATATGAATGAATCACGTAAGTCGGCTTGATTGGATTAATGAATAAGATGAATGTTCAGTACAGAGAATAATTGTATGTACAACTATTAGGTATTCTAATATCATAACTAAGTTAAACATAAAATAAACCTGCTTTATATACCTTACGGTACTTACATATTTAATCCCTAAACTATAATTCTCCCAACTTTAATACAATAAACTATCTAACCCTAACAATCCCCCCCCCTTGTATTAATGTTGCAAAGTAGCTCGAATTACTTGGTCTTGTGCAGATCAAAGATAGCAAAGTTAGCCCTAACAATTTTCCCCTTTGAATTGAAGTTCAATAAATTGCCGGTTTGGAAAGTAGTGTCTTCAGAATACAAGTAAACTTTATCTTCACTTCAACAAACTTTTGACAAAAACAACATTTCCTTTATAGACGATCAAATGTTGTAGAATAAAATCTGAAGAATAATAATATCCCCATTTATCAAAATAAAACCTTCAGATCACGAACTTCAGACCAAAAAACTTTCAGTTTGAATCAATCTTCAGAATCTTCGGAGGACATTCTTGAAACGAGTAAATTCTGACCGCTGCCCCTCAACATTAGCATTAAGTCTTTGACTATCTTTTCTTTGGGTTTTGACGTCTCCCCCTCAACATTAGTATCATGCCTTTAAAAAGCTATTCTTCTTTCTTTTTTTCTTTGCACAATAACTTCTTTAACGAACCTTTGATATGTCTTTCATATACTTTCTCCTGCTCATGATGATTAGGAGAATCCTGAGCATCATGAATCTTCAAAGACTATTTCAAATATCCTTTAAAAAAACAAATGGTAGTTCCCCCTCAAAAAGATATCTAGTTTAGAATCATTTGCTCTCCCTTAAAGACTGCTCTCTTCCGAAAAATTATCTCCTCTTTGCAAAAATGGGTAATCAACTAACATAAAGAAGCACGTTTAGCAACTGTTATCACACAATCGAAATAAATTCAATTAAGTGGCCTATTTTCAGTGTTGGCAACATGGTAGCACTGATAGGACTTACAGTCATCACTGAAGTAAGGTTAAGAACTTACTTCTCAGACTATTCTGACATAAATACAAAGATATGCATTTTGAATCACAAAGGATCGTGAATGTGTAGAAAGAATTAAGTATTGTATGCTATTGAAGGCTCAAAATGTGAAATATATTCCACAGACTCAATGTGCATGATTGAAGTACGAAGGCGGGGCAGAGTTCCTTCTATTTCGATATCCAAGTTTCCCAAATGAAAACTAGATAGATGATGTGCTGCATTCCCGTGAAAATTGAAACATCTTTTTGTTAAGAAAGAAATGAGTAGCAGGTGGGGTTAAATCAAGAATTGGCATGGGGTAACTGCCTGTTTCAATGATCGTCATGAGAGAATTATGAACCAATCAACATATGTGGTTGCCCAGCTTAGAAGTGGTTGGTGTAGAGTTTTATTTTTCTTTTAACTTTGTTCTCACACCGTCTTTCTTTTTATAAAAATCTTACTTCTAACCAAACTCTCATATTCATTTTACCACTCAGCACAATGAGATTACTCAACCGTATGAGTTATGTCCCCCACTCGATGATATAAAACCCCTTACCCTCAATAACTCAGGGATTACCTCTTGGGTAGGACTACCGGCTCTAGTAGTCCATAGAAGTTCATGTAATCTCACATACTGTTCCCGTGAAAATATTTCTTATAATGATTCAAAAATATAAAGCTTTGAGGCGTAGAACAAAAATCAGAGATCAAATATCTGAAGTATGAGTCCTGAACTGATACGTTCAGAAGTAAATATTCAAAAGATAATCTTCCCTAAAATATAGAAAGTACTTACTCCCCCTCAAGCCAAGCATTTGGCTGATCATGTGTTTAGATAATCCAAATTCAGCACGACACATGATAAACCTGCAAAACAAATTAAACAGATTTTGGTATGCATACCATCCTGGGTCCTCGAAGGTTAGGTTTGGTCTGGGGAATGCTGTAAGTTCTGAACCATCTATTTCATTTAGATGTTCTAATTGTGGATATAATCATTGGGGAACCAAGACTGGACTTACGGACATGATATGTGCCAAACCAATCAGATGCAGATTTTTGATCAACAAAATCATTAAAATGCAGAACAACATATATGATCATGAGAGAGTTGAAGCAACTGCTGAATAGAATAAACTTTTAGCGGAAGCAATAAACTTTGTTCAACAGAAGTACTTGAATGAAAATCATCATGATTCATATTGTTTGTTTTAACATGCAAAAATAAATAATATGACTCTGTTTTCTTAATGGCCTGCTTAGACTTCTTTTCTACCCATACTTGTTTGACTCGAACATCTTTTGTTTGAAAACATTTATCTGAAACATCATTAAATTCACAGTCGGAAGAATTTGAATAATAAGGATGATGAGCTTTAGAAGTACGAGTGTGTCAACGTTTCTGTGAATGGTTGAGTTTGATATTTTGAAAGACAGGTTTGTTCACAGAAACTTGTTGGGGGGCGGATGTGGAATATTCACCCTTATGCATGATTAATGGTTCAACTATAGCTTTGTCGGTAAGAAAATCCAAGTGTCTTGGAAGAACTGGGAAAAAACGATCAAATTGGAATCATGGGCATAACAATCATCAGATTTCAAAAAGGTTGAGAACTCACTCCCCTTATTAGAATTAGGAGTCTCACAGTGATTAGTGGATGAACAGGTATTTTTCGTAAAACTATTTTGATTGTCAGTCGACAAATCATATAGAAAAATGTTACAAGAGGACGCTTCTGATTGTGTGGAAGAAGGTTCAGACTGAGCATTTTTTCCTTTAAGAAGAGTATCATATTTCTTTTGCAAAGTTGAAGTTGAAATTTGCTCTTGTAGAACATTCGTTGCTAATTCAGCAACTTTACTGCTTAAACGACGAATTTCTGTCTGAAAATTTTCTTTTTCACAACCATGAAGTTGGTCGTACTTGTATGGTGTCGTAGGTATTTGTGATTGATTTTCTTTAAAAATAGACAATAATATTTCTCTCTCGAGTAAAAAAGCGGTCGTAGCTACTTCATACTCATGTTCCAGCTGAACTATACGTTTTTTCTAAAATCAATAGGGGAATATAAGGTTAAAATTCAGCCGGTCTTACTTGAATTTCAACGTTAAAGTAGCTAGTAGAAGTATCATTCGAGAGAGTGGGTTTGGATTCCTTGCTACTATAACTCGCCTTGAGATTAGCATATACGAAAGGAACTTGACCCTTATCAGTTCTAGCACGTTTAATGTCTTCCTGTTCCCTAACCTGTTCTAGTGATAACGTGATATCTCCTTCTAGTGATGAAGTGATATAATCAGGAACCAACTGTGATTCCATGAACTCGATTTGAAAATCTAGACCAAGGTTTACATATTCAAATTTGTATAGAGTAGGGACGTCGGCTGTGGCCTTTTCGAGATATCGAGGATTTTATGCACCTAGACCTTCCTTTGATTTATAAGACTTGAACTCTTTGGGTTTGATCAAATGAATGGTTTGATCAGTTTGACCTCGTTTGATAAATTTGAGTTCAAGATCCTTGACCCTTTCTAACAGATCTTCCCGTTGAACATTTAAAAATTCTATTTTAGTGGAAAATCGCTATTTTCACTTTCAGACTTAGGTAACTTAGATGACAGTTCAGATAATTTGTTTGTCAAAGTAGTGTTAGATTCAGCAAGCTTGACTTTGTCCTCTTGTAAACCTTTTGCTCGACAAGCGTGATCAGCACATTTATCATTAATTAACAAAAGTTCGTTATAGTTATTCGCATGTCGGGCTTTTAATTTAGTGACGAGGTTCTTTTCTACTTTTAGTTTAGCATACAAGTCATCCATTTTGAGCATCATGGTTTCCATCTGATCAATTAAATCATTATGAGTTTGAGAACATACCTTGCATTCTGTTTTAGAATGTGTATTAATATTGAAAGCACTTGTGTGATCGTGAGACATTGAGAAATGATCCAATTGCAATGATTATCGGATGAAGTCTATCTCCGACGAACAATGTCTCTTTGCTGCGACTTAGCACGGGGGTCCCGGATAAGGATATCCGGGTGTGAGAAAATTCAACGATTATCAGATGTGATCGGATCGGATGAAAAATGTGATATTGATCGGATATGGTGTGAATTCTGATAGAGAAAAAAATCCGATAGGTATGAAATCCGATAACTTGAATGAATCAAAATCTGATAGTCAAAAGTTAGGCAAATCGAATAACTTAAGGAATACCATCCAAAGTCCGATAGCTAATGGTTTAGTGTAAATCCAATCGTAGGGATTAAAAGTCCAATAAGATGCCAAATTGATTAATAATGAAATCCGATAATTTGATTAGTCTGCCTGAAATCCGATAACTAATGAACTTCGATGGTTATTTAAACAAAACAAGGAATTGTGGCTGTGATTGAATAGCACCACCGTCCCACATATGCAAGAAGACACCATTCAACATAAACCAATCAAAAACAAGGAATCGTGGCTTTTAGAAGGTATCCTAGCCGGAATGTTTGACCACTGTCCTTGGCTTTTAGAAACTCCACCGTTACACAAAGTACCACAAGAAAAATATAAAGGACGTGCCACCTGTTGATGAGTCAGCACACCTTGGTTTGTGATGGAATCGATAAGGAATGGATTATTGATGCAAAATCCGATGATGATCGGATTTATGAGTATTAGGAGCAAAATTCGATAAGGATTAGTGATCGGATTTATGACATGGATTGGATTATTTGTGATTAAATCAGATGGGATCGACTTTGAGCAATAAAGATCTGATGAATTATCAGACGCGAGGCAATCCGATAGAAGAAAGAAGTAGACAAGGTCCGATAATGATCAGCTTGTAGGGAAAAATCTGATAGAAATCAGATGTGTTGGGTTACAGAATACAGTTCGATGCAAACCCAAAACAAAAATCAACCAAAGTTGATTTTATGATGAGTCTGGATCAAATCTTTCTGTCTACCCGCTCTGATACCAATTGTGAGTCAAGTACAAGTGCAGTTAGCAATCACAATCAAACATAAACACGAATAATATGAATGAATCACGTAAGTCGGCTTGATTGGATTAATGAATAAGATGAATGTTCAGTACAGAGAGTAATCGCAGGGACGACTATTAGGTATTCTAATATCAGAACTAGGTTAAACATAAAATAAACCTACTTTGTATAACCTTCGCTATTTACACATTTAATCCCTTAACTATAATTCTCCCAACTTTAATACAATAAACTATTTAACCCTAACACATCCAGAGATAACTCCCTGTTTTTTTGTTGACTTAAACCTTTATTCAAAAAAAGGACGATGTTGAATTTGATGTGTATCCATGGGAAACTGACGATCAAAACTGTGATGATTTCTTTAATTCAGAGAAATTTTTTGAGAATTTTGAAAACAATTTGCCCTCTACTTACGTCCCTGTCAAAAATGTCAACTGTGTGAAGGATATTCCTTCTATCTTTTTAGAAACGGAAAAAATGACAGGCATTGATACACTAAAAGTACGGGCAGCTGGACAAGAAGTCAATAGACTTCCAAATGGTATACCCATGAACTCTATTCCTCCAAAAGAACAGAGAAAAAGGGTTTCTATTCATCCAGACTTCCTGGATATGTGCATTCAAGCAAAATCTTGTCTCGATCTTGAGAAAAAGGCAGAAGTCAAACAAAAGGCTCAAGTTACGAAATTTCCTCGAAAGTCTATCCTTCAGAAGCAAACTAAGTTTACAAGAAAACAGATAGAAAAATGGCATAATGACAATCATCATTACTCGTCTGTTTCAGTAAAATCTTCAAAAGTCCAAAGGGAATGGAGTACTCAGAAGAAGACTTCAGAGAGAAATTCACAAGTTCAGGAGAACAAGTCTAGGCTAGATAAGAAGTTTAATCGAACAACTCATGCTAGAGTAGACAAAAATAAGAAATCTTGTAATTATCATTCAAGTAATGAAAATTGAATGAAATCTTTTATGTCTCAGAACTCTGATTACTTCTCTCGTTTTCTTAAACTAAAACAATTCTTTTCTAGTCCAAACCGTTTTCCTTCTAACTTCAAGGAATGTACTAACTTCAGAAGTCAGAAGAAACAGAAACGTAAGACTAAACCAGGTAAACCAGAAGCTTCTGGAAAAAACCTGGAAACTCGCATAAAACGAAAACGCAATCAAACATTAATACTATGCCTAACATCAAAGGACCTATTATGAAATGGGTACCTAAAATTCTCTAATTCTGTATTTGCAGAAACACCGTGGCACATCTGGTATCTTAACTCTGGATGCTCGAGGCACATGACTGGAACAAGAAACTTACTCTCTACTATCAAAGATAAAAATGGTGGAGTTGTAACATTTGGAGATGATGGCAAGGTTCAAATAAAAGGTTATGGTACTTTACAAGAAAGAAATGTCACTTTATCAAAGGTGGCTTATGTTTCTGGATTAAAGCATAATCTTTTGAGTGTAAGTAAACTCTGTGATGCTAAGATGAAGGTTCTCTTTGACGAAAAACATTGTTACTAACTAACTCAGTCAGGAAAAGAGTTATTAAGAGCCACAGAAAAGGTAACCTGTACATGATCAACTTCACTTCTAAAGATGGTACAAAAACTCTCTATCTCATCTCAAAGAAGAGTGAAGTAGCTTGGCTCTGGCATCATAAGCTATCTCATCTTAATATTCAAAATCTTGAGTTGCTTGTGAAACATAACCAGGTTGAAGGACTTCCAGAGGTTCACTTTTAGAAGGATCATCTTTGTCCAACATGTGAGATGGGAAAAATAAAAAGAGCTTCTCATAAGACAACGAGTGATCATTCGTGTCCCAGACCTCTGCACATGTTACATGTTGACCCCTGTGGTCCCATCGCTGTGAAAAGTCTCTATGGTAAAAGGTATATACTTGTGCTAACATATGAATTTTCTAGATATACTTGGCTTGCCTTTGTAAGAGAGAAGTCAGAAGTCCCGACAGTACTAATCAACATAATGAAGAGAATTCAAATGCTTCTGCAAAGCAAAGTTCAAAAGTTAAGAAGTGATAATGGTACATAATTCAAGAATGCTAGACTTGATGAGTATCTGACACATGAAGGAGTATCTCAAAACTTCTCAGCTAGATAAACTCTCTTCAACAAAATGGTGTGGTGGAAAGAAGAAATCGTACTCTAGTCGAGGCCGCAAGAACAATGCTTGCAACTTCTGGACTACCCACACACTTCTGGGCTGAGGCTATTTCTACTACATGTTTTACTCAAAACAGATCTATAACAGTCAAGCGACATCTCAGAACTTCTTATGAGCTTATAAATGGAAGAAAACCTAATATCAAATTCTTAAACATCTTTGGCTGCAGGTGCTACGTTTTAAATGATCGAGATAAACTTGGTAAGTCCAACAAGAAATCTGATGAAGCAAAATTCTTGGACTACTCTCCAACTTCAAAAGCTTTCAGAATATACAATCTCGGAACCAAGACGGTCATGGAAAGCATCAATATATACTTTGATGATCAGGCACAGTTGACTTCTGATTACTCCGGTTCAGAACTCAAGCTCAGAAAAGTTACTTCTGACTACGTCTCCATCTCAAGATAATCTGAATTAGATGCTCTCTTTGAAGACTTCTTTGGAGAAGCTACAATTTCTGAAAATGCAGAAGGCGACGTACATATTCTGGAATCAATATCTTCGGACCTTCTGACTCTCAAACGGTTTATGATACTGAACCAACCATAGAAATTATCCGCAGTCTCCTCAACTTCAAATGAAAGTCCAGAGGAAACTCTGCCTCATCCAATGCAGAGAGCTTCGTTCTTGATCCAGATTCCTCTATTCTTCTCCTATTTGAAGGGGAGAAACTTAGCTCCTCTCCTATTTAGAATTCTTCACCAGAAGCTATCACACTGAATGAAACAGAAATGGTATCCACTTTTGTTTCCCAAACTGAAATGAAGAGATGGACAAAAGCTCACTCCTCTGACCAGATCGTTTGTGAGCCTTCTACTGGTGTCAAAACTTGATTGCCACTTCAAATGAAGCTTTTATTGTCAACTTTCTGAGCATGGTCGAACCAAAGAAATTTTATGAAGCCCTGCAAGATCCTAGTTGGATTGATGCAATGCAGGAAGAACTTCTTCGATTTGAAAGAAATAAGGTATGGAAACTAGTACCTTTACCAAAAAATAAAACTGCAATTGGCACTAAATGGGTCTTCAGAAACAAGAAGGATAAGGATGGGATTGTTGTAAGAAACAAAGCCATACTAGTTGCTAAGGGATATTGCCAAGAAGAAGAGATTGATTATGATGAAACTTTTGCTCCAGTAGTAAGACTTGAAGCAATTCGATTGTTTCTGGCTTTCTCTACATATAAGGATTTCAAAGTCTATCAAATGGATGTTAAATCTGCCTTTTTGAATGGCAAATTGAAAGAAGAAGTTTATGTCCAGCAACCCCCTAGTTTTGAAAGCTCAAATCATTCGGATGATGTCTATCTCTTAGACAAAGCTCTGTATGGATTAAAACAAGCTCCTCGAGCCTGGTAAGATCGTCTGTTGAAATTTCTGATCAAAAATGAATATGAGAAAGGTAAAATTGATACCACTCTGTTTATCAAGCGCTGCAAAGGTGAGTTAACACTGGTTCAAATACATGTGGATGACATTATATTTGGGTATTCTAATCAAGTAGAAGTTAAACTGTTTCAAGATTGATGGAAAGTGAGTTTGAAATGAGCATGATGGGAGTATTAACCTTCTTTCTAGGGCTCCAAGTCAAGCATACTACCACTGGCATTTTCATAAGCCAAGTATGTCTCTGACATTTTAAAGAAATACAAACTTCATGAAAACACCTATCTCAAACAAGTGGATGTCAAAAATTACAGAGGTATTGTTAGTTCGCTTCTGTACCTAACTGCAAGTAGACCATATATAACGTTTGCTACATGTCTTTGTGCTAGATATCAAGCCAATCCCAAAGAATCACATTTGTCTGATGTGAAAAGAATCTTTAGATACCTAAAAGGGACACCTTCCATGGGTCTCTGGTATCCAAAGCATTTTGCCTTTGATTTAATTGCATACACCGACTCAGATCATGTAGGATGCAAATTAGACAGAAAGAGCACTTCTGGAAGCTGTCAACTTCTTGGCAACAGACTAATCAGTTGGACATCCAAAAAGCAAAACTGTGTATCAACTTCCACAACAAAAGCGGAATATGTTGTTGCTGTTGTTGTTCACAAGTAATCTGGATGAAAACCTAACTCAGAGATTACGGCCTTCTGTACGATAAAATACCCATCCGGTGCGATTCAGAAAGTGCAATCGCCATCACAGAGAATCCTGTTCAACACTCAAAAACCAAGTACATTGATGTCAGGTATCATTTCATAAAGGATCATGTGGAGAAAGGTACAATTGAAATGTACTTTGTTCCCACTAATTACCAACTTGCTGATATTTTTACAAAAGCCTTGGATGAAAACAGATTTAATTTTCTAATCAGCAAGTTGAGCATGCTTAATATGTAACAAGAAATCAGAATCTATTTTTAATGGTTTTTCTGTAAACATTTTCTAAGCATGTCTTTACTGTTCCCTCTTTCGTTATTCTTCTGTATCTACACTTGCACAACAAGCATACCAAAAGCTTTTGTCCATTCTAGAAAAGTCTCTGCATCTCAAACTATGAATACAACCTTTACGAATTTTTTTGATCCAAGCACAGTTTGAGGGGGGGCAGATAATGATGCACAAGTCAAGGGGGAGCAAACTTATATGCACACTTCAAGGGCGAGCAATTTCTGCTTTATTGTGAAAAATAAACGTGTTTTCATCAAATCGAGATAAACATCCAGAACCTCTGGATTAACTCTTGCCGCTAAGGTTAATCAGAACTCTCTAGCATGCCTATCATTCTTTTTGCAGATCAAAATTGCACGTTCATAAGTCATCGAGAATTTCTGTACTAATTCCTGCCTTCAAAATTTCTGCATACATGTTTCTTTGAAAACTATACACATGTGATTTCCCTCTGTACTAACTCTTGCCGTCAAGGTTATACAGGAGTTTCTGACAGTCTATATATTTCTCTAAATTTTTTTGATTTAAATTAAAACTTTATTTTGGTCCCAAAACTGCTTTTACATGACCAGTTGATTGATTTTAAAGCTTTTTGTGACCTAAGCAGCTCTGGATCTTGATAAACACTGAACTTCTCCAAAAGAATCACTAATTGAGAAGTCTCATAAAATCAACTTTGAAGGTTAATAAGTCATCTAGAGCCTCTATGTTAACTCTTGCCTCCATGGTTATACAGAAACCTCTAGTATGTCTATGTAACTTTCTGCCAAGATGTATTTTACGAGAACGTAAGTAGTCATAACTTCTGTACTAACTCTTGCCGCCAAGGTTACACAGAAGCTTCTGAAATATGATCTTAAAGATTTCTTCTGGTACCAAAACGATTTTCTTGTGGCGACCATCCGTTAATTTAGATTCCCTTCGCATGACGGGTCTTCTAACTTACATATGTCCACGCGTCCAATTTTCATTGTTTCTAAATCTGAACCGTCGGACACGGGTCTAAACCCTATGGAACGCATGCTGAAGCGTTTTCTAGCCCACGTCATCCACGACGCTCCGTATTTACCCACTCAAGTACCTTTCCACAATCACATTATTTAAACTCGGTTTCGAATTTTTTTTATTTGTTTTACCATCTCTGTTATATGAATTCTTTGTGCTCTAAGCTCTCTTGCTCTAAAACCTGTAACTCTCAAAAACCCAACTTTGACAAATGGCTGCTCAACACGACAATCCTGCAAACATGAATGTCCAAGATCAAATGAGTTGAATCTACTACGGCTGAAAGCAACCCAATCATGTTCCTACCTCTGAAACCAAACAACTTTGAAGTTATCCTCATTCCATTCAACTACAGTGCCGATTATGGAATAATGGTTGAGTTCTTACAGGTTCATACGTTAAACTTTGCACTAACTCTATCTGGCCCAGATGTTCCTGAGTAGTTTGTTCAAGAATATTGGCAATCACTTCGAATCAAGAACGACTTCACTCTCACTGGCAACTACGATCTTCCAAACTCCTCAGAAAACGTTGTTGAAGTGACGATTACAAGACAAAAGATTGCAAACATCTTCCATCTAGTTAACCCAAAAACTCTGAATATTGCAAGGCTTGATCCCAATCCCACATCTGATGTCCTTGTTGTCTTCATGAAATTCATAGGGTACAATCAAGATATCATCAGGGTCTCTGAGTTCAAAAGGCAGTTCTTACCCCCTATGTGGAATGTTCTTGTTTTCATCTTGAATAAGAGCCTTACCTGCAAAATCGGCTCTATGGATCAAGCAAGCACGAATGTTCTTACAACAATGTACGAGATGTTCTTTAATCGTCCATTGGATTTTGCTGATCTCTTATTTCGGGAAATGTATGGTTTTGTACATAAAATATGTTTATATCAAGAAAAGGGCAAAACTCTTCATGTCCTAATGTTCCCGGAATTTCTTGCTCTGTTTGTATGAGGTGCAACTACAAAGTGGAGTATTCTGTATGCTCAACCATTCTGCAAAGTTCACATCATGAAAAACTATTCACAAAGACAGATACAGTAAGGCTCGTGAACTCTCTAGGTACATGCTTAATCTTATTTCTAATACCTCTCCTATCCTTAAAAACTATAGGGACTCCATTGTGATCTCAGAACAGAGAGCACCTACCTCGGAGTATCTAGAATCTAGAATAGAAAGTGAGGGGTCTAGTGAGTCTGAGCATGAAAATAATATGAGTGACCATCTGAGTGATTCTACCCATGCCGAGCGATTAATAAAAGAGAGCACAGAAGATGTCCATATGGACACAAATGAGCACATCCAACCAAGTCCATCCCGAGCCACCATATCTACTAGGCCTGGTGATCAAGCACCAGTACTTATTAAGGAAGGATAGTTGCTCAGTCCAAACCCTAACCCTGAAACCAGCCAGCCAGAGGAAAATCTTAATCCCTCTAAGTCTAGCACAACCGGGGAATCCAGTTCATCTTCTTCCTCCCAAAAGGAAGAAGACCTTTATAAAGTGTTCCATCGCCCTAGAACTCGCCACCCTCCCAACACCTCGTTGATGTCTCTGTAACCAACGATGTAGACTGGGCAGAGGCTCTCACGTCCATGGCAACAGGTGACCCCAATGCCAATGAATTATTGTCCAACCGGTTATGGCAACAAGATGCACCACGCACCTTCATCTTTGATATGTTTCAAGGTACGCACATCATTCTCAGCCTCCATCTTCTGACGATGGAGAACCAGTTGAGGTGATCAGAACATTTGTAGAGAAAACTCGTAAGAGTCCTTAATTTCAGTATGGAAGTCCCTCTACACTCAAAGTAAAAACAGGTGCAAATGGGGGCCCCTCTGGACGCGAGGGTCAAGCGGCCCATGTGTTGGGGATAAAGCGGTTGTAAACTCCTGAATTTGTAACAAATGTTGTGTTCCAAGCATTTGCTGATCAAATGAAGGGATCCATGGAATATCTAAAACTCACAGTTCAGAATTTAGAAGCAATTCTCAATAGTGAGCTCACAACTATAAACTTTTCTTTGTTCAACATACGTGCCACTCAGAAGCTTCACTCAGATAAACTTGCCCAATTTCAAAACTTTCTGATCTCTGCACATGATGGTCAACGAGACCTGGAAATTGAGCATTTTCAGAAGCTAGATGCTGCACTCAAAGTAAGCTCAGAGGCTATCTCTAACTTCCTTCTGAAATACTGTCCACATTAACTCATGCACTAACTATTTCTTCAAAGGATTTCAAGTTATTTGCTGCTGACATCAAAGGCATGTTGGATATGGTTGCCAATCCCACCCAACCAAATCCCTCTGCCTTTGTATCAAAGGCTGATCTGGCAAGCTTTCAGAAAGCCTTGATTAAGAAGTTCACAGAAATAAATGCTAAATTTGTTTCGAAAGCTGATGCCACCACCAAAGATCTCGCCAATCTCATTAGCAAACCCATTTCTACACCATCTTCTGATCTTCATCAAAAGGTCATTGCTATTGAGGCTTCTGTCAATGAAACGAAGACAACCATTCAAACTTTATCTGATTATCAGTCCACCAGATGGAAAGCAAAGGAGGCCAGAGCCTGTAAAAAGATTGAACTTAAAAGAAAGAGATCTGCGGACCAGGATCCAGATTATTCTGCTCCTCGGAAGGGGGAGAATAGTCAGGGGAGACAGAACACTGGTCCTTCTGAACCTACATAAACCTCAAACCCAGAGAAATGACAACCAGAGTCAACCTCCCAGCCAGATTAAACTCAACTGAAACAACAAGCTTCTGCCTCTACCAATCCACAAGATCCTCTAGTAATACAACTAATTGTAATGGTGACAAGTGCAGGAACATATATCGTTCCTGGAGAAACATCTGCTACAATCCCCACAACCTCTACTCCTTTACCATCTGACCCCGAAATGGCTATATTGGTACGTAATCTGCTAAGAGAAAGAGGAACACTTGCCCCCACTAGACCAAGAGCAACCACCACAAGACCAAGAACTCACGGTCAAGCCTCAACTCCAGAGGTACATATTCCAGAAATCACTACTCAAGCTCCAGAGATAAACGTCCCAAAAGCTCCTATGGCTGAAACTCCTCAAGCCTAATCTATTGCTGCTCCAGAAACCTCTACAAGCAAGCAAATTCATGAAGCCTCTACAAGACAGCCAATCCAAACTCCATTCCTGTTGATGATAGGATGAAAGAATCAATGGTTGATCAATCTGATGATCAAGCCACTCTTGAACAAACTAACCCAAGGAGTGTTATGGATCCCGAACGACAAGTAAGAGTAGCCAATGTCCAACCTCCTCCAAACAAAGAGATAATCTACAAAGCTATGTATGTTGAAAGAGTGGAAAGGGTAAGGTTAGTGACCCCTGACTTTGCCCCAAACGCTGATCTACAAACCAAAATCAGATTTGCAATATTTAAAAAAAACAGAAGCATTGTCTTCTCAACATCTCAAATCAGCAAATTAACAGGTGATTGGACGAGATTTTTTTGAGAACACAGATATAATGTACACTGAGTATAGAGTTACCAAAAGAAATGTGCAAATTTATGTGTACATAGACAATGATTTACTGACCTTGAATCCAAAAGACCTCTTACTTCTTGGAACATATACGAAGTACAAAAGAATCATGAGTGCAGATGAGAATGTTTCATATTTAAGGATATTGAGCTATATAGAAGCATTTGTGGATTACAGGGCGAAGGTAGATTTTCAAACTGGTCTAGATAGGCATGTGGAACGTTTAAGTGTTACCTTTCCAAATGAAGAACTGGAAGGAATTGAGACAAAGAAGAATGGTGATGTTGTGACTGAACCTGAACAGGGAGATGTCTTTCAGAAGATATCATGAACAGAAGCTTTCAAATATTCTGCCGAGTTTTTGGATCTCATACGTGGTGCGGTAGCTCTAAAGAAAGAAGATGTGCGCATAAATATCAAAAGAACAGCTTTTGACATGGATGAATACATCGAAGGAGTGATCAGTATGAGAAAGATAGAGACCTTCTACAAAGTAATCAGTGGGCATCCAGAAGCTCTGTTTTAGTCATTACATGTAATTCATTCATTGTAATTTTCTTTCAGTATTGTAATGAAACTTTTCAACTTTGTTCTTCCTTACTTATGTTTACCACTGTTCTGAATTCACACTTAGGGGGAGATTGTTAGAATTTATTTCTATGTTAAAGTATGAATTAGGACTTTCTTGTGAGAACAAAGTGTAACTCTTCAGAAGATGACTATCTTAGAAGATAGTCTCTTCCAGAAGATCAACTCAGAAGACATGTTGATATTCCATAAGATAGGATATCTTCTAGATACAATACAAGGATCTTCACGTGTGTTATCTGACGTGGCAAGTCACACTCCTCATAACAAATTCTATTAGCGACTTTGCTTATGTGTCTATACGTGATAGGCTAGCTCTTTGACTTTTACCTTTACTGTTATATATAAATAGAGAGAGCTATCCCTGTATTCAGTGTTGATTGTTTTGGAGAGATTGTGAGTGATAGATTTGTATTTCAGTATTGTATGATTTGGTACTCTGAGTGAAATAAAAATTATCCTTCATCGATATGAATATGTTCATCCATTACAGTTTACCAATTCTAGTTTGATTGTTGATCTTATTTATTTTTGCTTATTGTTTATTTTATATTTGTGATCAACATTATGTGAGTGATTAAGGGATCTGGGTTCCAACAGTGATGTCATCATTTGTTGGTGCTTCACGAGGATCGGGTGGAAGTCTTGTTAGTGTTAACGCCATTCCAGCGCTGAACACAAGCGCAACGGGTTGTACCATTGTTACCACTGGTATCCTAGGTGGACCAGGTCTGTTACCCCCATTGGATACTCACACATACAACGTTGAAGTATGGTATGGATGCTATGTGCATGTCCTTGGAGAGATTCCGGTTTAAATCTTTAGAAGTTCTCGGAGGCAGGGCACAAGTAGTTGAATCGCCATTTCCTAGACCGGGGTTTGTTTCTTCCTTGCCGAGATCTCTGTATGGAAATATCAACATAGTTGGACCTTCAACAGCGCCTCAACCACGTTATATTGGCACTATACCAGTTATGAGACCTCATGTGATGAACCATCTTTGGATGAACTGAAGTTTGTGTTGTATTCCAGACTATTATCTCAGGCAGCTCCTGACTAGCAGGATTTAGATCTTGTCGCACTCCTTCAGCTTCAGGGTGCCCCAATTCTCCAAGCTGCTTCTACTACACAGAATTATGATATTCAACAACTTAGACAAGATATGCAGAAGGGTTTCTCAAACATGGAAAAGACCTTCCCAGATTTGACAAATCTGGTTTCTACTGGGCTTACTTCATTATCTAATAGGGTTTCGACTCTGGAGGAAACTTGTAAGTCCTAGGCCGGTGTAGCAAAACGTAGGTATGAAGATCAAGATCCTCATGAAGGGGAGAAACGGCGCCGGGTTGAACATATTACATATCAAGGCCAAGGAGTTAGTGAAGCTGGCCCAGTTGAACAGGAGTCCACACAGACTGAGGGTACACATTCTGAAAATTTTCAAGAGTTGGGAGAAGCTAAAATGTTTGATGCTCAGGTGATTGAAATGAGTATGTCTGATGTTCAGATGACAGAAGCAAATGTGATGACAGGAGAGATCATCCCAGTTCTTGCTGATGTGGAACCAACGGAGATTCTCAAATTCAGTTATCGCTAGAAACGGTCAAGCAAGAAGTTAAAGACCTATTTCCTTTTACTGATGCTGAGGTCATGGAAGAAGGGGACTTTGATGAAATTAGAGAAAGTGATGAAATCTATAGAGCTTCAGATGATCCAATTTCTATTCCTAAAGAAGTTCTAATTCCAAAAATCATATGCCCGGAAAATCCTCCCAAGCAATTCAAAACTCGAGAGAACTTGGCAGCTTAATGGCGTGTACAAAGGATTTATATTCCTTTCCTGGAAAACACTAAAAGAAAGTTCTTCACTCGCCATCCAGTACCTTCGAATGAAGTTAAGAAGTTGGGTGTGATGACCCTTACTCCAGAATAGGAACCTCATTATTTGTATATTGTTAATCATTTGAGGATTCCAAGAGATCAAGTCAATACTCATCATCGCTACTTCAAAATTGTTAGCACTTCTACAAAGTCATATCCAGGTTTTGATATCTCATTCTTCGAGATTCTACGTTGAGATATGAAACAATGGGAATTCTCTAAAGCGGATTTTGTAAACCTTACAGTTGATGATCTGGTGGATCTTGTTGATGATCTGGTGGATCTTGTTGATGACTTCAGAGATATGACTAACCGAGATCGGTACTATATGAAAGCGTATGAGAGGCTGCTGAACGTTGTCAAATATTATATCTATCAAGCATATGTTCATGACTTCAAAATGCGAATTGAAAGCAATCAGCCGAAGCTAAATCTTATTAAGCAGAATCAGAGTCTGACTGATATTGAAAGTCTGCCTTCTTATTTGATAGTTAAACAACCAGAGTTTGGGGTCATCTACAACGGTATAGCAAATAAAAAGTACTACATGAGGGTCAGTGAAATAGCATGCTACTGTAATGGTACTCTAAAGACCGTAAAGCTTCAATTGGAGGGCAAGGTGAACATAGATGATCAAGCCAAAAAGAAGATATCAAAGAGCGATAGAGATTTGATGATTGAAGCTTTGAAGTTGGTTAATGAAAGACTTGATTATCGAGAATCAATTCGAAAGTTGGATGTCCTTCTTCGTCTCCAACCAATGTATATAAGGGCACTAAAGGGATGAACTTATTACACATAGTCTAAAATTTATAATCAAGGTGTTCTTTCTTTCAAGATATGGTCTGCTTTCACCAAACGGGGAGATTGTTAGATATTGAATTGTTGAAAGTAGAAGGGCTTAAATGTAACTTTTGTTTCCTAGTATAAATACTAGTCTAACTTCCATTTTGTGTTAGATTTTTCATCGTAAACATCTTGACATTCATATCATATGACATTTTGAGAGCATTTCTATTGTTTTGCTACATTGAAAGTTAATAGAAAAGAAGTTTTCAGAGTTAAAAGAAAGTGTTCATGAAGAAGAGTGTTGGGTTATTCAAAGAAATATCTGATAAAAAGAAAATGTTGGAAATTGATTTTGAGAGTGAGCTGAAAGTGTTTGGGAAAGAAATTTTGAAACTTTCCAAGTAGTTATCTAGATTAGAAACAAATCTTGTGACAGAGCAGAATATGAGATCTGAATTTCAACATAAATTTGATTTGTTTACTACAAAAAGAGATCAATTTGTTAGTAAAATTAAAGAGCTTGATACTTCTTCAAAATCCACTACTCATCGAGTTTCGCCTTATTCTAAAAATATTTCTTTGCGAAAGAAAATTTTGAACTTGAATTAGAGCTTGAAAATGAAAAATTTAAGTATTTTGAAGAAAGCTATGTTTTATCTGACAAAGTCAAAGAACTTGAAAATATAATCTTCAAAAGTAAGTAGATAGTCAAAGAAAATTCAGTAAAGGTGGTATCTTCTGAACAGTCTAGTCCATATACTACCGTTCTTTCTCCATATGAAGATTCAACTGATATTGATTTTGTCTTCTCTTACAAAACTGCGTCAAGTTCAACTTCATACAATTGATAATTTCTCTCCAAGCAGTGTCTGTAAGAATAACTATTCTTCAAGTGTGAAATCAAATAGTTATTCTGACAGACACTGCAAATCCATTTTCAAAATATCAGACTCGTACTTCTAATCTCCTTTACAATGATTTAGTTTACAATGATTTTAGTTGCTAATCCTGTAGATCAAATAATTTTTTCAATTAGATGCATGTGAATAAATCGTACGGTACTTATAGTACATCTGATTCCCCAATTTCTAGATTCAAAACTAAGACTAACCTCCAAGGACCCATTATACATTGGGTACCAAAATCTTTCTGATCTGTTCTGATTCAGGATATTCACATCACATGACTGAATTTGAAAATGTTATGCTACTTTTCAGAGGGAGTACCATATTTAGCAAGTAAATGAACTTTAATGTTGTGCTACTCTTGTTTGTTTCTTTTCGGATTTCTGATCAATCTTAGAAATGTCATGTGTTATATTTTCTTGAATTTGTTATTTCCACGTCTCATACATTCGTTGAAAATTCCGATGGAAATACACTCACTTGAATTCTAATTGCTTACATTTAAATCATTTCATATTAATGATTTAATTCTTATCTAAAATATAATTTGTGACTTGTTCTTCAAAACTATACATTATAATCATTGAATATTTGTTGTAAACATCATGTGTAATTAGTCATTCTTTTTAGCATTCGTAATTGTTCTTTAATATTTTCAAATAGATACTTTCATGTGTTAGTTTATGAATACTTCAATTTAGAATCTATTCTTCAGTATGTTAGCTTCACAACATATCCGTTATGAACTTGTACTACATTTGTTAGCTTCTAAACACTTCAGTTTAAAACATGTAATTCGTTTGTATCGCTTCTGAATATTTCAGTTCAAAACCCATTTTATCTGAAGAGTTTGATTCAATGTTGGAATTAATAAATTTTAGGATGTATTTCATGTGACGAATTTGTGAGATTAAATGAACTTCTATGGACTACCTAAACCTGTAGCCCTACCCAAGTAGTAATTCCTGAGTGATTGTGGGCTGAGGCTATTCAATAATAGAGTGGAGGAGAAAACTCATACAGTTGAGAAATCTCCTTGTGTTGAGCTATACATGGAAATAAGAGTTTTGTTAGAAGTGAAGTAATTATAAAAAAATAGAGGGTG
Organism: Silybum marianum; assembly: GCA_036898165.1. Classification (NCBI taxonomy): domain Eukaryota; kingdom Viridiplantae; phylum Streptophyta; class Magnoliopsida; order Asterales; family Asteraceae; genus Silybum; species Silybum marianum. The sequence goes on along the minus strand of CM072536.1, from coordinate 16,931,381 downwards.
AGAATATAGAGTTAAAAGAAAAGAGAACTCTACCTTAATCGCTTCAAGCTGCGCAACCACATTACTGTTGGTTTCACAGTTCTTTGTTGACCCTCATTGAAACAAGCAGTGAGCTATTGCCAACTCATGATTTAACCCACCAGCTACTCATTTCTTTCTTAACAAGAAAATGTTTCAATTTTCATGGGAAAGCATCATATAATCTATCTAGTTTCCATTTGGAAAACTTGGATATGGAAAAAGAAGGAAGTTTTCCCCCCTTCGCACTTTAATCATGCACTTTGAGTCAATCTTGAGCTATATCTTTTTACTATAATATTTTTCTTTGACACTTACACGAGTCTTTATGATTCCATCACATAACTTTGTGATAATTCCGGAACAATTTGAGAAGTTAGTTCTATAACTTTACTTAAGTGATAACTGAAAGTCATATAAGAGATTTATAATTGCCAACTCCGAAAATAAGCCACTCGATTGAATTTGTTTTGATTGAAGTGATAATCGTTAGTAAATGTGCTTCTATGTTATACGATTACACATGGTTTAAGGGGAAGAGTTAGTTGATGATGATGGATTCTGTCGTGATAAAAAGCCAAAGAGCTTAGTACATGTAGTGTCAAAGCTTCAAGCATAAATGTTTATAGCTTAACTATTGACTCAAGAAGATTTAGTTTGTAAAGATTTGTTGACTGTTGGAGATTATTTCAAGATGATTGAAGATGAAGAATTTAATCTTAAGATGATATTTGTTAAAATGGAGATTGTTATTCTTCAGATGCAATTTGCTTGAATACAAAGGGAAATATTGTTTCAAAGCTAAAGATACTTTTTATTGACAAAGTTTGATCGTCTTCAAAAGAGGAGATTTTTGGAGCACCAATATTTGCTGAATTGTTATCTCTAATACAAAGGGGGAGATTTTTAGGTCTGAAATATTGTATCCGAGATCCTATTGTTTGAGGAATGAAGGGTCAAAGCTCAAAGCAAACATGAAGCTTAGATTGTAGTTTAACTTCTTGTATAGTCAAATGAATAAATAACTTGATAGTGGTAGTTAGTAGTAAGAACTACATACCACTTACATTGATAATCTTGTAATAGATCTAGAGAGAGTTTTTGGAGAGAAACACATCAATATACATATGACTTGATATTCCTAATAGTGTTCTTGATTGAATTCGTTGTTACCTGATTGAAATGAGATTATCAATTGGTATCAGAACCTCATACATATACCCAAGTGATAACACCATTTTTTTGGCGTTATTCTTATACCATTTTTTGTGTAGGTTAGCTCGGTTTCCAAGAAACGACACCTCTTTTAGACAATTTAGTGCAATTTATACAGGAATCGACCGCTCAAGAGATTTAGAATAAATCTTAGATTTTGACTTGGTCGCAAGATTCTATAGTCTTATTGAATAGGGGATCCAAAGACGAGTCCAACGATACTTTTAGGAGCCAAATCGAAGCTAAAACGAAGAAGTTATGGCCAAAACAGCGACCAGGGCTACTTTCCTGGCTAGTTTGATCAGTCAAGTTAGTTTGAGATTTTCAGGCGAGTTTGTTCCCTAGTTTAATCTAGCGAACACCAATGAGTCGACTTTTTAATCAGATTTCAACTAGGTTTCAATTCATTCAACATTCTATCTTTATACCATAAGGCAAAACACACCTTAGGGTGATTTTAGGAATTTCTTGAGCATTTTTGGGAGCCATGAAAGAGAGAAATTAACATCGTGAAAAAAGATCCGAGGCTGAAATCATTCATTGTTTGTGGAGATTCGTCACTAGAAGGATTTTTTACTTTGATTTAGTTTTTAGTTGAGAAACGATGTCCAAACTTATGATTTCTTCTCTTTTAGTTTTGTTTTCTACCACCCCCAACATGATCTTTGGATGTTGGGGGTCGGATTATTTATGCTTATAAGCATTGAACGCATAAAGTTGTGATTTTTGTTAGACTTTCTACTTAAAACGGGGTTGTGAGAGAGCAATACGAGCGTCGTGCTGCTAGGCGAAGAAGTAGAATGCTGCACCCTAGATGGCGAAAGTCCAGTAGCCGAAAGCAGAATATGATTTAAAGTTTAATGCTTTTGGAAGTCTGCTAAGCTTCCAATAATTTTTAGTTTTGGAAATAGTATCCTAGGCATTTGCCTAGACTAATCCCCGACAATTTTAAGACTGCTAAAGCATGCAGCCCTGAGATAATTCCTCAGTGGCCACAAGTTGTTTGCGCCTGGATTCGAACCTGGGTTAGATTGGTTATCTAGCCTCATCCCCGACAAGCCTTAACCAATACGCCACAATCCTTGTGGTTAGCTTCCAATAAATTTATTTGTTATAAGTTGAATTCGAGAGAATTTATTTGAAATTAGAATTGGGATTGTATGCCATAGGTAAGAACTGGAGAGAGATATACCAATTAAATCTTAGTACATTTTTACAATATTGGTCCTAAAAAATTTCTGTTTACACGTGCTGAAATCGAGAGATACAATAACTATTATTCAGGAATAAATCTATTATAACTACAGAGAGAGAGAGAGAGAGAGAAAGAGAGTAATAGGAAGTTGAGTTATTGTGTATCCATGTAGAAGATTGTCTAATAATAGTCGAAGTAAGGTGTTCTGTGTGAAATCCATTAAAGTCCCAACTCCAACTGTTTTTCTCCTTATAAACCTTCCATCTTTCATTCACCGAGTTTCTCAATATTTCTTTAATAAATTTCAAATCATCTACTTTCGATCGTCCAATTATTAATAGTTATGGTCATTGTGTTAATTAGTATCTAGTTCCTTTTGGTTCGATACTCGTACTTATTGTACTTATTACTTGATTCGACACCGTACTATTCAACTAGTTTAAAAAAACTAGTTTGGAGGGGCACCTACTAAAGACCCTCATGGACACATTCGTTTGTTTGAGAAGGTTTGCATCACCTTCTGGAGCGTCCCAAGATGCCATAAAACTTCGAGTATTTATGTTCTCCCTGCGAGATAAAGGAACTACTTGGGAGGAAAATCTCGCAAACCGACAAATACGTACCAGGGATGGATGACCTTATTATAAAAATTCATTCCACCTGGATGAATTGCATAACTGATGGCCGAGATCACATACTTCGCTTAGTGGTATCTAGAATCTTAATATGAGGCATGGGAAAGATACAAGGACATGCAAAAAAAGTGTCCTCATCATGGACTTCATCGATGGATGGTCATCCAAACAATCTTTTGTGGCTTACATCCTTATTATAAAAATGACATCACAACAACTGCTGGTGGAAATCTAATGAATAAAATGTATGAGGAAGTGATTGAACTTATTGAGAATCTATCCGAACATAACAATGTCACACCTAGGTCTTCAGCCCGAGGAATAGCAAGTGTTCAAGTGTCTGATGAATTGAAGGAAATCAAGGTACAGTTGGCATCTATCACTAACCAACTTAAGGGAACCGCCATAAAACCACCACCACCGTTTGAATCAGGAATGCCAGAACTATACCCATCTCACAATGAGTTTCAACCACCCAAGCAACTCTAATTCATGCAAAACGGAAATAAATGACCTTGAAGCTATCCATTCTCCAAAACATACAATGAAGGACGGAAGAAGCACCCCAACTTGTAATGGAACCATCCATTAAACAATCAATAGGAAATTATGGGGAAACAACAACAATCCGGTACCAATTCTAATTTTTCTTTGTTTGTTCAGTTTAAAAATGTTTATCGTCCTCCAATCATAAAAAAATTCAATGAGGGACAAACTCTGGAAATGAAAATTGGCGTAGACGAGATAATGATGAATTTTACGACAAAAATGGACAATACTATTGGTGAACTGTCATCTATTGTGGGAACACTTGCAACCACCGTCGGGGCCGTAAAACCAGCAACTACCAAAATACCGCATCAATTCAGATCTAGAAAGGCAATTGGGGCTAGGCATGGGAATCTGACCCGACCCATCGGAGAACCCGGTTCACCCGCCCCATTCGGGGACGGGGATTCCTAGTTAAAATGGGTCCCGGGACTAGGATCCGCGTTTGGCTGAAACCGACGATGGGTTCGGGGCCGGGTATCGTATCCCTCGACCCGCTCCGTACTCGTATATATTAGTAATTAATTTATTAGTTTAAATATATATCTTGTTTACTAAAAAATGCCTAGGTTAATTTCCTTACATTTCTAAATTGTATTTCCATGTTTCCATATATAAAAAAAAGGTACCACGTTCATTCAAATTCCAGGAGGCAGGAGAAGCCGTTCATCTTTTCATCTTCTGAGCATACTGCTGGGTTTAGCAAAATAGACTAACAGAGTCTTAAGTTATCAGCCACAACAATATTCTCCACTCCCCAGGTTCATCACCTCATCTTTTATTCTTCTCATCATTGTTCGACAGATTTATGTTTGCATCGATTTCTTTCTATTTTTTTTTTAAATATTTTATATATGTGTTAAAAGGTTATTCCCTTTACATGTGGTATGGGAGTTTTATTGAGAATTTATGAAGTTTGTGTTTACGTGGTTTTATTTCCATCATATTAATTATTCTTGTCTTTGGTTTCACTATTTTTGTTTTTTCATCTTTATATACCATTTACAGTAATGAATAATGAGAAAGAAAGGGTTGAAATTATCAAGATAAATATGGTTTAAATATGTATTCCAGTGTGATTTTATTTGACTGATAGATTTTTTATTTTGAATTTCATATTCAAGACCCAAAGTGATAATTCCTTCCAGTAATTGAAAGTCATGTCCTAAACAAAATATTCTAAATTTAGTTAGCTTTTTTAATTACGTATTTTACTCTTAATTTGATTAATTAGTTCCATGAAAAACAATGAAATAAATGTGTTTTTGATAAAATATTTGTAATATGTTTCTTTTTCTAATGAAATATATGTTTCAGAAATTTATTTGTTAAGTAGATATCGTTATTAATAATTTTGATGCATTTTCCATTTGCATACACGTTTATAGATGGAATCTTCACAGAATGAGACTGTAGTAGAAATTGGTGATGATATAACTATGCCATCTAATGAATAAAACGTACGAGGAAGTGATTGAATCGATTGAGAACCTATCCAAACATAACGATGCCACATCTAGGTCTTCAGCCCGAGGAATAGCAAGTGTTCAAGAGTCTGATGAATTGAAGAAAATCAAGGCACAGTTGGCAGCTATCAGTAACCAACTGAAAGGAACCGCCTTAAAACCACCACCATAGTTTAAATCATGCTAGAACTATACCCATCTCACAATGAGTTTCTACTACCCAAGCAAGTCCAATTCATGCAAAACGGAAATAAATGACCTTGAAGCTATCCATTCTCCAACACATACAATGAAGGATGGAAGAAGCACCCCAACTTGTAATGGAACCAGCCGTTGAACAATCAAAAGGAAATTATGGGGAAACAACAACAATCTGGTACCAATTCTAATTGTTCTTTGTTTGTTCAGTTTAAAAATGTTTATCGCCCTCCAGGTTAACATAAAAAAAATCAATGAGGGACAAGCTCTGGAAAAGAAAATTGGCGTAGAGGAGATGATGATGAATTTTATGACAAAAATGGACAATACTATTGGTGAACTATCATCTTTCGTGGGAACACTTGCAACCACCATTGGGGCCGTAAAATCAGCAACTGACAAAATACCACATCAATTCAGATCTAGAAAGGCAAGTGGCGCTAGGCATGGGAATTTGACCCGACCCGTCGTGGAACCTGGTTCACCCGCCCCATTCGGGGATGGGGATTCCCCGTTAAAATGCGTCCAGGGACTGGGATCCACGTTTGGCTCAAACCGGGGATGGGGTCAGGTATCGTATCCCCGGACCCGCCTCGGACCCGTATATATTAGTAATTAATTTATTAGTTTAAATATATATTTTATTTACTAAAAAATGCCTAGCTTAATTTCGTCACATTTCTAAACTGTATTTCTTTGTTTCCATATAAAAAAAAAGGTACCACGTCCATTCAAATTCCAGGAGGCAGGAGAAGCGGTTCATCTTTTCATCTTTTGAGCATACTATTGGGTTTAGCAAAATAGACTAACAGAGTCTTGAGTTATGTGACAACTGTCAAATCAGAAGCTTCAGGTTAGTCATAGTTTAGGACTTCTCTACATTTAAAAATTTATTTAGCAAGGCTTAATTAGATAGTTAAGTGCGTAACCGGGTTAGATTTCCAGTGTCTAATCCCGAAAGCTCGCTATTACAAGTATAGGATAAAGTTTATCTTAATGTAATGCCAAATACACTTAGTTGCACCAAATATAATAAGAGTTGATGATATATAATCCTAAATCCAAATATGGTAGTCCAATTTAAAATCTAACATTTTTGCCAAAAATTGAGAAATTGTGACCTAATTCTCTCAACTCCTCCCTCTCTCTCTAGAACTTAAGGGACACTTTCCCTTCTCTCCTTTCCCTCCCCTTTTCACTCAAAACTCCAGCCAAAGACCCTCTTCAAAATCAAATTTTGAAGAACTTTAAAGCTTCAAAATCCCTCAAACAAGGTATGGACTTCATCTCTTTCTTTCCTTTTCAAATTTGTGGTGAAAATCCAACTTTTTTCTACTTTAAATTGCTCTTCTTCTAAACCTCCGAATTTTCTGAGTTCTAAGGAGAGATTATACACCAAAGACATAAAAATGCTCATATAATGGTGGTAATCTATGATCCAAGCATTAGAACACAAGAAAGTAGGTAAAATGAAGTTGCATGTGGGTTTTGTTCATTAAAAAGGGTATTTTTGGTGCTGAGAGATTACAACCTAGTACTTCTGTCGCCCATATCTTGCAAAATACTTGTCCAAATGTCATGAATCTTCTTCTAAAAGATTATTCTCTGGGTTAGAGTTCTAACCCAAGTGGAATTACTCAAAAATATGGGGTTTTGATTCCCCAAATACCCAAATCATTTCACGTGTGCAATTAGTGAGTCCAACAGTAGGTAAACACTAATTTGGACGATTGTATCTCTTTGGTTAGTCACCCAAAACGCTTGATTTTTTTTCTGAAGCTTAGTTTGATGACTTATCCATTTAATGCAACTGGTTTCATCCAAAAATATGGAGATTTGGGGGTTCAATCTTTTAAAACAAAATAAAGGTGCAATCTGTTAAGAGTTGACAGATTGTTGCATGCATATTAAAAGTGTCATAGATCTTTCAGAACTTAATGAAAAAGAGTGATTCTTCTCTGGAAGTTAGTTTTAGGTGTTAGCTTTGTAATCAATTTGGAATCATTGAAAAGGCCAAGTTTTGACCTTCCAACCAACAGTAACTTCCAGATGGTGCATTATGTCTTTAAGATTGTAATCCTTAAAAATGAAAATAGCTACTTAAATACTTAAACCCCTCCAAAATTTGTAATATTTTGACAAAATGTTGCTAACTCAGTAACTTAAACCATGTTCAAATTTGAGTAACAAACTAATTGAGGAAGATGTATTTTGGTGATGATTCGTAAGGTGAATTATCTTGAAAACCAATATGAACTTTCTGGAATTTCATGATTTTATGTGAAACAAGTTGGAATCTTTAAAAATTGGAGTTAAATAAACAATTTGGACAAATCAAGGAAAAAATATATTACAACTCTATATATTACATTCGCATTACATAAGATAGGTTTTGATACAAGTAAAGACCTAACTCTTTTAACCCGAAAAAGGAAAAGTGACTAATATCATACCTTGCTTTGATAGGAAAGGATTAGGCCTGACAAGTAAGCGACTACGTTCATCTTTCAAGATTAATAGCAAACCGGTGAGTATTCACAGCCCCTCTTCTAAAATGTTTTTATATGTTTTGGGGTGAAAAGCATGATTAAATGGAATTTTGAGCTAATTGTATTATCGAATGCGAAATATTATGAAATTGATGATATGGGCACTAAGGCATGTACAGTAATAGTTGTATTTGAGTAAAATGTCCTCGTAAAATTTGTACACTACTATTAACTCAAGTGAGGAGCCGAGAGTAATTGTGGATAGCGCTATTTGGACTGACAATCCCACCAAAAACTTACAAGTAGGGGTTCACATTACTTATAATAAAGGTTCTACATATGTGGGGTTTTAGTCCCACCGCTAAGGTAGAACTATAAAGAGCATTGTGGTCGAAAGGTTTAGTGGTGGCTCAAAACTTACTGTAAATTAGGGTACAGTATGCCTTGTGATGTTTCATAATTCAAAGACTTATTAAGTGCCATAAAAGTTATCTCAATCAAAATTCATTTATGCAAAAGATGTTTATCGTATTGAAAACATGTGAACTCACAAACTCTTTGTAGTTGACCATGTTTTATCATGCTTTTCAGGAGTAAGGGAGGTAAACTGAAATGTTTAGTTATGTGGACGCGTCAACATCAATCAAGTTTTTATTTGAAACCGTTTTGTTTGAACACTATGTTAACTTTATTTTGTTAAAACTTTGGGATTGTAAGATGTAATTTCGAATTTAAAATTTTATGTATTTGAATGGATGGTTGGTGTTGTTTATGTCCTATTGCTATGAAATCTTGAGCTATCACGCCTCGTGTTTCCACTTTGGCGGGGTGTGACAAGTTATCAGCCACAACAATATTCTCCACTCCCAGGTTCATCATTTCATCTTTTATTCTTCTCAACATTGTTCGACAGATTTACGTTTGCATCGATTTTGTTCTATTGTTTTTTAAGAATATTTTATATATGTGTTAAAAGGTTATTGCCTTTACATGTGGTATGGGATTTTTATTGAGAACTTATGAAGTTTGTGTTTACGTGGTTTTATTTCCATGATATTAATTATTCTTGTCTTTGGTTTCACTCTTTTTGTTTTTTCATCTTTATATACCATTTACAGTAATGAATAATGAGAAAGAAAGGGTTGAAATTATCAGCATTCGCTGATCAAGTAAAGGTGATCTTTGGATGATCTAAAACTCACGATTCAAAATTCAGAGGCAAACCTAAAAATTGATCTTACAACAGTTAATTTCTCTCTATGTGATATTCGGACCACTCAGAAAAAGCGTACAGAGAAACTTGCTCAATTCTAGAACTTCCTTATCTCTGCCCATGATGCTCAAAGAAATCTAGCAATAGAGCATTTTCAGAAGTTGGAGAGTAACTTAAAAGCTAACACAAAAGCAATCTCCAAACATCCCTCTGAAATACCAACTACCTCAGCCTCCACATCTACCATCTCTCCTACAGAACTTCAAGCCTTTGTTGCTGTTATGAAGAAGCTGCTAGATACAGTTGCACCTCCCACAAGTTCTACCTTCTCTGCACTGGTATCTAAGGCTGACCTAGCTAGCTTTCAGAAGGCTATGATTGATAAATTCACCGAAATAAATGCTAAGTGTGTTTCCAAAGCTGATTCGTCTACAAAAGGTCTCACCAACATTCTTAGCAAACCTCTTCAAGTCACGGATCCCACTATCACTTAGAAGATCACTGCCATTGAAGATTCACTAAAAGAGACCAGATCCTTCGTGCAACTCATTCATGATCTTCAAACCAAAAAGTCCAATGCAAAGGAGGCCAAAGCTTGTAAAACGGCTGAGCTCAAACGAAAACAATCGAAGGACCAGGATCCAGATCACATTGATCCTCAAAGGGGGAGAATAGCCACAAAAGACAGGACATTGGTCCTTCTTCTGAACCTGCATCCACCTCAAACCAACCAAAACAAACTCAACTAGAAGAACCAACACAAGCTTCTATCTAAACCACTCCTCAAATTCCCTCTGGAACCTAAGCTCCACCAATCATAAAGCCGATCGCCATGATGACTCAAGCTGGAACATACTTTGTTCCTAGAAATCCCTCTGCTACAATCCCCACAACCTCTACTCCCCTACCTTCTGACCTGGAAATGGCCAGACTGGTACAAAACATAATTCAAGAGTTGGAAGGTAGCAGAAGGAAACCAATTCCCAAAAGACCAAGAAATACAAGCACAGGATCAAGAACTCATGGTCAAGCATATACTTCCACCCCAACCGTTCAAACTACTACTACTCAAGTTCCAGAGGCACATGCTCCAAAAACCACTCAAACTCCAGAGGTAAATGTCCCAGAAGCTCCTACTTCCCTATCTCAACAAGACAAATCTGTTGCTAATCCAGAAGCATCTACAAGTTTGCCAAATCTTGAAGCCTCAACAAGCCAACCAACTCCAACTCTAGTTGATGATAGGATGAAAGCACCAATGATTGATCAATCTAATGATCAAGTCATTGTTGAACAAACAAATGCAAATGTGGCTAATCAATGGAGTGCTATGGATCCTCAACACGAGAGAGAATAACAAGTGTTCAACCTCCTTCAAATAGAGAATTGCACTTCAGGCACTTGTATGTAGAAAGAAAGGAACGGGTGATGCCGGTGACTCCTGATTTTGCTCCAAATGCAGATGTACAAACTAAGATCATATTTGCAAGATTCAAACAGCCAAGAAGAAATGTTTTTGCCACATCCCCTATCAGAAGAATAGTTGGGATAAGAACGAATTATTTTGAAGACACAGATATAATGTACACAATATACAAAGTTCAAAGAGGAGATGGGAGATCTTATATCTTCTGCGAAAATGATTTGTTATGCTTAAATCCATCTGATCTTTTACCTCTTGGGAGATACATGAAGCAGAGAAGAAGCATAGTGCAAATGATAATGTGGCGTATCTAAGGATTCTAGGCTGCATGGAAGCTTTTGTTGATTAAAGAGGCAAAGTAGACATTCAAATTGGTTTCAAAAGAGGTGTGGAAAGATTATGTATCACTTTCCCAAATGAAGAGTTAGAAGGGATTGAAAGAAAGAAGGTTGAAGACATAATGACGGAACCAGAGCGTGGAATTGTCTTTAAGAGACCAATGGGAAAGAAATTCTTTAGGTTCATGTTGTAAGAATATCGCTACCCTTAAAATCAACACAAAAATAGACCTCGGCGCAAATATACACCTCGGAATACTGTCGTATTTAACAAGTAATACCGGTTTAAGTACCGGGTATCGTTCCCACAGAGACGGCATGTTTGAAAAGTTCTTAGGATTAAAAGCTTGACTTTTAGCAGATTTGATTTCAGAGGGTGAAAATAAGAGGAGTTTGTTGATTAACTAGATTTGTTTGGTTGGTTGGTAACGTTGAGAAAATACACTTATAAAAAGCAAGTCTGGGGTGTAAGGATAAATTGAGACGAAGTCAATAATTAAACAAAGAGATATTTTATAATAATAATTATTGTCTTAGAAAATTGATACTTTTTATAACCTCATTGAGGTTAAGACGCTTATATACCGATAGTTAGTTGTCAGTTAACCTTAGGGGTAATTTCACGAAATACCAAAGATCTAATAATGACAAGTTGATAAACTATTATTATAAAGTTAAATACACCTCTTTATTTTATTACTAAACTTATAAATCTCAATTTATTTACTTACACCCCAAACTAAGGTTTTTAGCCTTCCATTAAAATGGGTTTTTATAAAGTATTGTGATGACTACAACTAAGATGAGCGAGAAATAATGTAAACGATTAACTAAGATGATAATTAAAACTAAAATATAAATGAGAAAGCAACTAATGATTATAAAATCAATTAAAGGAAATGTACTAACAAGAAGCATAAAATATGGACAAGTTTGTCATTGACAATCTTGAGTAAATTAAACCGGACAAGTTTATCGTTGATATTCTTGAGTTGAATGCTTTGAACAAGTTCACCATTAGTGATCTTGAGGAACAAACGAGGACAAGTATATCGTAAATAATCTTGAGAAATTTAAAGAAGACAAGTTTATCAATAATATTCTTGAGTGAAATATTTAGGACAAGTTCACCATAGGTAATCTTGAGTTACGTTCAAGGACAAGTATAATATTGATACTCTTGAAATACGGATAAACAATAATGCAAGATGATTAAAAGATGAAGATGTCGTGATTGTTGTGTGAGAATGGCGAGATTGCTACCTTGATGGCTTCAAACTATAAATTAAACTAGAGAGCTTTTGATGGTGTCATGCAAGAGTAAGAAAAAGATGAGAGAAGACTATTTGTTTCCATGAACATAAACTACCAAGTTATATCAAACTTGAAGATTCACTTGTATCACAAGGAATGTACTAAACAACAAAGAGATGCTTAGTAGATGACTTGTAACCAAATGATAGCTTCCCTGAACTTACAACTATGAACTACAAGAAATACCAAAGAGGAAAGCAAAAGTTCTAACTAAAGTGATGGCTTGTGCTAGTGAATAATCTCATGCACCAAGTAATATTGCAAAAAGTGCATGGTTACTCCAACTTGATGGTTCTTTTCTGTAGGAAATTATGGGATAATGGAGACATGCTCCCCTTGGATCATTTTCTACACTACCTTAGCTTCCTTTATATAGTGAACTTCATATAGTCATGGCTTAATGAATAAGCCAAAACACAAAATGGGCTGTCATGGGCCGTCGATGGGCCGAATATATATAGCCCAACAAAAATATAAAATCCTAATTACTTAAAAAGTAGCATTGATCCATATAAATATTGAGAGGTTACAAAACAAAATGAACCCATACATTCATGGGTCTTCAACCATCCCAATCTTTGATAGCTCATGATTCGGTCTGTTCTCTTTTGGCTCCTATTTATACCTGAAAATAATATATTATAGAAACATGAGTGGTGGCATCGAATTTAGTAATTTTAGCGTCCAAAAATTCATATTTCCTTATTTATATGTAACATTAAAATGTTACTAGAATTACTATTAAGAGTCTAATAAAGAGTTACAAACTTAACCAAAAAGGACCCAAAAATAATAAAATGGGATATAAATACGAGTAATAAATTACCCGTATCAAACATCTCCAAACTTAAATCATTGCTTGTCCCCAAGCAATAAATCTACGAAAAATAAAAAGAAAAGTTGACTCAATTTCCTATGACTCAAGGCTACTTTGAACACACTTATAACACACGTAAATGAGGCACAACATTTTCATCCCAGTCCAAATAACCAAATTTCCATGTTCATTCCTTTATGTAGTGCAAAGATTCAAACTGGCAGATTCGCAACCATGTGTTTGTAATAAAAACAAAGTCTGTCCTTTTTTCAATCATTGATATTTGCACGGTGTTTTCTTGCTATTGTTTTTCCTTCGTTTTGATGGATAACTTTTTATTGTGTATGAGGAAAACTATATATATGAGAGTTTTCAATGAGAAATTGCATGCATTTTGAATGATTGAAGCCATGCTTCTTTGAGCGTATTTGTACATGCATTTTGTACTAATGCACCAAAACAACAAATTTTAAAAGAATTTAAATTTTTGTGCATTTTTGGGTGTAGAGTGTACGATGCTTGTATGTAGAGTACTTTGAGATGCACATCTCCACATCTCCAAACTTGAAGTATTCAATGTCCCCATTGAATTTTTAGAAAACAACCATGGGTGAAAAAAGAAAATTGGAATTTGGACAATGTTTTTATTAAGAACACTTGGTAAGTGAAAATGATCAATTTGTCAACTTTGCACATGATTGGGGAATAAAAATGGATTTATGGTAAAATGGTTTGGGATAAAATGGTGTGTCAATGGATGTGTGTACCAAGTTTGTGTTCAAAGTAGGGAACAAAAATGTTCCAAAGATTTTCTACAAAGAGAAAACAACCTACTTTAAACTTACTAAAAACAGCAAAAATAGTAACCCACATGCAAGACTAATCTCAAAATTGATTGTGGTCCCAAAAAGAGACCATGCACAAGTTGAAATTATGCTCTTATCATGCAAATAAAACTATAAACAGCAAATAAAACCTAAGAACTATGACTGACAAACAACAACGACACACAAAAACCACAAGTCCTAAAAATCAGCAAATCTAAATCCAAAATATTTAAAGTGAGAGTGATCAGAAAGTGAACCTGACCTACTCCAAAGGAGTAGGTGGGGGCTGCTACATCAGTCTTGGGGAATCTGACAGTTGGAGGAATTTGTCATAATTTTCTCTTTCCACTTATGTTTCAATCCTCTCCTCAAGACGTCTTTTACTCTTTTCTCACGAGTCGATAATTCAATGATGCAGAAAGTGGAACACTTGTCACTCTCATCGGGATATTTCATTCCGTGAAGTACATCGGAGATGACTTCTTGATCTGCTTCTAATGATGATGCAATAATTAATGGCAACTTTCCTAAGTCTCCTAAAAAGGCTTGCTTCAAATGTGAGGAAAGTTGTTTTAACTCTGTAGCAACCTCTAAAGATGGGATAAGAGTCTGTTTATCCTTAGTCTCTAACGATTCAAAAGCAGCAACCTCTTCAATTGGCTCTAAATCTTCAGATTTGGTCTCTTCTTTTTCCTCACTTTTAGATTCCTCTTTACCCAACATCATCTCCAAACTTTGTTCTTGGCACAAAGTTTCAATCAAACTTACAGCAGAGCATTCTTCTCTATCACCCGGGTACCGGAGAGAATCAAAAACACACTAAAAGTTACCGTTTGGTCGTTCACTCTCCTGGTTAACTCTCCCTTTTGCACATCTATTAGGGTCCTACCTGTTGCTAGAAAAGATCTTCCTAAGATGAGAGGAATATCCTGATCTACTTCACAATCTAAAATGATAAAATCGGTAGAAAAAATGAATTTATCTACCTGGACCAGGACATCCTCTATTTTACCCTTGGGATAGGCTATGGATCTGTCAGCCAACTGTAGGGTAACAGTAGTGGGCCTAGCTTCACCTATTCCTAGGGTCTGAAAAATCGACAGGGGCATTAAGTTAACACTGGCACCTAAATCACATTGTGCCCGTCCTATCATCTTTCCTCCTATAGAACAAGGGATTGTGATACTGCATGGGTCCTTCAACTTAGGGGGTATCTTGTTAGAGATGATAGCACTACATTCCTCAGTCATGGTAACAGTCTCATACTCTGTCAGTTTCTTTTTCTTGCTCAAAATATCTTTTAAAAACTTCGCATATGTTGGCATTTGTTCAATAGCCTCAACCAATGGTATATTGATATACAGTTGTTTAAAAACATCTAAAAACTTTTTAAATTCATTTTGCTCCTTTTGGTTCCTTAATCTCTCCGGATAAGGAATGTAAGGAGGGACAGGTATGGTGGTTGTGCTTTTCTGAGGTGCAGGTGTAGTGGGTTTAACCGGTGGTGTTACTTGAGTTTGATTTCCAAGAATTACAGTTGGACTGCCACCAGTGTGTGACAAATCCACAGTAACTTTCTCTTGGGGTTTTTGAACTGGTGGCAATTCTTTTGTCAAAACAGGTTCTGACGTGGACGGTGGAATTTTAGAGTTCAAAGTAGTGGGATTCTTTTCAGTGTCTGCTTTGATTGGAATTTCTAGACTTGTTTGCTTAACCTCAGACAAACTCCTTCCGCTTCTCAAGGTGATTGACTTAACATGTTCCCTTCCATCTTTATGTGGTATTTCAGTGTCATTGGGAAGAGTTCCAATAGGCCTTTTTCTTACTTCTAAAGATATCTGTCCTACCTGTGTTTCTAGATTTTTTATGGCTGCCTGAGTTTGGGTCATAAACCCTTTCATCATTGTTTCCAAAGAAACAGATGACTCGGGCTTTCTGCTTTTGCTTGTTTTGGTAGTTAGACTGACTATTTTGAAAGTGGCCCTGTTGGTTGTTACGGCTTCCTTGGTTTGGATTAAAATTTGACGGTCTTTGATTTTGAAAAGAGGATTGCCCTTGGTTTTGAAATTCAGACTGTCCTTGTGAGTTTTGTGCTGGGGGATTTAAGCTGGACTGTGCCATGAAAAATTCGGATGTTGTCTCCATCCTGGATTGTGTGTTTGAGAAAACGGTCCAGTTTTATTTACGAAATTAACTTGTTCCGGATTTCCAGGACAGTTTTTGAACGAGTGTCCTTCGCCACAGTATACGCATTGTACTAATTGGCCATTGGATTGTAGAGACATAACATCAGACCTCACTTGTTGTCCAGTGGACAAGATTGAAATTAGTTTAGTGAGTTGTGCTGTTAAAGCTGTAACATCATCTATCTCTGTTCCTCCAGTGGCCTTTTTCAGTGGCACAGACCGTAGGTCAGACCATTGTCCGCTGTTGTTGGAAATCTTTTCAAGTATTTCGATCCCCTCATTGTAGGTACAAATTGTGAATGCTCCGCCTGGAGTAGCATCTAACATAGATTTTCCAGTGGCATTTAGGCCACCATAAAAGGTTTCTAGCTGTATGTACTACGGAATACCATGATGAGGGCATTTTCGCAAAAGCTCTTTGTACCTATCCCAAGCATCAGGGACCGCTTCATCGTCCATTTGCTTAAAAGTGCAGATCTCATTTCTGGACTTAGCGTTCCTTGTGGGAGGAAAAAAAAAATTTAGAAACTTTTCTGCCATTTGATTCCAAGTGATTACAGAGTCTGGTTTCAAAGAATTATACCATGCTCTTACTCTATCCCTTAATGAAAATGGAAAAAGTTTTAATCTCAAAGCATCGTCTGAGACCATAGGGATAAGGAAAGAGTCTGTAATCTCCATAAATGACCGTAGGTGAGAAAGAGGATCTTCTGATGGTAGTCCCGCGAACTGACCATTTGCTTGCAACATTGTGAACATTATGGGTTTTAAAGAAAAATGAGTGGCATCAATATTTGGTCTACGTATTCCAGTGTGTAGTTGTGCTAGATTTGGAATAGCGTAGGACATAATGGCACCATCTCTTACGTTTGCAAGTCTAAAAATATTTTGTTCCTCATCATCACCATGATCTTTTTGTGGAATATCATGGTACGGTTGATTGTTACCAGGTTGATTATTTCTTTGAGGAATAGCTCCACCAATTTCTGGTGGATTATTTCTTTGTGGAACAACTCTGTTATGAACTGCCAGATTGTGTCTTTGAGGAATAGCTCCACCATGAACTTGCGGATTGTTCAGTGGTGGAATAATTCCTTCGTTTCTTGGTGGCCTGTTTATTGGTGGAATTGGGCCATCATTTTGTTGTGGTATGGCCCATTGGTTTATGAGAATACCCTCGTAGGCATTGTTGTTGTTATTGTTCCTAACATCGTTAACGGGATTTCCGTTAGCGTTGTTACGATCAACATTCATTCTGCGAATATTCTCAAGATTATTTCGAAAATTATCGTTGGGATTGCCATTTATATTGTTAACAAACTCATTGAAGGGGCTACCTTCATTATTGATGCCCGTACCAAAGTTGCGAAAATAGTGATTGACGAATTGTCCAACAACTATATTCGGAACATCTGGAGTGTTAGCATTAATAAAAATGCCCTCTTCTTCGAAAATTTCAAGACCGGGAAGTTCATTTATGAATTGTTCATACAAAGGCCCAGCATTTCCTTCAGGATGATCCTCAATATCCGTGACATACTCTTCGTCAGACATCGTGGAAGAGAGTAAAGATGGTGATCTTTGTTCAACTCTTCTACGTTGTTTGTGGTTTTGATTATCTCTGGATTCTGATGAAAATAACCGACGAGACAATCTGAGCATGAACTATTTTTGTTTTTTTTTCTGAAAAAGATGGTGAAAATACTATTTTTGTTTTTTGTTAAAAATTGGTAGAAAAATCAAACTTACAAAGATCTTGCTTTTAAAAACTTCGAACTTTAGTTTGCCATCCCCGGCATCGTCGCCAAAAACTTGTTGTAAGAATATCGCTACCCTTAAAATCAACACAAAAATAGACCTCGGCGCAAGTATACACCTCGGAATACTGTCGTATTTAACAAGTAATACCGGTTTAAGTATCGGGTAACGTTCCCACAGAGACGGCGTGTTTGAAAAGTTCTTAGGATTAAAATCTTGACTTTTAGCAGATTTGATTTCAGAGGGTGAAAATAAGAGGAGTTTGTTGATTAACTAGATTTGTTTGGTTGGTTGGTAACGTTGAGAAAATACACTTATAAAAAGCAAGTCTGGGGTGTAAGGATAAATTGAGACGAAGTCAATATTTAAACAAAGAGATATTTTATAATAATAATTATTGTCTTAGAAAATTGATACTTTTGATAACCTCATTGAGGTTAAGCCGCTTATATACCGATAGTTAGTTGTCAGTTAACCTTAGGTGTAATTTCACGAAATACCAAAGATCTAATAATGACAAGTTGATAAAAATATTATTATAAAGTTAAATACACCTCTTTATTTTATTACTAAACGTATAAATCTCAATTTATTTTACACCCCAAACTAAGGTTTTTACGGAAAGGAGATTTCTCCAGGCAATATTATAAAAGACAGAAAAAGAGAGCAAAACACCCAAAAGTTAGCACGAGCTACAACGGCAACTTTGGCACACAAACCATGCCATAAGCAGCCAAAACAAACAAAGCGACATACACCAAAAATAGATCAAGAGAAAAATCGAAAGCAAAAAGGAGTAAACCGCCAAAAGTTCCCAAACTAACACCAACCAAAAAACGCCGTGATCACTCCGCATTGAACTCTAACTGTCTTTTCTTAGTCTTCCAAGCCATTCTCAGGAGAATCTCCCTTTTTATCTCATCAACAACCTGTTTCGAGCTTTGATTCTGTTTATCAAAAAAATTTCTATTCCTTTCCATCCACACATGGTACAGCGCAGCCGAAATAGCCAGCTTTTGAACCGTTGACCATCGTCTCCATTGGCCCATCGACCATAAATCAATAATATCCGTCCAATTGTCCGGACAATTATGAAGGCCCGTTTCCTTTTTGACCATATTCCAAATGCACCTCGAATAGGTACATTGGAATAAAAGATGATCATGAGTTTCAACCGTAAGCTTACAGAAAACACACTTTATATCCGGAGGTTCAGACTTCCACTGTATGTGCCGATCTTGAGTAGGCAGCCTTTTCTGACACGCCATCCACATACAAAGGACGTGTTTTAGAATGAAAGCTTTGTTCCACACCACTTTGTACCAATGCACAAGTGGCCGCCGTTCTTCCAAAGTATTCCAGGCTTCTTTCACTGTAAAGAATTGTCGCACCTGATTAGTACCCAACCATAAGAACTCGTCTTCAGAAGTCGTGGGGTTTGGGATAGAAATAAGCTGTAATTGAGGGTATCTTTGTAGCCAATCAGCCGGCCACATGTTACCAAATTTCATCATAAGATCATAAACCGTAGACGCATTATGAAATCCATCACCATTTATGAACCTATAAGAAATCATTTGGATTAATGGGCCATGCTCACTCCAAGTGTCCTCCCAAGCATGAGTAAAGATACCATTACCAACATTAGAAATGAAGTATCGTCTACAGTGAGGCCGAAGGTCCAAGAGAGAACGAACCAACCAAGTCCATTCCTTTCTCTTTTTGATCACCCAGAAGTTTCGCCCCTTAATGCAATTGTCATGAATCCAATTGACCCACATGGAATTTCTTTTCGTAAGAATATCCCAAATGTGTTTAAATAGCAAACATCGGTTCCATAAAGCCAGTCTCTTCATACCTAGGCCACCACATTTCCTTGGCAAACACACCATATCCCAAGAAACACGACATTTACCCATTTTTCCTTCAGCCTTATCCCAAAGAAAATTACGACACAACTTTTCAATTTCATGAATCGTAGCCGCCGAAATCAAGAATACAGACATCCAATGGATTTGCATGGAGTGTAATACAGAGATAATCAGCTGCCTTCTACCCCCATAAGATAAGAATTTATTTTTCCAATTCATTAAGCGATTTTTAAGATTAACCACAAGAGGGTTAAAGTCGCGAACATGCAGTCTAACCGGGGAGAGGGGAACACCCAAATAACGAATTGGAAAAACTCCAGCACGAAACGGCAGGCAATTCCGAATTGCTTCTCTCATATCGACATCTACATTCCCAAAAAGAACACTTCACTCTTTTCAAGACTTGGTGTCAAACCAGATCTATCCTTAAAGAGTTGTAGAGCCCTTTTGATAACTTCAATCGATTTCATATCACCTTTCGAAAAAATGAACAAGTCATCTGCAAAACATAAATGAGTAAGTTTAATACCTTCACATCCTTGATGGTAAGCAAAACCAACTTCCTCGTCAATGCATTTCTTCAGAATCATGGATAACCCCTCCATTACCACCGTAAATAAGTACGGTGAGATTGGATCTCCTTGCCTAAGCCCACGTTTTCCATGAAAAAATCCTTCCGTAGCCCCATTGATGCAAATAGAGAAGGTAGGTGTCGTGACTAATGAGTTTACCCAGTTAATCATAACCGGGTGGAAACCCATCCCTTTTAACATTCCCATAAGATACTTGCAATCTACAGTATCATAGGCCTTCCGGATATCAATTTTAAAAGCACACTTCGGCTCACCTTCATTCTTTTGATACCCCGCCACCAGTTCGTGAGCCATCATGATGTTATCAGTAATAACCCTCCCCGGAATAAACGCTGATTTGCTTACTAAACCATCCAGAGAACCTTTCATACGATCTGCTACAATTTTACTGATACATTTAAGAAGAACGTTGCAGCAAGAGATCGGCCGAAAGTCAGTCACACAAGACGCATTAGGAACTTTCGGAATGAGACACAATAAGGTATGATTCAACTGATATTCAAGTTTCCCTGAGTAGAAGAAGTTATGGATTGCAACCTGTACATCTCTCCCAATGATTTTCCAAGCCGCTTTAAAGAACTTGGCCGAATACCCATCTGATCCCGGGGCTTTATCATCACCAATATTAAACATTGCATCTTTGATTTCGTTATCTGAAATAGGGCAAATAAGGGCTAGCGATTCCGAAAGTGTCAACTTTCGGTCAAAAACCAAATCTTCCATAGACGGAGACACCATCATATCACACATGCCCAGGATGCCAGAAAAGTGATCTACAAAGGCGTTAACAACATCTTCTTGCTCATAAACCAAGCCTGTAGAATCCAAAATAGCAGCTATATGGTTCCTATTCCGATTTTCTCTCATAGAGTGAAAGAAAAATTTTGTGTTACCATCCCCTTCATTTAGCCACTTTACTTTCGCTTTTTGTCTCACCATCTCAAACTGATCAGATCTAGCCTGTTGATAAGCCAGCAATAAATGAGC
Organism: Silybum marianum; assembly: GCA_036898165.1. NCBI lineage: Eukaryota > Viridiplantae > Streptophyta > Magnoliopsida > Asterales > Asteraceae > Silybum > Silybum marianum. Next base: position 16,910,289 of record CM072536.1, on the reverse strand, counting down.
TATATCCTCCTTCAGAGACACATTAAACGGGTCCGCATCACAAGTCACTTGTGCCAAATCAAGCTCCTCCTTTAAAATCATAACCCTTTTATCCAAATTACCATAAGTGTTTCTCAATTTCTGGAAAACACACTTTAGGTCTATAAGTTTCAGCAAAACTTTCTTCATATAAGTGCCATGCTTTTCAGTCTTTCAAATTTCCTCAACCGTATGCAAAAAGGACTCATGTGTTGTCAGAAAATTATCAAATTTAAACCCCCGCTTTCTCTTCCGAATGCCTGCCTTAAAAGAAAGCATTCCCGGAGAGTGATCAGAAATACCCCGAGGTAGAAAATTGGCACTAGCATCTCCAAATCGATCAATGAGAGCAGAGTTACCCAAGATACGGTCTAGTTTCCTCATAATCCCACCTTCACCCGACGGTTTCTGTATCCAGGTAAATTGACATCCTTGATAAGAGATATCAAACAGTTCGACATCCTCCAGGCAAGAATGAAAGTCCTCCATATCCGTACTACGCCTTGAAGACCCTCCCAGACCATCATGCGGGAAAAGCATAGAATTAAAGTCGCCAAGCACTATCCAAGGTTTATCATGAATGAAAACCTTGAATTTACGCAAGCCACTCCACAAGTCACGCCTTTCCACTCCCTTATTACGGCCGTAGACAAAAGAAATAAATATAGGATCCACAACCCCAACAAACCGGATTTCACAATTCAGAAATTGAGGATCTGAATCAATAACCATAAGCGACAAAATAGATGGATCCCAAGCACAAATAAGCCGAGTACTCTGATCCGAAGCCATAGCATTCGAGACCCAACTCCATCTTCTAAAAACTCGTCCACAAATATCAACCATACTACTATGTTGTAATTTAGATTCAATTACACAACATAAAGATAAACCATGCAAATGAATAAACTCACGTAACTCCCGCTGCTTGATTAGGGCATTTAAGCCTCTAATATTCCAAGCTGCTAATTTAATCATTGAGACAATGAGGTAGGGACAGCCCCCACATCAGCGCTTCCACCCTGTGTCACATCCTGCTTTAGAACCAAATTACCATCCTTACCCTCCCCCATCGACCGTGAAGATTCAATAATCTCCATATCATCTGAATCACTGGATTCCACACTACTCAAAGGTGAGAACCTATTAGTATCAGGATTAGAAATCACAATACCTCTTCTCGGTTTAAGCTGTTGCTTGAAAGTTTGAACAACAGATTTTATTAGTTCTGGGCCACTAGTCTGGGTCGGCTTCACATTAACACTAGTCTCCTTACCCTTTGGTGTCCTCCCTGCATTGACTGTACAGTATTCGCCCTCCCTAACCACCTCTGCCGTACTCTTACTACCCTCATTTTGAGGTCCTCCAACTGTAGTATTAGTATCATGATTTGTTTCCTATTGCTTAGCCACGACCTCCAGCTTAGATTCCATAACGACCTGGTGTATAGTTCCCACACCAACCAATGTATCTGAATTCGGATTCCCAACATTATTAGCTTGCCCATCGGCTTTGTTATCCTGATTGTCCTTCTTTTGTGGTCCCTTCGTTTCCTGATTACCCCTTTGTTCAGCACCTACTACTTCCCCTTTATGCTCAGGGTTGTCTATCACCTTTGTTATGGTTCCCACACTGACTAGAGTGTCCCCCTTTTCTACTTCCCGTCCCTTAACCACATTTGAAGAGCTCCCACGCTCCTCTCTCCCACTCGGCTGATGGGTATAGTGCTTCTTTCTCGGTTTCCACTGCTTTTTCTGAACCTGTTGAAATCCCTCCGAGTCCACTTTTGTCTTCACGTTTTCCTTTGGTTGATTTGCGCATGCCTTCACACTTTACATTCAGAGCATTGACTAGGTTCCCATTCGTATTCTAGAACTACTTTGATCACATCCTCCCCTTCACCCGACAGGTGTGGTATTGCCACCTTCACTTCCCTGTGTAAAGCTCCCAAAGCCCAAACATCTACCAACACCTTGGCAAAACTTGACCTCCCCCATTCTTTATCGCACGTGGGTGTGGTACAAGCATCCATTCGTAAGGGGATCCCCACCGCACTAGCAATCCTACTAATTCCTTCCTTAGTAAAGGCCACTAGGGGAACATTATAAAATCTTATCCATAAAGGACAGGATTTATGTTCAGGTTTACGTAGGCCTTTGGAAGGGTCCCACGGGAATACAAACAACGGAACGCCTTTTATCATTATTGGGGACTGCTCCATAACTTGTGAGCATCCACCTTCATCATTGAAGCGGAAGAAGAATATTCCATTGTCGTTAACCTGAGCATTCCGGAGCCCAAACTTACCCCAAGCATTCTGCACATACCTCTGGACAATAGGAAACGGGATACGCGGACCCAAGAAATACCCATAAAGGATCGTATTAAACTTCCTTGCCGTGTTCCTAGTCAGAGCCAGCGGAAAAGACACTCTCGGCTTCTCCTTATTCTCCACCGGAAAGAAATTCAGCTTCGGGTCCGTAATTTTCCCCACAGCCGAGACAAAATCAACCTTTTGAGAACTCGTGATACCCACCGGCTCCACAATTTCCCCAGCAATTGGAGGACGCCCAACCTTAGGATCAAGACGTACAAACACCGACACCCTAGAAGCATCAGATTTAACCAAGTTGATGTCAGCCCTAAGAGGTGTACCATCAACCTTTGCATGCATGGGAATAATATCCGGTGTCATGATGACGTCAGCAAAGTCATGCGTACAAACACCCTCCTTCAAAATTTCATCCGCAAAGTAAAAACTAAGGTTTTTAGCCTTCCATTAAAATGGGTTTTTATAAAGTATTGTGATGACTACAACTAAGATGAGCGAGAAATAATGTAAACGATTAACTAAGATGATAATTAAAACTAAAATATAAATGAGAAAGCAACTAATGGTTATAAAAGCAATTAAAGAAAATGTACTAACAAGAAGCATAAAATATGGACAAGTTTGTCATTGACAATCTTGAGTAAATTAAACCGGACAAGTTTATCGTTGATATTCTTGAGTTGAATGCTTTCGACAAGTTCACCATTAGTGATCTTGAGGAACAAACGAGGACAAGTATATCGTAAATAATCTTGAGAAATTTAAAGAGGACAAATTTATCAATAATATTCTTGAGTGAAATATTTAGGACAAGTTCACCATAGGTAATCTTGAGTTACGTACAAGGACAAGTATAATATTGATACTCTTGAAATACGGATAAACAATAATGCAAGATGATTAAAAGATGAACATGTCGTGATTGTTGTGTGAGAATGGCGAGAGCTTTTGATGGTGTCATGCAAGAGTAAGAAAAAGATGAGAGAAGACTATTTGTTTCCATGAACATAAACTACCAATTTATATCAAACTTGAAGATTCACTTGTATCACAAGGAATGTACTAAACAACAAAGAGATGCTTAGTAGATGACTTGTAACCAAATGATAGCTTCCTTGAACTTACAACTATGAACTACAAGAAATACCAAAGAGGAAAGCTAAAGTTCTAACTAAAGTCATGGCTTGTGCTAGTGGATAATCTCATGCACCAAGTAGTATTGCAAAAAGTGCATGGTTTCTCCAACTTGATGGTTCTTTTCTGTAGGAAATTATGGGATAATGGAGAGATGCTCCCCTTGGATCATTTTCTACACTACCTTAGCTTCCTTTATGTAGTGGACTTCATATAGTCATGGCTTAATGAATAAGCCAAAACACAAAATGGGCTGTCATGGGCCGTCCATGGGCCGAATATATATAGCCCAACAAAAATATAAAATTCTAATTACTTAAAGAGTAGCATTGATCCATATAAATTTTGAGAGGTTACAAAACAAAATGAACCCATACATTCATGGGTCTTCATCCATCCCAATCTTTGATAGCTCATGATTCGGTCTGCTCTCTTTTGGCTCCTATTTATACCTGAAAAAAATATATTATAGAAACATGAGTGATGGCATCGAATTTAGTAATTTTAGCATCCAAAAATTTATATTTCTTTATTAATATGTAACATTAAAATGTTACTAGAATTACTATTAAGTGTCTAATAAAGAGTTACAAACTTAACTAAAAAGGACTCAAAAATAATAAAATGAGATATAAATACGGATAATAAATTACCCGTATCAGTTAACAAAAGCGTTCAAATACTCCGAAGGTACTTTGAGAACTTTTTTTGGTTTGATAGCTCTAAAAAAAGGAAGACGTGAATATAACCATAAGAAGAGTAGCTTTTGATACGGAAAAGAACATCGAAGGGGTATTCAAGCTGAGAGAGCTTACGAATAAATTTTATAAGATAATCAGTGAGCATCCACAAGACCCATTTTAGTCATTACATGTATTATCACTTTCTGTAGTTCATTTTCTATCTTGTAATGAAATTTCCAACATTGTTCTTTCTTTGTTATTTGCTATTGTTCTGTATTCATACTTAGGGGGAGATTGTTGGAACTTATTTGTTATGTAAAAGTATGAATCAGAATTTATCTTCAAAGAAAAACGTAAATCTCCTGAAGTCAGCTTCTCCAGAAGAAAGCTGCTTCCAGAAGCTCTGTCCAGAAAACAGCATGATAATCCAGAAGTTAAAGCATCATCTAAACATAATTCAAGGACTTATACACGTGCTTTATGACGTGGCAAGTCATGCTTCCCTTGTGTAACTAATTCTGTTAGAGACTTTGCTTACGTGTTTATCCGTGATAGGCTAGCTCTTTGAGTTTTGTCTGTTCATTAATATAAATAGAGTGAGTTATCCTTGTATTAAGTGTCGATTGATCTAGAGAGAATCTAAAAGAGTAATTTTTATTTTCTTATTGTAATCTCCGGTACTCTGAGTGAAATACAAATTACTATTGATATGAATATGTTCTTCCATTTCAATTTCCATATTCTTGCTTGATTGTTGATCTAAACTGCTTCCGCTTACTGTTTAATATCTTTCGTAATCAACATTCTGTGAGTGTTTACGGGATCTGGGTTCCAATAGTTACACATCGAGACAAAGTTGAAGGGAGTAATCAGAATCGTGAGCCTGGTCCTTTTGCCCGAGATTGTCGGATGGAAGTCGTAAATAGTTCTTCCTGTTATCGAAATAAGATGTTAATGGCTGAACAAGGTGAAGAAGGAAAATTGTTAATCGCAGAAGCAGACTATTGGTTAAATCATGGACAAGATGAATCTAAAAATATAGAAACTGCTAATATGTGCTTCATGACAAGAGTATCAGGTAATGACAGTGATGAGGACTAGGAAACTGAAACTGTTGCACCTCAACCCAGATCTGAGGTACCTGATCTTACCTATGAGTATTTCATAAGTCAAATGAACTCCATGATGTCATAACTATCTGCTTTACAGTTCAAAATGACTAAAGAAAAATCAATTGCATCTTCTTTGCAATATAAGGTCGATAAACAATCAACATAAATTTATTATCTTAAAATCGATTGAACTGCAAATGAAGATCTAATTGCTTTTTAAAAAACTGAAAAAGATCAGTTTGAAAATGAAAAGCAAGCTTTAATATGTCAATTATCTGATACAGATAGTAAATTTGAGATATCAGAAATTGAGAAGGATGGTTTTAAAAGACTTTATGATTCTACTCTTAAAGAAAAGAATGATTTGACTAAACAGATAAAATTTCTTGAAGAAAAACTTTATAAACAAGGTCAAACTGAACAAACTATTCATCTAAACAAACCAAAAGAAATGGCTTATAATGCTAAATGGGGTCTAGGATATAATAATCCTAAAAAATTAAAGAAAGCGCTGTATAGATTCCTACTTTATATGAATTTGATTTTATTAATCTCGATGCTAGATATCCCCAATATAAAACTAGATGGACTAAATCAGATAAAAAGGTTGAGCGTCGGGACGATTGGAATAGAAAAATAAGCGTAAAATACAACTCTCCTTTACGTACGACTTATTAAATGATAGCTATTCTAATAATAATACAGATTTTTTTTCAAATTATTACTTTTCAAGTTACTCAACTACTGAACTTGAAGCAGAGCGTATTAAAGATAAACTATATGTTCCACCTTTAGTGATAGAAAGTAAAATATTTGAGCTTGAATAGTTATTATCTGACGAAGACAAAATTTTGAAAAAGAGAAAGTCATTTTAATGAAAAAAAGTTTTCCGACTATGACCAAAATGTTTCAATCAAACTTGAGGATATACCAGAATCTAGTGAAACAATGAGTAATGTCACTGATTCTGATATATCTTCTTGCAAAGCTTTTATAGGAAACTTCTTTTTCAAAAGCAATCAGAGTGATTCAAATGAATTGAAAATTGTTGAAGAATCTGATGCAAATACATCTGATTTTCCGCCTTCTCAATTTTCTGATCTATTCGCAGATTTTCATCCTAATATTCAAAATCATATCATATCTGATCGTGAAAAACAATTAAAAAAAGAATTTGATGAATTTTTATATCCCAGTCGGGCTAATCGCATCAAGAAATAACGAGAACAAGATCTTGATTTATCTGATGCTAGTTTATCTGAACTTGATTTTTCAAAAGTCATGAATTCGAATGTTTGTTTAGATGAAAAAATAGAAAAGCTTGATTTTGAACCTAAACAGTCAAGTCACTTGGATTTTTTAGTTCAAAAATCTCTGAAAGAAATACAAGTTTATTTTGAAAAGGGCGAAGGCTGTAATACCAAACCTGTTATTGAGAATATTAAGGAATTTGAATCAAAAACTAAACGATTTTCTCAAAAGCGAAAGAAAATTGGCAACTCAAAAAGAAAAATTGTTTCTCGTATTGCTAGTTCTCAATTGCATTCTATTTCAGATGAGATTTCATTTCTAAAGAAAGGAGGAAAAACTGAATAGAGAGTGAAGCAGTCTACTGATAGAGTAGACAAAGAAAAATCATTTGTCCATGTTTCGAATGTTGCGAAAACCAATACTATTGATGATGTAAAGAATAAATGTATTGATAAACAATGTTGTCCCATTTTTCCAAAAATGATATACTCATGATAATATTTGTTGTTGTGCATGCGGGATGAATGATTTTGTTGCTTCTTATTTGAATTAAGATATCGATTCTTCTGTATCTGTTTCAAATGGTTATAAATATCAATTTTCTAAGCAAAAAGGGCCCAATTTCAAATGGGTACCAAAATATGAACTTTCAAAGAAATCAAAGGCATCTGTTAGATCCCAAAATATAAACAATATAGAAAGAATCAAGAACTAGAACAATAGTTATGTCACTAAAGTTGTATGTCGTATTGATCAATGAACAATATTACAAAATATGTATCTTTACAAGCTATATGAACGTTAATTCTAACTGTCTAACAAACTATCTATTTATATACAAACAGGAATGCTAAAGTTACAGTACATAAATGACAAGCATGTTCGGAACTACTTCTGAACTTCTTCAGAACCTCTTTAGAAGTATCTTTAGAACCATCTTCAGAACTTCCTCAGAACTTCTTTAGAATCTTCAGAACTTCTAAAGTGACCACTTCAGAAATTATGCATTAGGCTTTGCTCTGCTTGTCTTCTGAGTTCTGACCCTTTCTCTCTTCAGAACTAATTCAGAATATTTGAACTATGTTGTCTTCAGAACCCAGTCTTCTTTTGAAGTTATCTTCTGATATCTATCAATCTCCCCCTCAGCTTCAAAATTCCAAATCATAACTCCAGAAGTTTAAAATTTGTCTGACATCTTTCAGAATAAGATTTCTATACTCCAACAAAGATTCAATAATTCTGAGCATCTCTTTAGCAAGCTTTCTGTACCTCTCCCATTCATCATCACTTAGATTCTTCAGTCTTTTGTTCTTTATCCTTTCCAGTCTATCTCTTATTGCCATTAGAGTTCTATAGCAGCATTATGCATTTCTTCAAATCTTATGAACAACAGCTTTTCAAAGCAGTTACATACAAAACCTGGAGGCTGAATAACAAGAGTGCTTCTTTTATGATTTTCAATATTTGGTAAGCTGAAGTTTGGACTACTCAGATGAACCTTTCATTTGTTCAGAATGTATGCAACATGAAAATATGTTTTAGCGGCCCAAATGAACTCTCTATACAAACCATCTCTGAGAACTGGAAATGACATTCTAAATTTGACAACATAATCATGAAAAGGATAGAGTTTTGTAGACTATGACTAAATCTCTAAGATGGACATTTTGAAAATCAGCTTCTGAGAATGTAGAGATCTCACCATCCTTTCTTTCCATAGTGAAGTAAGAATACTTGTAATTGTTTCTTGACTTTATATCAGCAATAACAACTTTCACAATGGGACTTTCTTTTCTTGCTTCACTCACAGGTATTCTGATCTTTCTGATAATATCTTAATACCATTGCTTCCATCCAAAATATTTCTTGATCCAACAATCAATGTAATTGAACTTTTGTTCATATTCCATGAACATTTCTGGATGAAAATATTCAAAAAACATAGTGAAAGCATTTTCTTCAATTCTTTGATCTTGCAGATGTTCAGATTCAGAAACTTGAGTGACAGGAGCATTTTCTTCTGGATTATTTTCAGAAATTTTTTCTTTCCCTTTTTCTGTTTCTTTTAAGCTGGCTTCTAAACTTTCTATTTTCTGAGAGAGTTTCAGAATTTCTTCAATGTCTTGTTTTTTATTATGAATATGAAAATCATACATATTGCTCATAATATAATCAACTCCTCTGATTTTGTTCACTCTTGTATGTCCAGCAAGATAGCTTTTTCTGATGCAATCTCTGAAATTGATCCTTTCCTTGATCAAATAGATTATCTCTTCTTTTATATCAGATGAAGCAATGAACAGTTCAACATACTTCATTAACCATTGTAAAGTAGAGGTGAAATATTTTGGTATATCAGAAACAATGAATGTTCTTGTGTTGACTCCTTCTGTTTCATAAGTGAAACCAATTTCTGGATTTTTGAAAACTTTTGTAAGCCCATGTATTTCAATGCTCTCTGGCTCCAATAGATTAACTTTATATAATCTGAATTCCAAAACTAGCTGGAAATCATGCTTAATAAGATTTCTGATATATATTCCAAAGATCCGTCTGACTTTAGAAATAAGTTCATATTCTTCTTTCTTCACACAAAACGCCAGAATAGCAAGCTTATCATGTATAAATCAAATTGAGAGAACTCTGTTAGAGTACCATCTCTTCTTTCAGCTCCCAACTTCACAATGAATAAGTCATCTTCAATAGTTTTAGTTAAGCATCTGATCTTCTTAATCAGAGTAGAATCATGTAGTTCTTGAAGTCCATGCTTTTGTACATACATCCTTACATTTGAAATATGATCTTCAGACCACTCATCATTCACAAAATCTTCTAAGGTTTCATACTTTAGGCTTCTTCTATACATGTCACTATCAGAATCTTCTGGAAAAATAAGCTGACTTTCTCCAGAATTATCAAATAGTGTTTCACCTTCATACACTTGATCAACAATTGATTCTTTAAGAACAGGAAGATTGATCGAAGGGATAGTAATGCACATTCTGAATCTGACTTCTAATTTTTCTGAGAAGACCATCAGAATTTCATCTGAAACTTCAACATTGTGCATATGGCATAAATCCATCTCTATGTCAAAATATTCAGCTGGTTGATTCAGAAATTCTTTGAAGATAAGCAGTCTTTCATCCAAGAATCTACACTCCAGATTCCTTGGATTATTTAAAAATATATATACCCAGCAAAATTGGCTTATTAACCTCCATAAGGTTTCAGATATTTCATCATTTTCAACTCTATTTAGAACTTGTGGTCTCCAAATCACCAATTCTCTATGTTCATCTACCTCCACTTCATCATTCACCTCCACTTCATCATTCACTTCAACTTCAGCATTCACCTCCACTTCATCATCAAACATAATCACATCTGATAAATCACTTGGCTCACCAATCACATCTTCAAATGCAAGATATTCATTCAACATTTCTTCATTTGAATCTGGAACAATATCTGTATCTTCTGTAGTTTGTTTTCCTTCAGAATAAAGAGACACTTTTTCAGTTTCATATCCTTCTTCAACATTTTCTTCAGAAATAACATTTTCAGCTTCTTGGCCTTCAGTTTCTGCATGCAAAATATCATTTATCGCCTCAGAAGTTCTGTTAGTATCATCATTAACAACATTATGAACTTCTTTAGAAGATTTCTCAGAAGTTTGAACTTGTGGCATTTCAACATCTTCAGATACTTTTTATCTTTTCTTCCCCTCTTGATCATCAGGACCCTAATCATCAAGATTTCTCTTTAAAGTATCTGCTTGAGACCTACATTCTAATGCAAAAAGTCTTTCATTTAAGGACACTTGAGAATTCTGAATTGCAGACAATTGATTCAGAATTTGAGAAATGTACTTCAGAAGTTTGTAGCAAATGTAGTAGAATCTTGCTGAGTAAAAGAAGAAGGCATTGAAATATTAAGAGATGCACCTATAGTAATGACTTCAAAAAAGGAATTCGTAATTGTCTGTTGAAAACTTTGTAAATCACTTGCTGTTGACAACTAGAATTCATTGAACTTATTCACCACCTTTTTTCTCCTGATTATCCAACCAATCCTCCATCACCTTGCATGATTTATTCGTCAATTCCATAATGTCCTTCTGAATCTTTGCAAATTCAGAAGTACAGAAATCTTTGAATTTTGAGAATTCAGAAGATGAGGGAAAGGTTCCAAGACCAACAGATGGTTTTGTTTGCCGTCCTACAGAAGTAGGCTGGCCTGTAGATGCCACAACATCATGAACCAAAAAAGATTCTGTGAAATGTTCACCCCACCAGTACTTCCAACTAATCCTTGATATCCTGTACCAGGAATATCTATAGTTGTTGTGGCAATGTGACAAACACTTTGCATTTGAACATCTGAAAGATGTGTGCTTGTGTGAAAGAACTCCACATTTAGTGGTTCATTAGGCTCAAAGTTGAGTGGACTCTCAGAGTCAATGTGCTCAAGACTGTGAAGGGGGGACATATATCCTTCTTTTTCAACAATAGGCTCCTCCAAGTGGGGACCTATTGGTAGATAAGCTACTTGCCCCATAAGTGTTTGTGAAACACCCTTCTTTTGAGAGATGGGTGAGTGGTTGGGGGGGTTAATAAAGGTTTCCATAGGCTCACTGGCTGTTTCAATATTACCCACCAAAGAGTGTGGAGTAATAGATGATGTGGTTGCCCGGCTTGTAACAGTTGGTTCACAAGTTTGTTTTTCTTTTACTTGTGTTCTCCCCTCTTCAGTTCTTTTTCTCACCCTTCTACCTAAACTCTCATTTTCATTTTTCCTATTCACTCTATGAGGTTGTTCTCCCCCATGAACACCCTCCCCACTCATTCTAGGAATACTAGACCTCTCACAATGCGCACCACTCGGGTTAGAATCAGGGGAAGAGACTACTGGTTTTGGTAGTCCCATTAATTCACAATACTCATTCAAAATCCTATTTTTGGGATTTACACATGCAAGTAAGTGATCAGGTAATGGTAATGCATTTGGAAATTGTAATTTTGCACTTGGTGGCCTTAGACTATCCATGGAGAAGAGTGGAACATGTACCTCATGATCTAGAGTTGGGATGGCTTTAACAACTTTCATTGCACCTTTGATGAAAGTCTGAAAGAATCTATGAAATGGAATGTAGTTGTAGGTAGACTTTTTCAGAACAACAGACTTGAGTTCTTAAAAAATGAGGGAAGCATAATCATAATGCTTATTGTGTGCAACACCATGAAAAATAATCCTTCCATTTGTAGAGGCTTGATCTAGACTTGAACTTTTCCCAGAAAGACAAGTGTTTAGAATAGTAAACAAACAGTACCAGATGGGAGATAAGGCATTCAAATTTTTAGAATAGCCCAACTTCATAAAATCTGAAATCATTTCAGAAGATGAAGGAATGGGATCAAATGAAGTTTTCCCAACAACTTCATTTGGTTTTGGAATAAAATGAATGATGCGAACATCTTACACAGAAAAACACACTCTGTATCCATGAACATAGGAGAAAATGTCATCTGCTTCTTCATCAACTTCAGCATAAAACCACCACTGTTGCAGGTATGAGGCAGGGACCAAAAATTTTCTTGATAAGAGAGCACGAAGGGGATGTTTCTTCAAAATTTCAATCAAGATCGTTTGGTCATCATTGAAATCAGTTGATTTTAGGTTCAGAGCACAATTGTTCTTTTTGATATCCATTAGCTTATTTTCAGGAACGTAGAGTTTTGATAAATCAGGACCATCACTACTGGCAGGGTTTGATCCAGCATGAGATTGAGAATCACCAACGTCAGCATTTGATTCAGAAGCCACTTCAATACGCTCAATTTGTGTTTCCCCAATTTTCTCAATACGCGGGTTAGGGCTAGGGTTAGGATTCAAGGGTCCCACTTCAAGATTAACAGTTGTAGCAGTATCTTTTAGCATCTGATCATCTTCCAAAATTATTTCCATTGATCCAACCGTGATTTTCTTAGGCACAATCTTGAATGAATCATCACTTGATGATCCAGTGCTATCACTGAAACACGATTTGGCTGACTGAATATGTAAATCCACATTGGAGGTCGACATTGTTTGAAATGAGTAAGGATTTGAGTTTGATTGAAGATCAATAATCACAGAGAAATTTCGGAGGGAAAATTTGCTAAAAAATGAGGACGACGATGAAACCATGGATTATATCTGCGTGGATGATCGTGGATAGACACGTGGCCAAAAAGTAATGACAATTAGAGTAGTAATCATCATTAATTTAGATAAATGAACCGTTTAAGCGACGTGTTTAGGAATTTGCCAATGAGATTAAAACACGTGGCACACGTTTAAATGAATATATCATTCACAACGGGAAGTAAAGTTCTGAGAACAAGTTTAAAAACATCATAATAAGTTCAGAAATTCTGAGAATAAGTTCAGAAGTTTGAATGAAAAGATTCAGAAATACTTTAGAACTTTCGAATAAGTTCAGAACTTAACTTCTATCACTTCATATCCATGAAAATCATTTAAAACTACATACTTCTGAAAAATAGAAAACACTTTAATATTTCAGAAGTAGGTTTGAACAAGATTGAAAAAGATTTATCTTCAGAAGTTTTTCCATACTTCTCAGATTTGTAATGTTTTGAACTTTTACCCACCATTTCTGATCTTGATGACATAGGAAAGTACCAAAGAGTTAGATTTTACTAGCACTCCCCCTTGAATCATGAATATCTATGATTCTCCCCCTTAAAGAGTACTAATTATAAAATTTATTAGAAAGAAGAGAAATAGAGAAATGAAAAAAAAATTGAAAGTATTGAGAGACAATCAACTTGGAAAATAAAAAAATGAATACTTCTGAGTAATGAAATATAAACTTCTGAAAAGTTAACTTCAGAAATTCTGAAGTTAAGATTTCTCAGAATTTTGATAGAATGAATCTCAGAACATAACATTTAATTCTTAGTTGATGTCTAATACTTACATATACATATTCATCATGCCCAATTTACTTACCAAAAGAGTTAAAACGTTTTTCATCAAGTGCTTTGGTAAATAAATCAGCCAATTGATAATCAGTCTGAACAAAAAACATTTCGATATTACCTTTTTCAACATGATCTTTGATAAAATGATATCTTACGTCAATGTGGTTTGTTTTTTACTGTTGAACAGGATTAGCAGTGATTGCTATGGCACTTTTTGAGTCACAATACAGGGGTATTTTTCTGAATGTGTAACCATAGTCTTTTAGCTGTATTTGCATCCAGATCAATTGTGAGCAGCATATGGCAGCAACAACATATTCAGCTTCTGCAGTAGAAGTTGAAACACAGTTTTGTTTCTTTGAAGACCAACTCACAAGTCTATCACCCAAAAATTGACATGATCCAGATATGCTTTTCCTGTCCAGTTTACAACCACCATGATCTGCATCTGTGAAAGTTGTTAGCTCAAAACTAGAATCCTTTGGATACCAAAGTCCCAATGAAGGAGAACCTTTTAGATATCTAAGGATTCTTTTAGCAGCAAGAAGATGAGATTCCTTAGGATTAGCTTGATATCTAGCACAAATACATGTAGCAAAGATTTATATCAGGTCTACTAGCTGTTAAGTAAAGCAAAAATCAAATAATGCCTGTATACTTTTTCTGATCAACATATTTTCCATTCAAATCAGGTTCTAATTTGGTTGCAGTGGCAATTAAAGTTTGAATACTAGAACAGTCAGACATGTCAACCTTCTTAAGTAAGTCAGAAATATACTTAGATTGATTAATGAATATGCCAGTAGGAAGTTGTTTTACTTGAAGACCAAGAAAAAAATGTTAACTCTCCCATCACACTCATTTCAAATTCAGTTTGCATGATTTTCTCAAAATTTCTACAAATTTTTTTATTAGTATAAGCAAATATAATATCATCTACATATATTTGTATCAATATCATATCATCACCTTCCTTTTTCAGAAATAAATTGGTATCTACTGTACCTCTTTTAAACTTAGAATTCAGAAGAAAAGTTGTGAGAGTGTCATACCATGCTCTTGGTGCTTGTTTAAGTCCATATAAGGCTTTGTCTAATATATAAACATGATTTGTAAATTCTTTGCTTACAAAGCCTTCTGGTTGCTCAACATACACTTCTTCATGAAGAATTCCATTCAGAAATGCACACTTAACATCCATTTGAAACACCTTCATGTTTTTGTGAGCAGCATAGGCAAGAAAAATTCTAATAGCTTCTAGTCTTGCAATAGGGGCAAAGGTTTCATCATAACCAATTCCTTCTTGTTGAAAATACCTCTTAGCTACAAGTATTGCTTTATTTCTCACAACAATTCCATGTTCGTCTTTTTTATTTCTAAAAACCCACTTGGTGCCAATGATTGATTTACCTTTTGGTTTTGGAATCAATCTCCAGACTTTGTTTCTTTCAAATTGATTTAGCTCATCTTGCATAGCTAAAATCCAGTCTGGATCTTGAAGAGCTTCACTTGGATTTTTGGGTTCCATGCTACTTAAACAATTCACATACATACACTCATTTGATGTGGCTGATCTTGTTTGTACACCTTTAGATGCATCACCAATAATCTGAAGAACTGGATGACTTGATGTCCATTTGTTCACATTTGGTAAGGGTTGAACATATGAGACATTGTTGAAGGAGTCATAATCATCAATTATTGCTTAAGTTTCAGTATCATGATTGATAACTGAATGTAGATCTGAAGTCTCCTCCTTAAATTGAAGATTCGGTACTGGTTCAGAAATAATAGGCATAGGTTCAGAAACAGGAACAACAGGTTCAGAAATGACTTGAACTGTTTCTGAAATGACTTGTACATATTCAGAAGTAGGTAAGTCTGAATTTGAGGTTGAGATAGGTGGTCCAGAAAGATTTGATATTGTAGTTTCTGTAAATTCTTGTTCTGGAATGCTTCTGAGAAGAGAAGGATTCTGATAATCTGCAGAAACATTAACAAAAATATCAAATAAGTCTTGGCATAATGTGTCTAAATTTGATTTAGGTAAAGTTTTAGATTCATAAGTGTGATCTGTCTTGGTGTGTTCTGAATCCAAACTTTCAGAAACTAAGTTAAGCTTGAGTTCTGAACTATCTTGTTCAGAAGTCATTGTTGGCTCATGAATTCCGATGTATGAAGTCTCAATGATCCTTTGAGTTCCTTTGATGAGTACTCTGTATGCCTTGGATCTTTGTGAATAGCCAACAAAGAAACCAGTTGTACCCTTAGGTGCAATTTTGTCTAGATGTTGTGTATCATTCAGAAGAAAACACCTGCATCCAAAGATTTTAAAGTAATCAATAGAGGGTTTTCTTTGCTTAATAATTTCATAAGGAGTTTTAAGTAGTTTTCTGTTAAGAATATTTCTGAGTAAAACATGCAGTTGCTATTGCTTCTGCCCAAAGAGATAAAGAGAGTTCAGAATATGCTAGCATGGTCCTTGCAGCTTCTACCAAAGTTCTATTTTTCCTTTCAAGCACACCATTCTGTTGAGGAGTTCTTGCAGCGGAAAAATTATGTGATATACCAAAAGATTCCAAAAAGTTCTGAAGTGTAGAATTTGTAAATTTTGTGCCATTATCACTTCTGATCTTTTGGATTGGGAGTTGAAGAAGAACTTGAATTTTCTTCAGAAAAGGGATGAGCCTTTCAGAAGTATCAGATTTGAGTCTTAGATATTCAACCCAAGTATATCTTGAATACTCATCTACAATGACAAGAACATACTTCTTTCCACCCATACTTTGAGTCTTCATTGGTCCACACAAATCCATATGTAGCATTTCAAGTAGAGCTTTGCATGAAGATAGCATTTTTAGAGGATGGGAGCTTCTTTTGATCTTCCCTAGTTCACATGCAGAACATAAGGAATTCTTTTCAAATCTGATCTTTGGTAGTCCTCTAACAGATTTGTGCCTTTCCAGTTCAGAAATTGCTTTGAAGTTCAGATGTGACATTCTTTTGTGCCAAAGCCAACTGTCATTCTTCATTGAAGTGGAAATATAACAAATATCTTGTAATTGACCATCTGCTGGGAAAGTTGCAGTGTAGATATCTCTATCTCTATAAGTAGTTAATTGATTTTCGTTTATAGAACTCATAACATGATAGTAATCTATGTCAAAATTTACTTTCCAATACTTGTCACAAAACTGACTTACACTGAAAAGATTATGTTTTAGACCTTCAACATAAAAAACTTTCATCACTTTGACATCTCCTTTGGAAAAAGTTTCATAACCTCTCACATAACCTTTCACATTGTTTCCAAAGCTAATTGTTCCTCCATATCTTTCATGATAATCAGTTAGAAGCTCTTTGAAGGGTGTCATGTGTCTTGAACATCCTGATCTAAGACCCACACATGACATATTTGCAAAAATGATTATTGAGATTTAGGTACCCATTTAAGAATGGGTCCTGTGAGATTAGTGAAAAAATTTGAAGTTCTGAAGTTTGACTTAACATTTTGAAATTCAGAAGTTTGTTCAGAATTTTTGAATTTGTCTTTCTTAGTATTGTCTTTATTTTTATTTTTATTTTTATTCTTATTTGCCAACTTTGCTGAAAAGTTCTGAATTGATTTATCAAGATTTTTCTTGTTGGTTTTGTAGTTGAGATGAAAAATATGATGACCACAATTAATACAATGAATATGATTCTTTAGAATATTTAATATGTCAGTACATGAACAAGAATCAACAACATTTGATTTTGAAATAGAATTCTTTCTTTTATTCATTTTATTAATTTGTGGAACATCAATTTTCTTAGAAGTAGAAAAACTATCTAATTTGACAGTCTTTTATAGTCTTTCATCTTTCCTTCTCCATACTAAAGTGGATAGCTCTGTAGAAAATAAGAATTGAGGATTAGTATAAGAAGTTCTTTTACCAACTTTAGTTTTAAGTTCTGAATTTTGAACTTCAGATTTTGAATTAGAAGACTTTCCTTTTTCAAACAGTTTAACTCTGGTTACAAAGTCAGATGATGATATTGATTAATTTTCTGAAGTCAAAGATGTATTTTTATATATAGGAGTAATATTTGATGTTGTAGAATAATTGTTTTTAAAAATTTTGAAATTGTCTGAAGTCTCATTTTTCAGAAATTTTTCTTTCAGAAATACAGGATTAAACATATCTGAAGGAAATTTTGGTGCATCATATTTTAAAACTTCTCCTTCAGTCATACAAGATTTTGATTTGTAGACAAGATAACCATCTTTATCAATGACTTCAGCTTTATGATCATCATCATTGTCTAATCTGAAGCATTCATTAAATTTGAGAACTTGTTCTGAGTCATGCTTGATTCAAAAAAAATTTGATTTGAAATTTTCTCAGACTCATCGTCAGAATTATCAAAAAATATTTCTGAATTCTCATCATTATCTATTAAAGATTCAATTTCTGAGAATTCATCATATTTTTCGTCATGTGTTTTTGATTTATTTTCAAAATATTCTTCTTGAAAAGCTTCAGAAGATAACTCAGTAGTATGCTCAGAAGTAATCTCGGTTTTAATGATTGATTCAGACTTTTCTTCAGAAATAATTTCTGATTCAGAAGTATGTTTAGAAGTTACTTCTGTTTCAGAAATTATTACTGTTTCACCAGTTAAGAGGTTTTATTTCAGAAACTAAAGTCTATGATTTTAAAAATGGAACTCTTTCAGGCAAAGAGTAATTAACAGTTTTAGATATGACACCTGTGTTAGTTTCATTGAAAATTTTCATTTTTGAAAGATCATAAAGATTTGCAGGTGTCTTTTTTAAAACTTGACTTTCATTATATCCCAAACTTGCTTTTATATTCTAGAATTTTGAATTCTGAGCCTGATTTGTTAAAATATTCAGAGCTTGTTCCGTTTGACCTCTTTTAAAGTTCAGATCTTCTAATTCCTTGATCTTTTTGTAAAGATCAAGTCTTTCTTGATTCAAAAAGTTCATTTTGACATTTAGAACTTCCTTTTCAGATTTTTCATTTAATATATCTTTTTGTAAATTATCCATCTTTTCTTTTAATAACAATTTTTCTTCAGAAACTATTTCCAGAATTTGTTCAGCTTGTTGCCAGTTTTGTTTATAAATTTGGCTCTCAGCTCTGAATTGATTTACCAAAATTCTTTCCCCTTTGATTCTGTTTCTGAAACTTTTAAATTCAAAAGTCATGTTCTGAATTTGATTTTTCATTTTAGATTCTCCATAATTCGGTTCAGAATTTTGTTCAGAATTCGGTTTAGAATGTAATTCAGAAAATGAAGAAAGTACCTCAAAGTCATGTGCATGTTCATCTTTAGGATCCTGCTGGCACATGTAGCAATTTGAGGCATAGTGAGCCACTTCTTCATCATACTCTCCATCACTCCAGTTCAACCAGTCCTCTTCATACTTGGTAACCAGAGCAAGATTGAGTTCCTTCTTCTTGGCAAGTAGATGCTTCTTCTCATAGTAACTAGCATTTTTCACTTTGGGTATTTTGCACTGTCTTGCATAATGTCCAGGTTTACCACAGTTGAAGCACCTTGCTGGTTCTTGTGTCTCATGTTGACCATCATCTTGACCTTTCTTAGGTCCATCTTCAGATTTAGACTTGTTCTTATATTTCTAATTATATCTTTGAGTAAATTGCTTTGTCATGAATGCAATATTATCATAAATTCTTTTAATTTCTTCATCTGATTCATCTCCATCACACAGAGTTATCTCTGGGATTTCATAAACCTTGTTCTTAGATGAGATGGTCATGGAATTATTATATTTCTTGCTTAATAAAGCTACTGTTTCATTTGCCTTCTTTTGCTCATTCTGACTAGTCTTGATTTTGTCCTCTTGTTGGAACAAAATACCATAAACATCATGAATGGATTTCCTAGACAGATTTCTAGTAACCATATTGTGAGAAAAACTTGACCACTCATTACCCAGATTGTTCAAAAATTTATTATTTATTTTTGAGTTGGATTTTTGAACACCATTCCTTCTCAGTTTCATTCAGGATATTGTTGAATCTATGATAAGTCTCTGTGATAGATTCATTATCCTTATACCTGAAGTTTTCATACGTACCAACACAGATGTTCAACCTTTGAGCTTGGGCTTTTGTACTCCCCTGCATTTGAGCCTCAACTTCATCCCACATGGCTTTTCCAGATGTGAGACTATCAACTCTGTTAAAAATTTCATTGGGTATCGCCATTGTAATTAGTGTTAGTGCCCTTTTATCAATTATAGCTTGACTTTTCTCAGCTGCACTTTACATACCTGGGCTCTTTTTGATTCTGGATGCAGGAATTTCAGGAGTAGATTCAGTTCTTGGAACTACAGGATTTTCCACATAGACCTCCAGAGGATCACTTACAATCGATTGCATTAAAGCTTCATCGATATTTGTCCAAGAATTGAATCATTCTGATTCGCCATTGATGGTACTCGCCCAGAAACAAGGTCGGTGGTTTAGTTTCAGATCCGATGGAGACGATTTCTTTCGACATCTTAAATATAGTAGATCGCGAATTCAACTGGACAATTTCTTCACAAAATTTATCAAACAGATGAATTGGCTCTGAGACCAATTGTTAGATCCCAAAATATCAATAATATAGAAAGAATCAAGAATTAGAACAAGAGTTATGTCACTGAAGTTGTATGTCGTATTGATCAATGAACAATATTACAAAATATGTATCTTTACAAGCTATATGAACGTTAGTTCTAACTGTCTAACAAACTATCTACTTATATACAAACAGGAATGCTAAAGTTACAATAAATAAATGACACGCATGTTCAGAACCTCTTTAGAAGTATCTTCAGAACCATCTTCAGAACTTCTTTAGAATCTTCAGAAGTTCTGAAGTAGCCACTTCAAAATTTATGCCTTAGGCTTTGTTCTGCTTGTCTTCTGAGTTCTGTACCTTTCTCTCTTCAGAACTAGTTCAGAATATCTGAACTATGTTGTCTTCAGAACCCAGTCTTCTTTTGAAGCAATCTTCTGATATCTATCAGCATCCAACTTTGTTTGTCTAATAACTCTTCAATTTTGACAAACTCAAAGGAACCAAAAGTCAAAGAGGGTCCTAAATCCACTGCAAACCCCAAAGGACCCATATTCATATGTGTACCTATATATGCTTAGTTATATTTTGCAGACCAGTCATGTGTGGTTAATGGATTCCGGATGCTCAAAACACATGACTGGACAAAAGGAGATTCTCGCCAATTTTGCTGAAAAAGACTGCAGGAAAATGCGTTATGGAATTGATCACTTTTCTCTTGTACTCGGGTATGGTGATCTGATCAAGGATAGTATTACTATCAAGAAGATTTCATATGTCAAAGGATTAGGTCACGACTTATTAAGCATCAGACAGTTTTGTGATAAAGATTTAGAGGTAAATTTCAAATCTACGAGATGTTGTGTTCCAAAATACGATGCCTCTATTTAATTAATCTGTTTGATATGAAGTCTGAGAAAGCTATCTGCTTGTTAGCAAAAGTCTCTAGGCATCAAAATTAGCTATGGCATAGACGACTCTCCTATTTAAATTTTGAAAATACAAATGAGTTAGTAAAGGGAGGGTTAGTTTCAGGATTACCGGATCATAAAAATGAGAAAGAACATCGGTGTGATGCATGTGAGAAAGGAAATATGAAGAACCAAGTCATAAATCAAAGGTTTAGTTCAACACGGAACGTCTTCTGCAACTTTTACGTATAGATCTGAGTGGCCCGATGCGTGTTCAAACAATCAACCACCGGAAATACATTCTAGTCATTGTTGACGATTACTCACGATACACATGGGTTAAGTTTTTACGAACCAAGGATAAGGCTCCGGATGTAATCATTGATTTTTTCAAGAGTATTCAGACCAACTTGCAGCTATCAGTTCAAACCATTCGAACTGATAATGGTACAGAATTTAAAAATAAGAAGCTGGGAGATTTTCTAATATCAATTGGAAATTCTCAGAACTTTTCAACAGGACGGACTCCACAGCAGAATGGCGTTGTCGAACGTCATAACAAAACACTAGTTGAAGCAGCCGGAACAATGTTGGTTCATTCTAAGTTACCTTTATTTCTGTCGGCTGATACTATATCGCTACACTCAGAATCGTTCTCTCATCAACAAACGGTTTGGCAAAACACCATATGAACTGGTAAATAAACGCATTCCTAACATTAATTATCTACATGTTTTTGGATGTCATTGTCTTATTTTAAATGACAGGGATAACCGTAGAAAGCTTGATCCTAAGGCTAATGATGTTGTTTTGATTGGATATTCTGGAATATCTGCAGCATACACAGTTTACAATAAATGAACAAAAATTGTAAATGAGAGCGTGAATGTCAAATTCAACGAGAAAGTTGATTGGGCTTCTGATCATATCTGTTCAGAACCAGTTAACTTGTGTTAGAGCTTCCAAACATCTGACCATTCATCCCTCATAGACTTGTGGCGATCCGAATCACGCGTCTACATCAATTTCTCATGTTACTGATTTAGATCTATTATTTGAACATTTTTATGATGATTTAAATACTTCTAATTTTATTCAATCTTCTATGTCTCACAGCTCTATAGTTGCTCAACAAAGAGATTCAGTCACTATACCTTCAGATACGATTCCAATATCTCCATCTAAAGTTGTACCAATAAATCCATCTATTGTGAATCTCCGTGCCCCAATTGAAACACCCTGAGTGGGGCCACTATTTGTTGTTCCCCCGGGAGGACAGGGTGGAAGTCATGTCAGTGTTAATACTATGCCAGCGCTGAACACAGGCGCAACGGCTTTGTCCGTTGTTTCACCTGGTATCCTAAGTGGACCACGACAGTTACCTTCGTGGGTTCTTTCACAATCACATCTTCGACTGGGTATGGAGGTTATGAGGCAGACAGTTGAAAGACTTCACGTACAGTATTTAGAAGTTGTCTCCGGAAAAGAAACTGTTGTTTAATCATCTGTTCCAAGGACAGGGTTTGTAGCTACTTTGCCAAGAACTATATATGATCCGAATGTGGCAGGAACTTCTGAAGCACCACCTCCGAGATATATTGGCACAATTCCTGTTACAACTCCATCGCCACCACCACTTGAACCATCATTAAAAGAGTTGAAGTCTATCTCTATTCTAGATTACATGCATAGGCAGCTCCGGAACAACAAGATCTTGACCTTGCTCATCTACTTCGGCTACAAATTCATGTTGCACAGTCTACCCCGAGTTCTTCAACTTCAGAGATTCAAAGGCTTTGAGAAGAAATGCAGAAAGGATTTTCTGATCTTACTAATCTTGTCTCGACTGGGATTACGAAGTTATCGATCGGGTTTCTATTTTAGAGGAAACTTGTAAATCTCAGGTCGGCACATGCAAACGAAGACATGAGGATCCTGATGATCAAGATCCCCATGAGGGGGAGAAAACGCGCCGAGTTGAGCAAGTTCAGTCAGATATTCAAGGGGTCTATGAAGAAAATCAGGAAACAGAGTAGACAAGGAATCATCATGTTGATGATGTTCAAGAAATGGTAGAGACAGAAATGGTACATCAAGTGGTACAAACAGGGATAGGTGAGGCACCGATGATTGATGCAGGTGCAGATATTTTAGTTCTTGCTAATGTAGAACCAATGGTTGAAAATCCTGAGGTTGCCAACAAAAGAACTGAGGAGGAAAGGTTTGTAGATTCATTAATGAATACTCCTCCTGAATATAGTGAAGAACATCTATCTCAAGAAGTTATGAGACAGGAAGTGAGGGATTTATTTCCATATGACGAAGAAGATGTAGTTCAAGAAGGAGAGTATGATGAGATCAGGGATGATGATGAGATCCTTAGAGAGTCTGGTGATCCAATTGCGGTCCCAGAGGAAGCTCCACAAGAAGTATATATACCTAAAAGGATACACCCAGAAAATATTCCTGGACCAATCAGAACTTCAGAAAATTTATGGTCTCAGTGGCGCATTCAAAGAATTTATACACCGTTTCTGGAAAATACTGATAGAAACTTTTTCATCAGACATCCAGTTCTTTTAGATGATGTTAATACATTGGATGTTATGCATTTGAAAGGTGAAGCTAAATGGCGATATCTTCATACAGTCAAACATTCAAGAATGAAAAGAG
Organism: Silybum marianum; assembly: GCA_036898165.1. Classification (NCBI taxonomy): domain Eukaryota; kingdom Viridiplantae; phylum Streptophyta; class Magnoliopsida; order Asterales; family Asteraceae; genus Silybum; species Silybum marianum. The sequence goes on along the minus strand of CM072536.1, from coordinate 16,886,586 downwards.
ATCGAGTCAACACTAATCATGGTTACATGGATATTTCTTCTATTTCATCAAAGAAGTGTATTGGCTTTGACATTTCTTACATTGTTGTTTATCGTTTGAATTTTAAGCAATGGGTGTTCACTGAAGTTGATTTTATCAATCTAACTGTTGATGACTTGGTAGATATAGTTAATGACTTCGGAAGAATGACGATCCGGACTGGAGATTATTTGAAGGCATATGATAAGCTATTGAGCTTCATCAAGTATTATCATATCTATCAAGCGTATGTGTATGACTTTCAGATGGGTCTTGAAAGCATTCAACCGAAACTGAATCTGAAGAAACCGGATCAAAGAATTTCTGATATTGATAATTTTCCCTCATATTTTATTGTTGAACAACCAGAGTTTGGGATCATCTACGAGGGTTTAGAAAATAGAAAGCTTTACTTACGTTTCAGTAAAATTGCTTGTTACTTTGATGGAACTCTGAAGACCATCAAGCTATATTTAGAAGGTAAGCTAAAGTTAGATTATCAAGCTGTGCAGAAGATGGCTCAGAGGGATAAAGATCTAATGGTTGATGCTTTGAATGCAATTAAAGCAAGACATGACCTCAGAGAAAATGTTAGAAGATTGGAAGTCCTTCTTCGGTTCCGTCCAAGATTTACAAGGGCCACCTAGGAGATGAATTCAGTATACGTAGTGTCAGAATTCATGTCTGAAGTGTGCTATTTTATCAAGAGATGTGCTACTCTCACCAAAGGAGGAGAATGTTAGATTTATAATTGTTGAAAGTAGAAGGACTGAAAATGTAACTTTTGTCTTTGGTATAAATAGTTTTTGTTGTCTTTCATTTTGCTTATAACTCTCATTCATAAACATTTAGACTTTAAGAGATATTTGACATTGAGAGAATTTGGTGCTAATTGCGTTTGATCTTAATTGTGTTCTAATTATTTTCTTGTAATTTGCTATTCATTTGGTTAACACCATGGGCTCACTGGCTTTTTCAATGCTAACCACCAAAGATTGTGGACTAACAGTAGATGTGGCTGCCCGACTTAAAATGGCTAGACCAAGATCTTATTGTTCTTTTGATCTTGTACTCAGATTCTCACTTTCTTTTCTCACCATTTTAGCCTCAATCTCATTTCCATTGTTCCTCTCAACACTTTGAGGTTGGTCACCCCTTGAACATCCTCCCCCACCTCTCTATGTAATTAGACCCCTCACCAATCTCTCCCCTGGGTTTGAATCATGGGTAGGGACTACCGATTCTAGTAGTCTCAGAGATTCACGATACTCATTCAAAACCCTATTATCATACCTGATGTAATTTCGGAGTTCAACAGGCAGTGGTAGAGCATTAGGGGATTTTGTCATTGGTGTGGTTGGTGCTCTCAGATTATCCATGATAAATTTCTGAACATGTCAAGCATCCTCCTTCTTAGGAATCCTATCTTCCACGTGCATTACCCCTTTGACACACATTTGGAAGAATCTTTGGTATGGAATGTATATGGGCTTGTTAAGTAATGCATGATGCATGCATATCCATGAAAAATGATCCTTATGTTGGGTGATGCTTGATTTAAACTAGATGCCTTGCCAGATAAACATGTGTTAATGATAGATGTTGGAACCCAGATCCACAATACTCACAAAATGTTGATCACGAAAGATATTAAATAGTAAGCGGAAGCAATTTAGATCAACAATTAAAATAGAATTAGTAAACTGTCACGGAGTAAAGCATTCATATAGAATGGTGATAATCTGTATTTCACTCAAGGTGTCAAATATTACAGTACTTGAAATACAAATCTATCTCTCTTAATTTCTCCAAAACAATCGACTCTCAATACAAGGGTAACTCACTCTATTTATATGGTTACAAAAGAGAATGTCAATTAGCTAGCCTATCACGCATTGATACGTATGCAAAGTCCCTAACAAAATCAGTTACGCAAGGAAAGCATGATTTGCCACGTCACAACACACGCGTGTAGGTTCTTGTATTGTATCCAGAAGATGCTTCATCTTTTGGAGTATCTTGCTGGTCTTCTACACGGCCTTTTGGAAGTACCTTTCTTCTAGAGAAGCTAACTTCTAGAGAGATAAACTTTGTTCTTTAGAGAGAAGTTCTGAGTCATACTTTTACATAAGAATTAAGTTCTGACAATCTCCCCCTAAGTATGAATAAAAAATAATAGCAAACAATAAAGAAAGAACAAAGTTTGAAAATTCATTGCATTACAAAATTTGAATTACAGAAAGTAAAGTACATGTAATGTCTAAAATGTGGCTTCTGGATGCCCACTAATTACTTTAAAAAATTGATTTGTAATCTCTCTCAGCTTAAGCACCCCTTCTATATAATTTCCATATCTAAGGCTGCTCTTTGATGAGATTCAACATATCTTCAGAATATTTAAACGCTTCTGTTAGTTTAAAAAATCGTTTTCCCGAAGGTCTTCTGAAGACAACTCCCTGTTCCCTTTCTAGTTCGATTACGAGGTCACCAACCTTCTTTTGTTGTATACCCTCTAGCTCTTCATCGGAACTGTGATATATAAATGCTCCACATGTCTTTCGAAGCCAATCTGAAAGTCTACCTTGGCTCTGTAATCAACGAAAGCTTCCATACAGCTCAAAATTCTTAAATAAGCCACATTATCATCTGAACTTCTATTTCTTCTTTGCTACATGTATCTCCCTAGAGGTATTAGATCAGATAGATTTAGGGACAACAGATAATTATCACATAAAGTATAGGTTTGCCAATTTTCTCTTTTGACTTTGTAGGCTGTGTACATAATGTCTATATCTTCTAAATACTTTGTTCTTAAACCAACTATTCTTCTGATAGGAGATGAGGCGAAAACATTTTTTCTGGGCTGTCTGAATCTTGCAAATCTAGCCTTAGTTTGCTCATCTGTGCCTATAGCAAAGTCAGGTGTAATCAAAATTGCCCTTTTATCTCTCTCTCTCTCTTTGCATATAGGTAACTTAACCTTACAAATTACTTGTTTTAGAAACAAATCTTGTGAATGAACAGCAAATGAGATCCGAATATCAAACAAAATATGATATAATTATTCTAACATTTATATAGTTCTCATATTCAAGTGTCAAATCATACAGTTATTCTAACAGCTCCAAATCATACAGTTCTCCAACTTCTCGGACTCATAATTCTAATTTCTCTCACAATGATTTTGTTACTAAATCCGGTAATTTTAAGAAGTTTAAAATGGTTTGGAAAAAGAAATCAACTACAGATGATAATGTTGGAAACACGTCACATACATCTACTGTAGTTGATACCAAATCATTTGTTTCCAAGACCGATTTACGTTATTTTGTCAAGTCAATCAATCAGCTAATCAGTCTAAGCGCCACAAATCTTTGTTGTTCAACTTGTGGAACAAATGATTTTGTTCACCAGAGGTATGTGCATAAATGGTATGGTACTTATAGTATCCCACTTTCTTATTATATATCTATAAAGCTAACCTCCAAGGACCCAACAAAGCTTGGGTAACAAAGTCTTTTTAATCTGTTTTGCAGGAATGTAATGTGTGTTCTAAGATAGAATATTCACATCACATGACTTGATCATTCAAAAGGTTATGTTGTTTTTGAGGGGGAGTACCATATTTGTAAATTTTTTTGTTTATCTTCATAGTATCTCAGCTATGGACCTGCTCTTTATTATGACTTCTGAATACTTCAATTCAGAACTCAGTATTTCAACTTCATACAAGAAATATGTGTGATAGGAATTAGAAGTTTCAATGGTCAATCCAAAACTGCAAGGACCTACCCATGAAACAAATCCCTAGGTTACATATATTTTGAAAGGGTGTGATAGAGATAAAATTGAGTGCTTGTGCGTTAAATAAAAAGTAAGAGTGTGACAAGACTTAAAATAAAAATATTTGGTCTTTACCAAACCTAAACAGTTATCCAGGTAGCCACACAATCTATTCATTCTCGATTCATTGGAGATGAGTATTGAAATAGATATGGACCCAATGTCGATAACTTGTGTCACCCCAACCAACTACTCAAGTATCTCACAAAAGGTGCTTGTTTCATATATCACGGAGATTCAACATTTCATCTATCTATTCTTCACTCGGAAGATTTAGAAATTGAAACAAGAAGACACACCTTCGGTATTGAAACTTCATATTCTGTGCACAATGAGTCTATTTTTGAGCCAAAATATATAAAAATATATTTCTTTGACACATGCAGGAGTCTTTGTGATTCCACAAGCATTTCTTTGTGTCTATGCCGGAACAGTTTGAGAAGTTAGTTTTATAACTTACTTCTTGGATAACTGGAAGTCCTATCAGTGCTAACCCGTTGCCAACACTGAAAATAGCCAACTTAATTGAATTTGTTTTGATTTGAGTGATAATAGTTGCTCTTCGTGCTTCTATGTTAGCCTCTTACCCATTATACACATTCGCGCTTCATTATTCCCGTTTAATGTCTTTGATTAATTTCATAATGATTTGGATTCTCCTTATCGTTCTGAGGGGGATAGATAGTGTATCAAAGACGCATGCAAAGAGATGACATGGAGAAAACAAGAAAAGAAAGGAAAATTCATCGCTTCTGCCTAACCCGACGACCTCAAGTTATCGCATCTACCTAACCCAATCATCTTTTGTCTTTTTCATCATGTGACATGTTCTACTTGAAAAAAGATTTTTATCCTACGACATCACGGCTCCTTCGACATTCTGTTACTAAACGTTATGCTAAGATTAAGGGGGAGCTACGAAGCTTATCATGTGATCATATTCGTATGGGGAGCAAAAGATTTCAAGATGAAGATTTGTTGACAAAATTTCATCATCTTCAAAAGTGTTGATTTGATAAATTGTAATCTCGATTACAAAGGGGGAGATTGTTAGATCTGAAAATGTTGTATCCGATATGAAAACTTTTGAATACGGGAGGGATATATTGTTAACTCAACAAAATCATTAATTAGGAAGGTTTATGTTTTAGGAAAGATTTAATATTTAAATATAAGGAAACAATCTTATTGTAAATAAGGCAAGTGTATAATGTCTTAACCTTTACTTTCCTTATATCGTATTTCTTATTCATATAAATAGAGGGCTAGGGCTATCATACAACAAGTAGAGGTTTTAGCTATACATTGGTTAAAGATTAGAGAGCTTATTATTAGATATAATAGAGAGAGAACTTAAGAGATCATAATCGTGAGTTTAGTATTATTCGATAAACCTTGTAACCACGATTCCTTACAAGTGAGATATACAACATAAGGTGTTATTCAACGTGTGGAACAAATGATTTTGTTCACCGGAGGTTGTTCATAAATGGTATGGTACTTATAGTATCCCCACTTTCTTATTATATATCTATAAAGCTAACCTCCAAGGACCCAACAAAGCTTGGGTACCAAAAAAATTTTAATCTGTTTTGCAGGAATATCATGTGTGTTCTAATATAGAATATACACATCACATTACTTGATCATTCAAAAGGTTATGTTGTCTTTGAGGGGGAGTACCATATTTCTAATTTTTATTGTTTAGCTTCATAGTATCTCAACTATGGACCTGCTCTTCATTATGACTTCTGAATACTTCAATTCAGAACTCGGACTTCAATTGTTTCAATTGAATTTGTTTTGATTTGAGTGATAATAGTTGCTCTTCGTGCTTCTTTGTTAGCCTCTTACCCATTATACCGCATTCACGCTTCATTATTTGTCACACTCGCTAAAGCGGAAACACGAGGCATGATAGCTCACGATTTCATAGCAATAGGACCAAAACAACACCAATCATCCATTCAAGTACATAACATATTAAATTCGAAATTACATCTTACAAATCCAAAGTTTTTAACAAAATAAGTAAGCAAAATGTTCAAACGAAACGCTTTCAAATAAAACTTGATTGATGTCGACGCGCCCACATAACAAAACATTTCAGTTTATCTTTCTTACCCCTGAAAAGCATGATAAAACAAGGTCAACTACAAAGAGTTGGTGAGTTCACAGGTTTTCAATACTATAAACATCTTTTGCATAAATGAATTTTGAGCAAGATAACTTTTATGGCACTTAATGAATCTTTAAATTTCAAAACGTCACAAGGCATATTGTACCCTAATTTAAAGTAAGTTTTGAGCCACCACTAAACCTTTCGACCACAAAACTCTTTATAATTCTACCTTAGTGGTGGGACTAAAGCCCACATATGTAGAACCCTTATTATAAGCAAAGTGCACCCCTACTTTATGTTTTTAGGTGGGATTGCTATCCGCACCCCTATTTGTCAGTTTTTAGGTGGGATTGTCAGTCCAAATTGCGCTATAGGACATTTTACTCAATACAAACTATTAGTGTACATGCCTTAGTGCCCATAACATAAATTTCATAATATTTCACATTCGATAATGCAAATAGCTCAAATATTTCACTTAATCATGTTTTTCACCTCAAAACGTATAAAACACTTTAAAAGAGGGGTTGTGAATACTCACCGGTTTGCTATTAATCTTGAAAGATGAACGTAGTCGCTTACTTGTCCGGCCTAATCCTTTCCTATCAAAGCAAGGTATGAAATTAGTCCCTTTTCCTTTTCGGATCTAAAGAAATTAGGTCTTTGCTTGTATCAAAACCTATCTTATGTAATGCCAATTTAATATATATAGAGTTGTGATATATTTTGTCCTTGATTTGTCCAAATTTTTATTTAACTCAAATTTTTAAAAGTTCCAACTTGTTTCACATAAAATCATAACATTCCTTAAAGTTCATGATGGTTTTTAAGATATATCCCCTTACAAATCATCACCAAAATACATCTTCCTCATTTAATTTCTTACCCAAATTTTTATATGGTTTAAGTTACTGAGTTAGAAACATTTTTTCAAAATATTACGAATTTTGGAGGGGATTGAGTATTTAAATAGCTATTTTAACTTTTAAGGGTCACAATCTTCATAACAGAATGCACCATCTGGAAGTTACTGTTGGTTGGAAGGTCAAAACTTGCCTTTTTTCAATGATTCCAAATGTATTACAAAGATAACACATAAATATAACTTCCAGAAGAAGAATCACTCTATTTCATTAAGTTTTGAGAGAGCTATGACACTTTTAACATGCATGCAACAATTCGTCAGATTTGAATAGATTCCACCCTTATTTTGTTTTTAAAGATTGAACCCCCAAATCTCCATACTTTTAGATGAAACCAGTTGCATTAAAACGATAACTCATTAAAATACGCTTCACAAGAAAAATAAACCATTTTGGGTGACTAACCAAAGAGATACAGTCGTCCAAAGTAGGGTCTACCTACTGTTCGACTCACTGTTTGCACACCTAAAATGATTTGGGTGTTTGAGGGGTCAAAACTCCATATTTTTTAGTGATTCCACTTGGGTTAGAACCCTAACTCAGAGAATAATCTTTTAGAAGAAGATTCATGACATTTGAACAAATATTTTTCAAGATATGGGCGACAAAATTACTAGGTAGTAATCTTTCAGCACCAAAAATGCCCCTTTCAAGGGTTAAAACCCACATGCAACTTGATTTTACCTACTTTCTTCTGTTCTAATGCTTGGGTCATGGATTACCACCATTATATGAACATTTTATTATGTCTTTGGTGTATAATCTCTCCTTAGAACTCAGCAAATTCGGAGGTTAGAAGAAAAGCAACTCAAAGTGCAAGAAAAATGGGGTTTTCACCAAAATTTGAAAGAAAAAGATGAAAATGAAGTTATTACCTTTCTTGGATGATAAAAAGGGATTCAATATCTGCATAACTGTTTAAAATGATGGATTTTGGTATGAAATTTGGCTGGAAATATGAAGGAGAAGAGAGAAGATGAGAGAATATGAGAGGACTTTTAAAGAAAAAGAAGTGGGAAATGAAGAAATGAGGAAATTTTGAACTTTTTATATGTGGGAGTTGGTTTGGGGTATGGGGGCCAGCCATAAGGGCCGAGTCCATAAAAAATATAATTGTTTTTATAAAACAAAAAGCCAAACTTGTTGTTTATGTGATCATAGAAAAGAAAGAAATGAAACACAAGTAAATTTAGGTCACTTTTTCTCAGTTTTTGGCAAAAATAGGATTTCTATATTTGAAATTAGAATTTTATATCATCAACTCTTATTATATTTAGTGAAATTAAATGTTTTTGGTATTACATTAAGATAAATTTTATCCTATACTTGCAATAGCGGCTATCGGGATAAGACACCGGAAATCTATGCCGGTTACGCACTTAACTATCTAATTAAGCCTTGCTAAATAAATTTTTAAATTTTGAGAAGTCCTAAATATTGCTAACCTAAAGCTTCTGATTTGACGGTTGTCTCGTTATTCCCGTTCAATGTCTTTGATTAATTTCATAATGCTTCGGATTCTCCTTATCATTCTGAAGGGGAGAGATAGTGTATCAAAGACATTTGCAAAGAGATGACATGAAGAAAACAAGAAAAGAAAGGAAAATTCATCGCTTCTGCCTAACCCGACAACCTCAAGTTATCCCATCTACCTAACCCGATAATCTTTTGTCTTTTTCATCATGTGACATGTTCCACTTGAAGAAAGATTTTTACCCTACGACATCACGACTCCTTCGACATTCTGTTACTAAACGTTATGCTAAGATTAAGGGGGAGCTACAAAGCTTATCATGTGATCACATTCGTAGGGGGGGCAAAAAGTTTCAAGAAGAAGATTTGTTGACAAAATTTCATCGTCTTCAAAAGTGCTGATTTCATAAATTGTAATCTCGAATACAAAGGGAGAGATTGTTAGGTCTGAAAATGTTGTATCCGAGATGACAATTATTAAAGATGTGAAGGGCTAAATTGTAAAGTCAACAAAGTCATTAATTAGGAAGGTTTAAATTTTAGATAAGATTTAATGTTTAAATATAAGGAAACAATTTTATTGTAAATAAGGCAAGTGTATAATGCCTTAACCTTAATTTCCTTATATCATATTTCCTATTCATATAAATAGAAGGTTAGGGCTATCATACAAAAGCTAGAGGTTTTAGCTAGACATTGATTAGAGATTAGAGAGCTTATTATAATACATAATAGAGAAAGAGCTTAAGAGAACATAATCGTGAGTTTAGTATTATTCGATAAACCTTGTAACCACGATTCCTTACAAGTGAGATATACAACATAATGTGTTATTCAACGTGTTCTTGTTTATTATTATTGTGTTATTACATCGTTACCTGATTTACTTGGTGTTTGAGTTCTGCCTACAGATTAGATTCTGAGGGTTGGAATGAGAGTTTTAGATCATCCATGGATCCTTTCATTTGTTCGACAAATGCTTGGAACGCAGCATTTGTAACAAATTCAGGAGGAGGGGTAACCGCTGTATCCCCAATACATGGTGGCGCTTGACTCCCTCGTCCAGAGAGGCCCCCATTTGTATATGTTTTGGATTTAGTGCAGAGGGACTTTCATCCTGACAAAGAGGGATCCTAGGAGCTTCCTCTTCAGATGTTCTGATCATGTTGACCTAGTCTCCAACATCAGATATTGGAGAGATGCTCTAGATTAATCTGCAGTTTTTGTTGGATTGTGTGTTCTAGCATCTCTAATGTCTCCCTGAGACTCTTGAAGTTCATCATTTGGTTCAAAAGTAATTTTAATTGGACGATTTTGATTTCCCCCAATTTTAGCATTCGGATTTGGGTTTTCGGCTTCAGGATTGGTCTTGTTGGTTGCCGTATCTTCCAAGTTTGGGTCATTCATCAATGGTACCTCCGAATCACCAACCATTATTGATTTTTGAATAACTTTGTATGAACCCTCAGAACCTGAATCGTCACTGGAACTATCGAAGCACGATTTGGTGATCGCCAAAGGTTTTTGAACTTGAGACGTGGATTGAGACATGATCGATTGAAGGTTTCGAACACACATTCGAAAATGGAAAGTTTTTGGATAGAATCGCACTTGGAGGGAAAGAACAGTTTTAGCAGATAGGTTTAAAAAAATTCAATATGAATGATATATCTATTTGGAAATGAAAGGGTTTTTCTTTGAAAGACACGTGTCGAAAAAGTTCAAAAAGTAATTACAATTAGGCGCGGTTAATCGAGTACAAACGGGCAAATTACCACCGAAAGATTTATTTAAGACATGGTAATGACCATCCTATGGAATTAAAACACGTGACACAGACAGAAAATTTGACTTAGTCAGATGATAAAAATACGCAAGTGTTAATATTTGAAGTGCTGACGTGTCTTCTAAGAAATGATTCTCAGACTTCTGAAGAATTTCAGAGATAGTTTGAACAATTGAAAATTCATTCAATTGAAAAGTTTGTTCATACGGCTTAGTGATTAAAGCTCATAATAGAAATTCTACCTTGTCAGAACTGCTTCAGAGTTAGTATCCAGACTTAAGAAGTTAGTATATATATAACCAGAATATCAGAGTTAGCTCCCCTTTAAGTCATGCATATAATAATTAAGTTCCCCCTTGAAAAATGAACTAAAGAAATGTGTAGTTTTCTAAAATTTGAAAGTTTATCTCAGGGTTAGAGAAATTCTGAAAAATATATATTCAGAGTTCCGAAGATAGAAATTTTTAGAGATAAAGATAAATCTGAAATACTATCGTTCAGAATTCTGAGTAATACTTATTCAGACTTCTTATCTAACACTGAATTTAAAGAATTCATACTTCTGAGAAATAAAACTCAGAGATATCAAATAACTCTGAATTTTGTTTTTCAGATTTCTGAACTTGTAGTTCAGAGTTCAATACTTAACTTTGTAAAAGCTATCAGATTTAGACAGTTTGATTTAGCATGCCCAATTTACTTACTAGAAAATTGAATATTTTTTCATCAAGTGCTTTAGTGAATAAATCTGCAAGTTGATAATCCGTATGTACAAAGAACATTTCTATATTTCCTTTTTCAACATGATCTTTAATAAAATGATGTCTGATATCTATATGTTTGGTCTTGGAGTGTTGCACAGGATTAGCTGTCATGGCTATTGCACTTTTTGAGTCACAATACAAAGGAATTTTGTGAATTTTATAGCCATAATCTTTCAGTTGGGTTTTGCACCAAAATCACTTGTGAACAACAACTAGCTGCAGTAACATACTCTGCTTCTGTTGTAGAAGTTGAAACACGGTTTTGTTTTACTTGAAGACCAAAGAAAGAAATTTAACTCTCCAGACATACTCATTTCAAATTCAGTTTGCATAATAGTCTCAAACTTTTTACAAAACTTTGGATTAGTAGACCCAAATATAATATCATCAACATATATTTGAATCAAGATTAAATCCTCACCTTGTTTCTTCAAAAATAATAGTAGTATCAACAGTACCTCTCTTGAATCCAGATTTGAGTACAAATTTCGTAAGAGTTTCATACCATGCTCTAGGAGCCTGTTTTAGTCTATACAAGGCTTTATCTAATATATAGACATGATCAAGAAATTCTTTTCTCTCAAAGCCTTCAGATTGATCCACTTATACTTCTTCATGTAGCACACCATTCAGAATGCACATTTGACATCCATTTGGTATACCTTTAGATTATTGTGAGCTGCATATGCTAAGAAAATTATGATTGCTTCTAACCTTGCAACTAGAGCAAATGTTTCGTCCTAATCAATGCCTTCTTGTTGACAGTAACCTTTTGTTACAAGTCTTACCTTGTTTCTTACCACAATTCCACTCTCATCTTTCTTATTTCTGAATACCCATTTTGTTCCAATAATGGATTTTCCTTTGGGTCTTGGAATGAGCCTCTAGACTTTATTTCTTTCAAACTGCATGAGTTCTTCTTGCTTTGCTAAAACCCAGTATGGATCTTGAAGAGCTTCACATGGTTTCTTAGGTTCTATATTGCTGAGAAAATTTACATATGAACACTCATTAGTAGTAGCAGATCTTGTTTTCACTCCACTTGTTGTATCACCTATAGTTTGATCTAAAGGATGAGCTTTTGTCCAGTTGTTCATATTTGGAAGTGGTTGAACAGATGTGATGTAGTTCTGATCAACATTTTCATCAACTATAGCTTGCACTTCTACATCTGGATGTATCTCTGAGTTGAGATCTGAATGCCCCTCATCATTGGAATTAACTCTGGAGGTAAATCTTAGGAATTGGTAGGTTGTGCTCCAGAATTTGGTATTTCTGAAGATGAGGGTGAAGCAGTTGGTCCAAAGATATTTGATGTGATTGGTACTTCTGGTACAAGATCATCTTTGAGTAATTTTGATTTTGAAAATATGTCGAGATGTCAACAGATACATCAAACAAATTTTGACATAAACAAATCAAGTTTAGATTTGATTGATTTTTTATCAGAGTTAGAAGATGATTTATCATCTAACACTTTCTCTGAATCTAAAAGTTCACAGTTCTTTTTAAGTCTGAGTTCTAAATTTTCTTGTTCAGAAATAAATGGGAGTTCATCAAAGGTCACATTGACGCTTTATATCGCATATATGGTTTTCTTGTTATGAACTCTGAAAGCTTTTGATCTTGTTGAATATCCAATGAAGATTCCAGGGATAGCTTTCTTGTCAAATTTTCCCAGATTGTCTTTAACGTCAAGCATAGTCGCTCGTCTTATGGAGACGTGTGTGCTAGGGGCAACCCGGAAAAGGGAAAGTCGTGGAGACAGCAGACTCGCCAGTTAGGATCTTGGCGGGAATTCTTTTAAAATTGGGAACCATCCCCTTCGCGCTTCGCTCGCCCTATCTATCCGCGCGGACAAACTGAGGCTTATTGCTCAATGGAAAGTGAACTACACAAGACGAAATCATAGCCCGATCTCTTTGCTATAGTAGGCCCGATTTTCACCCCCTTTCCAAAACGAAGGATACAAAAGAGCGAATAAGGATTGTCTTATAAAAGCTCAAAAGATTCATTCTGCTAGGATCAGTTTACCGGGCAAAAGCGATGGTTATCTACACAAGCAAAACTTGGATGAGGCAAGAAGCATCGGAGTGGATGGTAAAGCAACCGTTCTCTTATTATACGATACCCTCGCCATGGAGGATACGATTCCAAGAGACAAAAGCTCGATTAGCTACTTAGGATGAACCACACGGAGGCGATCTCGAACATAAAAAATATATATAATTTGAAAAAGACAGAAGACCTTCCTAGAGAGATGGAGAACTTACCCCATCTTCTCTCCTAGAAATATTGTTTACACGAGCTTTAGTAAGCTATCCTGCAAACATCCAATCGCCTGCCTGCCACTACGCTTGCTGCCAAGCCATCTTCGACTCCTTGAACGAGAGGATGAAAGAGCATGAACAAAACATGAAAGAATTTAATATTAGGCTTTCTCTTAAAGATAATTTCATAAAAAGTTTTGAACAATCTCTTGTTCGGAATTGTCCTGTTCTGAGTAAACCATGCAATGGAAATGGCTTCTACCCATAGGAACATGGGTAGCTCTGAGTAAGCTAGCATTGTTCTTGCAGCTTCAACTAGAGTTCTATTTCTTCTTTCAACAACTCCATTCTATCGTGGAGCTTCTTAAAATTTGTGTGAAATGCGCACAGAATTAAGATAGGATTCTATCTATTCATTCTTAAATTATGTGCCATTATCACTTCTGATCTTCTGAATATGTAGTTGAAGAAGAACTTGAATTTTCTTCATAAACGTAATGATTTTCTTTGGAGCTTCAGATTTCTGTCTTTAAAATTAAACCCATATATATCTTGAATACTCATCTACCATGACTAAGATATATTTTTTTCCACCAATTATGTGAGTTCTCATGAGACAACGGAGATCCATATGTAGCATTTACAGAGGTGATTTGCATGAGGATTCCATACTATATTTGTGTGAGATTTTCTACATCTTTCCCATTTCACAAGAAGAACACAGTGAATTCAAGGTAAATCCGATCTTAGGTAATCCTACTACATATTTATTTATAACAAGATCACCTATTACTTTGAAGTTCAGATGTGACAACCTTCTTCAATCACCGTCTTGGAAATATAGCAATGATCCTTGAGTTGTCCTCCTTCTATGAAAAGTGGAAGCATACAAAACTCCATCTCTGATTGCAGTAAGGTCCTCTTTGAGTTCAGAATATGACAAAATTCTTTATCAAAGTGAACAGTGAAATATTTATCACAAAACTGACTTATGGTGAAAAAATTATGACTTAAGCCTTCAACATATAGCACTTTCATGATTGTAACATCTCCCTTCAACATTCCATAACATTTAATGTATCCTCTAACATTGTTTCCAAAACTGATTGTTCCTCCATATCTCTCTGTATAGTCAGTTAGCAAATCCTTGAATGGTGTCATGTCTCTTGAAGATCCAGAATCTAAGACCCACACATGACGGATCTGTAGAAACATTTACTTAGTTTTAGGTACCCATTTGGTTTCCAGACTTTCTTTGTTGAAACTTTTGGTCTTATTGTTTCAGATTTATCTTTAAGTTTCCATTTCATCATAGATTTGTCTCTTCATTGTGATATCTTTTCAGATTTATAAGATGAATTTGCAGAGTTAAATTTCTTTGAAGAATTCTGTTTTATTTCATAATTTAGTTTGAAGGTATGATGGCAACAATTTATATAGTGAATATGTTTTTCAAATATTTTCAAGAGTTTAGAACATAAGCAAGTATGAACAAAAACATTATCAACAGAAACTTGTTTTTTATTCACAGAATATATTGTAGTTGCATTTTTCCTAGATACATGACTATCTAATTTCTTTCAAACTTATGGTTGTAGTCTTGGATCTTTTCTAATCCAAAGTAGATTCCTTTTATCTATAGAGGATAAGAAATGAGGATTAGCGTTAGCTGAATTATGACTTTTAAGATTAGCTTTACCTGTACATTTTTAAGTTGAAGAGTTTAAGATTCTTCTTTCTTAAAATGTTTAACTCTGAGATAGAAAGTGGATTCTGAAATTTTAGATTTTCCTGCTAGAGTCTGAGTCACAAATTTTGAATGGTATGAATTGTCCAAACATTTTGATCTGATATTTCCTTTTTTGCTTGAAGAGGTCTGATTTGTTACAAATTCATTCTTTAAGAAATCGGAATCAAACATTTCATCAGGCAATTTAGGTTCCTCGTATTTTAGTTTGTCTCCTTCTACCATTGCAGATTTGGATTTATAAACCATGTATCCTTCTTTATTAATAACAACAATAGTTGGATCAGTCATTTCAGTATCACTTTCATCATCTGAAGAATTTTTTAAGTCATGAAACTTTGCATCAGACATGTTTTGAACAAATTCGTTCAATTTAGAAAATTTCTCATAATTAACATCAGTCTTTAAATCTTTAGAAGTGAATTTGGAAAAAACATTCATCAGATTTATCAACAGAGATACTTCCTCAGATGCATCTTTAGAATAATCATCAGATTTATCTTAAGAATTATTATTTAAAGTTTCTTCAGAGTTTACTTCAGAATTTTCTTTTGAAATATCTTCAGAGTTTTCTTCAGAATTGTCTTTTGAAATTTCCTCAGGGTTTTCTTCAGAATTGTCTTTTGAAATTTCCTCAGAGTTTTCTTCAGAAGATTCAACAAATTTCTCTTTTGATTCTGTTAGGCTATTTAAGAGGTATACACTATGTTAAGGTTCAAAGCAGAAGCTACCTTAATGTAAGCATGAAATTCGCATGCTTGTGATAAATCCTATGTGGGGGATTGTTGGAACATGTAATACTTATCACTTGCTTTCACATTAGTCCCACATAGGAGGAGTGAAGAAAGTTTTCTTGCTTTATTAAATAAACTGGAGGTAATGAAATTCTGTACATTTTTGGTCCTAACATTTAACGGTAAGTTAACTTTTCCGTTCACTTTTGGCTAAGTTATTTTCGGTTATATTTGGAAGGAAACATAATTTAGTATATTTTATGGTTATTTATGAACCAATACACCTTTTCAAATAAGGCTGCACCTTCTAGGAACTTAATGCACCTTTTCAAGTAAAGTTGCACCGTTTCATGAAAGGTTGCACATTTTCATGAAAGGTTGCACCTTTTAGGACCTTATAAATACACTATGTTTAACTTCATTTTTGGGTTACAATTTCTTTTCAACTTCTTCACTATATCACTAAAATACCATGGTCATGAGAAGAACTCGTAGGATCGTTGCCTACAATTCTTAAATTCGAGGAGGTCCTGGGAAGGAATTAGCCTAGATCAATCAACGACCTAGTAGGGGCTAATATTCCTTAAGGATAATGATACAATCACGTCTTTGTTTTTTCTATCTTTATACTATTGTTTTAACCTTATTCATGATGAATAATATATGAATGACCCGTGAAGGTGTGGGCACATGGCTCATTCTCTTTTGTTTCCTAATTCACAACCGAAATTTGGTTTAATTCATTATGAATATGTATGTGCATCCTTGGGTATCCACATTCAGTATAAATCACAAATGTTAACGTACATTCATTCTCCATGATGAATAATACAGTATTTAGAATGAATTAAACAACATTCAGGATGAATAATTTACAAATTCATGAATCGTGTATTATTCACCCTGAATGTTGTATTATTAATCCTGAATGACATATTATTGATGATGAATAATACATGAATGACCCATGAAGGTGTGAAGACGTGACACACTCTCTTTTGTTCCGTGGTTCACAACCAAAACTCGATAGGTTCTTGAGTCTTCTCGATGGGTGTTGGATTATAGTGATGAAAAACGTGATGTGTTACGACGTTGAAGAAAGTGATGTCGAGTTACAGACTTACGGTGTCGAGGTGGTGTACATACTTGAACGTACATAAATATTCATAATGAATATACATATATAAAATTTCACATAAAAAGCAGTTAAAAGAAAAAAAAACTATATCCAGATGGATGTCATATCGAAGAGCACGAAATTCTCGTTTTTTTTATTTAATTTATTTCATTAAAATATTAGAAATTTTTAAAAGAATTTATTTTAAACTTTAAGTGGGTAAAAGTTTTTGATTAAACAAGAAAATAAAAGGTCAAATATGGTAGACATAAGTTTAAATTATCTTTCATTTTTATCCTTGATTATTTACTTGATAGTTTTAATCAAAAATTCTATTTAATATGAGTTGTTGGATCAACAATGATGGAGTGGCTGAGATTTGTAATCACATGCACAATGAAACTTGAGTTTTCATTTGAACTTTCCTCTCTCTCTCTCTCCCCCCCTTGATATATATATATATATATATATATATATATATATAGGGTTGAGTTCACGTGAGACAAACCTGTTTTTGTGAGACCTTTGAAACCACGTTTTTACCCTTGAAACTTCATGACAAAACATTGTGAATGAAAAGAAAATACGAACCTTCATAGCAAAAACACTTTGAATGTTAAATCCGCTGTGTTTTGCTGTGAAATTTCAACTGTAAAAAGGTAGTCTCACAGGTCTTACGAAAACAATACAGTCTCATATGATTCCAAATCTCTCCCTCTCTCTCTCTCTCTCTCTCCACAAAAAGGTTACACGTAAAAAACGATATAAAAATAAAAAAAATTCATCATTTTTTTTTATCAAATGATAGGATTTAAGATATTATTTCACATATATTTGTTTCATAAAGTGAAATTTTCACATTTATTTGTTTCACCATATGAATCTTTTTTATGCATATTTTTGGATTCACTAGGTGAATCAAATTTTTTCTTTCACATGTAATTATTTCATATGGTGAACATAAACACATGTAAAACAATATCTTAAATTATAGGTTTTGATGAAAAAAAATCATGTAAAAAAATATTTTTATTTCAGTTTTCACGAGTTTGTAACATTTTTATAGTTTTTATTTGATTATCCTCCTATATATATAAATATATATATATATAAAGGGAGTTTCATGCGAGGACGGTAATAATTTACGAGAATGCAAGGACAATCTTCAGCCAATCATTTTTGTACATGAATATTTTCATGTACAAAATCACATATGATTCATGTACAAATCATATGTGATTTTCTAAAAAATCATAAATGATGCGAACGACTTTCCATGCGACTTAAATCGCCTCAAAAGTCGCCCGCTACAGTTAGTGCAAAATCACATGTGATCTTGTACATGAAAAAAACTCCTCGCATTCTTGTAAATTGTTACCGTCCTCGTATGAACCCGCCCCTATATATATATATATATATATATATATATATATATACAGAGAGGGAGAGGGAGGTTCAAGGGAAAACATTAAAAAACAACTGAATAACACCTTAGGAGACCTCCATCCGGATGGTATATAAAAAGGCATACAAACGATTGAAACTGTTTTTTTCTATGCACCAATGCTTTTATAATTATATATGTATTAGTGCATATACACAAATGCATGCTACAAATTAGTAGTATGCATTTGTGCATACTGTCCAGATGGAGGACTCTCAGGGTGTTCTTCAGTTTCTCTTTTTTGGTGTTTCCCCTTATAACTGTAGAACACCTTGGGACAATATGCATTTGTGCATAGACGGTATACAAAAATGCATACAAGCATTTTTTTTCTATGCACGAATGCATGTTACAAATTATCGGTATACATTTGTGCATATCGTCCAGATGGAGGGCTCCCATGGTGTCTTCTGTTTCTTTAGATTTCCCCTAAATGTAACACCCTCAAATCTGGATATGACGACTAATTAAAAAATTTCAATATGACATCAATTGAAAGATAAATAACTTCCTATAAGTCAATACTTGAAGTTCCTCAAATAACAATTCTATAAAAACATCTACAAAAGATAGGTCAAGTCTTATACTAAGACATAAATACGGTCGGACGTTACTAAACCCAAAGAGTCACTATCTTCGACTGCGGAAAATGTCACCAAGAGTCTAATCATTATTGTGCCACCTCCTAGCACTCAATTCCACATGTGTTGCTAGTACCAACCCCATTGAGAACCTGATGCACATGCCGACAAAGAAAAAGGGTTAGGCTTAACGCCTAGTGAACTCAAGAGTTTATAACATATTTATAATTGATTTGAAACTATATATTTTCTTGATAAAAGATAATTCTCAAATGAAATAACTTTATTATAAAAGCAACAACTTTCCCAAGTTCATTATTTCTGTTGATCATAACTCCTCTCAATGATTTGAATATGATTCCTCTGTATACTTAGTGAAAATTCCATTTGTAAGCTTATGCTTAAATCAGTGATAGCATACACTGAGTTTCATCACCAATCGCCGAAATTCAGAAGCATCAAGTCTACCCCTGAAGATCTGAAGATCAACATTCACACCAAAAGAACATTCAGCGAAAGTTAAAGACCAAGCTGAAGAAAGAGATAGTCAGCTAACGATCGGAAGCGGTTCAATGATAGCAATGAATATCTAAATCAGAGTGTGAAGTCTTGTTAAGCCTCAGCGATACTATGAAAGTTCATCCTTGAAGTTTCAAGTTCAGTGATCAAGTGAAGCTTTTCAAACAAGATTAAGATTGATCTTATCCTCGATGCACAAAAGTCAAACCTTATACTATGTCAGAGAAGGACGTACGGATTGTCTCTTATGTCCCCATCATATCTGATATGGTACTGTTCACATGCGGCCAAAAGCATGGTTGCTTTTGAACAAAGGACAAGCTTCCTATGAAAGCTTGACACGTGGCATATACCTTTTGTCTTGCATTAAATGCAAACGGGTATAAATAAGATGAAGATATCTTCTTCATCTTCATGCATGCTACTTTCTAATTCCTAAAACCTATGTCTCTTTTCTCTCTCATTTCATGGTGCATCAATCTGTGTGTTTTCTTAAGTTACAATAGAATACGTTTACTTGTTCTAATTCTGCTTGTAACTGTAAATTTGTTTATTCAATATAAACTAATTTAAAAACAAAAATCTGACTGTTTGTATTCAACCCCCCCCCTTGTACAAAATGTTTCTATATCCTTGAACTCTTGTAGACTCCTTTGGGAAGTGGTATCAGAGCAGTGTTTCTCACTTATCTTTAAAATATCTTTAAACAAATCTATTTTAAAATGTCTAATACAAATACAAACTACATTGATAATGGATCTTTAGCTAAACCTCCAAGATTTAACCGTGATAACTTTCCATTATGGAAGGAGAGAATGACTCTATTCCTCGAAGGGTCAGATCCTAAGATCCCCTACTATCTAGAAAATAGACCATTTGTTCCTACAACCCTAGTAGCTAGTGTACCTGCCACTACTGCCACTCCAGCCATCGCTGAAAGGAGAATAATCAAAACTCCAGATCGATGGACTGAAGAAGATAAAAAGGAAGTAGCTATAGATGCTAAAGCTAGATCCATAATTGATATGTCTTTACCATATGAAGTCTATCACTCTGTTATGAAGATGAGAACATCTAAGGTGATGTGGGATACCTTGTGTATTCAATCTGAAGGGACTGATGAAGTCCAAATCACTAGGTGTATTAATCTGGTAAGACAGTATGAAAGCTTTATGCACATAAAAGGTGAAACTCTCTCACAAATTCACCAAAGATTTAACTTTCTCTTGATTGACATGAAAACTGTCAACAGAAAATACTCTAACGCTGAAATACTGACAAAATTCATGGAGGCACTACCTGAACAATGAGGAATGTACACTACATGTTTAAAACTGTCAAAGAATCTTGAAACTCTCTCTCTCTCTGAGTGCCCTCTACGGAATGCTTCTAAATGAAGAGCAATCTCAGGTTTTAAGAAAGAACCTCATAAATGAAATCAAGGGCGTCAAAATTACTTCTTTGGCACTAGTGACTTCAGAGGTAGAACCATAAAAACTTGTTTTTTCCTCCATCACCTCTATCACTGAATTAAATCAAAATAATTCAGAAGAACTCACGGATGCTAACATCTCTGAGTTTGATAACTCTCTGGCACTTCTTACGAACAATTTTAAAAGATTTGCAAGAAAAAGCAACTTTCGAAAATCTACTACTATCACTGACTCTGATATGACAAAATCTTTACCCGCTGAAAAAGCATCTGCCATATGCTATAACTGTCCGCGAAAGGGTCACTTTGCTAGGGAATGTAGATCCAAGAAAGTAGCTGCTCCCACCACCTCTCAAAACTCTGAAAAAAAGGAAAAGTATTTTAAATTAAAAAAATAAATACAGAGATCTGAAAAAGAACTAGCAAAAGGGCAAAGGTCTAATTGCTGAAGAAGTTGACTGGGATCAAGAAGAAGATTGGGCCAAGTCATCTGATGAATCAGGCTCCGATGAAGAAGATCTTGCCTTTCTCTATTTAATAGCAAGAATTGAAGAGGCTGAAGAAGTCTCTGAAACTTCCAGCTCAAAGTCTCCTTCAACTCAGGTAAACATTCCTATAAACGCCTCTCTACCTGTAAGTGATAACTTGTCCGCTCTCGATGCTATGACCGTTGATTTTTACAATGATCTAAATGGAAAGATTAAAGCTGAACAAATTAATATTGATCTTTCTGAACAAATGAAAAATTGTCATTTAAAAATCAAAGAACTGACAACGATTCAAGATTCCCTAAAAGATCAAGTCTTTGTAAATCAAACAATTAGTATTGAGAGACAACAAGCTATCATTGAAAAGGAAAAGGCCATCGCTGATCCTAAGGCTGAGAAAGCTACCATTGAAGGATGGTGCAAAGCCTCTGATAAAGTCAGCGAGATCATCAATGCTCAAATTCCTCTAAAAGTCAAAAGTGGGTTAGGTTATAACTCTGATAAAGAAGGATTAGAGAATGATTGTTCCATGTTGAAATTCGGAATGTTCGTCTCTTCTATCCCTGATCCCTCTTCATCTGAAAATTTGACTATTCTTAAATCCAATAATTTTAAGAAAATGATCAAGAACAACGTTCCTGACCACGTTCCTAAAATCAAAAAATTTCAGAAACAGAAAAAGAACTCCTTTGTTCCTTTTGTAAGTCATCCTAAAGCTGGGAAGAAGATCCCTGGATATATTCAGCGATCAAATCCCAGAATTAAGATCGACCTTACACCTGTCCCTGAAAAGATTATTATACCCCCAGGGACATCGGAAAAAGGAATTCTAGGCTCTGCTCCTAAAAATGTTTCTTCTCGCACTCTGAAATCCTTCAATTCCAAACCTAATCACAAATATAAGAAATGCTATCACTGTGGTGAAAATACCCACATTGCCAGTAAATGTCCTAATGCTACTAAAGCTGAAAAGTTAGCTTATGGAAAGAAAGTAGCTCAAACTGATAAATCAGCGAGAGTGAAATCCACCAAGGTTGGGAAACCCTCCAAGGCGAAGATATCCACTAAAGAGAATTCTTCAGCTAGTAGCTCTTCCGCCACTCCTTCCACTAACTCAGCAGGACCCATAGTAATATGGGTACCTATGAAAAATTAATCATTTTGTTGTATGCAGAGTGCCAAAGGTATCTGGTATCTTGATAGTGGATGCTCAAGGCACATGACTGGCAGAAAATCTCTGCTCTCTGAATACAAGCAAGAAGTTGGTCGCTCAGTGACCTTTGGTGGAAATGGCAAAGGATACACTAAAGGTTATGGAATTCTATCCAATAGAGCCACCTCATTTTCCCGAGTCGCTTACGTTGAAGGACTAAAGCACAATCTGTTGAGCGTTAGGCAGCTATGTGACAAAGACTTCAAAGTTCTATTTCTAAATAACAGATGTGTTGTCACTGATTCAAATGACAAACTTGCCTTAACAGGCAAAAGAGTTGAAAATGTGTATGTCATTAATATGAATAGCTCTCACTCTGAAAACATGTGTTTCATTTCCAGAGCCTCCTCTGACATAAACTGGTTATGGCACAAAAAACTCTCTCACCTAAACTTTAAGACTATCAATGAATTGTCTCAAAAAGAACTTTTCAGGGATCTCCCTAATCATACATTTGCATAGGAATCTCTTTGCTCAGCGTGTGAAAAGGGAAAATTGACAAAAGCCTCTTTCAGATCTAAGCAAGTCTCTTCAGTGACCTCACCTCTCCAACTTATACATATGGATCTATTTGGACCAGTAAATGTCCAATCTCTCTCTGGAAAGAAGTATACTCTTGTGAGAGTTGATGAATATTCCAGATATACTTGGGTATTCTTTCTTAGATCCAAGAGTGATACACCTGAGGTTATTATAGCTTTTATCAAGACAATGGAAGTCCTCAATAATCTTATCGTTCGCTCCATGAGAAGTGATCATGGTACTGGTTCAAGAACAGTACCTTGATTAATTTCTTTGAAGAAAAGGGGATCACTCACAACTTCTCTTCAGTGAGAACTCCTCAGCAGAACGGTGTTGCTAAAAGAAGAAATCAAACGATTATTGAAGTAGCTCGCTCAATACTCAGCGAATCGAATTTACCTACTAAATTCTGGGCTGAAGTAGTCAACACAACATGTTTCACTCAAAATTGATCTATTATAGTGAAGCGATTCAAAAAGACCTCCTATGAACTATTTCATGGAAGAAGACCCTCTCTGAAATATGTACACATCTTTGGATGTAGATGTTATATTCTTAATGACAGAGATCATCTGGGCAAGTTTGATCCAAAAGCTAATGATGGGATATTCCTTGGATACTCTTCTGTATCTAAGTCTTTCAGAATCTTCAACAAGAGAAGACAACATGTTGAAGAATCAATGCACGTCAACTTTAATGAATCTCGTCCTATTAATTCTGCTCCTATCTCTGAAGAAGATGAGGAGTTGAATGAATGGATGAGATCTCATTATGGAGAACCTGAAACTTATTTCAGCAATCAACCTAATGCTGAAACAAATGATGATGGAATCCCTGATCTTCCTACTTCAAGCAGCGATCCATCAACATCAGGGATCAATGTCACTCCTCTCAATCAGATTCCTCCATCTAATACTTCTTTAGGAAATTATTTAGTGAATAACCAAGCTTCATCTTCTACTGATCCATCCACTGAATCTTATCCAGAATTGATCTCAAATGAAGTTCCTGTCACTGAAACGATTAACGACATCCCTGAAAGAGAGCAAATCCTTGAATCTATTATTGATCAGTCTCCTCAACCACCAGCTCAGCGATGGACTGCAAATCATCCAATAAATCAAATCATTGGTGATCCAAATACATGTATCAAGACTCGTAGAGGTACAGGTAATATCTGTCTCTATGTTAATTTTATTTCTCTCGCTGAACCTAAGAAGATAGATCAAGCTATCTCTGATCCTAGCTGGGTCTCTGCCATGCAAGAAAAACTAACTGAGTTTCGTAGAAACAAAGTTTGGAATCTTGTTCCTCGTCCTTCTGATAAAACTGTAATAGAAACCTAATGGGTTTTTCAAAATAAGCTGGATGAAAATGGCACTGTTATTCGCAATAAGGCTAGACTTGTTGCTCAGGGATACAGACAGGAAGAAGGTGTTGACTATGATGAGACCTTTGCCCTTGTGGCTAGACTAGAAGCCATAAGACTCTTTTTAGCTTATGCTGCCCATAAAGACTTTAAAGTTTTTCAAGTGGATGTTAAAAGTGTTTTTCTTAATGGTAAACTCAGCGAGGAAATTTATGTTGAACAACCTCCTGGTTTCGCAGACCCAAACCATCCTGATTATGATTTCAAACTCCAAAAAGCTCTTTACGGGTTAAAACAAGCTCCCAGAGCTTGGTATGATACTCTCTCAAAATTCCTTCATAAATAAAAATTTATTCGTGGAAAAATTGACCAAACTCTGTTTTTAGGAAAATATAAAGGTCATACTATTCTTGCTCAAATATATATTGATGACATTATTTTTGGCTCCACCCAAGACTCAAATTATGCACTCGTTTTGCAAACAGAATGAAAAAAGAATACAAAATGAGTATGATGGGTGAACTAACATATTTTCATTGGTCAAAGTAAATATGTTAAGGACATGCTGAACAAGTTTGATATGAATCAATGCTCAACGATGAAGACCCCAATGCCACCTCCTCTGACATTGAATAAAGACCCAAATGGGAAACCTGTCAATATCACTGCCTATCATGGGATGATTGGGTCTCTGCTATATATCTTACAGCGAGTAGACCTGATATCATGTATTCTACATGTCTCTGTGCTCGGTATCAAGCTGAACCAAAGGAATCTCACCTCATCGCTGTAAAGCGAATCTTCAGATATTGGAAGGGAACTCCTAATCTGGGTCTTTGGTATCCCAAAGGCTCAGGGTTCGATCTAATCGGTTACTAGATTCAATATACTCATCAGCGAACTTGGTATGTTAAACGCTGAATAATTCTCCATTATCTGAACTCTGATTCAGCGATACTTGATCGTTCTCACTCAGGTATGAACTTCTCAATCTTTACACTCTCTGAATATTTTCTTTCAGGGAATGTCTTAAAACTAAAAACCCATCACTGACAATCCTTTATTGTCTATTGATGAAGAATTTAAAGATAATGATTAACATTTTTTAATGATAATCATTTTCAATATTTTTCAAATAAGAAAAGGACACGTCAGACCTGTATCTGACACATGACGGACCACGACGTTTCCTTTCCAACTCCTTTCTAGGAACGTGCGCTAGGTCATCATTACTTTGTCAAAAAGCTAAAACCGTTGTTTAGCTATCCTTTCTCTCTCCTCATGCTAGTTAAGCAACTTAATTCTTCATTCGATTCTTTACGCGATCCTTACTCTCCAAGTAAGAACTTTCTTTGAATCTTCAAAGCCTTCCTCAAGAACACCAAGAACACGCACTTGTGTGTTTTTCTTTAGTTTCACGTTTAAGGTTTGATCTAACCCTCTTCTTCACTTTAAACTCAAATGTTGTTTATCACATCTTTAACATTATAAAACTCTAAATTCAAATCCAGTTTTAAGTCCAAAACAAATGTGATAAAACTCTAATTCTTTTACCAAAACATGTTTTGGGTTTGTCTTAGAACAGAAGACCTTTTTTTTAAGGTATTTATTTCTTCTTTAACAAGTTTTTTTCTCTTTTCCAAAAATTGTGGTACTAACAAGTATTTTGATCTTTGTTCAACAAAACACTTGTTTTTCTTCTACATTTTTTGGCAATCTTTGTACCAAAAACACCCTTTCTGGTTTATTACCCTTGTATTAAACCATGATTTTCCTATTTGGTGTTCCCATCTTTGAAACAGACATCGCATCTTCAAGCAAGAACACTAAGGCTGTTGATCAAGTTGTTCTCACCAAGGCCCCTGTGTGCCAGTTTGACTTAGAACAAGCTACCTTCAAGGCCTGCAACTACCTCACCCTGGTGGATATCCCTGCTAAACGATCTTACTTCAACGATGGTGCTACCTTCATCAAAGCCTGTCCTCTAATGTATGCTTTCGTGCACAATCCAGTGGGTATCACTGCGCATCTTCAGGCACTCTGGTATACAGCTCACTGCACAACCCTCACCACTGACAAGGGTAGGAAGCTCCCTGCGATCAGTTTCAGTATCCCCTCTCTCAGTGACTTTGCTTTCACCTCCGGCTTTCTGAGGAATGCCCTCCGCCTTCCTTCAAGAGGAAAAAATGAGTCTTGAGCCCCTGAGCCCTCTAAGGAACAAATAGAGGACTTTTTGGACTCTATTGGTTATGTCTGGAAAAACCCTGAAGTCAAGATTGTCGGGTCAAAAATGGAAAAGAAGCGTCTTCCTGGTCGCTGGCAATACATCTTCACGCAGGTTTGGTTCTCACGACCAAGTCAGCAAGCACTTCCAGGACCTTGGATTTGCTCTCTGCACCAACTATAAGCTGAATTATGCGGACTACATATTCAGCGATATGTACAACAAGGTCAAAGCTGCAAAGAGAAACCAATTCATTCCTTACCCCAGGTTCTTTGCAACCATTTTGGAGGTTGCCTTTAAAGGTGAATATCCAACGGTCGCCAACCAAGGCTTCTCGATGGTGGGGAAGAAGAGTCTGGACATTGATGTCCATCAAGATGATGCTCCCTTCACTCCCTACATGCTGCAGCTCATCAAAGCAGCAAGACATGTGTCCATCTCACTGAAAAACCCATCAGTGAGTATCCCTGACACCTCCTCTCCCTCCAAACGAAAAGAACCAACCGATGGTCATAAGAAGACCATCGCTCATAAGCCAGCTTGAAAGAAGCCAAGGAAGGAAGTCTCTCAAAACATTTCCCTTCCAGATTCGGGCGTATTACCAACGTCCTCTGTAGCTACTGCCACGACAACGGTCTCTGAACCCGTTGCCGCTTCTTCAGCACTACCACCACCTTCAGCGACTACGCTCACTGAATGTGTTATAGCCAGCCAGCTCCGCTGAAGCTGGATCAGGTACTACATTCACAGCCTTCTCTTATTCTTCTTCTACCATCTCTTCTTTGGTCCTCACACAAACAAATGATTCAAAGATAGTTGTCCTTATCTCTGATGATGTTGAACCGCACGCTGTTCAAACTTCAGTATTGTTTCGACAATCTGAACTTTGGAAAGCCATTACAACAGGACCTCAGCATGTCTCACACAGACATACTAAGACACAGGCTAGTGATCCACATGACACTACCTTAGTACTCGTTGTTCCTAAGAGTAATCCTCATGATGCTCTCAAGGAAAATAACATGTCTAATCATCCATCATCTAACCTAGCTCTTCTTGGCTGCTCTGTCTATGTTATCATCAGATACCACACATCTATCTCTCTCCACCCCAGCAACTACGGTCGCTGTCTCGAAGGTCGCTGCTGCTGCTACTCCCTCCAGTGCTACCAAGGGTAAATCTCCTCAGCAACTAAAGACGGATGCTGAACTACGCAAAGTAAAACAAGAGAAGTTTTCTTCAAAGCTTCCTCCTTTTGTCGTGGAGATCCCCAAGATCGTTCTCCCTAACCCCACATTCCCTGCAATTGACTTCTTGGTCAATGAATGTGCTCTCACAAGGGCTAGGGTAGACAATCTCCAAACATCCGCTGAATAAATCTTCCAGATTGTCGTTGGTAATCCAGGGATGAAGGCCACAATTAACAATGTCTACACTGACATTCAGGCACTCAAGGTTGATACTCTGGCTCATCAGCAAGCTCTTGCCTAGCTGGAAAAGAAGGTAGAAGCACAAGACCACGTGCTAGAGTCTATTCAGAAGACTCAGTCCGACATGATGCAGATGCTGACCAGAATACAGGAAGCTACCTCTTCCTTCAATACTGTTGATCGAACTTCACTGAACCAGGTCGTTCAGTCTCAGACTGCGCATACCAACTCCCTGAAGGACATTGGGTCTAATGTGCGTACTCTGATGGTGCACGTTCTCCCCGCTGATAACATCGAGGGGGAGAGATGCGCCAAGGAAATCGCTGACGAGATCATCGGAGAGGCTAATGAAATATTCCTTGAAACTCCGATATCTCCCTACATTCGGCAAGACCCTTGTTCCTCTGTCGCTGAAAAGGTAATCGTTGAGAAAGATGATGAGGAAGAAGAAGACGATGAGGAAGACAATGATGACATCCCTCACTATGGGGGAGATGAAGATGATGATGACGATGATATCCCTCCTGGTGCTTTTGAGCACTTCAAAAACAATAGACCAGGCAACTTAATGCCTGAAATAGTCTACAAGGAGCCGTTGGGGGACGGACCACCTCCTTCTCAGGATCCGTCCAGCCAATCAGGCAAAGGAAACCAGGTGCCAGAGATCGATGCCACCATTCCAGTATCTGAGGGGGAGGCCGCTGTAGAGGTAACTCTTCCCCTTATCCCTCATACTGCCATCTCTGAACCTCCAACCTATCCTTCTTACTCTCCTCCAAATTTTGGTGCTGACCAACCTCTCTCTCCTTCCCCCATTCTCAGCGAGTCTAGTCCCCCAAAGGACTCCACTTTTTGGAAGGAACCTTAATCTGAGGAGCAGTTTTTGTACATATCTGACTCTGACTCTGAAGATGAAGAAGTCCTCATTCCCAGACGCCGCGCTCAGAGACCCCTAATAAGCGATCCTAAAGAGGAAGAAAGGCGAATAAACTTCTTGAAAGACCTCGAGGCCAAAAGAATAAAGATGCCTTTTGCTGAACCAGAATGTCCAACTCCTATCAGCGTGGTGGATGACTTCTATTTTCTATCAAAGGAAGAGAGAGCACAAGCACTTGAAGCTCAGAGATTAAGGGATGAAAAGATGAAGCAAACAGAGAGTGATCTAGAGCTTGCAAGAAGAATACTCAGGGAGGATGCTGCTAAAGAAAAGGCGACTAAAGATCAGATTGAGAAAAGTCAAAGAGTCGCTGAAGCTTTGGCACAAAGCAAACTGAATGAAGAAAATATCAAAGTGAATCATATCCTCGCTCAAGAGAAGATCCTGAATGCTCTAACCAATGAAGAACCAAGCCACAGAGAAAAAGAACTGCGCTGGTGCACTGAAAGATTCAATTTTCGGAGGTCTGATTCAAAAATCATTCGAGCAACGATGGAAGGACGTCCTTCCAAAAGGTATGGACTGAAGGTATTTGTTCGAATGTACAAACATGCGAACGCTGAAAAAGAAGAAGCCAAGTTCTTGAAGTTCTATGGATACTCTGAATGGCTAGAAATCAGAGATGCCATTCAGGGTTCCAAATCATAGTTTAAAGACGTGGTAGAAAGAGCGTTGGATCAGCTTCTTCAAAGGATGTCACAACATGTACAAGTTCTGCCTCTGCCTGAGCCTACAAGAAAGAGAAGATCAAATGCTGAAGGAGGTTCATCTTCTAAAACTGATCATGAAACCAAATTCAACTACGAAAGCATTCTCGTTCATCTTGAAATCCCTAACATCTTAATGCTGAACGTCTCTCTCCCTCAAAATAGAAGATATGAAGAAAATGACATCATCACCTTCCCTGAACCAGGTATGATTTTCTTGGACAATCATGGCTTCCTAGGGCTCTTCAGAAACAGCGAGGTTAGCAAAGCTCCATCAGCCTTCATCAAAATCATGCATCACTACGGCTGATCAGATGATCCGCTGATGAATCGACAAAAGAGGCTCTATGATAATGAAATATGAAGAAGACATGAAATTCTCTGATTAATATATAGTTGTCTTTTCCTTTGTATTACTCTTCAGTGTATTGTACTTCTCTTTACTTACAAATTTGAAATTTCATTGTTCATGTAATGTCTTCAAATTATTAATGAAATTTCAAATGAAGTACTCTACTCCAACTGTGTAATGAAAAGATCCCTGAAAACAGTAAATGGGACAATGAACATAAGAGTTCTATCTTCTTTACATACCTCCTTACTCACTGATATTTCTCTCTGAAATTTAAATCAGTGAATGTACTTAAGGCATTTACTTGTAAAAATTGTGTTTTCATATCCTTATAAATGAAACTCAATGGCTATGCTGAAAAAGATCTCACAGATTAGTACTTAGAAATTTTTACTTGATAATTTCTTAAGTCCCTACTAATCCCTTCAAGTAATTTTCTTATATTACTTAATCATAATCAAATAGGGGGAGATTGTTGATCATAACTCCTCTCAGTGATTTCAATATGATTCCTCTATATACTTAGTGAAAATTCCATTTGTAAGCTTATGCTTAAATCAGCGATAGCATACGCTGAGTGTCATCAGCAATCGCAGAAATTCAGAAGCATCAAGTCTACCCCTAAAGATCTGAGGATCAACCTTCACACCAAGAAAACATTCAGCAAATGTCGAAGACCAAGCTGAAGAAAGAGATAGTCAGCAAATGATCTGAAGCGGTTCGGTGATAGCAATGAATATCTAAATCAGTGTGTGAAGTCTTGTTAAGCCTCAGCGATACTATGAAAGTTCATCCTTGAAGTTTCAAGTTTAGCGATCAAGTGAAGCTTTTCAAACAAGATTAAGATCGATCTTATCCTCGATGCACAAAAGTCAAAACATATACTATGTCAGAGAACGACGTACGCATTGTCTCCTATGTCCCCCATCATATTTGATATGGTACTGTTCACATGCGGCGAAAATCATGGTTGCTTTTGAACAAAGGACAAGCTTCCTATGATAGCTTGACACGTGGCATCTACCTTTTATCTTGTGTTAGATATTAAAGTATGAGTCAAAGAAGAGATGTCTACAAATGTCAACACACACTTCTTGTTATAACTAATTGTTGTTAGATGCTCCCTTTATGACACATGGCACTTTGTAATTGGCTAGCATTTTGACTTTCTGTCTTTGTATCTGTATAAATAGCATTGTATTGTGTTTGTAAAAATTGTCGATTAATACATTTACATTTTGAAGAATACTGTGCGTAAGTCATTTCATAATCTTTGTTCTTCATTCTGTTTACTGTTCTATTGATTTAAATTGTTAATTGATCTGCTTCCGCAATTCACTCAGATTCAATACTCTCAATTAACAATCGGTTTAAAGGAATCTGGAACCAACAATTGGTATCAGAGCCTTCTAATCAATCTATTGATTATTAGATCTCTTCCATTGAAAGAATTCCTTTCAATCGAACAGTATTTTCTCAGATTCAAAATTTGTTTATCAATCCACTCTGTTTTACGAACTTCTGTTGAAACGTTAACAATCTTCTCTTAAATTGAGTCATTCATTTTGTAATCTGAAGAAACAGTGATATTATCGACCTGTTCTTCTTGAGATTTAATTGTTCTAAATTTCTTTCAAATCTTCAAATTTTCTCTTCTATCATACTCAAATGACAAATTCGAGCTTGAATGTTGTTTATACGTCTGGGTCCCTGACTAAACCTCCAACTCTTGTACGTGATGAATATCCACAATGGAAGATTCGAATGGTTAACTTCTATGAGGGATTGGATGCTGAGTTATATCCAATTATTCAAAACGGTCCGTTTGTTCCCACCACTACTATTCCCAGAATTCCAGCCACTGCAAATTCAGATGAGGTACCAGCAAGACTGGTTCAGAAGTCAAGGAATAACTGGACTGATGAAGAAAAAGCTAAAGTGGAATTAGCTAAGAAAGCTAAGTCTCTGTTGATAATGGCCATTCCAAATGAGATTTTTCAATCTACGGACTCATGTGACACAAAAAGATTTATGGGATCAATCGGAGAATCTCTTAGAAGGTGGTGCGAAAATGAAAAAGAACGAGAAGAGCTCAAGCTCTAAATGAATATAATAGTTTTCAAGCACCGACCGATGAATCTCTCGGAACAAACATTTCATCGATTCAACAATCCGATTAATCTCTCGCAAGAGATGTGACATTGTTAGATCAAAGGAAGATAACAATGTTCTATTTCTCAAAAGGTTAAACCCCGAATGGTCAAATCTATCCATGTCACTACAAGCCAATCGGGATCTTGAACAATGGTCGCCGCATGATGTATTCGGTACACCGCAAGCTCATGAAAAAGAAGTTGTTCGAGAAAAAGAACAAACATCGGAGGTCCTACGGCTTTGATCTCGAAACAAAAGGAATCGGAAGACGAAGTGATGACAGGAAGAAATCGAAAGCCTTCATATCGTAGATCGCTCAGAAGATGACTCGAATCGGATGATGAAATTAAAGCGTTTGCGACTCTGCGGCTTTAATAACCAAGCAATTTACTAATCGTTTTGGAAATAGGTCTTTGAAAGGAAATAAACGATTTGATCGTCCCTATGTTCCTAAACAAGAAGTACGAGAGAGTAGAGAAAACGAGAAGAAGAAAAGAAAGAAGAAGAATTAAAAAGGAAGAAAGATGTCCGCTACGGATGTGGCAAACCCGGACATTACTCGAGAGATTGCAGAGGAGCTGCGGAAAAGGATAAGACTTATTACAAAAACAAATATAAGTACAATGTCACCGAAAGAGCACACTTTGCGTAAAAAGAAAAGCTCGGGTGCAAGATGAATCCGGCGGTGATGAAGCCATGTTCGTGGAATGGCAAACACAAACGAATCCGAGGATCAACCCTTCCGAGTCACCGGTTAGTAATTTCTCCGGATCATCCGAGCTTGAACAAACGATTGTGATGTTATCAAACAATTTTGAGGAACTAAACCGAAACTCACAATTGAAAAGAAATTACGAAAAAATACGAGAAAACTCTTTCTACAATCAAAAGGGAAAGAGATATTTTCAAAAGAGAAATGGATTTACTTACGTAAGAAAAACTCGAATTAAATATCGCAAAGGAAACAATTTCCATGAGTTTAAAACTTTACGAAGAAAAACTTAAAAAGGAAATTTTGAATCTCAATAAACTTCGGAAGAAAAAAGGAAAGAAATCGAGAGACAAAGAGAGTGATAGACTCAACTGCGTAGCACTTAAAAACTATTTTCGTAAAGAGAGAGAATTTTTACACATTGAACTTCAACGAGAAAAAGCTACGATTATAACATATCCGGATGCACGGAAGGTTCATGATAAAATTAACACACAAGTAGGAAGATCCGGACTTGGTTTCGAGGACCTAGATCCCTACACGTGTAAGAAAAGGTCGGATACGAAATGTTTTTTGTGTTGGTCAAATACAGAAGCCAAAGTTTCCAATTTTGTATGAAAAATCTATTTTTAAAAAATCTAGATATGAAAATCATCATAAAACAAGCAAACTTCAATTCGAAAATATTGAATATTGTTGTAAAACAAATGTTGATCTAAATAAAGTTCGAGAAGAAAGATGATATTTTCAATTTTGGTTCAAATAAACATACAATTTTGAATCCGTAGGCCGATATTTTTGTTCCAAGTCGGGCGTAAGAAGATCTACGACTTATGTTTGAAAACGATATTCTCTCTACTCTGGATAAGTGTTTTAGAAATGAAACTCTTTGTGAGAATCATCCGAGAGATCACTCCCTGTTCATTTGAAGATTTACATCTTTCTGAAACACAAGAAAGCTTTCTTTGAGATTACGTATCCATGGGAAAATGACAATAATGATGAAGAATTTTTTGATAACTACGAAAATTACCTTTCAAATTTAGAAATTAATTCTTTTAAATCATCAAAAGTTATCACAAATAATTCGAAATTATTGATAAAAAGGATGATTATTTGTATACCGATAAATCTCAAGAAATCGAACTTCGATAGAGATTGTGCTAAACTTTCAAGTGGTATACCTATTCTTCCCCGTTTCTCGTTCCAACCGAGAAAATCGGTATCTATACATCCGGACTTCTTCGATATGTGTCTCAAAGCCAAAACATGTCTTGAACTTGAGAAAGAGGCGAACTCAAAACCAAAGTGCAAAATCAAAAGATTTTAAACTCTACTCTTCCGAAGTTTACTAATATTCAAAAAGGCAAATGGAAATCCTCTAATACTTATGTTCCTTTTTCGGTAAATAACAAGCTTCGCAAAAGTAGATCGAGGAAGAACACGAGAGAAGAAAAAGCGAACTAAAACAAAAGTCTAGTCTAGATAGGTTCTCTAGAACAACCGATACTAGAAAAGACTTTAGAAAGAATAATTGTAATTACCATTCTCGCAATGACAATTCAATTCAATCTTCTATGTTTCGGTATTACGAATGTTTTTCACCGTTCTTAAAGTTAAAACAATTTTTCTCGCAAACCTCCGATCATTCCAATTCACGGTATGTTTATCACAAAAAGAATAAAACTCAAAAACACCAAAAACCAAAAATAAAGTCTTTACCTTCGTTAAATCAAAAAACGAGCATACTCCAAAAGCTAACATAAAAGGACCCATTATGCGATGGGTACCTAAGAAAATACGATTTTTGATTGCGAAACAACATGTGCATATCCGGTATCTTGACTGCGGATGCTCGAGGCACATGATCGGATCCCAAAATTTACTATCCAAATTCAAGGACAAATCGGTGGAATAGTAACTTTTGGTGATAATGGTAAGGGTCAAATAAAAGGCTACGGTACTCTACAAGAAGGTAATATCACCTTATCAAAGGTAGCTCATGTTTCGGCTTGAAACATAACCTCCTCGATGTAAGTCAACTTTGTGATTCTAAAATACTAGTAGTATTTGATGAAAAACATTGTTATTTATTCTCTAAGGCGGTGAAGAACTTTGGAGAGCGGAACGGGGAAAGGTAACTTGTATATGATGAATTTTACCTCTAAGGATGGTAAGGAAACTTTATGTCTCATCTCCAAAAAGAGTGAAGTTGCGTGGCTCGGCATCATAAAATGTCTCACTTAAATTTTAATAATCTTGAGATGCTTGTTAAAAACAAACCGGTATCCGGACTTCCGGATATTCATTTTCAAAAAGATCACCTCTCGCCCCGCATGTGAAATGGGCAAAATTAAACGAGCATCTCATAAAACAAAAAGTGATCATTCTTGTACTAGACCTCCGCAATTATTACATGTGGATCTCTCGTGGTCCAATTGCAATTCGAGTCTATCCGGTAAAAAGTATATTACGGTACTAATTGATGAATTTTCCGGATATACTTGGCTTGCTTTTGTTCGTCAAAAGTCGAAGTCCCGTGGTACTACGAATATGATGACCGTAATTCGTGTTCTTCTACATCGAAAATTCAAAGAACTTCGAAGTGATAATGGTACGAATTCAAGAACGCCAAGCTTGAATCGTATCTTGTTGAACAAGGAATTACTCAAAACTTCTCTCGCTCGTTCGCACTCCACAACAAAACGGTGTAGTTGAACGTCGCAACGAGAACCTTGGTTGAAGCGACGAACGATGCTCGCAGGCACGGTCTCCCAATTCACTTCTGGGCCGAAGCTGTTGCTACTGCTTGTTTCACTCAAAACCGTTCAATTATTGTCAAGAGGCATCTCAAAACCTCTTATGAGCTGATTAATAAAAGAAAACCATCTGTAAAATTTTTTCATATCTTTGGTCGCAGATGTTTTATCTTAAACGACGAGAGATAATCTTGGCAAATTTGATCCGAAGTCTGATGAAGCTAAATTTTTAGGCTACTCGTTAAATTCAAGAGCTTTCCGAGTTTTTAACTTACGAACAAAAACTGTTATGGAAAGCATAAACATTGACTTCGATGATAACACTCAACTGACTTCTGAACACTCTACTTCAGAACTCAAGCTTAATACTGTTACTTCTGACTATCTTTCAGGTTCCAGAGAATCCGAGATTGATGCTATTTTTCATGATTTTCTGGGCGACGAAGTTGTGTCAGAAGCTATGTCACCTCCACATTTGCGGATACCGTATATTCTCCAAGCCTCAGGCATTACTCTCTCTGGTCCTGCTTCTTCTGTTTCCTCTGACACGTCTATTTTTCCAGAAGTTCCCACTACTACATCTGCCAGTCAGGACGCTACTTCTGTTCCATCATCTGAGGGGGAGACACAAGGACCGGTGACACAACAGATACCAGAAGGACATACAGAAGAAAATAAAGAAGATTTTGTGTTTCCAGATGAAATCATTTCGTCAAATGAAACAACCCATTCAATTTCTCTACCCAGAATGACGAAATGGACTAAATCTCACACACCAGATCTTATAATTGGTAGTCCTTCTGAGGGGGTCAGAACACGATCTGCATCGCAAATGAAGCATTCTTTGTTAATTTTCTTAGTATGATCGAACCTAAACGTGTACATGAAGCCTTAGTTGAACCAAGCTGGGTGGATGCTATGCAGGAAGAACTACTTCAATTCGAAAGAAATAAAGTTTGGCGTCTTGTTCCTTTACCAAAAGGCAAAGTTGCTATTGGCACAAAATGGGTATTTAGGAACAAAAAGGATGAAGATGGAATTGTTGTCAGAAATAAAGCTCGTTTGGTGGCTAAAGGCTACTGTCAAGAGGAAGGTATCGATTATGATGAAACCTTTGCTCCTGTTGCAAGACTAGAAGCAATAAGATTATTCTTGGCTTTCTCTGCATACAAAAACTTCAAAGTCTACCAAATGGATGTTAAATGTGCATTTCTTAATGGATGTCTAAAAGAAGAAGTGTATGTCGAACAACCTGATGGTTTCAAAGATGCAAAATATCCAGAATATGTTTATCTTCTTGACAAAGCTTTGTATGGTCTAAAGCAAGCCCCAAGAGCCTGGTATGAACGACTATCTAAGTTTCTGATCAGCAAAGGATATGAAAAAGGTAAAATCGATACAAACTCTGTTCATCAAAAGAGGCAAAGGTATGTTAACTATCGTTCAAATTTACGTGGATGACATAATATTTGGTTCTACTCATCAAACGAAGTTGATTTGTTTTCTAAGTTGATGGAAAGCGAATTTGAAATGAGTATGATGGGAGAATTAACTTTCTTCCTAGGACTTCAAGTTAAACAAAGTACCTCTGGTATCTTTATAAATCAGGCAAAATATGTTTCTGACATGCTTAAAAAGTTTCATCTTCAAAACTCATCATCCATGAAAACACCCATCTCCCCTGGTATGAAATTAGGACCTGACTCCTCTGGTAACCGTTGATATTACCGGCTACGGAGGAATGATTGGTTCTCTTTTATATTTAACGACAAGTAGACACGATATTATGTTTGCCACTTGTCTTTGTGCTCGTTATCAAGCCAATCCTAAAGAGTCTCATTTGTCGCTTGTAAAAAGAATTTTAGGTACTTAAAAGGTTCACCATCGTTGGGCCTTTGGTATCCTAAAAATTCTGGATTTGATTTAATGGCGTATACGATTCGATCATGCGGGTTGTAAGCTTGACGGAAAAAGTACATCGAGTGTTTGTCAACTTCGGGAAATCGACTTATAAGTTGGACATCCAAGAAACAAAGCTGCGTATCCACATCTACGAGCAGTAGCCGAATATGTTGCCGCCGCTAGTTGTTGTTCACAAGTTATTTGGATGAAGACCCAACTCGTAGAGATTATGGTACGATATACGATAAGATTCCCATCCTATGTGATTCTAAAAGTGCTATCGCCATTACACAAAATCCGATTCGGCATTCCAAAACAAAGCATATCGATGTCGTGTATCATTTCATCAAGGATCATGTCGAAAAGGGTACAATCGAAATGTATTTTGTTTCTACTGATTATCAACTTGCTGATATTTTCACAAAAGCTCTTGATGAGAG
The DNA here is from genome assembly GCA_036898165.1 of Silybum marianum. Lineage (NCBI taxonomy): Eukaryota > Viridiplantae > Streptophyta > Magnoliopsida > Asterales > Asteraceae > Silybum > Silybum marianum. Next base: position 16,848,604 of record CM072536.1, on the reverse strand, counting down.
TCGTTTTAACTTCCTAATTAGCAAGTTGGGAATGCTTAATATGTAACAATGATTTCTTCAGAAGCATCCAGAAGCCTCTGAACTATTCTGACGATACTTCAGAAGTCATCAGAAGTCTCTGATGCTGTCTGAACTCTTCAGAATACTTCAGAAGCCTCCGAATTCCTGCGATTTTCTCGTTTCATAATAATATTCTTCTTTCAAGAAATATCATAAAGTATGATTGAGAAACGAGGTAAAGAAGCTACTACGGGGGAGTTCATCATTCAAGGGGGAGTTTACCATTCAAGGGGGAGTTTACCATTCACGGGGAGTTTCACAATGAAGAAGATATTCGTCTAAGTCTAACTACGGTTAGCCGTCTTCTGATTTACTATTGTACTTAAATTTTATTTGAATCTATCTGCTCTGAGTTTCTCTTGCCGCCAAGGTCTCTTAGACTTTTGATTCATTTCAAATTTTTTAAAAAAATATAAATCAAGTCGACATGTTTTTCAACTTAATTTTCTATAAATTGATAATTCTTATAATTTCCATTAAATATATAAATTCAATCAACTCTTGCCTCCAAGGTTGTTTAAATCTATATGTTTAATACAAATTCTTCTTTATTATTCTTTTATAGAAACTAAACTCTCATGTGATTTTTGTTCTCACTTGACTGATTTTTAAACTTAAATAAATAAAATTAAGATTAAATTCTGTGTTTATTCAATTAATTCAACATTAATTGATTAATTAAACAGATTTTTTTTTACTTTTGTTTATTTCTGCTTTTAAGAAAAATCGCATCTGCTACTAAATCATCATCACACATGTGTCTCGTCGTACACGTGTCTCCAATCGACACCCTGCATGTGTATACCCGCGTGCTTACCTCAGCTCAAATGAACCGTTTTTTGTTTCTCCCCAAACTGAATAACCCCTTGCCATTCTACAGTTTCTCTCTCACATAAAACCCCCAATTTCAAACTTCATCTTCTTCCTCGCAAATATTCCCTAAATCAGTGTTTATTCTCAGTACAAAGACAAAGTGTTCTACTGTCAAGCATTCAACAGTTCAAAATGGCTTCCAACTGTGCCCATCCTACCAACAATGATGAAGACAGAATCATCGATTCCACTGCTGATAGTACTCCCATTGTCAAACTGCCATTGAAGGCGAACAATGTGCAGGTACTGCTCAACCCTAACACTTATCAACCGGAATTTCGCATCATGATCGAGTTTCTACAACAGCACCAGTTGAATCGCGCCCTAACCCTAACCAACCCAAACATCCCTGAAATCTATGTCCAAGAACTGTGGCAAACAATGATCATCAAAAATGATGAAACACTCGCCGGTTCTGTCACCCATCCTGAACAAGTGGAAATTGCTGTTCAAATCCCAATCACCAAAAGAAAACTCGCCAAATATTTTCATCTTCCCTTATCAGTGATCGAAGTCGACGGGCAAACCATTCCCAATCCTGCCCTAGAAGAAAACCCTTCCACAGAAGCCCTCCTAGCCTTCATCAATCTTCTGGGTTACAATGAACCGCTTACCAGGCTGTCCGAATTCAAAAGGAAGAAGTTTCCCCCAATGTGGAATCTACTCGTCTCCATACTCAACAAGAGCCTAACCTGCAAAATAGGTTCTTTGGATCAAGCTAGCCGAAACATTCTGACGATTATGTATGGATGTTCTACAATCGCCCCTTGGACTATGCGAGTCTCATCTTCCAAGAGATCAAAGCAGCTGTGCATACTAAGGTGCTACATCAAAGTCAGGGGAAGCCACTACCAGCTCTCATGTTCCCACGCTTTCTCTCCCTCATCACTCATCCTGCTATTGGGGCAATCGAAGCTCCCCTGATTCAGCCATTCTGCAAAATTGCATCAATGAGCTCCCATCGATCAACCATTGACAAGATCGGCTACTTCCGCACCCGAGAGAACTATCCAGGTACATGCTAAACCTAATCCCATCTAGCTCTTCTAATCTCCAAATCTATAGAAGCTCTATGGTTTTCTCGGAACGAGAGAATTCCTACCCCGAGCACTTAGAGCCGGTGTAGGTGGTCGTGGTCCGCAGTGAGCATGAGATTGAAAAAACTAGGAGTGAACATCCGAGTGCTTCTACCCATGCCGACCTTCTATTAAATGAAGGTACAGAAGATGTCCACAGAGACACATATGAGTGTTCCTCTCCAATTCCCCAAAGGGCAACCACAACTTCTGAGGTTGACGTCACCACGTCTCCACTCATTGACTTAGAACAGCCCAGTTCAAACCACCCAGAAACCAGCCGTTCAGAGGATACTTCTTCTTCTTCTGAATCAAATTCAACCGGGGAAAGCACCTCCACTTCATCATCCTCCCAACAGGATGATGATGATAATATAAGAGTTCATTCGCCCCAGAACTCGCCACTTCCTTCACCACATGTTCATGTCTCCGTGACTGACATACCCAGTAAGCACAGAGGATGCGTCCACATCCTCTCCTAGGATAGATGCTGATGAATTCCCATCAGAGGGGTTCTGACCTAGGAATGCACCTCTTACCGGAGTGTTTACACTTCATCAAGGTAAGCATACTGTCTTCAGCACCTCATCCTCTGATGATGAGGATACTGTTGAAACAGTCAGAACAACCGAAGAGGAGCCTGTGCATAACAGCCCTCAAGGACAGGTTGGAAGTCCTTCTACACTCAACGTCAAAACAGGTGTAGAAGGCCCCTCTGAACGCGAGGGTAAAGGGGCTCCATGTGTTGGAGATGCACCGGTTACATCTTCTGATTTTGTCACTAATGCAGCGTTCTTGGCATTTGCTGATCAAATTCAGAGATCTGTGGAAGATCTAAAATTATCCGCCACAACTAATCATTCTATTCTTCTGAGCCTTCAATTTCAAATTGAAAGGCAAAACTCTCTTTTAGCAGATCTTCAGCGACAAATGAGTTCCTCTCAAGAAGATCAGAAGGCCTATCTTGCTGAACAACTTCTGCTCTTGAATAATGGTCTTCAAGCAAATACAGAGGCAATATCTCAACTTCCAGAATCTTTACGTGCCTCTGTAGACTACAGCTCTCTGGTGGCCGACATACAGAAGATTGTCAAGACCATCATCACTTCTGATGATCCCTCTGTGTCTACGCTTGTCAAGAAGTCTGACCTCGCCTCTTTCCAGAAGATTATTCTTGAGCGAATGTCGACCATCGCTTCAAAGTACTCTTCCAAGCCCTCCACATCGTCAACTGACCAGAAACTTGCCGCTCTCGAAACTACTATCTCTCAACTTGTGCCTCTGGTTTCTTCTCTTGCTGAGGCGTTTACTTCCAAGAAGAAAGCCAAGGAAGAAAGGGCTTGCAGAAAGGCCGAACTGAAAAGGAAACGTTCTGAGGATCAGGATCCTGATTCTCAGAAGGGGGAGAAAGGTTCTACGCCTAAGCAAGCCAAACAAACACCACCAGACACAAACACGAACACTGCTGACTCTTCAACGCCAACACCATCACAGCAACCCTCTTCTTCAAAACAAGTGCCACTCACTCCAACACCTCTGGCTACGCATTCTGGTCCTCTACCCAGAGATCCAGACCTAGCTAAGTTTATTCGGATCTTATGGGAAAAAGCGAGAATCCCAAGCTCTCCGGTGAAAGTGGCCGAAGTAGTCGCAGCTCACGAAGAACGAGAACGAGCTAAAGCCGCAAAGGAAAGAGCTAAAAGGGCCGCAGAGGAGGATGAGGAAGTGTTCGTAGCCGAAAAAGAGAGAGCGAGAAGAGATAATACGCCGGAGGCTAATAGTTGAAGAACAAATAGAGATAGAGAGGGGTGAAAAAGAGAACACGGAAAGAGAAAAGGCTAGACTTAAAGAAGAACTACGAGACAAGATTTTGAAGCTGAAGAAAGAGCAAGAGTCAGAGCAGAGGCCGCTCAGAAGCAGAAGGAGATCAGAAGAGAAGAATTTGAAGAAAAATTAAATAAAGTTGGAAACATTGTTGGAAACATTGAACTTCCAACAATTGAAGTTGAGAAAAGGCACATGTATGCTCCAACAGATCAGAAGATTTATCTCATGATGCCTAACTTCGCCAACCAATACAATGTTAGCGTGAAGTTAAAGATAACTTCATGGCACATAAACAAGACAGAAAGACAGTTTTCACTACTGTTCCAATTACAAAGATAACAGCCATGAAACATAAACAGTTTCAAGATACACCCATTTGGTACACAATCTACGAGATAGTCAGATCAAACAACAAAAGTTATTACATATGTGATAATGATCTGTTGTCCATCCATCCAGCTGATCTCATTTTTCTGGAAGAATTTATGAAGACTCAGCTTTCTGAACGCAAAGATCCACAAGACCAGGTTGCCTACACTAGAATTATTCTGTGTATGAAATCATACATTAGATACAAAAGGCAGGTCGACTTTCAGATTGGATTAAATTTCAAAATGGATAATCTGGCTATCTCTGCACCAAATGAGGAACTTGAAGGGATAAGCAAATTCAGAGTGGGTAGACTTCTTACTGAACCAGAAGAGGGAATCATCTTCAAAAGACCAAATAGAAAGAGCTTCTTTCGCATCAAAGAAGCTCACAAATACTCTTCTGAGGTAGTCTACATCATCAAGAGCTTTGCTGGCTTAGACACGACAAATCCAGAAGTTGCAAAGAAAATAGAGAAAAGACTTGATGGACTTCAGAAGAACAGAGAGCTTATCAATAATATTTCAAGTATCATCGCTGCTGTTGATCCACTCTGAAGAAAAATTTTTTTTTTTTGACTTCATACTTAGGGGGAGAATGTTAGATATTAAAGTATGAGTCAAAGAAGAGATGTCTACAAATGTCAACACACACTTCTTGTTATAACTAATTGTTGTTAGATGCTCCCTTTATGACACATGGCACTTTGTAATTGGCTAGCATTTGACTTTCTGTCTTTGTATCTGTATAAATAGCATTGTATTGTGTTTGTAAAAATTGTCGATTAATACATTTACATTTTGAAGAATACTGTGCGTAAGTCATTTCATAATCTTTGTTCTTCATTCTGTTTACTGTTCTATTGATTTAAATTGTTAATTGATCTGCTTCCGCAATTCACTCAGATTCAATACTCTCAATTAACAATCGGTTTAAAGGAATCTGGAACCAACATCTTGCATTAAATGCAAACGGGTATAAATAAGATGAAGATATCTTCTTCATCTTCATGCATGCTACTTTCTAATTCCTAAAACCTCTGTCTCTTTTCTCTCTCATTTCCTTGTGCATCAATTTGTGTGATTTCTTAAGTTACAATAGAATAGGTTTACTTGTTCTAATTCCGCTTGAAACTGTAAATTTGTTTATTCAATATAAACTAATTTAAAAACAAAAATCTGATTGTTTGTATTCAACCCCACCCCCCTCCCTTCTACAAACTGTTTCTATATCCTTGAACTCTTGTAGACTCCTTTGGGACCAACAATTTCTATAATAAAAGTTTTAGACCAGGATAACCTTAGAAATGAAAGCTTTAAATAGAAATACTCATTTAACGTGATACCAAACCCAATACTCACACGACCACGAATAAATTTATAAACGTAAAGATAGAAACATAACTTTAACCAAGTTTTATAAACCGTTAACTCACGCGTACCTTTGAATGGGATAAAAATATCCGAAGATAACGGGGGAGACCCGATTTACCATTTAAGCTTATGAAAGGAATCAATGGCAATTGGCAACAACCAATAATACAATAATTGTGAGGCCCTCGATGATCTTAGATCAATGGCTATTGGCAACGACCAATAATACAATAAATGCAAGGCCCGCGATGATTCCAACAAAAACTCGTGCTAAAGGTCAATGGAAATTGGCAACCACCAATGATACAATAAATGCAAGGCCCTAGATGATCCTACTTAGCACACACGTAAGGATCAATGGTTATTGGCAATGACCAATAACATAATAAATCTGAGGCCCTCGATGATCCTAGCTCAGATCAATGGCTATTGGCAACGACCAATAATACAAATAATATGAGGCCCTCGATGATCCTATACGTTTACCGTAAGGGGACGACAATCCCGATTTTTAAGACCGACTTATATACCTATGGATCCAAATGCAACTCAGTCTAGTTTACATGACTCCGACATTAATAACCAACGTACTCAAAGAGATGGATACCTCATGATCAGAAGCGGTTCAGTGATTGCAACGTTTATCTATCTGAAATGTGATATCTTGCAAAGCCTCAGTGATACCCGAAGACTTCATCCTTGAAGTTTCTTGTTCAGTGGTCAAAGTGAGGCCTACTCAGCAAGATCAATGTTGATCTTATCCTCGATGCACAAAAGTCAAAACCACATGACTTGTCAGAAAAGGACATACGGATTGTTCTTTATGTCCCCATCAAATCTGATTTGGTCATTGTTCATATACGGCCAAAAGTATGGTTACTTTTTGAACAAATGACAAGTCTCGAATAGAAACTTGACACGTGGCATATACCTTTTACTTTGCATTTAATGAAAACGGTATAAGTAGATGAAGAATCCTTCTTCATCTTTATGCATGCTAATTTCTCCTCTTAAACCTCTACTGCTTTTCTTTCCTGTTCTTGTGCATCAACTTAATGATTTCTTAGTTGTAATAGGTTTAATACTTGTTCTTATTTCCTCTTATAATTGTAAATTTGTTTATTCAATATAAATTTATTTGAAAACCCTAAAAAGCTTGTGTTTGTATTCAACCCCCCTTCTACAAATTGTTTCTATATCCGTTGAACTCTTGTAGACTCCTTTGGGACCAACAAGTGGTATCAGAGTAGTGTTTATTGCTTTCAAAACTATAAAACAACTAATATCTTGTTATTTTAAAATGGCTAACACAAACACAAACTATATCGACAATGGATCTTAAGCTAAACCTCCTAGATTTAGCCGTGATAGTTTCCTAGTCTGGAAGGAAAGAATGACTATATTTCTAGAGAATCGACCATTCGTTCCAACAACTCTTGTTCCAGCAGTTCCTGCCACTAGTAATACACCTAATATTCCTGAAAGAAGGATTCCCAAAGCTCCACATCAATGGAGTGAAGAAGATAGGAAATAGCTAGCTGTTGATTCAAAAGCTAGATCTATCATTGCCATGTGTCTTCCAGATGATGTTTATCATTCTGTAATGAAAATGAGGACTTCCAAATCCATGTGGGATACTCTGTGTATCCAATATGAAGGAACCGATGAGGTTCAGATTACTCTCTGAACCAACTAGGTGAGACAATATGAAAGTTTCATGTTTCAGAAAAATGAAACACTCTCACAGATCCATCAGAGATTTAATTATCTCTTAATAGACATGAAAATAGTTGATCGTGAGTACTCTAACTCTGAAATTATGACAAAGTTCATGGAATCTCTTCCTGAACAATGGGACACCTTTACCACATGTCTTAAGTTGTCAAAGAACACATAAACTTTATCTTTAAGTGCTTTGTACGTTATTTTGCTCAATCATGAGCAATCACAAACCTTATAAAGAAATCTCATTAAAGATACTAAATTTGCTAAAAGTTCTTCTTTGGCTCTAGTGACTTCAGATATGGAACCTTCTAAACTTGTGTCTTCTTCTACCTTTTTTTATCATTAAGTTAGATCAAACTAACCCAGAGGATATCACTGATGCAGATATCTCAGAGTTTGACAATTCTCTAGCTCTTCTCACTAACAATTTCAGGAGATTCGCTAGAAAGAGCAATTTCAGAAAGACCCCAGCAATCACTGACTCTGATAAGTCAAAAACTCTTCCTGCTAAAAAAGCCTCAGCGATCTGCTACAACTGTCAGCGCAAAGGTCACTTTGCTAGCGAATACAGATCCAAAAGGGTTGTTGCTACCTCATCTTCTCAGATCCCTGATAAATCAAAAACTGAAAAAATACTCTAAGTTAAAAGAGAAATATCATAATCTTAAGACAAACCAGCGAAAAGGCAAAGGTCTTGTCGCTGAGGAAGTTGACTCGGATCAAGAAGAAGACTGGGCTCAGACTTCTGAGGAATCAAGTTCAGATGAAGAAGATCTTCCCTTCATCTGTCTAATGGCCAGAATAGAGGAAGCTGAAGAGGCATCTAACACCTCTTCTTCAGAGTCTCCGTCGACTCAGGTATCTATTCTCTCTAACTATTCTACGCCTGAAACTGATAGCTTATCATCTCTTAACTCAGTGACTGTTGACTTTTACAACGATCGCAATGGACAAATAAAAGTTGAACAAATAAATATAGATCTCTCTGAACAGCTTAAAAATTGTCATCTTAAAATCAAATAACTTACTAAAATAGAAGAAGATTTTAAAGACCAAATCTTTGTAAATCAGACAATTAGCATTGAGAAAGAGCAACTTATCTCTGAGCGCGAAAAGGCCATCGCTGATCTTAAAGCTGAAAAAGCTACCATTGAAGGATGGTGTAAGGCTTCTGATAAAGTTAATAAGATCATAAATGCTCAGATCCCTAAAAAAGTCAAGAGTGGTCTAAGATATACATCTGACCAAGAAAAAATAAACACTAACCATTCCATGTAAAATTTGGAATGTTTGTTTCTTCTATCGCTGATCCCTCTTCTCAGAATGCTCCTATCTCTGAGAAAAGACCTTCTAAATCTTCTACCAAGGATTCAATGAAGGTGATCAAAGACAAGTTCCTTGACCATGTTCCCACGATCAAGAATTTTCAAAAGATGAAGAAGAATCCTTCACTTCCTTCATTAAGTCATCCTAAATCTGGAGAGAAGATCCCTGGATTTATTCAGAAATCAACACCCAGAATTAAGATTGATCTGTCTCCATCTGAACCTGAGAAACTTATAGTTCCTCCAAGTTCAATGGAAAAAGGAATTCTTGGTCCTGGTCCTGAAAATGTTTTCACCTCCTCTCTGCATGCTTCCAACTCAAAACCTGTTTTTAAATATAGAAAGTGCTTTCACTGTGATGAAACAACCCACATTGCTAGTAAATGTCCAAATGTTACTAAAGCTGAAAGATTGGCTCATGGTAAGAAAGTAGCTCTCGCTAAAACTTCAACGAAAGTGAAATCCACTAAGGGTGGTAAAATATCCAAAGTGAAGATAACCACTAAAGAAAATTCCTCAACGAGTAACATATCCGCCAAACCTGTTATTTCCACTAACACTGCAGGACCCATAGTAGTATGGGTACCTATGAAAAATTAATCCTCTTGTCTTATGTAGAGTTCTAAAGGTATCTGGTATCTCGATAGTGGATGCTCAAGGCACATGACTGGTAGAAAATCTCAGCTCTCTGAATACAAGGAGGAAACAGGTCCCTCAATGACCTTTGGTGGAAATGGCAAAGGATTCACCAAAGGTTATGGCGTTCTATCCAATGGAGCAACCTTGTTTAGTCGTGTTGCTTATGTTGAAGGAGTAAAGCATAATTTATTAAGCATTAGTCAAATCTGTGACAAAGACTTCAAAGTCTTGTTCACAAAGACCAGATGTGCGGTCACTGATAAGGATGATAAACTTGCCTTGAAAGGTAAAAGATCAGAGAACATACATGTAATTAATATGGATAGTACTCATTCAGAGAATGTTTGCTTTCTATTAAGGGCCTCATCTGATATTAACTGGCTTTGGCACAAGAGACTCTATCATCTGAACTTTAAGATGATCAATGATCTATCTCAAAAAGAACTTGTTAGAGATCTCCCTCAACAATCCTTTAGAAAGAAATCTCTTTATTCAGCGTGTGAAAAGAAAAAGCTGACAAAAGCCTCCTTTTAATCCAAGAAAGTTTCCTCAGTGACCACTCCTCTTCAATTACTTCATATGGATCTGTTTGGACCAGTCAACGTCCAATCACGTCCAATCAATGTCTGGAAAGAAATACACTTTTATGATAGTTGATGAATATTCCAAATATAGATGGGTATTCTTTCTTCGATCTAAGAGTGATACACCTGATTATTTCCTTATCAAAAGAATGGAAGTTTTGAACAATCTAATTGTTCGTTCCATGAGAAGTCATCATGGCACTGAATTCAAAAAATAGTACTCTGGTTACTTTTTTTTGAAGAAAAAGGAATCACTCATAATTTCTCATCAGTGAGAACCCCTCAGCAAAATGGTGTTGCTGAGAGAAGAAATCGAACTATCATTGAAGTTGCTCGCTCAATGCTCAACGAATCGCATCTACCAACTCAATTTTGGGCTGAGCAATTAGCACTGCATGTTTCCCTCAAAATCGATCCCTGATAGTAAAACGATTCAAGAAGACCTCCTATGAATTATTTCATGGAAGAATACCCTCTCTGAAATATCTACACATCTTCGGATGTAGATGCTATATTCTGAATGACAAAGATCATTTAGGAAAAATTGATCCAAAGGCTGATGCTGGTATATTTCTTGGGTACTCCTCAGTATCCAAGGCATTCAGAGTCTTCAACAAAAGAAGACAACACGTTGAAGAAACCATGCATGTGAACTTTGATGAATCTCGCTCAACGAATTCTATTCATGTCCCTCAAGAAGACGAGGAACTGAGTAATTGGATGAAATCTCATTATGGGGAACCTGAATCTTATTTTCATACACCCCCTGTCACTGAAAATAATGATGATGAAGGTCCCAACCTCATTCCTACCACAAGTAATGATTCGTCCTCATCAGGGATAGACATTACTCCTTTAAATCAGATTTCTCCTTCTGACTCTTCTAACGGTGATTCATCAGTGAATGATCATATTCCTCTTTGATCACAAGGGAATGCACATCCCTCGGGAGCTCCTCCAGGGATGATAGGGAATGTTGATGAACCTATTGCTGACGCATCCATCATTCTACCTGAACAAGAACAAGTCGTTGAATCTCATGTTGATCAAACTCCTCAACCAACAGCTCAGCGATAGACTGTATATCACCCAATAGATCAAGTTATTGGTGATCCAAACGCATGTACTAAAACCCGTAGGGGTACAGGTAATATTTGTCTATATGATAACTTCATATCTCTGACCGAACCTAAGAAGATTGATGATGCTATCACTGATCCAAATTGGGTCTCTGCTATGCAAGAAAACCTAACTAAGTTCGGAGAAACACAGTTTGAAATCTTGTACCTCGTCCATCTGGTAAAACTGTTATAGGTACAAAATGGGTTTTTCGTAACAAACTAGATGAAAATGGCATTGTTATTCGTAACAAGGCTCGACTTGTTGCTCAGGGATACCGACAAGAAGAAGGAATAGACTATGATGAGACCTTCACTCCTGTTGCTAGACTAGAAACCATAAGACTTTTCTTAGCTTATGTTGTCCATAAAGACTTTAGAGTTTTTCAAATGGATGTTAAAAGTGATTTTATAAATGGTAAACTTAAAGAGGAAGTTTATGTTGAGCAACCTCCTGGGTTCGCTGATCCTAAATACTCTAGTTTTGTTTTCAAACTTCAAAAGGCTCTTACGGGTTAAAACAAGTTCCTAGAGCTTGGTATGATACCTTTTCTAAATATCTTTTAAAATAAATTTTGTTCGTGGAAAAATTGACCAAACTCTCTTTCTTAGGAAACACAAAGATCATACAATTCTTGCTCAAATATATGTTGATGATATTATATTTGGTTCCAGAAGATTCAAATTATGTACTCATTTTGCTAACAGAATGAACAAAGAATATAAAATGAGTATGATGGGTGAACTAACAAATTTTCTAGTTTTGCAGATTAAGCAATCTGACAAAGGCATTTTTATATACCAAAGCAAATATGTTAAAGACATGTTGAATGAATTTGTAGTGACTCAATATTCAGCGATGAAGATCCCTATGGCACCTACTTTAACGTTAAACAAGGAACCTGATGGGAAACCGGTCAATTTCACTGCCTATAGAGGAATGATAGGCTCTCTCATGTATCGTACAGCTAGCCGACCTGATATCATGTATTCTACCTGTCTCTGTGCAAGATATCAAGCTGAACTAAAGGAATCCCATCTAATCGTTGTAAAGAGGATATTCAGATATCAGAAAGGAACTCCTAATCTGGGTCTTTGGTATCCCAAAGGCTCAGAGTTGGATCTAACTGGTAACTCTGATAGTGATTTTGCAGGTTGCAAGATTGATAAGAAGAGCACTACTGGTGGCTGTCAGTTACTAGGTGGTAAGTTGGTGAGTTGGACAAGTAAAAAGCAAAACTCAGTGTCCACATCAACTGCTGAAGCTGAATACATAACCGCTGGAAGTGGTTGTGCCCAAATCCTTTGGTTGAGGAACCAACTCAGAGACTATGACATGAAGCTTTCCAAAATCCCTATCTATTGTGATAGCACCAGTGCTATTGCTATTGCAAATAACCCTGTACTTCACTTAAAAATCAAGCATATCGAGATCAGGTATCACTTTATCAGTGATCATGTTATGAATGATGAAATTGAACTTCATTTTGTACCCACTGAATATCAACTCGCTGACCTTTTTACTAAGCCTCTTGATGAAACTAGATTCAATCCATTAATCAGCGAACTTGGTATGTTGAACGCTGAAGAGTAATTATTCTTCAGTGATTAATATAAATCAGCGAGTAGCAATTCGATTTTCAAATTTATGAGTCATACTCTGAACTATGACTCGACAATATATATATATCTCGCTAAGGTATGTATTTCTATTCCTTATGCTCTCTGAATACTTTTATATTCAGGGAATGGATCTCAAAATATAAAACTCATCACTGACAATACTTTTATTGCAAATGATGAGGATTTTAAAAGGATAATGATTAACATTTATTATTTTAATGATAATCTTATCATTTTTTCAAAGAAAATGACACGTCAGACCTTTTTCTGACACACGACGGACCTCAACGTTTCCTATCCCATCAAACCCTAGGAACGTGCAATAGATCATCGTTACTTTTTCAAAAAGCTAAAACCGTCGTTTAGCATTCTTGTCTCTCCTCTTTCTCTCTCATCAACCTATATAAGGAAAATTCATTTTCTATTCATTCTTTATGCTCTAATATTTTCTCAAGTAAGATTTTGAATTATCTCTACAACTTCTCAAGAACACGCACTTGTGCGTTTTTCTCAGTTCCCATTTTCTCTCAATGTTTGATCTTTCTTTTTATCTTTTATGAATGAACAACAACTTAAATGTTGTTTATAGCTTCTGCTCATCCTCTATAACTTCGTGCTATAAGAATTTCTGTGTTATAACTGGAAACTGTTTCATAAAAACCATAAAAACCTATTCTAAGCTCCATCTTAGAACAACAGACATTTTGGTCTACTTTGATCCAAAATTTCATTTAAACATTTTCTCAAAACTGTTTATGGTATATTTGGATACCATAAATATACACCTTGTTTAAAATGTCCATATAAAATTTGCCAAAAACAACAAGTATTTTGATTTTGTTCATCAAAACACGTGTTTTTCTTTTCTTTTTGGTATTTTGTGTACCAAATATCTGATTTATACACTTTTGAATTAAGCCATGATTTTCCTATTTGGTGTTCCTATCTTTGAAACATCAATGGCTTCATCCAGCAAGAACACGTACGTTGAAGACGAAGTTCTCCCTGTCACAACCTTCATTGAGGCTCCTGGATGCACATTCACCCTTGAACAAGCAGTTGTCAAACCAAGCAACTACATCGCATTGGTTGATATCCCCGCTGACAAACCTCACTTCGCTGACGGTGCAAGGTTTATCATGAAGTGCCCGCTGATGTATACCTTCGCTCATGTTCTGGTTGGAATCACTGCCGACCTTCAACACTTCTGGTATACTACACACCACCACCGTCATCACTGACACGGGAGCCAAATACTCTACTATTGAGTTCACTATCAGCAAGGGGACGTATGCCATCACTTCTAGAATTGTCCGCACTGCTCTTCACCTCCCTGCTAGAGGAAAGAATCAGGAATAAGCTGTTGCACCTTCCAGGGAAGAACTCATCAACTTCCTTGATACTATTGATTATAAGTGGGACTCTGACGTCAAAACCATAACCAAAATGGAGAAGAAACGATTGCCAACGAAATGGCAATACATATTCACTCAGGTGATTCAGTGCTTTGGCACTAAGACTGGCTCTCAAGATCAAGCCAGCAGGCACTTTTTGGATAAGGGCTACGCTCTCTGTCATGGATGCAAGCTGAACTTTGCTGACTAAATTTTCAGCGACCTATATAACAGAGTGCAAGCACAAAAGAGGGAAAAGACTATCCCTTATCCAAGGTTCATAGCAACAATGTTGGAGTTTGTCTATGAGGGATACCCCAAGGTTGGAAATCAAACCTTCTATCAGGTAGGGAAGAAATCTCTAGAAATTGACGAACGACCAGGAGACGCTCCCTACCTCCCCTACATGTTGAATCTTATCAGGGTAGCTGACCCTGCTAGTACCTCTACCCCAACTCCTACCACTCAGGTAGAGACTGTGTCTATATCACTATCAATCCCCAAAGTGATTAGCCTCGACACTTCCTCCTCCCCTGCTAAAAGAAAACAACCGACTGATGGTCACAATAAGACCATCGCTCATAAGCCCCATTCCAAAGAAGCAAAAGAAGAGTGTCTCTCAAAAGACGACTCTCTCTGATTTTGGCGTATCACCAATGTCTCCTATCTCCACTGCCACGACAACGGTCTCTACATCCGTTGCCGCTTCATCAGCACTAGCCCCATTCTCAACGACTTCGGTCCCTAAGAATGTGATAGCCAGCTCTGCTGAAGCTGGATCAGGTATTACATGCACAGTCTTCTCTTCTTCTTCTATCTACTCTTCTTTGGTCCAAACATCAACCCATGATTCAGAGATGGTTGTCTCTATCTCTGAAGAGGTTGAACAACATGCTATCCAAGAATCAATTTTGTTTCAACAATCTAAAAATTGGAAAGCCACGTTCACAGGACCTGAGAATGCTTCTCTTAAACATTCTCAGACACAGGCTATTGATCCTCAGGACACTACCGTAGCACGTACCATATCTGAGAGTAATCCTTCAGATACTCTCAAGGTACCCTTGGTTATACATACTACCTACCAACATCTTTCTGCTGACCTCGAGCTCTTTTTGGCTCATCTTTCTTTGTTATCAACAGGTGTTGCTACTCTAATTTTTTCATCAGCAACCACAACCTCCACGGCTGCTCCTCTCAGGGAGCCTACATCTTAGAAAACTAAGAATATGGAGAAAGAGAAGTTCCCCTTCAAGCTACTTTCCATTCCCATGGAAATACCCAAGGTGTCTCTACCTCCTCCCTCTTTTCCTGCCATGGACTATCTGGTGAATGAATGTGCCATGATAAGGCAGAGTGTAGATGTCTTGTAGCTTTCTTCAGAGATAATCTTTAGCCAAGTCGGTGGCATTCCTTGCATGAAGGCAACTATCTCTAACATCTACACTGATATGCAGACAGTGAAAGATGATAATGCTGCAAATGAAAGGGCAACCAAGAGTCTCGCTGAGAAAGCTGAGAAGCAGGAGAAAACTCTTGCTGAAATTCAGAAGGATCAGGCAGAGATTCTACGGCTTGTTCAAGGCCTATCTGATAAAGCCCCCTCCTTCAATGACGCTGACCGAGGGAACCTAAGTTTGATTTCTCAAACTCAGAAGTCGCAGGCTGAGAATCTCTCTACCATCAACTCCAATGTGCATACTCTTCTGGTGCACACTCTCCCTGTTGGAAACAAAGAGGGGGAGAAATTTACCCAAGAACTCGCTGATGAGCTTATCAGAAAAGCAAATACAATGCTCCCTGATGAACCTCAACAGCTTTATCAGCAACAACCACCCATCATCACTGAAGAAAATGAAGATGATGAAGATGAAGAAGATGATGATGATGAGGACGATGAAAAATACATTCCTCATAAATCATTTGGTGGAAATGATGATGATGACGATGAAGACACTGCCCACAATCTTTCAAGTTTCTTCGCTCGAAACCGTCCACAATCTGGAGTGATCTTTAGAGAACCTTTGGGGGACATGCCATCTCCTAACCAAGAGCAGTCTGATCCCTCAGGGAAGAACAAACAAGTGATGGATCTTGATCCCACTTCAACAAACTCAGAGGGGGAGCTCTTCACTGAGTAACCTTCCGCCGAAGATCAGTTCTTTTACATATCTGACACTGAATCTGAAGAGGAAGAAGGCCTTATCCAAAGGCATGTACATAGGCAGCCAATCCCTGAACCGGAAGAATAACGAAGAAGGGAAACTTCATAAGAGATCTAGAATTGGCCAGAGTATAATTTCCTTTTCGAACCTCTGAGCCCGAAGCCCGTGTTCCAATAAGTGTTTACAACGAATTCTCTTTCTTGTCACCTGAAGAACGAGCATAAGACCTAGAAGCTCGGCGACGAAGGGATGAAAAAATAAAGCAAGCTCAGGAAAGCCTCAGAGTCGCTGAAAAGACGGCAAGAGAAGAAACAATAAGGCTTAATCGCCAAAGACAAGCTGAAGAAAGAAGTGAGCGAGTTGCTGAGAAGCTAGCTGAGAAGGAACTGGCCAGAGAAATTTACAAGTAAATCCTATCGTGGCTCAAGAGAAAATTCTGCAAGCCCTGAATAGAGAGAATGAAGAGCCTAAGGATGCTGAACTCAAATGGTGTACTAAAAAGGTTAATTTTCGCATTCGCTCCCTAAAATTACTCGTGCAACTATCCAAGGACGAAAATTAAGAAGAGGTCTAAGGATAATAGTAACTATGTTCAGAGATAGTAGAAGCAAAGAAGAAGAACCTCAATTCCTTAAGTTCTATGGATTCTTTAAATAGCTAGAAATCAGAGATGCCGTTCAGAATTCCAAATCTCAATTCGAGGGCGTAGTAGAAAGACATTTTGATCAACTATTGCAAAGGATATCACAACATGTCAGCGTTCCTCTACTCCCTGAGAAATCCAAGAAGAGAAGATCTAAGTCTGATGCTGAAGAAGGTCCATCATTCAGAAATGAACATGAGACTAAAATTGGCTTTGATAGTCTCTTTGCCTACCTCATTATCCCTGACCTTTCAATGCTCAATACATCCCCGCCTGAGGCAAGAAAGTATGAAGAAAATGAGATAACTACTCTCCTTGAAGTTGGAATGGCATTTCTAGGAAATGATGGGCAAACAAGGTTTCTCAGAAATAAGGAGACTCGAAAAGCTCCTTCAAAACTCATCAAGATCATGTATTATAACTGTTTGTTAGCGTATGGCGCAAAATGTATTTAAAAGACGATCTATGAGAAAGAATTACGAAGAAGAAAAGAAAAGTTCTCTGACTAGTCTCTACTGTTTTACAATTCCTTTGTAATTTCCTTCAGTGTATTGTATTTTACTCAGATCGTAATTTCATTTCACTTGTAATTCTACAAATTATATTTTTAATGATATTCAATTAAGTACTCTACTCCATCTGTGTACTGAAAAGATCCCCGAAAATAGTAAAAGGGACAATGAACATAAGAGTTCTATTTTCTTTAAAACCATATATACTCATTGACATTACACTCTGTAATTAATCAGTGAATGTACTTTATAGCTATTATACTTGTAATAATTATGATTTCATATCCTTATAAATGAAACTCAATTTAAATAGGTTATTAGCTGAAAAAGATATCACAGATTAGTAATTACAAATCTTTACCATAAAATTTCTAAGTCCTTACTAACTTACTCAAGAAATTTTCTTATGTTACTTAATCATAATCAACTAGGGGGATATTGTTGATCCAAACTCCTTTCAGTAATTTGAATATGATTCCTCTTATACTTAGTGAAAATTTCCATTGGTAGAATAGTGTTCAAAATCAGCGTTTGCACATACTGACAACGTTCAATGATCGTTGATGATCAGGAACAACATCCTATCCTTGAAGATCTGAAGAACAACACTCACACCATAAAGCCATTCAGCGACTGTCAAAGGCATAGCTGAAGAAAGAGATGGATAGCTCGTTATCTGAAGCGGTTCAGTGATAGCAGCGTTCATCTATCTGAAGTGTGAGATATTGCAAAGCCTTAGTGATAACCAAAGACTTCATCCTTGAAGTTTCTGGTTCAGTGATCAAAGTGGGGCCTACTCAGCAAGATCAATGTTGATCTTATCCTCGATGCACAAAAGTCAAAACCCTATGCCTTGTCAAAACCCATCAAATCTGATTTGGTCATTGTTCATATACGGCCAAAAGTATGGTTACTTTTTGTACAAAGGAAAAGTCTCTAATAGAAACTTGACACGTGGCATATACCTTTTACTTTGCATTTAATGCAACCGGTATAAATAGATGAAGAACCCTTCTTCATCTTTATGCATGCTATTTTCTCCTTTTAAACCTCCGATGCTTTTCTTTCCTGTTCTTGTACATCAACTTAGTGATTTCTTAGTTGTAATAGAATAGGTTTAATACTTGTTCTTATTTCCGCTTACAATTGTAAATTTGTTTATTCAATATAAACTTATTTAAAAACCCTAAAAAGCTTGTGTTTGTATTCAACCGCCCCCCCTCTATAAATTGTTTCTATATCCATTGAACTCTTCTAAACTCCTTTGGGACCAACACTCTATAACTCAACGCTTATGTAATTACTCAAAATATTAGTTGAGACGAACCATTTTCCAAATGAAATCACATTCATGTATTTCCAAAATGTATCATAATGCAATAACATGTATTTTCCAACGATTTAAAAATCCAATACTCTA
Source organism: Silybum marianum (assembly GCA_036898165.1). Taxonomy (NCBI): domain Eukaryota; kingdom Viridiplantae; phylum Streptophyta; class Magnoliopsida; order Asterales; family Asteraceae; genus Silybum; species Silybum marianum. The sequence goes on along the minus strand of CM072536.1, from coordinate 16,829,878 downwards.
AACATGCAAATACAACTAAATTGTTTTCATTTAAAGGATGATGCACCCAAACAACCCACACTTATACTTTATTTGTCAAAATGTCTAAAACCCAAGTATAAATTCTTACATGATTTATAAATCCTTTTATACCAAATATGCAAATTTACCCAAATACTCACACAATTGATAAATAACAAGTAAAACTTGTTAATACTTCAAAAATGGACGTTTTTGGCATGTACAAAGTTTTCACAAAGTATCTTGAACTCACCTTGCTAGATTTAGGCTAAATCTAGGTTTTACCCCAATAGCTTCCTTTGAAGAAATGTCCAGATCTGCAATATTTCTTCACTAGAAATCATCTCTAGTTCATAAGCAACCTAAATATATCAAAAACAACTTCCAACAATAAGATCCATGAAAATCCTAGTCAAAAACCTAAAATCTCTTAAATGGTCAAAACTCCAAAATCCCAAAATTGCTTTTAAGAACAAATTTCTAGAGAACTAAACATAAAGGTTTTGATGAGAAACAAGATCTAAATGAGAGGAATAACTTCAAATCTCGATTTGGAGAGAAACCCCCCAAAATAGACAACAATGAAGGAAGAGAGGTTGGAGAAGATGATTTGGAGAGAAACCCCCCGTTTTTATGAAGAACCAGGACCAAACAACCACTTAGGCGGGTTTCAAGTGGGCTAAAGTCGCCCCAAAAGTCACCCGAGCACACCAGGACTTCGTGTGGGTTTCAAGTGGGTTTAAGTCGTCCAGAACCCACTTTCTCCTCTATTTGGCCAACCAAAAAGAATCTCGGGTGGGTTTCAAGTGGGTTTAAGCCGCCTAGAACCCCCTTTCTTCACTAATCCAATAACTAGCACCCTTCACCCCACCGTAGACCATCGAGGCTATCCCAAACTTAATCCCATGGTTTCTATACGAAAACCTCCTACCAAGCAACTTAATTAATCCCAGGTCAAGAACCTGATATAATAAAGAGTCCAAAATTACGGGCATTACACTAAACCTGACCCTATGTGTGTGTACAAGGTCTTTTGTTCTTCTCCGCATCTTTTATTTTGGCACAAGTATTTTTGGTGCTTAAAGAGAAACAGTTCGAGAAGGTTCAATTGTCCGAAATGAATTTCTAGACTTGCGGATTTATCGACATCAAGTTTGCAAAAAGAACCAATTCTTTTTAGTAATTATCGTTATCTATATCTATGATAAAAAATAAAATATCTATGATAAAAAATGAAATTATAAAAAACATTTTATTTGTTTATACTCTTTTTCTACGAGATGCCGGGAATTCATTGTACGACATTCCTAGCCATGATTGTGAAGAACACTATTTGACTTGACCCCTACTCTCTCTGTTTTTTTCAAGGTGATGCTATTATATTGCTACTGTCATATCGAAATGTCATAAACTGGATTTCATTCTAATACACTTCACTTCAGCTAGATCTTATCCAAGAGTAAATGTTATATATATATATATATATATATATAGAGAGAGAGAGAGAGAGAGAGGAAAGTTCAAATGTGAACCTATCTTTGGTTGTGAACCTAAGGACAGATCTCAGCCCTTGATCTGAGCCAAATTCAAGTCGTTCTTTAAATGTGGCTTGAGGGGTAAATTAGGCAAGTTTATCACTCCCGCTTATTTCTCTCATCCTTTGTTAATCGAAATTTATCTGTAAATCGAACTCTCTCTGGAAATCGAACTCTCTCTGGAAATCGAATTCTTCTCTGTTAATCGTATTCATTGTTGTGAAGAACTTTAGTAATCGGATTTTCGATTTCTGAAACTAAATTGTTAATTCTGTTTTTTCAATGGAGTCTGCTTCTTCATCAGGAAATTCGATTGAGTGTGATCCAGTTGAAAATTCATCTCTGATTGTGATGTTGTTATAGATTTCGAGAATACATACCGAGAATTTTGCCTCTGTGTAACTTGCTCTTCAGACTAAATATATACTACAATGTTATGCTTATATTCAAAGTGAATATAAGCTACAATTATACAAACATATAATTTTAGCTTATATTCAGACTGAATATAAGCTACAATTATAAAAACTCATAATTTTAGCTTATATTCAGACTTAATATAAACATGACATTGTGATACTAAAATGTTATGCTTATATTCAGACTGAATATAAGCTACAATTATGCAAACACATAATTTTGGCTTATATTCAGACTGAATATAAACATGACATTGTGATACTAAAATGTTATGCTTATATTCAGACTGAATATAAGCTACAATTATACAAACACTTAATTTTAACTTATATTCGGACTGAATATAAGCTACAATTATACAAACTCATAATTGTAGCTTATATTCAGACTGTATATAAACATGGCATTTTATGCTTATATTCAGACTGAATATAAACTACAATTATACAAACCTATAATTGTAGCTTATATTCAGACTAAATATAAGCTACAATTATACAAACATATAATTTTAGCTTATATTCAGACTGAATATAAGCTACAATTATACAAACATATAATTTTAGCTTATATTCAGACTGAATATAAGCTAAAATTATACAAACCCATAATTGTAGCTTATATTCAGACTGAATATAAACATGACATTGTATGCTTATATTCAGATTGAATATAAACTACAATTATACAAACATATAATTTTAGCTTATATTCAAACTGAATATAAGCTACAATTATACAAACTCATAATTGTAACTTATATTCAGACTGAATATAAACATGACATTGTGATACTAAAATTTTATGCTTATATTCAGACTGAATATAAGCTACAATTATACAAACACATAATTTTAGGTTATATTCAGACTGAATATAAGCTACAATTATACAAACCCATAATTTTATCTTATATTCAGACTGAATATAAGCTCCAATTATACAAACCCATAAGTGTAGCTTATATTCAGACTGAATATAAACTTGACATTGTGATACTACAATGTTATATAAGCTACAATTATACAAACACATAATTGTAGCTTATATTCAGTCTGAATATAAGCATAACATTTTATGCTTATATTCAGACTGAATATAAACTACAATTATACAGACACATAATTTTAGATTATATTTAGACTGAATATAAGCTATAATTATACAAATCCATAATTGTAGCTTATATTCAGACT